>CM059872.1:41696432-42896432 GCA_030490815.1 Acer saccharum | reverse complement strand
CTTGTTCGAAGTGTTAGCCAAAAGTTGAGAAAGAAGAATCTCAGAGGGGAAGGGGACGATGAGGATGATGTGAAGGGGGTTTCTTTAAAATGTCTTACCATATACGGAAGGGGTGGCGGTTGCAAAGTAGGAGCTGATACTGGTGAGGAATACGGGGATCCGAGTAGTAGAAGGAGGTCGAGTGCTAGTGAAGAAGGAAAGGGATACAGACCATTTTGTGGCACAGAGGAAACTGGAGTGGATTGCTTCTCGTATGGTGTTAAGGAGAAGTTTTGGAAGAAAAGTAACAGAAAGGATTTTGAACTCGAAGAATCAGTACGTAACAGCAGGATGCATATCTTTCTTCCGGATGACATTCTGGAGATGTGTTTGGTGAGGCTCCCGTTGACCAGTCTCATGAGTGCCCGCCTTGTGTGCAAGAAATGGAGATACTTGACTACAACTTATCGGTTCTTGCAGATAAGACGAGAAGGTTCACATCAAAATCCATGGTTGTTTCTATTTGGCACTGTCAAAGATGGCTATTGCTCTGGGGAGATACATGCATTGGACGTGTCTCAAGATAAGTGGCATAAGATTAGTTCTGATATTCTCAAAGGAAGGTTCATGTTCTCTGTTGCCAGTTTCCTGGATGATATTTATATTGTTGGAGGTTGTTCGAGCCTGACCAGCTATGGAAGGGTGGATCGTAGTTCATTCAAGACACACAAAGGGGTGTTGGTGTTTAGCCCTTTAACTAAATCTTGGCGCAAAATTACATCTATGAGGTATGGAAGGTCAATGCCTGTATTAGGAATATCTGAGGTGAATTCAGAGTTCTCGATCATTCAAAGTCACCAGAATCGGCAAGATAGGCGTTTCCCTAGGTCACGAATTGGTGGGGTGTCGGATGTTTATGAGGATCCCCACAGGCTTTCATTAAGACGGCAATACAGAAATGCTTTCGATGAAAATGAGGGATCATTGCCCAACAGAAAGTCATTTAAGTTTAGTAGACAAAAAGGTGATCAATCAATAACAAAAGGTGGCAAAAGATTTGTGTTGATTGCTGTTGGAGGTCTTGGATCCTGGGATGAACCTCTGGATTCCGGAGAAATCTATGATTCTGTATCGAATAAATGGACAGAAATCCCGAGGTTGCCTGTAGATTTCGGGATAGTTTGTTCTGGGGTCGTCTGTAATGGAATTTTTTATGTTTACTCTGAGACTGATAAACTTGCTGGATACGACATAGAAAGGGGCTTTTGGATTGGAATCCAAACCTCTCCATTCTCTTCCCGTGTTCACGAGTACTACCCAAAACTAGTTTCTTGTGGTGGCCGACTGTTCTTGCTTTCTGTCTCCTGGTGTGAAGGGGACGGTCAAATAGGTCGAAGGAACAAAGCAGTGAGAAAATTGTGGGAGCTAGACCTCATGTACCTCACCTGGACTGAGGTCTCTGTACATCCTGATGCTCCTATGGACTGGAACGCTATATTTGTGGCCGACAAAAATATGATATTTGGGGTTGAAATGTTCAAAATATTTGGTCAGGTGTTGGACTTCTCGACTGTATGCGACATTTCTGACATAGAAATGAACTGGAGCCATACTTCAAGGAATGACAAGGCTAATGAACTGGATTCTTCTTCATGCATGACTAAAACATTGGCAGTCTTGCATCTGTAAAGTTGTTCTTTGAACTTTATTTATGCAGAAATTTTTAGACATCATTCTACACTCACGAGGAGCTACAGAGTGTAAAATGGTACCTACATCGAATTCTTTGGGTACAATTAGTTTGTACCCGGGCAACTTCCTCCGGTTTCTGTAACTTATTCTGGCTCTGATAAGAGGTATGTTTTCCTCAGGTAGCCCATTCATGTAAGTTATCCGCCATTGTTTATAAATTGATCCTGTATTTTGCTCTTGTTTATGTTGTATTCACGAGGGGAAAAATATTTTCATTTATGTTGCACTGATAATGAATACATGTTTTGTTCATCCAATAATTTTGTGGTTCTCGTTTTCTACTAGAATTTTTCCTGGTAATCAAATGCATAATTACAGAAACTTTTGTGGAAGAATTTTAATAAGCTGCTGCATTTATATTTATGTACAAGTCACAGAACCTGACCATCTTTATGATTTCAATTGATGTGCGATAGTGAAGATTCTTATCTGGTGCAGACGTTCACATATTTTTTATATACCAAAAATACATATGTAAATCTCAATTTTTGAATGCATTTATGAATTGTCAAAATTGATTCAGAGAAACCATCTGTACTGGTGTATGTATGTATGTTTCACTAAGAAATTAGAATAGGCCAAGCCAATTATATGAAATGGCTCCCGTCTTGAATCCTGTTATCAGAGATGACTTTCTAATTTAGAATTTTCAAGCTTGAGCTCCAGCATCTGCATTGCACTTAGTTGTCTCATGAATCTTGCGTGGTTTGATCGAACGTAGTTACATACATAAATCCTTCTCTGGGTTGTCGTACACATTCGAAAAGAATGACATAATGGAACTGGCTTTTATTGTTAAGAACTGAAAATCAGAACTTCACTAATGGTGAAGCTCATACAAATGTATACAGCAAAAGGAAATAACTCTTTACTTTTCTTCTAAATAACCAATAACAATGTGATGATGTTCATTTGAAAATGTGAAACTTACTGAAAACAATACAAGTAAGAACAAATGAATGGTTTTTGGGACTATATCTGTATACAATATCTACCTGCAGCTTGACAATTTGCAGACAATACCAAGTAATGTCAAAACTGGCTCAATACAGAGGCAGAATTACATACAGAAGCAGCGGCACTTGCTCATCCCATGTTTGGAAAGATTCCAGAGAAGTTTGGTATCTTATCAATATGCTTCAGAGCACGTTCAGCAATCTGGCGTGTTTGATAATCAGCATAATGGAAGGCATCGACAAGTGCAGTACTCACATTTGGGTCTCCAGAAACTTCATATGCTATTTCATCAGTCCGCAAGCCCTCCACATCTATTTCATCAGAATCTTGCTGCTCAGTTCATTGAATTTTGAGTAGGACGTCTATTATAGGCTTGACTCCCTGTGCCTCACACAACACCAGCACCCCTTGTTCAACATCAACCCCATCATCCAACAAAGTAGACAATGCTGCCTCGACTACCTTTTAAATTCAATGAACTGAGCAGCAAGATTGTATTCACGGTAGAGGGCAATGGCAGAGGGTTCTTCAGCTAAGACAAATGTAACCCTTGCAAGAACCGCCACAAGCCCTTCCAGGAAGGGCGTCACAAAGCGGCTGCCCCTAGTCCCTCCCTTTTGAATACTAACAACTCTAGAGAAAATCATCTAGCATCTGCCTTGTTAGATCCACATCTCTTTTCTCACCAAAATTTTATTAATTAGTAATGGATGCATCATGCATGTGTTAAGGAGCCAAATCATTCATTCACAGCACAAGGAATTTAATATTTTTTTTACAATTGAATTTCCAGCGCCTCTCTTTATTCTTTTAACAAATCCAGGCCTTGATGGAAAGTGATGACCAGTCAAATTGTGTTTGTTCTTCTAAGGCTTTGCACACGGGCCGGGCCCAAGCTGTCTGGCCCATCTAAAAATTATCTATTAGGGTTTGCTGGCTGTACCCTTAACATATTTATGAGCCCTGCCCGGTCTGAGGCCCAAGCCCATTCGAGACCCGGGTGGGTACGGGTTGTGAGCCGGCCGCCAACAAAAATTATTTTAGATCTTAAAAATAAACTCTATATTTGAAAAGAATAACTGACTTACGAAAATCAAAAATCAAATGAATAAAATAACTCATCAAAATAAATAAATCATTATTATTTTTTAGTTAGCAAATATCATACAAACATTCATAAAATAAATTACATGAATATTGTATAAACTAGAAATATGAGAAGAATTGAATCACTATAGCTTCAATGCATGGTTGACTTGAATACATGGCATTTACTATAATTACTTCAATTAAATGGCATTTTTTTTTTCTTTTACATACATTTTATTAATCTTGAACAGTGAACACAACAGACAACACCCAACAAATTTAATTCAGACATTTTATTATTCTTAGCGGTGAACACTAAACAAATTTAATTCATAATGTTACATATTGTTTTTTGTTTTTTTAATTGAATAATAATATCCTAATTTAGTTTATGAATATTTAGTAATAAATAATCATATTAGCAAATGGGTACAGAGAATTTTTTTTTGGGGTGGTAATACACTACTACTCACCCTATCCAACGGGCTTAACGGACTTTAGACTATAAGTCCGGCCATGAGTACCGACATACTTTAAATATATGTCCAAGCTTACCCTCTCAACCGGGTGTGGGCCAAGCCCAGGCCCTCAATGTGGCGGGCCAGGCTGGGTGGGCTTATACTGCAACGGACAAAACCTGCCATGGGTACGGATCAGCCCAGCCCTTTTAAGGGCTCTACTATCAATACATTCACAGACAGCCAATGAAGCTGAACGGGGATTCCATACATGATACACAATCCTTCTGTAAATACAAGGAAAGCACTATATATAATCTTCATATCAAGCAGACGAAAAATCACGAAGAACACATACCATATTAACAAAAGTAACAAGACCAAATGAACATTAGAGTTGGTTATGAAGTTGGGGTGCAGCAATGTTGAAGCTTAAGAGATATATGGTTTCAACACTTCAACTAGCATAAGAAGTTTCGAGTCATAACATGTCTTCCAGCAACAAGATAAAAGAAAACTAAAAAAAGGGTCAGAAATACAGATTGTTCACTTAAATAACATTTCACCGGAATGGCCACTCTGATTCTCCGGATCAACCTTGATGTTGTAAATACCACTTGTTCAGCTCCTCTACTGGTTTGCAATCAGTCAAGTCCAGAACTGTCTGGCAGCTGGTCAGCTCCTCTACGGTATGCATAAGAAGTTTGAACACCCTCTTGAACTCCTCTTCTGTTTTGCTCATGTCCAGAAATGTCTTGCAGGTCAGTTTCGACAAGCTCTTGATGTCCAAGTAGTGTGCAGCCTAAAAATCATTAAAACGTGAAGTTATGCGGACATTGGTTTATAATCAGAAAGCCACAGTAAAAAGGCAGCAATAGCTGAACATGCACGGAAGAATGACAACAGAAGAATTAAAACTTGCTAGTACTGTGAACAAGTAGTACTTCGACTTCAATGAATGTACAGAAAATAGGCATCTTCAAATCAAATTATATAGATGAAAAAACAAAAAAGGACTGACATGGATGAGATCGAAGAGGGTAGCCTGATCGACTTTGACGAACTCGGCGTCCCAGGCCTTGAGATCGTCGTCGACGGTGCCGGTGGCACAATCGTCTAACTTACGGGACTCGACATGCTTCTTGCAGTACTCGATGACCTTAGAGAGGATCTTACTGGTGACTTCGGGGAGAGGGATTCCGTTGTCGGCGCAATTGCAGTCAATGTAGTACTTCATCCTAAGCGACTCCAGCGCCACCGCCTCGTCCACCTCGAACGTCTCTCCGTCCGAGCTCACCAGGGTGATTTTCCTGGAAGAAGCCGCTCCAGGATTCTCTGGTCGAGTTTCTGGATTTTGAATCCATAATTAACCAAAGAAACATATCATCAATCAACATAAAAAAATGACATCAAAAATAAAATCAAACAAGAACAAATTAACCCATCTGGATCTAGATCGAGAGAGATACCAACAATGCATAGTTTATATTAGTCAAGGAATATGGTGATTCATAATGATATCAAATACAGCGATGTACACTGAAGTGAACGCACCTTGTGGATCCTTCTTCCTGCTCCAGGGATATCCCATGGTTTCTGGATTTCGATTCGATAAATCAACCAAAAGAAACATATCATCAATCAACATAAGAGCAACAAAATTAAATAAGTAACCCAGAAAGACATCAAAAACAAAATCAAACAAGAACAAATTAACCCATCTGGATCTAGATAGAGATACCGGCAATGCGTAGCTTATTTTAGTATAGGAATAGGGTGATTCATAATGATATCAAATACAGCGATGTACACGGAACTGAACGCACCTTGTGGATCCTTCTTCCCACTCTGGGATGGTAGAAAAGACATGATGGTTTCTGGATTTCGATTCGATAAATCAACCAAAAGAAACATATCATCAATCAACATAAGAGCAAAGAAATTAAAAAAGAAACCCAGAAAGACATCAAAAACAAAATCAAACAAGAACAAATAAACCCATCTAGATCTAGAACGAGAGAGATACCACCAATGCGTCGCTTTTTAGTCGCGGAATAGTATCCGTTAAGAAGGTATCTCTTAGTGATTTCAAATACATCATTCACCTTAATCAAATGCTTCGCTTCATCAAACGTCAACGTACTGCAATTTTGTTTCAGCTCCTTAAATGAAATCATCAGCCTACTCAATTTCTCCATTTCAACATCCGTCTCCGCACTGTCATTTAGTTGCAGCTCCATTATGTTAGGTTGCGATTTTGGTAGAGTTCTTGGCTTCTTGCTATTTTGGAAGGGATTCGAGGAAGGTTTTGTAGAGACAAGTAAGAGGTTTTATTTATAGAGAGAGAGAAGGTGACGCTGCGTTTCAATTTTGATTAGGGTTTCTAAGGTCCAATTTAAAAGGCACCGACTTCCATTAAATTTACGCAACTGCCACGAGAGATGTACAAGAGTGGCGGATATGGTAATTAAAGAGAAAAAGAGGGTCAATTGATTACATTTATGATGGGCCTTTGAGAAATCTTGAGTGGCACGCACCAAATTAAAAATACGTTTTTTTGTATTGTATTTTACTATTTTTGTCTCTCTCTTTCTTTCGCCAACTTTTTTTCACTTATAAAAACCCTCCACAACCAGTCAACCACCCCATTTTTTTATTCACATTACACAGACTCATGACTCATCAATTTCTTTCTACAAAAAAAAAAAAAAAAAGAAAAAAAGAAAAAATGGAGAAAATGTTTCATGCTCCCTCTACTTCCTCCTAAGGTATTATCTAACTATATATTTAAATTGACCTTTTTTATAAAACATTTTCATTGGTTTTTTAATTTGCATGAAACATGATGGTATATATAAATATATATATATATATATATTCAATTATTTTTCAAAATTTTCTATAATTTCACTTCATTTTTTTTAACAGCAAAATTAGTGAAATACATTTGCAAATATATATTGAGAAGCATATAAACTCAGATAAATTCGATTCGATTTTTTTTTTTTTTTAAAGTATTGTTCGATTTGTTTCTAATAGAATTGCCAACATGAGTGTAGTTTAGCTGGTAGATGGACGAGCTTAAGACTTGGCAAATGACTCACAAGTCAGCAGCTCGAATCCTAACAATGACGAAAGATTTCAAAAAAATACATGGTCCAGGATTAATAGATATTGTCATAAAAAAAAGGTAATGTTATTCACGTCTAGCTAGGTAGGGGTTCGTAAAAAGCCCATAAGGAGCTCAAGGGCTCATCAGTAGTGTTTGGTTTGATTTTTACTTATAAAACATGGTGTTATTTCCCCCTAAAAAAAAAAAAAAAGATATTGTCATAAAAATAAAAAAATAAAATAAAAAATCGAATAGAATTAAATTAGTATCAAAGGTGCATCCATATCCTAAGCCATATAAAAAAGAAAACATACATATATGGGTTCTGTTTGTATTTTAGTTCCAATTATCTAAATTTTTTAAAGGGTTGGTTTTTATAATTTTAATTGTTTTTAACATTTAATTCTTCAATTAACACAAAAGAAAGCAATAAAATATAGTTCATGTATGCATATGCTGCTCATGAACAAACCATAATACTGAAATAATCTACGCTTGTAATACTAACTTCGATTTCAGTATTAATCAATTTGTTTTCCTGTCTTAACTTGGTTTTCTAATGCCAGGCTAGTGGAGCTTCCAATCAATTTACTGAGGAAATTTCAATGTACATAAACATAGATATACAGGTTTATATTTAATTAGTTTCTCTTGTTTTGTAATTTGCATGTATATCAGATTGGGTATGTTTGAATTTTTATTTTATTTTATTTTATTTTTTATATTGGATTGTTAATTTGTTACTTGGGATTTCTTGCAAATTTGTTACTGGTGGGACAGATTCAACTTGGCTAAAATTAATGTACATCTCCTGCTATAGTATAGTGATTAGTGTAGAATCATCATTGCTTCTCTTTACTCTTTCCTCAACACCAAGATAATGTGGATATGATGATATATGGCAAATGGGTTGTATGGTGTGTTGGAGGAAACATCAATCTGCTATTACTATTGTGAAATGAAAAGCATTAACTGATAATAGTGCTTCTCATTTACTACCAAACCTAACAAACAAAGAGCTATGCAAATCATCACAAATGCTGCTTCCAATCACATGTACATATTTGATTGCGACACTAAAATACTAAATTATTGCTCATTGCCCACTGCTTTGATGCTACTAAAACTGCAAGTTGAGACTTTCAAATGAACGATAATTTCATGGTTAAATAAATACGAAAGTGACACTGAATTAACACGATTTAGTACACGTCATTGCTTTGATTCGATTAAAAAAAAACAAAACTTGTACTGCGATTTTTCAGAATCAAAGTAATTGCAACAACTATTCCAAAAAACTTTACCTGTCCCTAAGAGTCATGTATTGATCCTATTTCCTACATCAACTACCCTTCGATAGCAATTTCCAGTTTCAAGGAGGAAAATATAGATTGTTCACTTAAATAACATTTCAGTCGAATGCAATCTTGAAGTAGAACCACTTGATCAACTCATCTGGTGTTTTGCCATCAGTCAAGTCTGCAACTGTCTCGCAGGTCAGGTTCAACAAGCTCTTGATTTTCAAGTACTCTGCAGCCTAAAAATCATTAAAACGTGAAGTTAAGTTATGCGGACATTGATTTATAATTAGAAAGCCACAGAAAAAAGGCAGCAATAGCTGAACATGTACGGAAGAACAACAACAGAAGAATTAAAACTTGCCAGTACTGTGAACAAGTAGTAGTTCGACGTCAATGAATGTACCAATTTATTCGTCAACGAAACGAAATAACAATTCATATACACAAAGCCTCTCTCTGATTAATCAGATAGAGATAGAAATAATAACAACCACATCTACTGGTTAATCTTTTAACAAGATCAAATCATCTCAAATTTTACATATTTTACATGTAAAGCACGCACACCAAAATCAGATAGGCAACCGAAATCTATTAAATTCAATCAATTTAAAAGCAAAATCCTAACAAATCATCGAACAAGAACAATCAAAATCAATACCCGAAAAAACAAAGATCCGAACGAATCGAATCAAGTTATATAGATCAGAAAAAAATATGAAAACAGAAAGAAGAACTGACGATGACGAGATCAAAAAGGGTATCCCGATCGACGTTGACGAACTCGGCGTCCCAGGCCTTGAGATCGTCGTCGACGGCGCCGGTGGTGCAATCGTCTGACTTGGGGGACTCGACGTGCTTCTTGCAGTATTTGATAACCTTAGAGATGGTCTTGCTGGTGAGGCCGAGAAGGATTCCGTTGTTGGCGCGACCGTCCTCCATCATGGGCTTTATCGCCTGCAACTCCAGCGCCACCGCCTCGTCCACCTCGAAAGTCTGTCTGTCCGAGCTATGCAGGGTGATTTTCCTGTTCGTTGACATTCTTCTAGATTTTTTTTTATTTTTTTTCCCTTCGCTTTCTTGAAAAATCCAAGACGTCTGAAAACCCTAATTTTATAGATGTTTTCATCTCTGAAATATATATTTATATACACGCACGTTTAAGTGCTGTGCAAATTACAAAACCGTTTATAATACAATAAAAAATATGTATTTTAATTTTACGTACTCAATATGTTTCATATTACTAGGTATTGGGGCATATGCAAGGCATGTGCTTAAATTAATATTTGAGTTTCATATTTACAAACATATATATCCTTGAAAAATAAGAGATATTAATATAACACAGTATAATTTTAATTCATGTAAATGTTATTACATTGATATAACATCATAAGGAAGTCTTAAATTTATAGGTTTGACAAGAAGCTTTTCTACACTTGCCTTAAAAGAGATTCTTCTCATGATGATTTAACAATGGTAATCTATATACAATTATTTGCAACTTTTATTGAACATCTCAGCAATTTAAATTCAACAACTAAATTATATATTTTTTTTACATCCAAAAGTACTTTTCGACTAAATTGCATAAATTATGATGAAATGATTATTTAAATCTTTAATAACCGATATACATATCATCCTTATCAGATGAATCCACTGCTTGCAGTCAAATCCATTTTATTTTATCTTTTCACTTTACAAATTTCCCCTGTATATATATTTATATTTAAGTCATCAAGTTGCATGTCAAATTAAATTTATACCCCTATAATATTTCTTATTCCTTTTCAAGTCATTAAATATAAAATTATATTTTCATCCCCTATCTCATTTTACAATATATAATAATCATCAATCCAAATATCTATTAATTTGGGTCTAGTCCATATCATTATGTGTCACTATTACTAAGACATTTCTATTAAGTAATTCTACAAACTCAAATAAATTCCATCTAAATTCACAATAATTGGGGTAAATTATTTAACAATAATTTAACCTATTTAAAATTGTAAATTAAGATAAATCCAATAATTTTGTGGTTCTCGTTTTCTACTAGAATTTTTCCTGGTAATCAAATGCATAATTACAGAAACTTTTGTGGAAGAATTTTAATAAGCTGCTGCACTTATATTTATGTACAAGTCACAGAACCTGACCATCTTTATGATTTCAATTGATGTGCGATAGTGAAGATTCTTATCTGGTGCAGACGTTCACATATTTTTTATATACCAAAAATACATATGTAAATCTCAATTTTTGAATGCATTTATGAATTGTCAAAATTGATTCAGAGAAACCATCTGTACTGGTGTTGTATGTATGTTTCGCTAAGAAATTAGAATAGGCCAAGCCAATTATATGAAATGGCTCCCGTCTTGAATCCTGTATCAGAGATGACTTTCTAATTTAGAATTTTCAAGCTTGAGCTCCAGCATCTGCATTGCACTCAGTTGTCTCATGAATCTTGTGTGGTTTGATCAAACGTAGTTACATACATAAATCCTTCTCTGGGTTGTCGTACACATTCGAAAAGAATGACATAATGGAACTGGCTTTTATTGTTAAGAACTGAAAATCAGAACTTCACTAATGGTGAAGCTCATACAAATGTATACAGCAAAAGGAAATAACTCTTTTAACTTTTCTTCTAAAGAACCAATAACAATGTGATGATGTTCATTTGAAAATGTGGAACTTACTGAAAACAATACAAGTAAGAACAAATGAATGGTTTTTGGGACTATATCTGTATACAATATCTACCTGCAGCTTGACAATTTGCAAACAATACCAAGTAATGTCAAAACTGGCTCAATACAGAGGCAGAATTACATACAGAAGCAGCGGCACTTGCTCATCCCATGTTTGGAAAGATTCCAGAGATGTTTGGTATCTTATCAATATGCTTCAGGGCACGTTCAGCAATCTGGCGGGTTTGATAATCAGCATAATGGAAGGCATCGACAAGTGCAGTACTCACATTTGGGTCTCCAGAAACTTCATATGCTATTTCATCAGTCCGCAAGCCCTCCACCGCAGGTTCTCTGTTTGTTTTTTGAGTAGGACGTCTAATACAGGCTTGACTCCCTGTGCCTCACACAACACCAGCACCCCTTGTTCAACATCAACCCCATCATCCAACAAAGTAGACAATGCTGCCTCGACTACCTTCTAAATTCAATGAACTGAGCAGCAAGATTGTATTCACGGTAGAGGGCAATGGCAGAGGGTTCTTCAGCTAAGACAAATGTAACCCTTGCAAGAACCGCCACAAGCCCTTCCAGGAAGGGCGTCACAAAGCGGCTGCCCCTAGTCCCTCCCTTTTGAATACTAACAACTCTAGAGAAAATCATCTAGCATCTGCCTTGTTAGACACACATCTATTTTCTCATCAAAATTTTATTAATTAGTAATGGATGCATCATGCATGTAATGACAAATAGGCAGCAGTAGACATAAATTTCTTACATCAAAATGAGTGAATGAACATATGACAAACAAGTGCAATGGATTTTCTTTTGCATTTGTTAGTTTAGTATATGAATAGTTTGCCTGTTTGTCGTTAGTGTTTTCTCTCTAAACACACTCACACGCATCAATTTTGTCCATGTGTATTATTAGCTCAATTGGTACAAACTATTAGTAGAGTTGTTTAGCCCTATTAGGCCTCCAATTGAACAAATAAGGGCTTTAATCTTAATTTCGTTTTACTTGTAAAGAACATATTGTGTTGTTATTGATCTTTCAATGTACCTCTGTACGTATTTATTCTATAAATTTTTCAGGCTAATTTGTTTGTTTTGTTTCTACTAAGCTTGTGGAGAATGGTTTACTCTCTTGGGCTCAAGATATCAGTGAAAAGAAAACGCGTTGAACTTGGGGCTACTATCAGTAATTCTTGAAGCTCAAGTGATTGAGGCTGCTCATGCCATATTTCATATTTCTTGCATTGCTTTAATGTGTTGTGCTTTTCACAGTTCACACTGATTATATACTCACCATGAGAGGTGTGAAAATGGCAGGTTAACGTGTCCGATAAAGAAATATATCTGGATTCCACACCAAAGAATGATGAGTGAAGCTGGTTGTCCTCTTCAGGTGGAAGAGTGCAGCTTAAGGAACCAAATCATTCCTTCACAGCACAAGGAATTTAAAATTTTATTACAATTGAATTTCCAGCGCCTCTCTTCATTCTTTTAACAAATCCAGGCCTTGATGGAGAGTGATCACCAGTCAAATTGTGTTTGTTCTTCTAAGGCCTTTGCACACGGGCCCGGCCCAAGCTGCCTGGCCCATCTAAAAATTGTCTATTAGGGTTTACGGGCCAGACCATTAACATATTTATGAGCCCTGCCCGGTCTGAGGCCCAAGCCCATTCGAGACCAGGGCAGGTACGGGTTGTGAGCCGGCTGCCAACAAAAAATTATTTTAGATCTTAAAAATAAACTCTATATTTGAAAAGAATAACTGACTTACGAAAATCAAAAATCAAATGAATAAAATAACTCATCAAAATAAATATATCATTTTTATTTTTTAATTAACAAATATAATAAACATTCATAAAATAAATTACATGAATATTGTATAAACCAGAAATATGAGAATAATTGAATAACTATAGCTTCAATGCATGGTTGACTTGAATACATGGCATTTACTATAATTACTTCAATTAAATGGCATTTTTTTTTTCTTTTACATACATTTTATTAATCTTGAACAGTGAACACAACAGACAACACCCAACAAATTTAATTCAGACATTTTATTATTCTTAGCGGTGAACACTAAACAAATTTAATTCATAATGTTACATTTTGTTTTTTGTTTTTTTAATTGAATAATAATATCCTAATTTAGTTTATGAATATTTAGTAATAAATAATCATATTAGCAAATGGGTACAGAGAATTTTTTTTTTGGGTGGTAATACACTAATACTCACCCTAACCAACGGGCTTAACAGGCTTTAGACTATAAACCCAGCCATGAGGACCGACATGCTTTAAATATATGTTCAAGCCTACCATCTCAACCTGGTGCGGGCCAAGCCCAGGCCCTCAATGTGGCGGGCCAGGCTGGGTGAGCTTATACTGCAACGGGCAAAACCTGCAATGGGCCGATATGGATCAGCCCAGCCCTTTTAACACCTCTACTATCTATACAATCACAGACAGCCAATGAAGCTGAACGGGGATTCCATACATGATACACAATCCTTATGTAAATGCAAGGAAAGCATTATATATAATCTTCAGATCAAGCAGACGAAAAATCAAGAAAAACACATACCATATTAACAAAAGTAATTACAAGACCAAATGAACATCAGAGTTGGTAATGAAGTTGGGGTGCAGCAATGTTGAAGCTCAAGAGATATATGGTTTCAACACTTCAACTAGCATAAGAAGTTTCGAGTCATAACATGTCTTCCAGCAACAAGATAAAAGAAAACTAAAAAAAGGATCAGAAATACAGATAGTTCACTTAAATAACATTTCACCCGAATGGCCACTCTGATTCTCCGGATCAACCTTGATGTTGTAAATACCACTTGTTCAGCTCCTCTAATTCTTTGCAATCAGTAAAGTCCAGAACTGTCTGGCAGGTCAGCTCCTCTCCGGTATGCATAAGAAGTTTGAACGCCCTCTTGAACTCCTCTTCTGTTTTGCCCCTAGTCATTTCCAGAAATGTCTTGCAGGTCAGTTTCGACAAGCTCTCGATGTCCAAGTAGTGTGCAGCCTAAAAATCATTAAAATGTGAAGTTATGCGGACATTGATTTATAATTAGAAAGCCACAGAAAAAAGGCAGCAATAGCTGAACATGTACGGAAGAATGACAACAGAAGAATTAAAACTTGCTAGTACTGTGAACGAGTAGTACTTCGACTTCAATGAATGTACAGATAATAGGCATCTTCAAATCAAATTATATAGATGAGAAAAAAAAAAGAAAAAAAAAAAAAAAAAAGAAAAAAAAAGAAAAAGGACTGACATGGATGAGATCGAAGAGGGTAGCCTGATCGACTCTGACGAACTCGGCGTCCCAGGCCTTGAGATCGTCAACGGCGCTGGTGGCACAATCATCTAACTTACGGGACTCGACATGCTTCTTGCAGTACTCGATGACCTTAGAGAGGATCTTACTGGTGACTTCGGGGAGAGGGATTCCGTTGTCGGCGCAATTGCAGTCAATGTAGTACTTCATCCTAAGTGACTCCAGCGCCACCGCCTCGTCCACCTCGAACGTCTCTCCGTCCGAGCTCACCAGGGTGATTTTCCTGGAAGAAGCCGCTCCTGGATTCTCTGGTCGAGTTTCTGGATTTTGAATCGATAATTAACCAAAAGAAACATATCATCAATCAACATAAAAAAATGACATCAAAAATAAAATCAAACAAGAACAAATTAACCCATCTGGATCTAGATCGAGAGAGATACCAACAATGCATAGTTTATATTAGTCAAGGAATATGGTGATTCACAATGATATCAAATACAGCGATGTACACTGAAGTGAACGCACCTTGTGGATCCTTCTTCCTGCTCCAGGGATATCCCATGGTTTCTGGATTTCGATTCGATAAATCAACCAAAAGAAACATATCATCAATCAACATAAGAGCAACAAAATTAAATAAGTAACCCAGAAAGACATCAAAAACAAAATCAAACAAGAACAAATTAACCCATCTGGATCTAGATAGAGATACCGGCAATGCGTAGCTTATTTTAGTATAGGAATAGGGTGATTCATAATGATATCAAATACAGCGATGTACACGGAACTGAACGCACCTTGTGGATCCTTCTTCCCACTCTGGGATGGTAGAAAAGACATGATGGTTTCTGGATTTCGATTCGATAAATCAACCAAAAGAAACATATCATCAATCAACATAAGAGCAAAGAAATTAAAAAAGAAACCCAGAAAGACATCAAAAACAAAATCAAACAAGAACAAATAAACCCGTCTAGATCTAGATCGAGAGAGATACCACCAATGCGTCGCTTTTTACTCGCGGAATAGTATCCGTTAAGAAGGTATCTCTTAGTGATTTCAAATACATCCATCACCTTAATCAAATGCTTCGCTTCATCAAACGTCAACGTACTGCAATTTTGTTTCAGCTCCTTAAATGAAATCATCAGCCTACTCAATTTCTCCATTTCAACATCCGTCTCCGCACTGTCATTTAGTTGCAGCTCCATTATGTTAGGTTGCGATTTTGGTAGAGTTCTCGGCTTCTTGCTATTTTGGAAGGGATTCGAGGAAGGTTTTGTAGATACAAGTAAGAGGTTTTATTTATAGAGAGAGAGAAGGTGACGCTGCGTTTCAATTTTGATTAGGGTTTCTAAGGTCCAATTTAAAAGGCACCGACTTCCATTAAATTTACGCAACTGCCACGAGAGATGTACAAGGGTGGCGGATATGGTAATTAAAGAGAAAAAGAGGGTCAATTGATTACATTTATGATGGGCCTTTGAGAAATCTTGAGTGGCACGCACCAAATTAAAAATACGTTTTTTTGTATTGTATTTTTGTCTCTCTTTCTTTCACTTATAAAAACCCTCCACAACCACCCCTTTTTTTTATTCACATTACACAGACTCATGACTCATCAATTTCTTTCTACAAAAAAAAAAAAAAAAAAAAAAAAAAAAAAAAAAAAAAAAAAAAGAAAAAAAAAAAAAAAAAAAGGAGAAAATGTTTCATGCTTTGCTCCCTCTACTTCCTCCTAAGGTATTATCTAACTATATATTTAAATTGACCTTTTTTATAAAACATTTTCATTGGTTTTTTAATTTGCATGAAACATGATGGTATATATATATATATATATTCAATTCTTTTTCAAAATTTTCTATAATTTCACTTCATTTTTTTTAACAGCAAAATTAATGAAATACATTTACAAATATGTATGAGAAGCATATAGACTTGGATAAATTCGATTTGATTTTTTTTTTTTTTTTTGGAAGTGTTGTTCGATTTGTTTCTAATAGAATTGCCGACATGAGTGTAGTTCAGCTAGTAGATGGACGAGCTTGAGGCTTGGCAAATGACTCACAGGTCAGCAACTCGAATCCTAACAATGACGAAAGATTTCAAAAAAATACATGGTCCGGGATTAATAGATATTGTCATAAAAATAAAAAAATAAAATAAAAAATCGAATAGAATTAAATTAGTATCAAAGGTGCATCCATATCCTAAGCCATATAAAAAAGAAAACATACATATATGGGTTCTGTTTGTATTTTAGTTCCAATTATCTAAATTTTTTAAAGGGTTGGTTTTTATAATTTTAATTGTTTTTAACATTTAATTCTTCAATTAACACAAAAGAAAGCAATAAAATATATTTCATGTATGCATATGCTGCTCATGAACAAACCATAATACTGAAATAATCTACGCTTGTAATACTAACTTCGATTTCAGTATTAATCAATTTGTTTTCCTGTCTTAACTTGGTTTTCTAATGCCAGGCTAGTGGAGCTTCCAATCAATTTACTGAGGCATTGTCAGTGGAGGAAACCTTTAAGCTTGCAGTGGGAGAAATGAACTTGTGGCTCTTGACAAGTTGATGCTACAAACTCCTGATCACATAAGTAGACACAATGATCTCAGAAAAAAGGAAGAGAAAAATTTCGTATATATGCTCCTTTTATTTGGATATGAAATTTCAATGTACATATACATAGATATACAGGTTTATATTTAATTAGTTTCTCTTGTTTTGTAATTTGAATGTATATCAGATTGGGTATGTTTGAATTTTTATTTTATTTTATTTTATTTTTTATATTGGATTGTTAATTTGTTACTTGGGATTTCTTGCAAATTTGTAACTGGTGGGACAGATTCAACTTGGCTAAAATTAATGTACATCTCCTGCTAAGATAATGTGGATATGATGATGGCAAATGGGTTGTATGGTGTGTTGGAGGAAACATCAATCTGCTATAACTATTGTGAAATGAAAAACATCAACTGATAAGAGTGCTTCTCATCATTTACTACCAAACCTAACAAACAAAGAGCTATGCAAATCATCACAAATGCTGCTTCCAATCACATGTATATATTTGATTGCGACACTAAAATACTAAATTATTGCTCATTGCCCACTGCTTTGATGCTACTAAAACTGCAAGTTGAGACTTTCAAATGAACGATAATTTCATGGTTAAATAAATACGAAAGTGACACTAAATTAACACGATTTAGTACATGTCATTGCTTTAATTCGATTAAAAAAAAACAAAACATGTACTGCGATTTTTCAGAATCAAATAATTGCAACAACTATTCCAAAAAACTTTACCTGTCCCTAAGAGTCATGTATTGATCTTATTTCCTACATCAACTACCCTTCGATAGCAATTTCCAGTTTCAAGGAGGAAAATATAGATTGTTCACTTAAATAACATTTCAGTCGAATGCAATCTTAAAGTAGAACCACTTGATCAACTCATCTGGTGTTTTGCCATCAGTCAAGTCTGCAACTGTCTCGCAGGTCAGGTTCAACAAGCTCTTGATTTTCAAGTACTCTGCAGCCTAAAAATCATTAAAACCACATCTACTGGTTAATCTTTTAACAAGATCAAATCATCTCAAATTTTACATATTTTACATGTAAAGCACGCACACCAAAATCAGATAGGCAACCGAAATCTATTATATTCAATCAATTTAAAAGCAAAATCCTAACAAATCACCGAACAAGAACAATCAAAATCAATACCCGAAAAAACAAAGATCCGAACGAATCGAATCAAGTTATATAGATGAGAAAAAAATATGAAAGAGAAAGAAGAACTGACGATGACGAGATCAAAAAGGGTATCCCGATCGACGTTGACGAACTCAGCGTCCCAGGCCTTGAGATCGTCGTCGACGGCACCGGTGGTGCAATCGTCTGACTTGGGGGACTCGACGTGCTTCTTGCAGTATTTGATGACCTTAGAGATGGTCTTGCTGGTGAGGCCGAGAAGGATTCCGTTGTTGGCGCGACCGTCCTCCATCATGGGCTTTATCGCCTGCAACTTCAGCGCCACCGCCTCGTCCACCTCGAAAGTCTGTCCGTCCGAGCTATGCAGGGTGATTTTCCTGTTCGTTGACATTCTTCTAGATTTTTTTTTTTTTTTTTTTTTTTTTTTTTTCCCTTCGCTTTCTTGAAAAATCCAAGACGTCTGAAAACCCTAATTTTATAGATGTTTTCATCTCTGAAATATATATTTATATACACGCACGTTTAAGTGCTGTGCAAATTACAAAACCGTTTATAATACAATAAAAAATATGTATTTTAATTTTACGTACTCAATATGTTTCATATTACTAGGTATTGGGGCGTATGCAAAGCATGTGCTTAAATTAATATTTGAGTTTCATATTTACAAACATATATATCCTTGAAAAATAAGAGATATTAATATAACACAGTATAATTTTAATTCATGTAAATGTTATTACATTGATATAACATCATGAGGAAGTCTTAAATTCATGGGTATGACAAGAAACTTTTCTACACTTACCTCAAAAGAGATTATTCTCAGGATGATTTAATAATGGTAATCTATATACAATTATTTGCAAATTTTATTGAACATCTCAACAATTTAAATTCAACAACTAAATTATATTTTTTTACATCAAAAAGTACTTTTCGACTAAATTGTATAAATTGTGATGAAATGACTATTTAAATCTTTAATAACCGATATCCATATCTTCCTTATTAGATGAATCCATCGCTTGCAGTCAAATCCATTTTATTTTATTTTTTCACTTTACAAATTTCCCCTGTATATATATTTATATTTAAGTCATCAAGTTGCATGTCAAATTAAATTTATACCCCTATAATATTTCTTATTCCTTTTCAAGTCATTAAATATAAAATTATATTTTCATCCCCTATCTCATTTTACAATATAAAATAATCATCAATCCAAATACCTATTAATTTGGGTCTAGTCCATATCATTATGTGTCACTATTACTAAGACATTTCTATTAAGTAATTCTACAAACCCAAATAAATTCCATCTAAATTCATAATAATTGGGGTAAACTATTTAACAATAATTTAACCTATTTAAAATTGTAAATTAAGATAAATCTTGGAAATTACTATACAATCCCTATTGTGTTACTATTACTAAGACATGTCTATTAAGTAATTCTACAAACTCGAAGGCTTGTGTCCCAATAGAATCATTTAAATATGATGCCCCAAATTACACAATCCTCTACATGCAATCAACAATAGAAATCTATAAAAGAGAAAGTAACAAAATAAAATCAAGAAATTGAAAAGCAGAACAAAAGATGAAACCTAAAGAGGCTAAATTCCCAAACGTGAACCACCTGCAAACAAAACATTTGAACTAAAAAATTTAAAAAAACTCCCAAGTCAACTTACTATCTGATCCATGAAGGGGAAATTAACCAAATAAAATCAAAAAATTGAAAAGTAAAACAGAAGATGAAATCTACAAAGCCTAAAATCCCAATAGAATCATTTAAATTTGATCCCCAAAATTATACAATCCTCTACATGCAATCAACAATAGATAGCTCAATTGAATAACTCCCTACGAAGCCCAAATTGATAATCAAAATCTTACTAAAACCTATCTATTAAGTAATTATATAAACTTTAAGGGTTGTATCTGTAATTTTACATTCAAATAAAAAAGGGATGCTAGAATCCCACCGACTAACTCACCCTTTTTATATAGTAAGGATTAGGGTTCAAACCTTAACATATGTATTGAGTACAGACATGGTTTATTATAAGCATTCCCTTGACAACAGTTGCCACAGTGTACAAAAACTCTGAAAAAAAATGAACCTCTATGTTGTCGTCTTAGAAAAAACTTGTTTCCACTGTAGACTAGAAATTATAACATATAACGAAAGGAAACGGCCAATAAACACCACTACTTTTGCAAGATATTAAGCAAAGCATAAAAAAATATTGAATCGAAGAGAAGAACCTTCAAGGATTTGGGTCAAAACTCAAAAGAGGTTGCAAATTCTCAGCCATTTGCCGCACATTATTTTCAAACTTCTCCAGATTTTCTCAGCGGTCAAAATAATTTCAAACAAGAATTGGTGGTCTTGATGCCAAAAGCGAAGGCACATACTTGGAAAACAACAATTGCAGAATACCTAAACCTATAAATATTGCAAGCTGAATGACAAATTATGCCCAAAAACTTGGTTTGTTTTGAATTAAAGACAAGAAATTGGAACCACTGGCACCTTGATGCCATTATAATTTTGTATTTTACAAAAAAAAAACAAAAGGAACAGTTTGAAGAGAAAAAATGTAAACCTTCCATACTCCATCTGAGTGGCAGGGAGGTTAGAAAAGCTATCGAAAAACTTATGTGTTCTTACAAGTTTATGTTTCGAATCAACTTGTGATCATTTTCTAAATCACCCCATATCATCATCATCAAATTTTATGAGAAAGCACCCATTCGAACCCAAAATCATTAGGGCAACAACTGTTGGAGTAAAGCAGCCGGCAGCAGAGTTTTGAAACCTAAACAATGAAATTAAATTTAGTTGTCAAAGGATGGTTTGGGACAGCAAATTCAAGCTCACAAATTCAATAAAAAGAACATCCTCTAGGTGGGCTCCTCAAGACTCAAGAGTAGCATAGCAGATTTTGATAAAAAGTTGTTCTTTTTTGGCCATGTGACTCAAATTACACACAACCCAGATTAGATAGAGAGAATCTGAATCAGAGTTTTGTGAATTTCTTGTTGTTTTTTATTTCTATTTCTGGGGTTCGAAGTGGTTAAGGTTGAGATTGGAAGAAGAGAAGGAAAAAGAAGACTTTTGTGTTGACGAAAAAAATTAAAAAAAAAGAAAGAAAAAAAAAAGCCATCGCATAAGTTGACTACACCAAACTAGAGATGGCAGTATTCCCCGCGGGGCCCCGGCCCCGCGGGGCTCCGCCCCGAATAGAGCAGGGATGGGGGATAATATTCGGGGATGGGGACAGGGATGGGGACAAAGTCTTATCCCCGAAGGTGAAGCGGGGCGGGGACGGGGGAAGCACTCCCCGCCCCATCCCCACCCGATATTTATATATATATATATATATATATATATAATATTTATAATATAATATATAATATTCAGATTTTTAAAATTATTTAATATTAATTTTCTAAACATAAATAGTTTTTTTTTTAACTAAAAAACAGACTACTCATTTTTAGCTAAACTACTTTATCATTGGGATTTACCCAATGATTAAATCATTTTAGTTTTTCATTCCCAGAAAAAAGAAAAGTAAAAAAATCATTACTATCATGGCCATACTCATACATTAACAGTTTTAACACTAAAAACCTATTGTGAAACTAAGTATGACAAGAAAACTGTAAATAAATAGGCATAAGACATCTACTTAGATTAACAGTAAGTTTACATGATTACATGCCGATATGGGTAAATCAAAAATCAGCTGAGATGATTGATAGAAGCGGGATCTACTTCTTAGCGTAGGAAATTAAGACGGGGAATGGGGCGGGTATGGGGAAGGCCCCTCCAACGGGGAATCCCCGGCCCCGGCCCCGCTTCTCTTAATGCGGGGATGGGGACGGGGCTGGGGATGGTTTTGGGATGCGGGGATGGGGATGGAAAAGCATTCCCCGACCCCGACCCGCCCCGTTGCCATCCCTACACCAAACAGCCCCACCGTGCTTGTTTTTTCTTTTTTTTTTGAAAGGCAACAAAACTTTATTCAAGCAAAAACCAACCAACAACAGCCCAGGCAAAAGCCAGCAGCAAAGAGGCGCACAGAACACGCCACACCACAGCCAAACAACAAGAAACCCCAAGAAAACAGAAGCAGAAGAAAGACAACAAGAGGACCAAACAACCAGCCAAGAAGAAGCAAAAACTGCAACCCAAAAAACATCAAAGGACCGCGACAGAGACACACAACCGAAACTCTGTCGCTGTGCTTTGACAGAGCAGCCAGCCAAGGAAAGCAAAAAAACACCCAAACCCACACAAACACAACCCCATCAGGACATATTCCAATTCAACAAGATATCCCCTCCCCCTCCCCCGTGCTTGTTTTTTCTACTGATGGTTCTTAATACGGTGTCGTTTAGACTGGCTATTAGCCAATTACCCGCCATTTTGCAGACGACTACGTTTTCGAATTGGATGATTCAAACATCATTGGATTGAGCTTCTTTTCAATTGTTTCCTGTAACTTATAATAATTCATACTCCTTTCCTGTCTTCGCCGAAACAATTTTTTTTTTTTTTTTTTTAATTTTCATTGCAGATTGTATCTACTAGTTAGGGTTTTTCATTGTAGATACTGCTGGTTCCTAGAAACCCTAACTTTTAAATTGTTTTGGAATTGCAGATGGACGGAATCTGATTCTACAGATGAGAATATAGATTGAGAGCTGCAATTGGTTTAGTGCAAAGAAAGTGTGATTTTTAGTAACACATTTGAGTATGCTACAACTTGTTCACTTTTTTTTTTTTTTTTCATAGTTCTGATGTGGTTTTAGTTCTGTTTAGTCGTTTTGTCTTGCTGTTGTTTTTCTGGTGCCACACAATGTAATGACAAATAGGCAGCAGTAGACAAATTTCTTACATCAAAATGACTGAATGAACATATGACGAACAAGTGCAATGGATTTCCATTTGCATTTGTTAGATTAGTATATGCTTTCTATATGAATAGTTTACCGTTAGTCATCAGTGTTTTCTCTCTAAACGTATCAATTTTATCCATTTTGTCTATGTATGTGTGTACTAGTAGCTCAATTGGTACAAACTATTAGTAGAGTTGTTTAGCCCTATTATAAGGGTTTTAATCTTAATTTCATTTTACTTATAAAGAACATATTGTGTTGTTATTGATCCTTCAAGTTACCTATGTACGTATTCATCCTATCTATTTTTTAGGCTAATTTGTTTGTTTTGTTTCTACTAAGCTTGTAGAGAATGCTTTACTTTCATGGGCTCAAGATATGAACAGATTTATATGATTCAGTGAAAAGAAAACGTACGTGTTGAACTTGGGGCACCTATCAGCAATTCTCGAAGCTCAAGTGAGGATGCTTTCTTGATGAATGGCTCATGTCTTTTGAATCCCTTGCATTTCAACATGTGCTGCTCTTATATATAAATTCTATTTTTGAAGTCTGAGATTCACAATACTAATTGTTGTAATCATATTACAGATGCCGTATTTGGATGGGCTAAAACTTGGGTGCATCGGATGCACGGTGCATCGCCCACCCTGATGCTGCCATGTCAGCAAAGTTGCTGACATGGCAGCATCAGGGTGGGCGATGCACCGTGCATCATGCTGCATCCAAGACTTTCTCATTTGGATGAATGGAGTGATTTTGAAGGTGATTACTTAGTTTCTTTATCAGAGCTAGATAATTCAAGCTTTGTTAAACACCTCACTTCAACTGCCAGTTGGTGGGAATATCAATTATCAAGGTATGGATTATATGGTGACCATGAGATGTGTGTAAATGGCAGGTTTTTTTTGAAATCAAAAGCTATTTTTATTTTCTGTTCTTCAAAGAACAACATAGTTTAACTACATCAGGAGTGATTTTGGCTCCACATTGCCGGCCAGACTAGCTATTCATTACTGACTATCCCACACACATTTCCACCGGAATAGCTGTCGAGTTTATGAAGGGGTTTATCAGGAAAGCTGGATATGGTCGTCTCAATCATACTAATGCTGACAGGAAATTGCAAGATTTCCTAGCCTCAGTTGCTGCGGAAGTTGGGTTCTGGGTGAATGTCTGGGACTCTGAGGATCGTAGTGGTGGTGGGAGGTATTTGGTAGTTACATTAGGGAATTGCTTCTTTCTTTTGGATTGGATTACTATTGCTTGCTTTCTTTTGGATTGGATTACTATTGGTATAAATTCTGGCCGATCAAAAAATAAAAATAAAAATCGTTCAAAGTGATTTTGGGCCTGCATGGTCGAGCTCATGGAATCCAGGTGGACAGGTGGTTGTGGATGAGAATGAAGCAGCTAAGGGTGGGTGCGAGTCAGTTCGGTTTGGTTTTCGGCCGAAACCATCCATGACTCACTTATACTCGTTTTCATTTATTTGAATCGGATTGACTCTTCTAAACAGGGTGACTCAACTTGACTTGAACTTGCTTTTTTCGGTTCGAGTCGGTTCAGTTTAATATGGTTTTGGGCTTGATGTACCTTTTGAGCTTAATAAAAATTTTACCTACGTATTTAATGGTATCTTTCTTTTGGACTGTAATTCAATAACTCCAAATATTTAAAAATATATATTTAACTACTTTGTAAACCAGGTACGGGCCAAGCCCTGGCCCTCAATGTGACAGACTAGGCCTGGTGTGCTTGTACTGAAACATGCAAAGCCCGCAACGGGTACGGACTGGCCTAGCCCTTTAGAAACCTCTACTATCAATATAATCACACCTCATCTATCAATACAATCAGACAGCCGATGAAGCTGAACGGGGATTCCATACATGATACACAATCCTTATGTAAATGCAAGGAAAGCATTATATATAATCTTCAAATCAGGCAGATGAAAAATCACGAAGAACACATACCATATTAACAAAAGTAACTACAAGACCAAATGAATATTAGAGTTGGTAATGAAGTTGGGGGTTTGCTTGCAGCAATGTTGAAACTTAAGAGATATGGTTTCAACACCTAAACGGTATGGATAAGAAGTTCGAACATCCTCATGAAGTCCTCTTGTGTTTTGCCCCTACCCATATCCACAAATGTCTGGCAGGTCAGTTTCGACAAGCTCTTGATGTCCAAGTAGTGTGCAGCCTAAAAATCATTGAAGTTATGCGGACAGTGATTTATAATTAAAATGCCACGGAAAAATGGCAGCATTAGCTGAACACATACGGAAGAATGACAACAGAAGAATTAAAACTTGCTAGTACTGTGAACAAGTAGTAGTAGGGGTGGGCGTTTTCGGGTTGGGTTGAAAATTTTTCAACCCAATCCAACCCAACATAAATTTTAACCCAACCCAACCCAATATTTGTTGGGTTGGGTCGATCGGGTTGGGCTTTTTCAGCCCAATAAAAAAAATGAATTTAAATTCAAATTTTGTTATATCAAAATTCAAATTTAAAATAATTTTTCACTATAATATCATATCACATATAGTTTAGATTTCTTAAAAGCATCAAAATCAAATCAACATATAATACAAATTGTTTAAATACCTGTTGCATAATGAAAAAATAAAAATATAACAATTTATCCAACTTGGAAAGTCTCCATCTAAGCCTCCCATCCATTTTACAATTATAATTACTTCGTCGAATATCTCATTATTGGATAATCTATTATTTATTTCAATCAACATAATAGTTTGTGTTTATATACAATTATTAGACTTTTTTATACCAAATTCTTAATCAAACCCTAAGAAGAAAAAAAATCATTTTAAAGTAATTCAAGATGTGCCAATTAATACAAAAGATAAAGACAATATAATTGCATATTTTTAATAAATGTATTATATATTATGGTATAAAATATTTAAAATTATATATATTTATATTTGTCATTTATAATATTATAAATGGGTAAACATTTTAAATATTTTAAAAAATGAGATTTCATAATAAATCTAATAAAAAATAAAATTATTTAATTTTTTTATTTATTTATGTTGTCGGGTTGGGTTGGGTTATATTTTATTAACCCAACCCAACCCAATCTTAAAAGTAACCCAACCCAATCTAGTCGGGTTGGGTCGGTCGGGTTGGGTTGACGGGTTGGTGCCCACCCCTAAGTAGTAGTTCGACTTCAATGAATGAACATATAATAGGCATCTTCAAATCAAATTATATAGATGAAAAAAAATTTTAAGAAAGAGAAAGGACTGACATGGATGAGATCGAATAGGGTGGCCTGATCGACTTTGACGAACTCAGCGTCCCAAGCCTTGAGATCGTCGTCAATGGCGCCGGTGGCGCAATCATTTGACTGGTGGGACTCGACATGCTTCTTGCAGTAATCGATGACCTTCGAGAGGATCTTACAGGTGACTTCGAGAGGGATACTACTGTCGGCGCAATTGCAGTCAATGTAGTACTTAATCCTAAGCGACTCCAGTGCCACCGCCTCGTCCACCTCGAACAACCCTCTATTTGAGCTCTGCAGGGTGATTTTCCTAGAAGTGTGGCTTGCCGCTCCAGGATTCTTTGGTAGAGTTTCTGGATTTCGAATCAATAAATCAACCAAAAGAAACATATCATCAATCAACATAGAAGCAACAAAATTAAAAAAGTAACCCAGAATGACATCAAAAATAAAATCAAACAAGAACAAATTAACCCATCTGGATCTAGATCCAGAGAGATACCAGCAATACGTAGTTTATATTAGTCAATATGACGATTCTGATAGGACTCTTGTTAGATATGAATAAATGTTTTAATTATCAGTTAGATTTAGATAAGAGTAATTTAGGATTAGAGTTGCTTAGGATTAGAATTGTTTAGGATTATTTTGGATTAGTTATTATCTTTTAGTTGTAAACAACCACTATAAATATGTGGTTTATTTTAATAAAATACAACAAGAAGTTTAATCCCAAAATCCTTCTAATTCTCTGTCTCTCCGTATCAAAATATCTCTACTTCTGCCTATTTTTTCTATCTTCCAATATCAATCTCTCTACTTCTACCTATTTCTCTTCTAAATTTATATGAATCATACCTATTTGGGTTAGAACCCTAATAGATTCATAATAATATCAAATACAGCGATGTACACGGAAGTGAACGCACCTTGTGGACCCTTCTTCCTGCTCCAGGGATATGCCATGGGTTCTGGATTTCGATTTGATAAATCAACCAAAAGAAACATATCATCAATCAACATAAGAGCAACAAAATTAAATAAGTAACCCAGAAAGACATCAAAAACAAAATCAAACAAGAACAAATTAACCCATCTGGATCTAGATCGAGAGATACCAGCAATGCGTAGTTTATTTTAGTCAAGGAATAGGGTGATTCATAATGATATCAAATACAGCGATCTACACGGAAGTGAACGCACCTGGTGGATCCTTCATCTTGGGATGGGATGGTAGAAGTGACAAGATGGTTTCTGGATTTCGATTCGATAAATCAACCAAAAGAAACAAATCATCAATCAACATAAGAGCAAAAAAAAATTAAAAAAGCAACCCAGAAAGACATCAAAATAAAAATCAAACAAGAACAAATAAACCCATCTAGATCTAGATCGAGAGACATACCAGCAATGAGTCGTTTTTTAGTACATGAATAGTATCCTTTAAGAAGGTATCTCATAATGATCTCAAATACATCATTCACCTTAATCAAATGCTCCGTTTCAACACCCATCTCCGTAGTGTAATTTTGTTTCTGTTCCTTAATGATATTAAATAAAGCCATCTTCCTACTCAATTTCTCCATTTCAGCATCCATCTCCGCACTGTCATTTTGTTGCTGCTCCATTATGTTAGGTTGCGATTTTGGTAGAGTTCTTGACATTTTGGAAGGTATTCGAGGATGATTTTGTAGAGAGAAGTAAGAGGTTTTTTTTATAGAGAGAGAAGGTGACGCTGCGTTTCAATTATGATTAGGGTTTCTAAGGTCCAATTAAAATGCCACCGACTTCCATTAAATTTACGCAACTGCCACAAGAGATGTACAAGGGTGGTGGATATGGTAATTAAAGAGAAAAAGAGGGTCAATAGATTACATTTATGATGGGCCTTTGAGAAATCTTGAGTGGCACGCACCAAATTAAAACAATATGTATACGTTTGTTTGTATTGTATTTTTGTCTCTCTCTTTCTTTCGCCAACTTTTTTTCACTCGTAAAACCCCTCCACCACCACCCCATTTTTTGTATTCACATTTTACAGACTCATAAAAAAGAAAAAGAAAAAAACTATATATGTTTGGAAATCGTAGTAGTGTTGCTAAATGCTCTAAGGAGGAAGAAGATGAGGAACATGTTCTCTATTCTTCATGCTTTGCTCCCTCTACTTCCTCCTAAGGTATTATCTAACTATATATTTAAATTGACCTTTTTTATGAAACATTTTCATTGGTTTTTTAATTTGCATGAAACATGATGGTATATATATATTCAATTCTTTTTCAAAATTTTCTATAATTTAACTTCATTTTTTTTAACAGCAAAATTAGTGAAATACATTTGCAAATATATATGAGAAACATATAGACTCGGATAAATTCGATTCGATTCGACTTTTTTTTTTGAAGTATTTTTCGATTTGATTTCTAATAGAATTGCCAACAAGAGTGTAGCTCAGCTAGTAGATGAGCGAGATTGGGGCTTGGCAAATGATTCACGTGTCAGTTGCTCGAATCCTACCAATGACGAAATTAAAGCTTTCAAAAAAATACCTGGTCCCGGATTAATAAATATTGTAAAAAAAAAAAAAAAAAAAAAATTCTAATAGAATTAAATTAGTATCACTGTATCAGTGGTGCATCCATATCCTAAGCCATATATAAAAGAAAACATACATATATGGGTTCTTTTTGTATTTTAGCTCCAATTATCTATATTTTTAAAGGGTTGGTTTTTATAATTTTAATTGTTTTTAACATTTAATTCTTCAATTAACACAAAAGAAAGCAATAAAATATAATTCATGTATACATATGCTGCTCATGAACAAACCATAATACTGAAATATATATGTTTGTAATACTAACTTCGATTTCAGTATATATATATGTTAATCAATCGAGATATATATTTATAGGCTATGGTGGGACTAATAGGAGTTGTTGGGGTCAAGTGGTGGGAGTAATAATAAAAGTGAGGCTACTAATGTTAGTTGTCTGGAAAAGAGAGTGAGCAAGTGTAGCAATGATGTTGGTAAGAAGTGTATTGGTGAAAGTTTGGGTAGTACTAAGAGCATTAGGGTCTTTGGTTCTCAAGATGGGTCAAGTGGGGGAGTAGCGGTTTCGGGTGATCAAATGGTTTTTATTAATTTTGATAAGGACAAAGGTGTGTTAGGTTTCGATTTAAGTTCTATGGGAAGTGATTTGGGTGGTCCAGCTATTGATCTTTATGTTGATTTAGGGGACTTGGAACCTTTTTTTCGGAATGGGAAGGTGGGGGCTAATATTGCTAGACAGAAAGATGACGACAAAGGCTAGTCACAATTGGTGTCTTTAGTGTTGTCTTGTTCTTTGCTTTTGGTTTTCCTGGGTGCTGCATTGTCAGCTTGTAGTTTGTGTTCTATTGCCTTCTTGGCCTTTTATGAATAAAATTGCTGTTAAAAAAAAAATATATATATATATATATATATATATTTAGGGCCTATCCTGTAATGTTTTTCAAAGGGTGTTTTTGTTTTTGGATTACGAAATAAAAATGAGAATGAAAACAGTGCTTTTGGTTTCAGTTTCGAAATCCAAATACACGTCTGGTAGCAAATCCTGGAAGTTGTATTCCGAATATGAAAACGTAAAAAACGCGTCCGGTAGTATATCCAAAAAATATAAAAAATTATAAAAAATTGATTTTTTTTAATTTTTAATTTTAGGTTAGTATTTGAACTGATAGCACCAGGACGGTGCCACCACAGCTCGCCCAAGTCGCCGGGATGTGCGACGGCTAGGGCTGGTGGCGGAAAAGGCCGGCGGTGGCTGGACCAGCGGAAGGAAGAAGAAATAGCCGTCGAGGAAGAAGAAGAGGATGGTGGCGCGGGCGGCGGCCTCCGGCGTCGTTTTGCAGCGGCGATACCTGGGTTTTGTAGATCGGCCAGTCAGGATTCCGAATATGGTATTTTCGGCCGAAGAAGAAGAAGAAGAAGAAGAAGAAGATTCCGGCGTGAAGAAGAAGATGAGCTGTCGAGCAAGAAGAAAAGAAGAAGAAGAGAAGAAGAAGAAGACAAGCCTGTCAAGCAAGAAGAAGAAGAAGATTTCGGCGAGAAGGAGAAGAAGAAGATGAAGGAGAAGAATGTCGAAGCTTGTCGAGCAAGAAGGAAGAAGAAAAAAAGAAAAAAAGAAAAAAAAATTAGTTTTTTATTTAAAGTGAAAAACAAAATGAAAAACATCAAAAAGTTGTTTTGGAAATTTTTCACTTTTAACACTGATGTTGTTTTTGTTTTTGTTTTTGTTTTACAAATAAAATGGAAAACAAAATGGAAAGCAAAATGGAAAATGATAACGAACGCGTATTCGAAATTGAATTTGGAAAATGGAAATGAAAATAGGGGCTGTAAAACAGTACCGGACAGCCCCTTATAGGCTATGTATTAATCAATTGTTTTCCTGTCTTAACTTGGTTTTCTAATGCCAGGCTAGTGGGGCTTCCAATCAATTTACTGAGGCATATATTGTCAGTGGAGGAAACCTTTAAGCTTGCAGTGGGAGAAATGAACTTGTGGCTCTTGACAAGTTGATGCTACAAAGTCCTGATCATATAAGTAGACACAATGATCTCAGAAAAAAGAATGAGAAAAATTTCGTATATATGCTCCTTTTATTTGGATATGAAATTTCAATGTACATAAACATAGATATACAGGTTTATATTTAATTAGTTTCTCTTGTTTTGTAATTTGCATGTATATCAGATTGGGTATGTTTGAATTTTTTAATTTTTTTTTAATTTTTAATATTGGATTGTTAATTTGTTACTTGGGATTTCTTGCAAATTTGTAACTGGTGGGACAGATTCAACATGGCTAAAATTAATGTACATCTCCTACTATAGTATAGTGATTAGTGTAGAATCATCATTGCTTCTCTTTACTCTTTCCTCAACATCAAGAATTCAAGATAATGTGGATATATATGATGATGGCAAATGGGTTGTGTGGTGTGTTGGAGGAAACATCAATCTGCTATAACTATTGTGAAATGAAAAACAACTCTCATTTTCCACTGATAAGAGTGCTTCTCATTTACTACCAAACCTAACAAACAAATAAGAGCTATGCAAATCATCACAAATGCTGCTTCCAATCACATGTACATATTTGATTGCGACACTAAAATACTAAATTATTGCTCATTGCTCACTGCTTTGATGCGACTAAAACTGCAAGTTGAGACTTTCAAATGAACGATAATTTCATGGTTAAATAAATACGAAAGTGACACTAAATTAACACGATTTAAGTACACGTCATTGCTTTGATTTGATTAAAAAAAAAACATGTATTGCGATTTTTCAGAATCAAAGTAATTGCAACAACTATTCCAAAAAACTTTACCTGTCCGTAAGAGTCAAGTATTGATCTTATTTCCTGCATCAACTACCCTTCGACAGCAATTTCCAGTTTCAAGAAGGGGAGGACAGTGACCAGAACCGTCACAAACGTCGCAGGAGATGATGAATCAAGCTATGTTGTAAGTACTGATGCACCTAAAGGCCTCAATGTGAAAGTTATTCCGGGTAAACAGGAGTTTTCAAAGTTTCGAGTTAGGCCTGCTACTTTGTCCAAAGTTAGGCCTCAATGGTTTCAACACTTAACTAGCATAAGAAGTTTCGAGTCATAATATGTCTTCCAGCAACAAAATAAAAGAAAACTAAAAAAAAGATCAGAAATACAGATTGCTCAATTAAATAACATTTCACTCGAATGCCGACTGATTCTCCGGATGAAACTTGAAGTAGAACCACTTGGTCAACTCCTCTTGTGTTTTACCCTCAGTCAAGTCCAGAACTGTCTCGCAGGTCAGTTCCAACAAGCTCTTGATGTCCAAGTAGTGTGCAGCCTAAAAATCATTAAAACGTGAAGTTATGCGGACATTGATTTATAATTAGAAAGCCACAGGAAAAAGGCATGTACGGAAGAATGAGAACAGAAGAATTAAAACTTGCCAGTACTGTGAACAAGTAGTAGTTCGACTTCAATGAATGTACCAATTTGTTCGTCAACGAAACGAAATAACAATTCATATACACAAAGCCTCTCTCTGACTAATCAGATAGAGATAGAAATAATAACAACCACATCTACTGGTCAATCTTTTAACAAGATCAAATCATCTCAAATTTTACATATTTTACATGTAAAGCACGCACACCAAAATCAGATAGGCAACCGAAATCTATTTAATTCAATCAATTTAAAAGCAAAATCCTAACAAATCACCGAACAAGAACAATCAAAATCAATACCCGAAAAAACAAAGATCCGAACGAATCGAATCAAGTTATATAGATGAGAAAAAAAAAAAAAAAAGAGAAAGAAGAACTGACGATGACGAGATCAAAGAGGGTATCCCGATCGACGTTGACGAACTCGGCGTCCCAGGCCTTGAGATCGTCGTCGACGGCACCGGTGGCGCAATCGTCTGACTTGGGGGACTCGACGTGCTTCTTGCAGTACATGATGACCTTAGAGAGGGTCACGCCGGAGAGGCCGAGAATGATTCCGTTGTCGGCGCGACCGTCCTCCATCATGGGCTTTATCGCCTGCAACTCCAGCGCCACCGCCTCTTCCACCTCGAACGCCTGATTGTCCGTGCTCTTAAGGGTGATTTTCCTGTTCGTTGACATTCTTCTAGATTTTTTATTTTATTTTATTTTTTTCCCTTCTGCTTTCTCTATAAATCCGAGACGTCTGAAAACCCTAGTTTTATAGATGTTTTTATCTCCGAAATATATATTTATATACACACACGTTTAAGTGCGGTGCAAATTACAAAACCGTTTATAATACAATAAATATATCGCATGAAAAATTTATTAAATATTAGTGTGCAACCCATACAATGCACCGGTTCCGTTAAAAAAATATGTATTTTAATTTTACATACTCAATATGTTTCATATTATTAGGGTTCAAACCTTAACATATGTATCGAGTACATACATGGTTTATTATAAGAGTAATGCTATTGGACCCAAAAAACCAACCCAACTTCCAACCCAAATGCCATGTGGCAACATCACACATAATATAGGCCCACATCACTCTTTCCAAAATCCCATGTGATGTTACCATATAGGTTTGTGTTGGAAATTTAGGTTGGTTTTTTGGGTCCAATAGCTTTATTCTTATTATAAACATTCCCTTGACTACAGTTGCGTACAAAAACCCTGAAAAAAATGAACCTCTACGTTGTCTTCTTAGAAAAAACTTGTTTCCACTGTAGACTAGAAATTATAACATATAACAAAAGGAAACGGCCAATAAACACCACTACGTTTGCAAGATATTAAGCAAAGCATAAAAAATTATTGAATAGAAGAGAAGCACCTTCAAGGATTTGGGTCAAAACTCAAAGGAGGTTGCAGTCTACCATTCTAAACTATTTGCCGCACATTATTTTCAAACAAGAATTGGTGGTCTTGATGCCAAAAGCGAAGGCACATATATACTTGGAAAACAACAATTGCAGAATACCTAAACTATAAATATTGCAAGCTGAATGACAACAAAAGGAACAGTTTGAAGAGAAAAAAAGTAAACCTTCCATACTCCATCAGAGTGGCAGGGAGGTTAGAAAAGCTATCGAAAAACTTATGTGTTCTTACAAGTTTATATTTCGAATCAACTTGTGATCATTTTCTAAATCACCCCATATCATCATCATCAAATTTTATGAGAAAGCACCCATTCGAACTCAAAATCATTAGGGCAACAACTGTTGGAGTAAAGCAGCTGGCAGCAGAGTTTTGAAACCTAAACAATGAAATTAAATTTCGTTGTCAAAGGATGGTTTGGGACAGCAAATTCAAGCTCACAAATTCAATAAAAAGAACATCCTCTAGGTGGGCTCCTCAAGACTCAAGAGAAGCAGATTTTGATAAAAAGTTGTTCTTTTTCGGCCGTGTGACTCAAATTACACACAGCCCAGATTAGATAGAGAGAATCTGAATCAGGGTTTTGTGAATTTCTTGTTGTTTTTGAATTCTATTTCTAGGGTTCGAAGCGGTTAAGGTTGAGATTGGAAGAAGAGAAGGAAAAAGAAGACTTTTTTGTTGTCGAATTTTAAAAAATAAAAATAAAAAAATAAGCCATCGCATAATTGACTACACCAAACAGCCCAACCAAGCTTGTTTTTTCTACTAATGGTTCTTCATACGGTGTCGTTTAGACTGGCTATTAGCCAATTACCCGCCATTTTGCAGACGACTACGTTTTCGAATTGGATGATTCAACTATCATTGGATTGAGCTCCTTTTCAATTGTTTCATATAACTTATAATAATCCATACTCCTTTCCTGTCTTTGCGAAACAATTTTTTTTTTTTTTTTTTTAATTTTCATTGCAGATTGTATCGACTAGTTAGGGTTTTTTTTTATTGTAGATACTGCTAGTTCATTTTAATCTTAATTTCATTTTATGTGTAAAGAACATATTGGGTTGTTAGTGATCCTTCAAGTTACCTTTGTACGTATGCATCCTATATATTTTTTAGGTTAATTTGTTTGTTTTGTTTCTACTAAGCTTGTAGAGAATGCTTTACTCTCTTGGGCGCAAGATATGATTAGATTTATATGATTCAGTGAAAAGAAAACGTATGTACGTGTTGAACTTGGGGCACCAATCAGCAATTCTCGAAGAAGCTCAAGTGAGCATGCTTTCTTAATGAATGGCTCATGTCTTTTGAATCCCTTGCATTTCAACATGTGCTGCTCTTATATATAAATTCTATTTTTGAATTCTGAGATTCACAATACTAATTGTTGTAATCATATTACAGATGCCGTATTTGGATGAATGGAGTGATTTTGAAGGTGATTACTCAGTTTCTTTATTTTTTTTTTAAAAGCAAGCTTTATTGAAGTAACACAAGAACAGCAAACACAAAAAACAAAGACCCCTGGCAAAACAGGGCACAACAAACCCAGAAAAACGCCCAAAAACAGGGCAAAACCACCCAGAAAACAGCAGAACAACCAGCAAACCAGCCAGCCAAGCAAAAACAGAAAAGAACCACGCACACCACACCCGACCACAGAAAAAACAAAGGAAAGCCACCAAAACTCAAACACTCCAGCACACTTGCTCACAACCAACAGTCCCTCTTTTCGCGAGAGTATCGGCGAACAAATTAGCCTCCCGGGGACAGTGAACAACTGAAGCCAAACCAAAACAATCCAAGCTATTTATTAGAGCTAGATAATTCAAGCTTTGTTAAACACCTCACTTCAACTGCCAATTGGTGGGAATATCAATTATCAAAGGTATGGTATTTTCTGTCCTAGGCTTCTGTAGTAGAATTTATGCCTTATTTCTTATTTCTTGCATTGCTTTAATTTGTTGTGCTTTTCACAGTTCTCACTGATTATATACTGACCATGAGATGAGTGTAAATGGTTGATTATTGTGTCCGATAAAGAAATATATCTGGATTCCACACAGAGATGGCAAAATTATCCACGGATACAGATACCCGTAAGAATCCGCTCCATTTAAAATAGGGATGAATTCTATTATTTCGGGGGGATGGAGTGCGGATGGATGTCATCTTTTTTTTTTTTTTTTTTCGAAACCAAGGCATCCAAAGTTCAAACTGATCCATCAGTAGCATTTATATACAACTTAAAGCTCCACCACTCACTCCATTGTAAACAAAGAATGCCAGATAACCACCAACTCCGTTGACCACTTCTCCAACTGTTTTTATGGTTCACAATTAACTTCCTCAATGACAGGATTCTATGACAGCAACACAAGGCACAAACACGCGTTTTGTTTGAAGAGATCCACTGCACATATTTAACTGGGAAAGGAGGCATCCTCTTACCGATAAAAGAATGTGTTATCTCCCAAGCAACCAGAGATGACAACTCTTCAACACTATCCAAACCAGACATTTATTTGGCTTCTGAAATAAAATCCACAATGCTCATCACTCTGCATATTACATACATACTGATTTTTGCAAGAGTTAGTGTAGCATACAACTTAAAGGTAAATGGTATCTTACAACCCCGAGGAGAATATTATCTAATGCATGTCCCTCTTGCGAGCTAGTTCTCGAGCCATCTCCCTTAGTTCCTCTGGTGATGGAGGCCTTGGTGCTTCTGGGGGATACACAACGTAAGATCGATTTCCCATGATTTTCTGGAGATTCTTGGTGTTGTTGGCAAAAGTGTATATGAGAAAGATTGGAATGGACGGATATCGTCTATGGATATCCATCCCCATCCAGATCCATTGTAGATTTTAATATTTTAAAAATATAAAAATTTACTATGTAATTATTAATTCTAATTATATAAGTTATTATTAATTTTTATATTTGAACTTTATTGGATGTATTTGTTTCTCTTTAAATAGAATAAAATGTAACGTTACATATGTTAATTACATTTTTCTCTTGTAAACTATAAAAATTTAAAGTTTTTTTATCGGATACGGATATAAGCGGAGCGGGGATGAATATCTCTATTTTAATTAGCGGATTATCCGAATCCGCCCCGCTCACTTAGAAATGGGGATGGAGATATATATCTCAAACGGATACGGGGATGGATATTGGGGTATCCATACCCAATCCAATCCATTGTCATCCCTAATTCCACACGTACCAAAGAATGATTCATTTGATATATTAGTGAAGTAGTTTGTTTTTTATTACTAAATTAAATTCTTATAAAGATGGTTGTCCTTTTCAGGTGGAAGAGTGCAGCTTAAGGAACCAAATCCTGCTATTCAGTGAATCACTAAATACTGTTCAGATGAGATAAAAATTTGACCTTTGGCATTCACTTACAGCACAAGGAATTTAATTTAATTCTTTTTTTTTAACATCTCCAAGAGTGTTATCACAATTGAATTTCCATCACCTCTCTTTATTCTCTTAACAAATCCAGGGGTTGATGGAGAGTGATGACCAGTCAAATTGTGTTTGTTCTTCAATAATTCTAAGGACTGTAAATAATTTTGCAAGCCTATTGCACACTTGGCTTGATGTGAATGTATATATGATTTTGATATGAATCGTTGTCATTCAATTTAAGAGCATGTACAATTGAGTAATTGACATTGTTAATAAAATCAGTATCATGCAAGTTGAATGAATCAAACATCGAGAAAGCGAAGATCATGATCTGTCAACACCTCATTGAACCTTGTTGAGAGTTTTCAAATCTTGAAAGTGGCGTGCTTGGAAAGCAATATAATCAATATAATGAAAAAGTTTAAACTTGTATATTTACACGCTCTAATTAAAAAGTTTAAACTGGCTGCACACCACATATATCAATATAATCTTTTTTTTGAACTGATATATCAATATAATCACAGACCGCCAATGAAGCTGAACAATGATACACAATCCTTTTGTAAATGCAAGGAAAGCAATATATATAATCTTCAGATCAAAAGACGAGCAGACAAAAAATTACGAAGAACGAATACCATATTAACATAAGTAACAAGACCAAATGAACATTAGAGTTGGTAATGAAGTTGGAGGTTTACTTGCAACAATGTTGAAGCTTAAGAGATATATGTTTTCAACACTTAAACTAGCATGAGAAGTTTTAACATCTTGTCGAACTCCTCTCGTGTTTTGCCCTTGCACATGTCCACTAATATCTTGTAGGTCAGTTCCGACAAGCTCTTGATGTTCAAGTAGTGCGCAGCCTAAAAATCATTAAAACGTGAAGTTATGAGGACATAGATTTATAATTAGAAAGCCACAAAAAAAAAAAACAAAACAAAACAAAACAAAACAAAAAACAAAACAAAACAAAACAAAACAAAAACAAAAACAAAAAAGGCAGCAATGGCTGAACATGTACCGAAGAATGACAACAGAAGAATTAAAACTTGCCAGTACAGTGAACAAGTAGTAGTTCGACTTCAATGAATGTACAAATGAAACCCAAATTGGGTTCCTTTTCATTTGTTCTCCGAGTCTTTTGTATACCTTAAGCTGGTTGTGTGAATTTTGAATCTAATTGAAAAAGCTCGGAGACTAATTGAAAAGGCTCGAAGAACAAATGAAAAGTCTCGGAGACTAATTGAAAAAGCTTGAGCCTTTTCATTTAGTCTCCGAGACTTTTCATTTATTCTCCTAGCCTTTTCAACAATCATTTTTTTTTTTTTTTGTTAATTTTGAATCTCCGAGCCTTTTCATTTGTTTTCCGAGCTTTTTAATGAATTGCTTGAGCCTTTCTAAGCTCTGTCCGAGCCTTTTCACAATCATTTTTTTCTTTCACACAATCAGCGTTTTAAATTGGAAAAAAAAAAAAAAAAAAAAAAAAAAGCAACTAACAAGAGGGTTTATATCTCAGATGCAACTAACAAAGGCTCGGACATAAAAAAAAGTCGGTGGTCGTCAACGGCGACGTACGCGTGTTCATGGTCCACCGTCGTCCATTGATGGAGGATTTTGAAAGAAAAAAAAAAAACCCAAAATGGTGAAGAAGGTTACTGTGTGGGGCATTTTTGTCCGTTCACCATAATAAGTGCCTTTTAAACTTTTATTAAAGTGGTGACTTTCTTACAAAACCCAGTCCAAATAGTGACAATTTTTTTTTGAGCCCTTATGAATTACTCTTATCTATATTTGTAAAGGGTTGGTTTTATAATTTTAATTGTTTTTAACATTTATTTCTTCAATTACCACAAAAGAAAGCGATAAAATATAGTTCATGAATGTATATGCTGCCCATGAACAAACCATAATACTGATATAATCTACGCTTGCAATACTAACTTCGATTTCAGTAATTTGAAAGTCTTTTTTTTTTTTTTTTTTTTTTTTTTTGGGGGGGGGGGGGGGGGGGGGGGGGGGGGGGCGGGGGGGTGTGTTCGATATATATAATGTATTTTTTAATTTTTGATAACACTAGAGTTTGAAATTTTGACGCTATTATATATGATATGGTACCATATATGTTTGAGATGAGATAATTCTTGTGTATCATTAATGTGATAGTATCCATCTCTAGGATATATATTTTATTTGGAGATTAGAACGTTAAAGCCTATAAATAAGCTCACAATGTACATCATAATGAAATGTATGGTTTATTTTCACTTTTATTGCATCAGAGTCACGAGGTCACGAATTCAAATCACCTCTTTAGTTCCGTTCTTCTGAATTTTTTATTCATTGCACACGTTACACAATAATGGGTTACACATTAGGGGGTGTCTAACGTGTATCCGGTGCTTTCCATTTGTCTCATTGCACATAAATGGACCCGTTTGAGCATAAAATCTCAACAGCTTATGTCTTACATACTATAGATTGGATGCTTAATTACCTGTCAATTTAAGTTTTTCGGTTAAGGAAAATACTAATTAATATGGTATATAAAAACTTGTTAGCAATTTCATGTAATGTTTCCATGTTAATTAGCAAGAAAAGAGTCGCATACAAGCATATATATCGTTGAAACCATTTTATAATGCGTCTTCAAATTTCAATTTTGTACAGGCAGACAAATCCACCATTGTTGATGAAGTGGTAAAATCCATAAAGACTCTTCAATACAGGAGGTATATTTACTAATAGATGATAATATATGGGGGGGAAATGATACTTTACCTAAATTTAAATGTTCAGTGCCCAGTGCTAAATGATACTTTCCCTAAATTGGAAGAGCCCAGTTCTAGTGCCACATGAATCGTCGGATGACACCACCATCATATCGGAGGGTGACATACAATGTTAATGGTTAACACGTGGGCCATTCACAGGGTCTAGGATGACCCTGCAAGTTTCAAGCCTGAAAGATTTGAAGGACTAATGGAAGGTGGTGATCAGGCATATTATTATAAGTTTGTACCATTTGGATTGGGACGACAAGCTTGCCCTGGCGCTGGATTCGCTAACAGAGTAATGAGCTTGGCGTTGGCAGCATTAATTCAATGCTTTGAATGGGAGAGAATTAGTGAAGAGGAAGCGGACATGAGCGAAGGAACTGGTATTACCATGCCTAAAGCCAAGCCATTGGAGGCTATGTGCAAATCACACCACTCCATGAGTCCATGTCCACCCTTCTTTCGCAATTATGTCAGGTTTAGAACATTGTCCGATTCAGTGATGCCGTAGTATGATATTATCATATTGGCTATGAGCCTATGAATTAATTTTTTTTTATTTTTTTTATTTTTTGAAGTGTTATCAATCACTGCTGTTCATGTGTTATACATAAAGAGTAATGCTAGAAGACCCAAAAAAGTGACCCAAATTTTGGACCCAAACCTATGTGGCAACATCATATGGAATCTTTGGGAAAAGTGACGTGGACCCGTGTTGTGTGTGATGTTGCCACATAGGTTTGGGTCCAAAATTTGGGTCACTTTTTTGGGTCCTCTAGCATTACTCTATACATAAATAAAGGAATCAACCAACAGCAAACATCAGCACAACAGAATCCTCATTTGGACTTGAACCATATATTGATTCCAGCTCAATATGGACCGTTGAAGGTAACTCTATTATAAACGACATATGAATTTGTCTCGACACATTGAATTAACATTGGCCACATTTTTGCTGAAGGTGTGCCACCACGTACTGCATTTAGATACGGATTTCACTTCGTCTGGTATGACATGACCCGCACCACCAATTAAGTTAAACTGTTGATTTTCGTCACACACCATAGAATAACATTTTAGACTTTATCGTCCTTGAAATTTTGACGCTGTTATATATGATATGGTACCATATATGTTTGAGATAAGATAATTCTTGTGTATCATTAATGTGATAGTGTCCATATCTAGAATATTTTATTCGGAGATTAGGACGTTAAAGCCTAAAAATAAGCTCACAATGTACATGTACATAATGAAATGTACGGTTTATTTTCACTTTCATAGTTTTATTGCATCACAGTCACGAGGTCGCGGATTGAAATCATCTCTTTAGTTCCGTTCTTCAGAATTTTTTATTCATTGCACACGTTACACAATAAGGGGTTACACATTAGGAGGTGTCTAATGTGTATCCAGTGCTTTCCATTTGTCCCATTGCACATAAATGGACCCGTTTTTGTAAAAAATCTCAACAGCTTATGTCTTACATACTATAGAAATATAGAATATAGATTTGATGCTTAATTACATGTCAATTTAAGTATTTCGGTTAAGGAAAATACTAATTCATATGGTATATATATATATATATATATATGATCTTTAGATCAAAAGACACGCAGACAAAAAATTACGAAGAACAAATACCATATTAACAAAAGTAACAAGACCAAATGAACGTTTAGAGTTGGTAATGAAGTTGGGGTGCAGCAATGTTGAAGCTTAAGAGATTATATATGGTTTCAACACTTCAACTAGCATAAGAAGTTTCGAGTCATAACATGTCTTCCAGCTACAAAATAAAAGAAAACTATAAAATTTCACTCGAATGGCCACTGATTCTCCCGACGAACCTACTTCTCTTCTGGAGTAAACTCATCCATGTTGAACATCTTGAGGATCTCCTCTTTTGTTTTGCCCTTAGTCATGTCCACAACTGTAAAGCAAGTCAGGTCCAACAAGCTCCTGATTTTCAAGTAGTTTGCAGCCTAAAAATCATATTTAAAAGGTGAAGTTATGCGGACATTGATTTTTAATTAGAAAGCCACAGAAAAAAGAAAAAAGAAAAAAAAAAAGGCAGCAATAGCTTAGCATGTACGGAAGAATGACAACAGAAGAATTAATTTAAAAGCAAAACCCTAACAACCCTAACAAATCACCGAACAAGAACAATCAAAATCAATACCCGAAAAAACAAAGATCCGAACGAATCAAATCAAGTTATATAGATGAGAAAAAAATAAGAAGGAGAAAGAAGAACTGACGAGGATGAGATCGTAGAGAGTATCCAGATCGACTTTGATGAACTCGGAGTCCCAGGCCTTGAGATCGTCTGACTTGGGGACTCACCGTGCTTCTTGCAGTACTCGATGACCTTAGAGAGGATCTTGCTGGAGACGCTAGGGAGAGGGATTCCGACCTTGATCATGTCATTTATCGTCTGCAACTCCAGCACCACCGCCTCATCCACCTCGAACGCCTCTCCATCCGAGCTCTTCAGGGTGATTTTCATTCTTCTTGATTTTTTTTTCTTTTGCTTTCTCGATCAATCTGAAAACCCTAATACAAGAACAAGTGAGATATATCATTATTAATACGGCAATTATCAATTAGGTATTGGACATTTTTTAAAATTTCAAGTTATTTGCGACTTTTACAAAAGTGACTTAATTGGTCCTCAAAGTTTTCCTGAGTGCCAAAACAGTCCCTCTCTTTTTAGAAGTGATCAAATTGGTCCCTCTAATTATATAACAGTTGACTTTAATAATTTTTGTTAAAGTACGTAAATACCCTTTATTTGTTATATTAGAGCAAAGTTGTTTTGTCTTTTGTGCATTAAATTCATTATTATAATTACAACAAAATCCTAAAATATTATTAATGAAACACTATTGTACCTTTTTTAATTAAAATTTTCTAAAAAAATCTAAAAATATTTTAATAAGACAATGTCAATTATTATTTTATTTTATAAACAAAGTTACCATTCATTCTCAGTTTAGTCTTTTACCATTTTTATATAATTGTTTTTTTTTTTTTTTTTTGTTAATATTATGCAAGCCACAAATAAAATAAACAAAAGTATACAGATGTTAAAAAAAAACTATGCATGTGTCATTATTATATTGTTTAGGAGCAAAGTACAATTTTACCCTTACACAGTTAAAATTGACTGTCGGAACTTAGTTAGAGGTAGTGGTGGCCACGGTTCGGTTTCGGTTTCGGTTTGGTGGCCACCCAAAACAGAAACTGAAACCGAAACCGGAAATTCGGTTTGGTACATGGTTTCAAACCGGCAATTTTACGGTTTTGGGCAGTTTCGGTTTTGGTCGAATTTTTTTAAATTTTTTTTTTTTTCAACCGGCGGTTTAACCGCGAACAAAACCACCGGTTTTGGTCGGTTTTCGGGAAGGCCAAATCGAAACTGAAACCGTGTAAACCGGTTTTCAAACCGGCAGTTTAGGTTACGGTTTAGGTTCCGGTTAAACCGTGGCCACCTTAGTTAGAGGGACTAATTTGGCACTTGGAAAAAATGTAAGGACCAATTTGATCACTTTTGTAAAAGTCATAAACAACTTGGAATTCAAAAAAAAGTCCAGGACCTAATTGGTAATTGCCCTTATTAATATAGATATATTTATGGGTTTGGCTAAGTTATTACTAACATCAATGTTACTGGGTATTTATTTTGTAATTTTCGAATCCTTAATTTTTATACACCGTTAGATTGAAATCTAAAGACTGGAAACTGCTCAGTAACATTACTATTAACATCAGCTCAGCTAAACCCTATATTTATACATTTTTTTTGCATGGGATCACCGTTCATCTCATTCGATTAACGGTACAAAACCATTTATAATACAATAAATAGTGATATCACACGTAAAATAAATTACAAGATCTCGCACCTGATAATATTGAACTTAGGATTTTGTTTTCCTTTTTACTTAGGATTCTTAGGATTTTATTAAGAGAACATTTTTCTAATACTTGAATAAGTAGTTGGTATATTGTTCTTAAGGATTCCCTTGGCAAGTCTTTAGAGGAAATCTGCAATGTTGTTCCCGGTGGCAGTCTAGTGTTTTTCCCACGATCGGCCGGCCTTGAGATTTTCAGGGCTCGAGGCAAACTATAGAAAACGAGACCTTCGATACTCTATGTTTACTTGATTTTTTTTTTTTCTCTAGTAATACTTGTAAAAATCAATATAATAACTCAAACTCAAGACTATAATATAACAAAATAACAACAACAAAAAATTACCATTTTTTTTTAATTGCATCGAAGAATATATCATATAAACATTACTAGTCTCACTTTTTTTTTTTTGGGTGTTGCAATGCTAATAACGGTAATTTAATTGTAGGCTGCCAGCACATCCAATGCACCTTCTATGCCTCGAAAAGTTCCAAAAAGAAAGAGAAATGAGGTAACTATGCTTTTTGTTTAATTTTGTCATTTCTAATCTCTACATTATGCTTATTGATTAATTATGTTATTTTTTGTCACCTTATATAATGGTACCAGCTCAACACATCCTGGACTTGACTCAATACATGTTGGACCTGCTGCAGTTGCATCAAGAAATGCTGGAGCTATATTAGGACATGGTGGAAATGCTTCAAGTCATTCTAGATCTGTTACAACAATTGGTTTTAGTGGATTGTCAACATGTGCTTCAGGAACAATAACAACGGTAATTTAGACTAAATGTTGATATTTACACGTGCTTTAGCTGGTTTGGTGCTATTTGCTCGTGCAAGAATAAATGTTAATATTTACATGTTCTCCAGGTACTTTGGTTTCTATCAACTCGAGAGGGGAATTCAATAACAAGGGATGCAACCAATAACATGTCAACTCAACCAATAATATGTAAATAAATGTTGATATTTACACGTGCTTTAGCTGGTTTGGTGCTATTCTGGATTTTTTTCAAAATTTCAAGTAATTTGCGACCTTTATAAAAGTGATCAAATTGGTCCTTAAATTTTTCACAAGTCTACTATTTTATAATGAAATCATTTTGCTTCGTTTAAATTATTTGTTATTATATGTTAACGTGGACTGGTGATAAAGTTAAAGGAACTCCAAGAAGCAAATATCTCGCAGTAGTGCTTCCCAATATTGCTAGAATGCGCCACAATGGTATTTTTTTTGTTTTAGAAAATTTTGGGGTTGGATTCTAACCAATTTGCATGGTTTATTGACCCATTTTTTTTTTTAATTGTCAAAGGCAATCAGAGTGGCTACTGATAAAGAATCAGAGGTACCTCATTTGAGTGGCATGACAGTGACAACACTGGAACGTACAGGCTTTTTGTTACAACTTCATACTCTTGGCTTATTTATTGAAACGTCGAACATTAAAGTTGATTTAGTTGAAATTGAGTACCTTTGGAAAGTCACAGGATTATTTGCTGCATGCGCTTACGTATTTCTTCTCCAGAAATTGTTCTCACGTATACGATTATCAACTTTCTTTACAGCGATGTATTAAAAGAGGTGCGAGTAAGTGGTTAAAAATGGATGGTTTCTGGCAATATTCTAAGTCATGTCAATGCATTTATTTAGTAGATCCTGAACTCGTTATTCAATATTCGAAAGGAATTCAGCATATGACTATCATCCAGGTTTACACAGTAGTTCCAATTTCCAAGTTATACTGTAAGAATCCAGTTGTTGTTGTGTTCAGAGATGTTGCTCAACTTTCTTTGACATCAGGGTAAGTTTATGATTTTGTCACATCTGGATTGTTATGCTTGTATTGTATTGAAGATACTTGATCACTATATCACAAGGATTGTGCTAGCATTTAATATTTTTATATATTCTCACATTCTTCTATGCCTTGTTCTATGTATTGGAATGGACAAGTTCTCCCAATCGTCCATGGTAACATCTGCTTGCTTAGAATTGAAAGTTGTAACACCAACCCTGATGCTAATTATACATATGCTTATGCTCTTCTCCATTACCTACGCCTTTGCTTTGGTTCTGTTTTGTTATACAGCAGGTATGGTGATACGGATCAGCTTAACGTATTTGGGTCGCAAGGGCATACGGGGTTGGATCGTCCAATTCCATAAACTTCCAAGGTGTCGTCCTAATTGTCTTATAATAGCAAAGCTATACTCTCAATTCAAGCAAAGCATCATCTAATAGCTAGCTTGCAAAATATGTGAGTTATTACTCATCGCCTACTATATACTCTCCCTATCAAGAAAACCAGCATGATTTTGATCAGCATTCATCCATATCTGAATCTGCATTCATTCAAAACAAATTTAATTAACATGGATCCATATCATGAATCAGAGTCAAGAATCCCAAATCCCTTTTGCACAAATAACCAAACATACATATTTGCAACTAGACACAGTAACAATCTACAGGGAAGTGAACGCACCGTCTGAATCATACTCATCGCAAACTCCAGGATTCGGAAGTCCGATTACAAAAGGCTGGATGGTTCCTGGGTTTTCTGGATTTCGATTCGATAAATCAACCAAAAGAAACATATCATCAATCAAAAACAAATTAACACAAATTAACCCATCTAGATCTAGATCGAGAGAGAGAGATACCAGCACAGCGTCGTTCATAATGGTATGTCTGAATAAGATGATTGATAATGACATCAAATGCAGCGATGTGCTTCTTCAATCGCTCCAATTGAGCATCCCTCTTCGCGCTTTCATTTTGTTGTTGCTCCATCTTGCGATTCGAGGAAGGTTTTGTAGAGACAAGTCAGAAGTTTTTTTTAGAGAGAGAGAGAAGGTGTGTTGAAGTTTAGGGTGAGAAGAGATGCTTTTATAGGCATCATGTGCAACTCACTCAAAACGACATGCGTTTTGGCTGTCTCCAAAGTGCCCAAAACGCTGCGTTTTCTGCGTTTCAATTATGATTAAACGGCACCGTTTTGGTTGCCTATTCTTATTTCTTTTGTCTTTTCTGCTATGCTTTGGCTAAACGAATTCTCAACAGGTTTTACATTCACGTTATTGAATTTACATTTCAACAAATCAGAACTTCACTAATGGTGAAGCTCATATAAATGTATACAGAAAAAGAAAATCACAGACTCAAAGGCCAAGGCTCTTTCTAAGAAACTTGAAAAAGCATTTCCAATGTCAATAACACATTAACACATTCCAATAACTATTCTTCTAAATAACCAATTACAATGTGATGATTTTCATTTCAAAATATGTGGAATTTACTGAAAACAGTACAAGTAAGAACAAATGAATGGCTTTTGGGATTCTCTACAAATAAGGATTATCTGTATACAACAATAATACAATATCTACTTGCAGTTGCAGTTTGACAATTTGCAAACGATACCCAGTAATGTCAAAACTGCTTACACAAAGGAAGAATTACATACAGAGGCAGCAGCACTAGTAAAAATTTTGAAGCATTTGGAAGAAGCTCATCCCATGTTTGGAAAGATTCCAGAGAAGTTTGGTATCTTATCAATATGCTTCAGGGCACGTTCAGCAATCTGACGTGTCCGATAATCAGCATGCTGGAAGGCATCCACAAGTGCAGTACTCACATTTGGGTCTCCAGAAACTTCATATGCTATTTCATCAGTCCGCAAGATTCTTTCAACAGTCCAAACTGCCCTCCTCCTCAGGTTCTCCGTTCGTTTTTCGAGTAGGACGTCTAGTATAGGCTTGACTCCCTGTGCCTCACACAACACCAGCACCCCTTGTTCAACATCGACCCCATCATCCAACAAGGTAGACAATGCTGCCAGTGCTGCCTCAACTACCTTCTCATTTGTGTGGTCTAATAGTGCTACGAGCTTCTCCACAGCCTGTCCTTCCAAAAGACAGAAACTTTCTTTAAGCGAACATGTTCCCCTGTGGAGCCTACACAATCCGCTTATGGCAGGCTGCTGGCTGAAACAAGGAAAGATCGAGGCACAGAAACCAGGTGGAGGCAACTCGGGAAGTTTTGTCAAATTTTTGGATTCCAGCGATAAGTTCTCCAATGCTGTAGCAGATACCATCTGTACTTTCTCAAGTCCATTGGATTGAAGCAATTCAATGAACTGAGCAGCAAGATTGTTTTCACGGCAGAGAGAAATGGCAGAGGGTTCTTCAGCCAAGACAAATGTAACCCTTGCAAGAACCGCTACAAGCCCTTCAAGGAAGGGCGTCACAAAGCGGCTGCCCCTAGTCTCTCCCTTTTGAATACTAACAACTCTAGAGAAAATTAGCTGAAAGGCGCCATCATCTAGCATCTGCCTTGTTAGACCCACATCTCTTTCTGGTAATTCAGCTAAAAGGCCAACAGCTGCAGCCTGCTCCTCAGTGATTCCTATATTTTCTGCTATTACTTTTATTAGGCTGCCGAGCTGGCCGACTGTACCACGTAGTTCATCAGCTAATTCATGACCCATGTGTGGGGAGAGGTTCTGGAGAAGTTTTATGGAAGCTACACGTAAATCCTTCTGAGGAGCCTCGACAAACTGAACCAAACTGATTGTGGCACCAGAACTTTTGATGGCAGAAACCACGTTCAGGACAGTTGTTGGACTATTAGTGAGTCCAACAAGAACCTGTAGAAGTTTACACTCAATTGCTGGACCAGTGTTGCTAATTAGATGGAGTAGGTTATGGACTATGTCTTCCGAAACCAGGGTTTGGTGGTCAGGCCCAACTGCGATAGAATCAAAGTCATAGCCTGAGCTCACAATACTGGCAAGAATTGTAGCAGAGACTTCTTTCAGTCGCATTGGGAGCTGATTGGAACCAACTGTGAAGAGGTCCTTAACAAGAGGGGGAAGGATTCCAGCCTCTATCAATACCTTAGCGCTTGCCTCACAAGAGGAGATTTGGTTGAGAGCTTTTAAAGCAGCTTCTCTTGCCTGAATATTACCACTTCTCATGATATTTATAAGAGATGAACCAACAGTTCTCGCCACTATGACTTTCACATCATTATTTAAAGCCAGTTCGCCAAGAAATGAAGCCAAGGATAGTTTGGTTTCTGTTGGACCTGCATTCATACCATTATAGAAACATTAAAACGAGGAAAGCACAATTCATAATCACAATATTTAATACATATAAACTTACAAACAGATAAAAAGGTTTAATACATTCTTCTAGCACCAATTCATTGAGATTATCGGTATTTTTCTATGACTCAAAAGAAGAAACATATATGATTTATTATAAACATTCCCTTTGACTACGGTTGTCACAGTGTACAAAAACTCTGAAAAAAAAAAATTAACCTTTATGTTGTCTTCTTAAAAAAACTTGTTTCCACTGTAGACTAGAAATTATAGTATATAACGGAAGGAAACGGCCAATAAATACCACTATGTTTGCAAGATATTAAGCAAAGCATAAAAAATTATTGAATAGAAGAGGGGCACCTTCAAGGATTTGTGTCAAAAGAGGTTGCAGTCTTCCATTCTCAGCCATTTGCCGCACATTATTTTCAAACTTCTCCAGATTTTCCAGCGTTTTATCAGCCTTCTCGACAGTCAAAATATTTTCGGATTTGCTGGATGTCATTCCAACCAATATGAGAATTGCTCCATTGACTGAACCGATTTTCTCACACAAGACTTCAGATTTGGAGAGCTCATAGAGCAAAGAGACAGCTTCCTCCCTCTCCTTAGAAAGCTCATGAGACAAGAACTTAACTATTGTTCGCACAGTGTCCCCCTGACCCAATATTTCCTGTAAAAAGAAGAAAATACATTAACAACAGCACTAAGTGCAATCAAACCAGATGTCAATGAGGCGGCACAAACATCCAGCAAACCTGTGACAACCTTATTATCAGAATCTTCCTCCACTACAATACGAAGGGTTTCCAGAGCTTTACACCGAACTTTACGGCTGCTGCTCTTTAACATGTCAACAATCTTAGGTACCATCTCAGTGTTGTGCAGAATATGCTTATTTGATCGGCTTGTTCGGTAGGAGTACTGGATATACTTCAAAGCTCGCATAACATCACTTTCTGGGCTCCCCAGATTTAAGGATCTACGAGCCAGATCAAGTTGAGCAGCTTCATTCCTAGCACTCCACTCTTCAATGGTGTTTCGTAAAGCAATACTAGGATTAAGATATGCACTTTTTAGTTCTTTTTGTGTCAAAGGACAAACCAGCTTCCTCCCACTCTCCTTGCATTCTTTGAACCACTTCTCAATTGCTTCACGTTCAAAAGTTTGCCCATTTTCTAAGGTGACAGGATCATGCATCACTTGCTTTGTCAAAGGGCAAACAAATGCATCATAAATAGGCTCTACATGCGTTCTCTCAAAATTGTAGCTCTCATCTGACTGGCTACCCGAGTCATAACCTCCGTCCCAGCTTCCAGCCATCAGACCCAAATTCCCTCCCTACAACTCTGCAGCATAGTATTGCGTGATATTACACCACTATACAATGAATCATACTACTCAACAGTTGTAAAGTAATAACGATGCCAAAAGTGAAGACATGTACTTGGAAAACAACAATTGCAGAATACCTAAACCTATAAATATTGCAAGCTGAATGACATCAAAAGGAACAGTTTTGTGATTGAACAAAGCTATATTTGGAGAGAAAAAACCATTCATTCTCCATCTAAGTGGCAGGGAGGTCAGAAAAAATATCGAAAACTTTTGTGTTACTACAAGTTTATGTTTCGAATGTCTATTGACAAGTTTTTCATTTTCGGATCAACTCATGATCATTTTCTAAATCAACCCATCATCATCAAGTATTTAATGCACCGAATTTCATGAGAAAACGCCCATTAGAACTCAAAATCATCAGGGAAGCAACTGTGGGAGTAAAGCAGACAGCAGAGTTTTGAAACCTAAACAATGAAATTAAATTTCGATTGGGGATCTAAAATTCTAAGAGACAGATTGTTGAAACGAGAACAAAATCAAGTCAAAAATGTATCATCTAAACAATTCTTCAGCTGGTCTCCATTACAATAACTGACTAAACCAAATCAACACTACACTATACATACCACAAACAAATTAATAAGCAAAGCAGCTTTCAAGTTAAAATTAAAGCTCACAAATTCAATAAAAAGAAAAAAAGAACATCAAAAGACATACCTTTGTCAAAGGATGATTTGGGGCGGCGAAAAAAAAAAACCTAATTATAGTTTTTGGTATGCTAAAAACTCTTGGTGGGCTCCTCAAAAGGAGCAGATTTTGATAAAAAGTTGATCTTTTTCAGCCATGTGACTCAATTACATACAACCCAGAGTAGATAGAGAGAATCTGAATCAGGGTTTTGTGAATTTCTTGTTGTTTTTTATTTCTATTTCTGGGGTTTGAAGCGGTTAAGGTTGAGATTGGAAGAGAAAGAAAAAGAAGACTTTTGGGTTGACGAAATGAAAATTAAAAAAAAAAAAATATAGCCATCGCATAAGTGAGTGAGAAAAAGTTGACTGCACCAAACAGAGAGAGAGAGAGAGAGAGTTGTGAGTTGTGACCCCACCATGGTTGGAGTTACAGCTGGAAAATGGTTCTTCCATTCAACCAAGCCAAAAAAAAAATTATAATAAATATCTTTCTGTGGACGACAAATCGTCTGTTGTCACCATTTGTTTCATCAACTGATGGTGACGCATGATACGGTGCCGTTTAGACTGCCAATTACCCGCCATTTTGAAAACGACGACGTTTTCGAATTGGATGATTCAAACATCGTTGGATTGAGCTTCTTTTCAATTGTTTCCTGTAAATTATAATAATTCATACCCCTTCCTTCCCGTCTTCTTTTATTTTCATTGCAAATTGTAATTTTTTTTAATTGTAGATACTACTGTTTTCTAGGAACCCTAACTTTTGAATTGTTTTCGATTTGTGTTTGAACACAATGGGACGATTGGGCCAACCACTTTCGTCTCCGTGACACGCATCAGTCTACTGGTGAGATTGAGTCTCTCTTTGGTGACCGAAATATTCATATTGCAAAAGTTTAAGTGACATTGCTTATGTGGACACATCTACGACATTGTGCCAAACACGTCAATTGTAATTTATTTATTTTAATTATAGATAGTATTGTTTTCTAGGAACCCTAACTTTTGAATTGTTTTCGAGTTGTGTTTGAACACAAAGGGACATCTGGGCCAACCACTTTCGTCTCCACGACACACATCAGTCTACCGGTGAGATTGAGTCTCTCTTTGGTGACTGAAATATTCATATCGCAAAAGTTTCAATGACATTGCTTTTGTGGGCACGTCTACGACATTGTGCCGACATGTCAAAAACACATCAACGTCGATGTGCGGAGTAGCATGGACACGTAAGCAATTGTAATGACATGTTAGGACACATCATCGAAATTGTTGACGTGTAATAACTCATCAACGTATGGGCGTTGATGTGTCTAGACACGTCGACATAATCTAATGACGTGCACACACACGTCATCTAAATGAAGTGAGGTGCCTAGGCTCAAAGTGGGCCAAAAAAAAAACGTTTGGGCTTGAGTGAGGCGAGCCCAGCCCACAAAGTTGCTATCTTCTCCGTATAAAATACAATTACCGGGAGCCCAATTGCTGCCAACTACAAAGAAAAGTGTTTTTTCTTTTCACTTAATAGCACTGGACCCCTTCAATTATACGCAAATTTGTAAATTGCCTCCTAAATGTTTTTTTTTTTTTCGACGGTAAACCCCTCGAATTGTTAGAAATTTGTAAAAATGGACGGAATAGGGACAAAACCCTTATTCCGTCTGATTTTTCTCACACACGTGCCTCACGTGCAGTCGTACAAAGGGCACTTTTGTCTTTATAATTAAAAAAAAAAATAGGGCATTTTTATTCTCCCCAAATTTCCCAAATTTCTTATAATCTCTTGACCGAATTTCTTCTTCTTCACCAACTATATCGTTTTCCTTTTGAGAAATCGGAAGTCAACAATTTAGGTTGATTGCATTGTGGAGTTTTAGGGTTATGAAATTTCGGTATCTCAATTAGGGTGGTCTGGTGTGTCTACGGTCTCGATTTGGTGGTCAGGTGTTGCTGTGTTCGTGACTTCATTGATATTGAAGTAGAAATGGTTGGAGAAAGGAGAAACCCAGATGAAGTGCCAGAATATGGTAAGCTTTATTTGGGTTTTCATTATTGGTTTTGGTTGTGTTGTTATGGGTTGAGTTTTTGGGTATTTATTTGAATTGTGTGAGGAATCTTCAACTGTCTATGGTCCCGATGACAATTGTATGTGGGATTCTTTGACTGGCTGTGGTCCCGTGAATTGTATGAAGAATCTTTTGACAGTTTGTTGGGTGAAATAGCTTTGTTAATTAAATTTTGACCCCTTTTGATTCTTTGACTGGTGGTAGGTCCCGATAACAGTATTTCTTTTTGTTGTTTTTGTCTTGTTCTACACATGCTGTTTACAGTATTTCAATTTGTTAAATTGACCCCTTTTACACTTTGGTTGTAGGTGCTGATGACCTAGCTATATTCTTCAGCTTCAAGGTGCATCATGGTGAACAGTTTGATGTCTCAATGGATAATTATAATGGAGGAAGTATTAATTATTTTGATTATATTAGTTTAGATGAATTGTCTATGTTGGATCTTGATGATATTGCTATTAAGCTGAAGTTTAAGCTCCCTGTGGGGTATTGGATTCAGTTGACAGGGTATGGAAAGCCCTATCAAATAGTGCGTGATGAAGAATTGATGTGGTTTGGGGATAAAATTCCTGAGAATAGGGTCATAGATTTCTACCTTGAGTGTATACAACCATTGCAAGCTTTTAGATGAGATGAATTGATGCCATCTCAACAACCAGAGTCTCAGGATTTATTGTACAGTGATGATGAAGACAATAGGGCAGTAGTAGATAATAAAGATAATGGGGCAGCAGAAGCAGCAGATACTGAAGATGGGCCTGCTGGTTTTGGTGATGGGCTTGTTAATGAAGAGGGTGATGAAGAATTAACTGAAAAGGATACTGAGAGAGCTAAGAGTCAGAGGAAAAACAAGGGCAAATACATAGCAGAAGAGGCAGAAGCAGATAAGGGTGATGAACTAGTAAAGTCTGATTATGATCAAGAAGCAAAAGATATAGCGATTGAAACTTGTGTAGATCCTACAAATAATTGGGAATCTTTACAACTTTTAGACCTACCTCATGGATCTGGATCTGGATCTGATAAGGATGATGGATCAGAGGATTTGGGGAGCTTGGATGGATCTAATGGTGAGGAGGATGCTGAAGGACCAGTGAGGAAGTTTATCAAGAGAAGGTACCATGAGTTCAATCCAACACATGACTTGCAAGATCCAGTTTTTAGACTTGGATTGGAGTTTTCCAGTGCTGATATGTTTAGAAAGGCCATCAGGGCACATTCAATGAAATATAGAAGGGTTGTAAAGTTAAAAAAAAAAAACGATCCTAACAGGATTAGGGTAGTTTGCAAGGATGAGGGATGTAAGTGGTTTGTATTTGCATCTTGGTTAAGTGATCATAAGACTTTCAAGATTAAGTCTTTATTAGATGATTACACATGTGTTAGGTCCTTTAATAATAAATTTGTTAGTTCTAAATTTATTGCTGAAAAATATGTAGGTTAGTGGAGGGAAGACCCAGACTAGAACTTTGCTGGAATGGCTGAGCGATTGAGGAGTGACACTAATGTGGATGCATCGAAATGGCAGTACTATCGTGTTAGAAGTGCTGCAAGAGAGATGATTCAAGGTAGTGTGAAGGAGCAATACTCCAAGCTTTGGGAGTATGATGTAGAGATTCAAAGGATGAATCCAAATAGTTCGGTTATAATGAGGTGTTCTACAGCAGCTGGTGGTGCAAAACCAAGGTTGCAGAGGTTATACATGTGCCTTGGTGCTTTGAAGTAAGGATGGAAAAAAGGATGTAGGCTTATTTTAGGTTTAAGATGGTTGTTTCATCAAAAGACATCACACCGGGCAGCTTTTGACAGCCATTGGGGTTGATCCAAACAACCAGATGTACCCAGTGGCTTATGCATTGGTAGAGTCTGAGTGTAGGGAAACATGGTTATGGTTTCTAAAGCTAATGGGTGTAGATTTGGAAATCAACAAGTCTCATGGCATCGTGTGGATTACCGACAAACAAAAGGGATTAATAGATGCAATCAGGGAATTGTTTCCATATTCTGAGCATCGGTATTATGTTAAACATTTTTACTGTAAGGAAAAATACGGTCACATAGCGGAAGCGAGACTAAAATCGAGTTTAGTATAGTTTAAAATTTTTTCCATAATTTGAACCTTAACCCTCTAATTAATTAAACATATATATATATATATATATTAAAAAGTAGAATACCTTTTGTCGCGTGATCCGATTGATTTTGCGTCGATGGTAATCCGTAAGATCTTTCAATCCTATCACAAACGTGAATCACCTAGGAGCGTGGTCTCCCTTTCTTTGAATTGCGTACCTAAGGATGGAAAACAAAATCTCTCCTCCTGATCGTTAGTCACAATAAAATCCAAGAAACTAGAAAGTATGTTCCGGTCACTTTTGAATTTAACAACCGTTAAGATTGAAACTCGCGTGAACCTAATTCGAAGTTGTGCACAAAGCTTTTTGATATTCAAGCTTACAAGTGCATTATCGAAATTATAACTCTCTTTCTCTATTTCTCTCTTGGCCGAAATTAAACACTTGTCTAGAGTATGAATTATTTTTCTAAGCAAAAGAAATAATTCACTCAAGCTAGGAGAGGAAGAAAATGGTGGCCGAATGCTATCCTATCAAATATATAGGGTGGCCGAATTCTTCTTGTATTAGGATTTAGGGTTGGCTGAATTCTCTCCCAAAGAGGATTTGTGCTTTACCCTAATTCCTATCAACTTTAGAATCCTAACCCTAATACAACTCATAAGTATTTAATCCTATTATGACTTATTAAAAGACTTCCTTATTTGATTAGATAAATAAACCTTATTATTTATCTTCTTACCAAATAAGTCTTTTATCTTTAATATACTACTACCAATAGTATAACTCTAGGAAACATATTTCCTGATCAGAAAAAGATTTTAATTCTCAATTAAATGATTAACTAATAAATTAATTAATTTCCATTTAATCAATCAATAAAATAAAATAATATTTTAGACTATTATTCTAGTCTTGCCGCCCACACCATATACATGGGCCTAATATTATTTTCTTATTTTATTTAATCCATTAGACTTTAATTAAAAAGCCCACATGTGAACCAGACCCATTCTTACTAAAAGAAACAAGACCTCATGTCTTTCATTAATATATTAATATAATTGATCAACCCATTAAATAAATAATGTGCAAATTATATTCTTAATATATTAAATAAAATTCTAGATGGACCCATAAATTGGTCCGGTAAAATATATCAAGTGATTCATGCAAGTCCGTGTGGATTGGGGATCTTGGCAGGCTATCTAAATTTAAGCTTCAATAAACATAACCTAATCACAATCAACAAATGATTCACTTAGGTCCGATCTATTAATTTTAACTCATTCCACTAAAGAGCTAAAATTGAACTCTTAAATAAAGATAGAATAAGTAAATATTTCTCATTCGTACCCTAGACAATCTTATTGGAGATGGTGTATCCTCGTGAAGAATATAAGTAATCGCCAAGAGCTCATAGACCGCATATAGCTCTCCAAGTTACCATATTTACTCATATGACCACATTTTAAACTTGGATATTTTGACTTATCCAGAAGCCATGTTTCAATAGACTTTATCGAAAACTTAACGTTAAGATTCAATATCCAATACCTCAAAACATCCATATGATGATATTCTACTCTCATTTAATAAATGGAGCCACGATGTCCATATCTATAAATGAAGTCCTCTATTGATTAATAAATGAATACTACCAAACTATCGAAGATAGACTCTGCTATGTAATCGTACTTATTGATAACTCAAATGATAACACTTGCAACCATAAATCCATCATTTACCTCAGGATTAAGATAGACTCTCCGATTGTCTTGATAATGAAAAAACTTTTATCTACTGACGGTTCTAGATAAAGTATTTCATTGTGATCCTATTCAATGCACCCAGTGCACTAGATTCTTTTACTCGAAGACCCTTCGATGATTTCAGACTCATCATAACTCATTTGATCCCACTCAAATGCTAGCAAAAGAATTCTACAACTTTAACAAGATAAAGGTGTCCAACCTTTAACTTAAGTTGTGAACATTATTCAAGACTAACTAAAGAATTGTGTCTACCTCATACATATCCAGATGTACGAACAATTCTTCTTTTCTCATAGTCTTTTGACCTTATGATTATTTACTTTGACAATTATAATATTAAACTATAAATGCTATAAAATTTGTTAAACCAGAAATCACTTTATTAATATGAAAAGATTGTCAATTACAATATTACACTCTTGCTATTGAGCATAATCCTAACATTTACAACAATTTCAAAGCTTCACATAAGAGATTGATGCTGAAACAGCTTCTGTGGGGTGCTGCAAAGTCTACAACAAAACAAGGGTAATAATACTAAACTCTTTTATCTTATGGTTTGCTTGTTTTTTTGTGTTTAAGCGGTTCATAATTTGTGTTTCACTTGTCAAGTTTACACAGTACATGGAGAGGTTGAGGATTGAGAGTGAAGCTGCCTACCAATGGTTAACTGACAAAGATCCATTGCATTGGTCAAGAGCCTTCTTCAAAGACACTGCTCTCTGTGACATGTTATGCAATAACATGTGTGAAGCCTTTAACTCAGTAATACTACAAGCCTGTGACAAGCCTGTGATCACGCTTATGGAGATGATAAGGGTCTATTTGATGAAAATGTTAGTGACAAAGAGAGCTGAAGTACATAAATGGCATCATCAAATAGGTCCCAACGTTATGAAGTTTGTTGAGAAGATTAAGATGGAGATTAGCGTCTGCAACCCTGCGTACTGTGGGAACTACATATTTCAAGTGAAGGAAACTGGAGGTGAGCAGTTTGTGGTTAACATTGAACAGAAGTCATGTGCTTGCAACAAGTGGCAGCTGATTGGGATCTCATGCATTCATGGAATGGCTATCCTATTGAGTTCTAATCGCGACCCTCTTGATTTCATAAACATCAAGTACAAGAAGGAAAGTTTTTTCAATACTTATACCCCCAGTGATTTATGGCATAAATGGCCTAAGCATATGGCCAAAAACCAATGACATACCTGTTGAATGCCCAGACTTCAAAAAACAGAGGGGCAGGCCAAAGAAAGCCAGAAATCTCCAATCCGATGAGGTTATGATAGGAGGGAAAAGAAAGCTAAGGAGAAATTACATAGTGGTTAAGTGCAGCAAATGTGGGCAGGGAGGGCACAACAAGTCAACTTGTGAGAAAAGTGGTGGAACAAATGTAGCAGGGTCTGAAGCTGGGAATGCAAATGGTGGAGGGACTTAACCTGTGCAACCAAGACAAGGTTCAAGTGTGCAACCAAGACAAGCTTCAAGTCATAATCAACATGTGCAAACTCAACCTGTGCAACGAAGACAAACTTCAACTCAGACTCAACCTGGAAAACCAAGACAAGCTTTAACTCAGACTCAACATTCTTAGCATGATTAACTGATTTTTTGGAGATATTGACTGTGTTTGGGATGTTTTTTTATTGGTGCCTGTTTGGGATGTTTTATTGGTGCCTGTATTTTGTGTGAATGTATTTGGGATGCTTATTTCACTGGTGCCTGTATTTATTGTGTTAAGGGTTGTTATATACCATAAACAACCCTATTAACAGGTTTAGTTAGCTTTTGTTATGTTGTGAACATTGATCATATGCTTAAGTTTGCAATGTTGGATATGCTACTCTGCTTTTGTAATATTGTCTTAACTATTGCTATGTTATGGACATAGGGTTAGAAGATTGTGTAGTTATCAACATTGTCAAATTGTATTGTTATTGTTAGTGAACTAGTAGACTCTGTATTATTACACAGATTTGCTTTTGCAGATATAACAATTGAATGTGCAAAATATAACAGATATTAATAAACAACAACTAACATAATTGCTTACAAAAGCTTCATTGATGAACATTAAAGTACAACCAAACTTTACACCTACTGCTAGGAACCAAACTTGTCACATATCTTCCAGACAACTTTTATGCCAAACTTGTTACATATTTTTCAGACAATTTTTGCCTAAAACACACAAAATCGCTATTGCTAAAACCAAAACAATAAACCAATTTCTTCTTCTGTTGCCAGGGTTTATTCTCACTCCTGCTGCAGCTGAACTAACTTCTTCATCTTCCAATGTTGTTTGGGTTGTATCAATACCGTGAAAACCATTGTTTTCCACCAATCACATCTCAAGCTCATGTATTCTACTAAGCAATCCAGGAATAATCTTTTTCGACCGTGCACACATCGGGGGGTCATACCATCTGAAGAATCCACAATTTATATCTCTCTAACAAATATATATATATATATATATATATAATCAGCTCCTTTTCAGATATTAAGGAAGATAAGCAATGAAAATTTGAGCTATTAAACACCCACAAACCCGATAATTTGAGCAACCCCAGAAACGTCTTCCTGGGTTTGATTCCATCCATGATGTGAAACGCATTGCTCTTCTTCCACATAAACACTTTGAGTCAAAATCCACAAAATCCAAGCCTTCATTTGTATTCATGCTTGCCCTAGGAAGAAAACAGATGATGGAGATGAGGTTTTTGAGATGAAGATGAAGAAGAACTTTTCTTACATGAAGAAGAAGTTTCGAAGATGAAGAAGGAGAATAAGTTTTCATACATGAAGAAGAAGTTTCGAACAAGAAGATATACTTTCAGACAATTTAATTGTAAAGACAAAAGTGCCCTTTGTATGATTGCACGTGAGGCATGCGTGTGAGAAAAATCAGATGGAATAAGGGTTCCGTCCCTATTCCGTCTATTTTTGCAAATTTCTAACAATTCAAGGGGTTTACCGTTGAAAAAAAAAAAACATTTAGGGGGCAATTTGTAAATTCACGTATAATTCGTGGGGTCCAATGCTATTAAGTCTTTTTTTTCTTCTTCTTTTATATTATTATGTACGAATGTACAACATACATGATATATGTATATGTTTTTTTAACATCAGTTGTTAGTGAACTAACTTCTTGTCAATTTTGGCAAAGTGAAGAGATGCACATTCCAGTGTCTATGTTCTTACTTGTAGTGAGAAATGTTTGAAGTTTCCCAAAGATGGAACAGTTGATGTATTTGTTAAAAGGACCAATTCACCAGCATCATTGCAGCTGCATGCCTCATTTTACAAAGCTGTGACACTACTTTTTGCATCTCCAAAATTCAATGGCTGGATGACTCAACAGCACTCTCACCCAACTAAACTCCCTTTCAAATGAAAATTGAGATGAGTCAAATCGGATTTATACAGATGAAAATCTTGATTCTTGACTGAGAGCTGCAATTGCTTTAGTTTCTTCAACCTGTATTAGTGAAGGAAACAGCAGAACATCATAGTAGAGACAAGATAATGGTAGGAAGTTTGAGTTTTATGAGTTCTATTTAGTTTTTTAGTTTTTTAGTTTTTTAGTTTTTTTTTAATTTATTATTTTTTAATTTTTTAATTTTATTTTATTTTAGTATCAATAAAATAAATAAATAACAAACTACAAACAGCAATGAACTTGATAGCTGATTTTGCGATAAGTGGAGGACAAATACAGTGAAGTAATATCAGTTATTGCGTTATAATATTTTCTTGTTGTGTATTATCACCTTGTTTTGTACCATTCATTAATTTTTTAGATTCAAATAAATAAATATAGACTAACCCATCTTGCTCAGATTTTCTCTTTCGAGTTTGAGTCTATATTCTAATAAGAGTAATTTTAATGTACAACACTAAACTCTACTCCAATTTGAAGATAAAAGGGAAGGGAATATTTTGGGAATATGTTTACAAAAAAAAAAAAATCGCTTTACTAAATTTTATGCTAAAAAAGTATCTTTAAAGAATATTCTTCCGATAGATATTTAAATTATTATAAAAGTTTAACTGTATTTTAATATATAATTAATAAGTAAATTGAATATATATATATATATATATATATCAATATTGGTGTCATTTTAAAGATCTTAACGAGATCTTTTCAACAGTATATTTTTTGGAAATGTATATTATTTTAATTAAATATAAAATGGTTAAATTAAGAATTTAAAAAAAAAAACAAAAAACAAAAGATGATGTAACAGTTAAAGAATTAAAAAAAATAAAAGTTCTTGGCTTTTGTGATGTGAACAGTTATTTTTCACTGCCGTTGCACATCACAAAAAAAAAAAAAAATTGTTGGGAATTACAAATTTGGTGGATGGTTGGACACTTGGACCTCTCAAATTTGAACAGTATGCTCTAACGTAGAGTTTAGTGTTGGGTATGAAGTAGGGTTGGAGTTGCTCTAATGAGACCTTAAAAGGGACCACTGGAGTTAGAGATGTCAATGGGGCGGGTACGGGGTGGGGATACCATCCCTATTCCTCAAACCTAAATATAACTACGATTCCTGTTCCCGCCCCATTTCCCACTTGGGGCGGGGATGGGAAATCCACATTTGGGGATAGGGCTCCCGGTACCCGCCCCACCTTGCCCCGCCCTGCCCCCGTCCCGTTTGATTAAGACAACATTAATAATTATATACCTTATATTGTAAGTCACAATCATAAATGTCAATTGGTCTATAAAAATATTAAATAATTGAAGAAAAAAATTAATTAAAAAAGTAAATAAATTTTAATTCACAGTAAGTCTATCGCAAACTAAATTACCAAATATATGAATATTACACCGTTCTTTTTCAATAAAAATGAAATTGAAATACAAAATCGTCATAATTAAATATGCCAAAAGAAAATAAAGATTGAATGTTTAATTCATGATACTTGTCTAAGAACAAGTGCTAATGACAAAAATGTGATCATGCATTTTCCATCTCCATGTATACCTGTATCCAAAAAAAAAAAAAAACAGTACATTTTAATTGTTTATAAGAAAAAGGTTTATTACCAATGATATTTTGAAAGTAAATTGAAGAAAAAAAAAAACTGTAACATAACTGTGTTTCTTGTTTCTTAATCATCCATGCAACATGTTAATTGGGGTATGGGGCGGGGGCGGGGCGAGGACTAACATACCATTCCCCGCCCCAAAATTAATTGGGTTTTAAAATCAAATCTCATCCCCGCCCCATACCCTAGTTAACATTTACCAACCCCGCCCAAACGGGGTGAGTCCCCGCGGGGCCCTGTACCCATGAGGATTTTTGACATTCCTAGATGAAGCTATAGGTAAATTAACAAATGGATATAAGCAACATGTGAAGAGGAGGTGTTCAAAAATGAACTCACATACATGTAAGCAATTGTGATGACGTTCCTAGATACATCATCAAAATGGCTGACATGTGTGTGCGTCCTAGCACAAGGACGTTGACATGTTTGGACACGTCTGCAAAATCAAGTGACATGCTAATTTCATTTAAATGACGTGCCCACGCAAATCATTTAAATGAAGTGAGGTGTCTGCGCTTAAAGGGATTGATAGATGAAGCCCAAAACAAAAGAATTCGGGCCCACGAAGTTGCCATATTCTCCGTATAAAACAAATTATCTAGTGTCTAGTTTCTACCATCTGGATTTGTTTTGTGAAGAAAATTAATAGTAGACAATAGATTATTATAGGAAATTTGAATGCCATGTATATAGATAGATTAAACGTCATGAAACACATCATGGTACGTAACACTTTACTTGGTCAAAATCGAAAGTGTTTGAAATAATTAAGATTAATGTGGTAATCATATATGTCATCAACCTTGAATAGTCGATATAAGATGATAAATGTCTTTAGTGTTTGAAATAATTTAATTTAAATTATGATCTATTTTTGTCTCTGTGTGCCTAACGAACTTGCTTGATTGTTGCAAATTGCATTGCTAAAAAAAAAAAACTCTTTTGACCAAATAATCCTCTCATAAATGTGAAATGTCTGCTGTACCTGTACATCTAAAAGTACATCCTTAGGTCCACTTTGGCCAAAAGTTGGTCCAATTATTTTATAATTTTTATTAACATACTATGTCTGTGGTATTTACGAGGTCAATCAGGCCAAGGAGACTCTATTTTTGTTGGAAAATGGAACATCATCATTGTACGTAACACTTGTTTGGTCAAACTACTTTACATCATTTGTATACATTACATTTTCTATGATGCAAGTGGTTTGGTGTATCATGTATGTATATCTACTTATCTATCATCTCTGGGTTACTTAAATAGAGAGTCTGAATCACATTTTGATTTGAGCCACTTTTGAGAATGTCGAACTGTTCATCTCTCCAAACCCTGTTGTAGTTATTTAGAATGGTCGGTGATGTGCATGAACACGTCGGCAAAATATTGTGACGTGCCCATGCATGTGATCTGAATTGAGTCATGACGTGCTTGGGCACGGTAGTGTCCACGTTGGCATTTGTGAACTCTTCAACTCATGGTTGGTAACATGACATAACACGTCATCTAAATGGAGTGACTTGCCAATACACGTCATCGAAATAGCCGTTGACATGGCTTGACATGTTGTCAAAATGGAGTGAGGTTTCCCGGGCTTTAGTGGATTGATAAATGAAGCCCAAAACAAAAAAATTTGGGCTGGAATCAGATGAGCCTAGCCGACAAACTTTCCATCTTCTACATATAAAATGCAATTTAGCGGGAGACTTGCGTGTGATATTTAAATTTTGAATCTCTGTACGGGTGTATATGTTTTTTAAAATCAAGATGCACATTCCAGTGTATGTTTTTACTTGTAGTAATAATACTTTTCAGGGTTTGTAATCATGTTCATACTAAAATTAATGAACATAATTACAAACCCTAAACGAATACGAATTAGCTAATCGATAAAAGATTGAAGATGGATTTTTCGTTTCCTTTTTCTTCTTGAAATTGTGACTACTTTCAGAATTTCTCTGTCGAGTTTGAATCTAATGAGACCTTAAACGGACTGCTGGAGCCGAAAGGGTCAGAGTCATCAAAAGAAAAGAAGCCAGAGCTGTTGCCTAAGTCTTTGCTGTTGCTAATGGAATCAAACCTTGAGAGCTTATCAGAACCACCAAAGTCTTTGGTGCTGTTAATGGAATCAAACCTTGTGAGCCTCTCTGGTTGTGAAGGGAATCCACTATCGTGAATGTTGAACGAATCAAACCTCAAGAAACTGCCAAAGTGATCTGTGGACACCTCAATGAACCTTGTCGGAGAGTTTCCAAATCTTGAAAGTGGCTTGGTTGGAACAGAATCATCGAAAAACAGATTCTTTTTCCTAAAGGTAATACCTGCAGTAGGGAATTCTGTTCTGACTGGGTTAAATTGGTCGAGACTTCATAAGCGTATCAACTAGGTACATTTGATTATAACAAAAGCTTATTCACATATACAACGCAAGAAAATAATTAGACACTGCAGCAATGCCAATAAGACACCCTATCAGAAACGTATTTCATTGTTTTGAATAAGAGTTCCAATCTCAACACATTTTCAATATAATGGGAGCAACAATTGTAGGTTCCCTGAAGAGGCTACATGGAGAGATAAGTATATACAATCACTAACAATATGACCAATGAAACTCACAAATTTGCCGCACACAACAGCGAGAATGAAAGAATGATTCCGTATTCTAAATGATCATTTTTTTAGGTATTTTGGGTGAACACTGAACACTCACCATGATCTGTTTAGGGGTAAAATCTAGTGGAGCACCTACCAGTATAACAAGAGGAAGTGAAATAGAACTTCAGAGAACTTCATATCATATGTAAGGGATTAAAAAAGTAGAACTTCAAAGTGAAACACTACAAAATAATAAGAATATCATCATAAAGCTGAATAAGTTTGTATTGTATTGTATTGAGTATTGCATACTGATGATAGTCAGAAATCAAACATTAAGGGTCGAAAAGGAAGTACCAACTGGAAGCTCGATCAGCGCAGTTGACTTGACATCTACTCCATGTTTCTTGCAATGTTCAGTAAGAGCCTTCAACAGCTCCTCAAGATCAGATTACATAAGATCAGCACGGACCGATTCAAGTCAGCTATCTAAGATTAGAAAAGTTAACATAAAATCCCCAATTTAGCTTGAATGCTAGATGCAACTCCATCTTCCTCTCCAAGAGTTGAATTCAGTATATCAAAATCATGCAACAAGATTTCAAACAATATCAGACCCATAAACAAATAGCTTAGGGCAGACCAAATCCATGCTCAGAAACAGAACAAAATGAAATTTTATTTTAACAATTACTATAATACAACTTATAGTTAACAAAACTGCAGACCCCCAACAAAAGGAATTACACAAAAAAAGTGAAAACTAAGATAATCTTCTGAAAAACTGCATTTGTGTTCTCTCTTCCACTGCTTGCAGCAGCACACAAGGAAGGCCTTGCCTGAAGTTTTCATGGACGTCACGTAATTAACAACGTTTTAGAACTATATTATCACAGATTAATGCCTCCAGGGGAGTTTCGTAAAGTTAAAGAGAAATGAGTTGAATGAAACAATTATGGAGACAAGCTAAGTACGATGACCATTTACAAGTTAAACATATATATATATATGTCAAAACATTGAGGGTCAAAAATGGAAATATTGAAAAGGATGAGCGAAGGCAGGACGAGTTCATTGTACCTGGTTGTGTCGAAAATGGAACTTATTTCATTGTTTTGAATAGAATGTCCAACCTCAACACATTTTCAATATGATGGGAGCAACAAATGTAGGCTCCCTGAAGAGGCTACATGGAGAGAAGTATATATAATCAGTATCACTAACCATATGATAAACGAAACTCACAAATTTGTAGCACACAACAGTGAGAATGAAAGAAAGATTCCATATTCTAAATGATAATATTATTAGGTATCTTGGGTTAATACTCACCAAGATCTGTTTAGGGGTAAAATCTAGTGGAGCACTCACGTACCACGCAGCACTTTAACTAAAATTTTCAGAAGAGGATGTGAATGTGTATACATGCTTTAGAAAGGAAGTGAATAGAACTTCACAGAACTTCATATCATATATAAGGGATCAAAAAAGTAGAACTTCAGAGTGAAACTCTACATAAAATAATAAGAATATCATCATAAAGCTGAATAAAAAGTTTGTACACTATTGAGTAATGTATACTGATGATAGTCAGAAATCAAACATTAAGGGTCGAAAAGGAAGTACCAACTAGAAGTTCGATCAGCGCATGCAGTTGACTTGACATCTACTCCATGTTTCTTGCAATGTTCAGTAAGAGCCTTCAACAGCTCCTCAAGATCATATTACATACGATCAGCACGGAACTATTCAAGTCAGCTATCTAAGATTAGAAAAGTTGACATAAAATCCCCAATTTAGGTTGAATGTTTGATGCAACTCCACCTTCCTCTCCAAGAGTTGAATTCAGTAATATCAAAATCATGCAACAAGATTTCAAACAATATCAGACCCATAAACAAATAGCTTAGGGAAGACCGAATACATGCTCAGAAACTGAACAAAATGAAATTTTATTTTAACAATTACTATAATACTACATATATTTAACAAAACAAAAGGAATTACAAATAAGATAATCTTCTGAAAACCAGCATTTGTGTTCTCTCTTCCACTGCTTGCAGCAGCACACAAGGAAGGCCTTGCCTGAAGTTTTCATGGATGACATCACTTAAGTAACAACATTTTAGAACTATATTATCACAGATTAATGCCTTCCCTGAGTTTCATAAAGTTAAAGAGAAATGAGTTGAATAAAACAATTATGGAGACAAGCTAAGTACGATGACCATTTACAAGTTAAACATGAGTAATGTTGGATGTCCCATTTTTTTTTTCCCAAATTCCGTCCCAAATGATACGGCACATGAGGTGTCAACATCACATCAATTACCACATAATCTCATGATTTATAAGATGTTGACACCTCACATGCCACATCATTTGGAACGGAATTTGGAAAAAAAAAATTGGGATGTTTAGCATTACTCGTTAAACATTGAGGGTCAAAAATGGAAATATTGAAAACAAAGAGCAAAGGCAGGACGAGTTCATTGTACCTGGTTATGTTGACGAAACGCCAAGGAAGGACTGTTGTATTGACTGGTTAGGGTTTAATTTGTGTCTAAACCCTAACTTTTAATTAGGGTTCTATTCGATTTGATTTGATTTGAGTTGAACACAATGGAACATTTGAGCAGTGGCGTGGAGGCGTACGCGGTACGCCAGATTTGAAATTGCTTACGTAATTGAAATGCACTCCATTCAGATGACGTGTGTTGGCATGTCACTGGGTTATGCCCACGTGTCAAGACATGTCAACGCCCATGTGCTAAAGAGCACGAGTACATAAGCAATTGTGATGACGTGTTTGGACTCGTCATCAATATTGTTGACGTGCATGAGCTATTCAGCGCATGGACATTGACGTATATAGAGTTATAGACACATCGGTAAATTCCAGTGACGTGCTCACAAGTCACAACACGTCATTTTAGTGAAGTGATGTGCCCGGGCTCAAAGAGATTGATAAATGAAGCCCAAAAGAAAAGATTTGGGCCGGAGTGAGGCGAGCCCAAGCCCACAAACTTGGCACCTTCTCCGTATAAAAACAATTACCGGGAACCTTGTGTGATATTCAAAATTTGAATCTTTGTTTGTTTCGAAGGAAAAGGGCAGAGATGGAGGGTATACAAATCGAGAATATTGATCCAGAGACGGCGTTTCTTGCCTGTAAAAAAGAAACGGGCGTCGATTGTGAACTCTTCCAACAAGATCTGGTGGTTTTTTGTGTTTCTGTTCAAGCCAAAGAATATCCTCTTTGTTGCATCTGGAATTCTACTTGCAGATTCTTTTAGGGTTTCACAATATGAAACAGTTGATGCTAGAGACTCGATCGGCATAGCTCGACGAACTAAACTCTTGTGAAGTGAAAGTTGAGATGAGTGGAATCGGATTCTACAGAAGACTGAGACCTGCAATTGGTTTATTAGTGAAGGAAATTAATAGCAGGACATCATAGTAGAGAGTAGATTATGATAGGAAATTTGAGTGATGTGTATACAGATGTAAAATATTCAAATATGTTTTACGAATTCTATTTAGTTTTTTTTTTTTAAATTATCAAATAAATAACAAACAGCAAGGGATTTAAAAGCTGGTATGCAAAGTGAGGACTGCTGATACTACGAGTCTTTGAGTGATTATGTGATAAACGAAGGACACTTGATTGAGGCTTTCTTTCTCCAATTTTCATGTATTGACAGACTTGTTTTTTAACATCAACATTCCCTGTGTCAATACTTTATTTTAGATGAGAGAATACAAAGGTTTAGGTTTGTCATCAAATGACTTGATTGCTAATTTTCGTACCAAGTCGAAATAAAAAATACGGGGTAATATCTCAAATTTGAGTTATTGTATTATCAACACATATCCGAAACTCTGAACAAATACAGTGGAGTAGTATCATTTATTGTGTATTTGTGTTATAAATAGCAGTGGAGGATTCTTCGTTCCTCCAACTTGTATGTTACCTTACATTTTCATGTACAATTCATTAATTTTATAGATTCAAATAAATAAATATAGACTAAAACAAGATTGTTCTTTTTTCTTCTTGGATTTATTGTCCTGTGGTTTTGGATTTGAACGTAGAAGAAAGATGAATAAGAATACAATTTGAATAGAAAAGTAGAGCAATAAAAATCCATTGTTTTGTAAAAATCGTTACTCAAAAATAAGCGTTTTTCTCTCGTAATGACAAAACACAAAGAAAATATAAAAATAATCGAAAAAAATTAAGACATCACAGCTTAAATAGAGTGAAGCCAACACCGAACAACTTTACATCACAGTCCTGCTTTTGTACCGATCTATACAACACACAAAAATTAATGAACATAATAACAAACCCTAAACGAATACGAATTAGCTAGTCGATAAAAAATTGGAGTGGATATTTCGTTTTTTTTCTTTTTTCCTTCTTGAAAACATGACTACTTTCAGAATTTCTCTTTCGAGTTTGAATCTGAAGAGACCTTAAACGGACCGCTGGAGCCAAAGGGATCAGAGTCATCGAAAGAATAGAAGCTAGAGCTGTTGCCGAAGTCTTTGCTGCTGCTAATGGAATCAAACCTCGAGAGCTTATCAGGACCACCAAAGTCTGTGGTGCTGTTTATGGAATCAAACCTTGTGAGCCTCTCAGGGCCACCAAAACCGAAGTCATTGGTACTGCTCATCGAATCAAACCTTGTGAGCCTCTCTGGTTGTGAAGAGAATCCGGTATCATGCATGTTGAACGAATCAAACCTCGAGAAATTGTCAAATTGATCTGTCGACACCTCACTGAACCTTGTTGGAGAGTTTCCAAATCTTGAAAGTGGCGTGCTTGGAACAGAATCATCAAAAAAGGGACTCTTTTTCCTAAAGGTACTACCTGCCGTAGGGGATTCTGTTCTGACTGGGTTTAGATCATAATTGCTTGATCCAAAGAAATCTCCATGTTTGTCAGAATCCGAGCCCTGCTAGAAACAGTCCAACATTGGGAAAATTAATAAATATAGTTTTGCACAATAACCAGAGCCTCTGTGTAACATGCGACACGAGTCACAATATAAATAAGCATAAAACTCAGAGAAAATGGCATCATACAGTACGATCACAATATTCAGTTTGGCCAACCAAATCATTCATGCAAGACCGTTGTCAATATCAAGGGAAACATGTGTTAGGAAGTCTAGCTCACCTTGGTATTAAACCCCCAGACCGAGTCCACATCATCATTATTGTCAAAGGCACCCCAGTTTGATTCATCAAAACTTCTGTCAATAAAATTAAAGTCAATGTATCATTATGATCAGAGAAAAGTTTTTGGCATTAGACTAGGAGAAACATAGACTGTAAATGAATTAAACCACAGACCTATGTGTTTCTGTATCTGCTTCACTGTCCCTTCCGAAATGGGCATCTGAAAATTCTTGAGATGGACTTTCTGGAGCACCCCTTCCAGCAGAACTTCCATGGGGGCTTCTTGCTGATTCATCTTCACTGTGGGTGTATGCATCTTCACTCTCAAAAGTATGTTCACCAGTCATCAAATTCCTGGGTTTATCGTCCGCATTGGACAAGGAATCTGGAGTTAAACTACCATTTGGAGAAGCTTTTTCTCCCTGAACAGCATTCGGAGAAGTGGAAGATTTTTTGGCATCGAAAGTGAGCTCATTGCCAAATCCTGAAAGCAACAGTGACATATTGCAGAAACAAATAGTTCAGATCTCTGCCAAATTAGTAATGTAAAAACATATAAGCGGAACTGAAAGCACTTATCGAGATAGAAAAAGAAGGAAGCATGAGAGGTCATACCTTCATCTACAAACTTATCCCACTCTTCATCCCAAACAGATGCTTCCCCTTGGATTCCAGGTTGCCAGCCTTAATACATTGCATGTAAATTAGTCATGAATGTAATCCTAATAGGTAAATTAAATTGGCCGGGACTTCATAAAAGTATCAACAAGGTACATTTGATTATAACAAAAAACCTATTCACATATACGATACAAGTGGAGCACTCACCACGCAGCACTTTATCTCAAATTTTCAGAAGAGGATATGAATGTTATATATGCTTTAGGAAGGAAAAATGAAGAGCTTTCCACAACAGCAAACATACCAGTATAACAAGAGGAAGCGAAATGAGAAAAAAAAAAAATATTTATTTTTTATATGAGGAAAGTATGCATGTACATTCATATCATATGTAAAGGATCAAAAAAGTAGAACTTCAGAGTGAAACACTACAAAATAGTAAGAATATCATACAGCTGAATAAATTTGTATCGAGTCGTGCATACTGATAGTCTGAAATCAAACATAAAGGGTCAAAGGAAGTACCAACTGGAAGATCGATCAGCGCAGCTGATTTAACATCTATTCCATGTTTCTTGCAACGTTCAGTAAGAACCTTCAACAGCTCCTCAAGATCTGATTGTATACGATCAGCGCGGACCTATTCAAGCCAGCTATCTAAGATTAGAAAAGCTAACAAAAATTCCCAATGAATCATTTTAGAAAAGTGGCTGAAATTTACCTGCAGAATACCATCCGTACTGCCACCTTGTTCCACATTGACAATAGCTTGATGCAACTCTGTCTTCCTCTCCTGGAAATGAATTGAGTAATATTAAAATCATGCAACAAGTTTAAAAAAAAATATCAGATCCATAGGGCAGACAAAATCCATGCTCACAAATGGTTAGCGGTCAAAAGAACAAATGCCCGATTGCCAACAATTAAACCCAACCCCCAATATATATTCATCAAAACTTTTGGTGTCACTTCAGAGTAAGATGCTATTATAGCAAATACAAAACCAAAATTAAACATGTCAACAACATGAGAGTGAGAAAAATGAGTTGTAAGACACAGAAAAGGAAAAAAAGAAAACAATGAATATGAAATTTGATGCTTTATGACAAACAAGTAGAATTCTCGGCTCAGTTCCCATTGTAACAAGCAATCAATATCTTGACTTCCTGTAAACATCCACAGGTAAGATGAGAGGAAGTCTCATGGTAATGCACAAGAAAACTAATCCGTTAAGTTACATACACTACAAGCATGGTTGAAAGACCAGAAGGCCAAGGACTGAGTTATTTATAAGTACTGGGAGGAGGGATTATGAGGATAACCTCTATGAAGCAAATTCACTACGATTTCCCTAGATAGAGTGATGAGCATAACAAGTTCATGCACCACCTCATATTTAGACTTTGTTGGGTAGGGTTGGGTGACTAAATTTCAAGATGAGGATAGCAATGTCCATAACACATTAGAATGCAGTTGGAACAATTTCCAAGGTATCTTGCATAAAAGAAATAAATTGATACCTGAAGTTCACGAAATTTGGCCTCTTCAATAGTTAATTTAGATGCTATTTCTGCAACTTGTTTGTACTTCTCTTCATATTTCTTAGCCAGTGTCTCTGCCTGTAATACAAATTGTTAATATAAAGCCAAAAAATTTGGAACAATTTAATAGAAATTGTTTATATTCCAAAATGTACCTCACGTTTATCTGCAATCGCCCTCTCTGTTATTTCATTCAGTCTATTGTCACACCTACTCTTATAGAGAACCTAGAAACAAAGGACAAAAAACAGACAGGGAAAAAAAGCATAAGAATGATCATATTGTGACCTTCAAGCTTCCACAGGTTACAGCATAAGATATATATATATATATATATATATATATATATATATATATATATATGTATATATGTAACAAATTGCTAACCTTGTTACCAAGTAATTTAAAGTTATCAGGCAATATGAAAGATACAAAAAGAAGTCAAAAACATAGATTTATATCGCAAGCCACTAATCGTTTTATTTTCATGGTGGGATAGCATGTCATGGCTAAATCTTATTTTCAGTCAAGAATTTTGTTGACAAGCAAGTGAATGAGTGACTTATGTAGCCATGTAATGAATTCATTTCACATAGCTGAACTTTATACTAACCACTCCACTGCAAAAGGGTTGAGAGATCTTAATGAACTTCTATCAACCATGCACGAGAATTCATGCATCACCCACAACCCTGGGCAAAGTAAACCAGTTTGTCCTTCCTCTACCCAAACTAGCCTTCTTTCTAATTAATCAAGAATATCATTACCCAGATTTGACCACCCATGTATGAAAAGATCAACAATGATTTTCTTTTTACATCAAAATAAAAGGCCAATGAGACCTCCAGATAGATCAAAAATCCAAAAGCAAAAGAATTTGAGATAGAAACTACTCACAAGTTCCTGCATTTTTGTGCGGTAAAACTCAATCTTTTCACGGGAATCCAAAATCACTTTCTCTTCGGCAACCTACAAGAATTGAAAAAAGACTTCGTTTATGTTGCTTATATAAGTAGGTAAACCAAAAAAGGGTAAAACAGTAAACTCCAAAAGCTCGAAAGAGGTAATTAATGAATTGTAAATGCTCACTGAACTAAAAGAAAGGAACAATAAAATTTAAAATTTACAAAACAATAATAAAATTTTAAAAAAAGAAAGAAAAAAGAAAGAAAGGAAAAACAGCTATCAAGAAGTGATCTTTAAATTAATGAATGCATTTTCAGGATTATCTTCTAAATGCTATCTTACAACCTAGTTGAGAACTTGGAATGAGCCTTTCCACAACACAAAAAAGACCAGTTGGTTAAATTATAAATCACAAAAAGATGTAGTATTATAAAATATTGAGATGGTATCATTAAGAATAGTCTACCAAACAGAAGCATATTAGGAAAGAAAGACAATGCCTTTGTTTCTGCAGTTGTTACCTCTTGAAGTTTTGAGTTCGCTGAGTTTTGTTCTCCATTATCAAGTTGGTTTGCAAAAGAATCACCCAACGCGGGTGCTGTGGACCTCTGCTGATTGTACATCGTTGCACCATCAACATTTGGAGCGGATGCTGGAGACGGTGGCCTCAAACCAGCAGCAGGAGGCATTGATCGGGCGCCCATCAACTGCTGCTGTTGAAAACCTAATAATGTATAGATAACAACCAAGTTATCAAGAAATGTCCTCAGTGCTAAAGAGGAGAGGATAGAGATAAAAAAATATATAACAATCAATCTAAACAATACCAGGATTGGGATCGGGACCCCAAGCTGCATGTCCATAAGTAGCATTGGGTTGACCGGTCATGGATAACAGTGTCTCATCAAACATAACATTCCTAGGAAGCAATGCTGGAAGTGGGCGACCTTCCCTGAATCGTTCCATTAAATAGAGAGCAAAGCAGAACTCCCTCAAAGAAAGCATGCTATCACTATCCTGATCGGATAAGTCCCACACTTGCTTTAACACCTCTAACAAAGGTCAAGAAAAACAATATATGCATGCAATCAGATAAAAGAACAAGGCCTCTATAACATGTATGAAAAAGTTCCAAAAAGAAAATATACCTCTTGGTAGCCTCCAACTCGTGAATAAATTCCTTGCCTGCTCACCAGTGATTCTCCCATCTCTGTCAGTATCTACTTCCATAAACACTTTTGAGTATTTCTGAACATCGGATGGTTTCATCTTTGGCCATGGAATCTGGGAATTATCAGGGGTAGAATTTCCAGCTCCAACTGAAATCCCAGATGAAGCAAATGATGAAGAACTTTGAGCTGAAACTTGTTGGCCTGGGTTGAATGATGAATGGGCTCGCTGCAGCTGGCCACCTGCACGTTGCATAGAAAAAGCACTCTGCAATGAGTCAGCTGAGCTGGATTTGGTTAGAGGTTGGCCCGAGCTGGAAACTGGAACATTAGCTGGCAAAGCAGGTGAACTGGTGGCTGAATAAGTTGACACAGAAGGCTCTTTTTTTACTGTAGTTGAGAGTGCAGAAAAAACATCACCTCCAAAAGCTGTGTCAGAAGCAAACCCATTTCCAGAAACAACTAATGCTTTAGAATCATTAGTTGTGGGCTGAAATGGCAATGAAACTGGAGTTTGTGGCCTTGGTGCTGTCAAGGGTGTTGGTGGACTAACTGCTCTTACCCCAGTCGGTGCTCCGCCAGCCCTTCCACTGAGCCAATCATTTGAGATGTTTGGGCTTGGGGCATTGGGACCAGCAGGCATGGATTGAGGTGGCCGAGGAGCAGTGCCAGCAGACATTAGTTGAGTTTGACCCACCATAGTTCCTCCCCTAGGGAAATTTGGACCAGCAGCACCTTGAGATGGCTGAGGAGCAGCTTGATATGGTCTAATTGGCTGCTGGCCCATACTCACATTTGGAACTCCTGGTCCTCTGAAACCAAAATTCTGAGAAGGTACTGGCGCAGCCACACCCATCTGAGGGGGAGATGTAGCAGCCATTGTATTTGTTCGAGGTGCAGGTATGGCTGCGAGATTGATCTGTGGTGGTGGAATTTTGGCAGCTGCTGGACCAAATAATGCTGCCTTTACCATATCTGGTGTCAATTCCCTCTTACTCTGTGCCACAGTTACAAGCTTGAGAGCATTGTAAAATTCTTGCCGACCAAGAAAACCAACATGGTTTTGATCAGCATGCATCCATATCTGCATTCATTCAAAGCAAATTTAATAAACATAGAACCATGTCATGAATCACGATACTCAAAAATGATAGATACTAGACATTAGCTGCTATCTACTGCAAGAAGAAGAGTCAAGAATCCGGAATCCCCAATCCCTTTTGCACAAATAACCATACATACATATACCAGACACAATAACAACCTACACGGAAGTGAATGCACTGTTTGCTTAATACATTGTCATCATAGTCATAATTAAGGTTCTCTATATTGTTTTCAGGAAAATCCATAAAATCGAATATATCTTTCACAGGTATCGAAGCTAACAACACCTATATATCATTAATGTAATTTCCTAATAAACACCACCTACCTTCAGCTTTTCATGTTTTACATGAAACATATTTCATATACTATTATACTCAAATTTGATAGACACTAGACACTAGCTACTAACTACTGCCAGAAGAAGAGTAGAGAATCCCGAATCCCTTCTGTGCAAATAACCAGACATTCATAAACACAACCAGACACAGTAACAATCTATGCAGAAGTCGATGTACTGAAATGCTTGATAAAATGTCTATCATTGCCATAATTAAGGTTCTCTAATCTCTACATTGTCTCATGTATAGCAAAGCTAACAACAAATATACGTCAGACAATGTGTTCTTTAAATTCATTTAGTTGTTACAGAGGATAATAACAAATGAAGCTAACAAAAACCTATAAATCTCATAATGCCGATGCCTGATTCAGCTTTGACCCAATTCAGATCCTAATTTTCAAAAGAAAAAAGATCTGGGCACATTCAGATTCTATAAAACAAACAAACAAACAAACAAAAGCAATTAATCAAAAACAGCTAAAGAAAAGGAAACACAACAAATAGAGAAGTGAAGAGGAAGAAGAATAACAACCTGAGCAAGGACTTGTTTGGACAAACCAGATCCTTGAAAGAACCCGACAGCTTCAGGTCCACTAATTCGACCATCTCCATCCAAATCAGCTCTCCTGAAAAACGCTTCGAATTGATCCATGTTGTTGTTTTGTTGCCTCCAACGATTTCCAAAAACTAACAAACTAATCCAAACTCAGATCACACAAAAATGAAGAACAAGAATAACAACGAAGGAATCTTAGTAATCAGAGGAAAGACAAACAAAGAGCGGGCGGATAAATAGGGATTCGATTTCGTGGGAGGAAGAGCGGGTGGTTGGATCGAGGAGAGAAGACAAGATAGTGTCATAAAAAAAAAAAATAGGGATTTGGGGATTTTATATGAATTTGGAGAAGCTAAGTGATTTATAATAAAGAGATTATAGACCCAACTCGCCAGTAAACGAGACAGATTTTGTTTTTGTGAAAAAAAAATTGGCTGTACAGTGTTTATCTCTCTCTCGATCGTTCGACAGGAACGGAGACTGTAATACGATCTATATCGTCCTTTTTTTTATTTGGGTTTGGGATTGCTTCTTTAAATCACCCATTTACATTTTTAATTTCAATTTTGTACCCCTTAATTATGAGTAAATTATCGGATTTTTTTTTAATGACACGTCGTCTAAAAGGACATGAAATATACAGATATTAACCGGAATGAATCTCCCTCTTACCACCAAACCATATTGAGCCGTGATGGTCTATAGAAAAATGTTTTAAATCAATTTTTCAATCAAATATCATTTTATTTTCATTTTGTTTAATACCTGATGTGTGCTCTTAAGTAGAAACATAGCAACTTATTGCATCTAATTGTATTAAGTCTAATAAGCTTGAATTTAACTATAAATGTCAAAGTTGTTGAACATGGCTGATGATCGCAAAATGAAATTTTCTTTATACCAGTACTATAATACAACTTATATTTAAGCTAAAACTGCATCCCCAACAAAAGGAATTACAAAAAAAGTGAAAATAAGATAATCTTCTCAAAACTGCATTTGTGTTTTCTCCACCACTGCTTGCAAAACACAAACTTGTGTTCTCTCCTCCACTGCTTGCAAGTTGTAACACACAAGCCCTACCAGAGTTTGTGTTCTCTCCACAAGCCGTTCCAGATGGGTACCAGCAGCATTATTTCCTGAAAGATTTCATGGACCCAATTAACAACCTTTTAGAACTATCTCACATATGAATGCCTCCAGGGGAGTTTCAGAAAATTAAGGAGAATGCAGTTGAATGAAACAATCATGGTTACAAAGCTAGTAGGACCATTTGACAGGTTTAACATATATAAGGTCCAATTTGCCAACCCAGGTAGCAATAAGTGTATACTATTCGAAGGAAGTAAATACAGCAAAGTGAGATAGGGAAACACCTGTACAGTGCTGAGATACGAGGCTTTCACCGACAAGAGATGAGCAAAGCTGCAACTAAGCAAAACACAATTATTACTCCTTTGAATGACGATAGGTGAGTGTTATAATGTTTCGTAACAGGCCCTCCATGCTCATCGTGTATACATGTATTTTGCATTAGGAAGCAAGATACTAGATCTGTAACATATTAAGTTAATCTGTATATACATATCTCTGTTGTCCAGTCAAAGTGTGCACCTGCACATGAAACAAAACAACAAAATAAAAGAGTGCAAAAGCTATGGCATAACTGCTCAAAAGAATTTGTTCTCCATTTTGATACAGTTGTAGTTGAAGCAATTACATACAAGTAAATAGCATCAGTGGCAAAATCATGAAGGTCAGTAGTCATACAATAGAATTGAAAAATTGGAAAAGCAACAAGTACTTAATAGAAGAATTATCATACCCTATGATCAAGGTAACTTACCAGCAATGCTTTACTTGCCACTAACAGATCAGTCAGCTTAAAAATGCCAACCCTTTGAACGCCATGCTCTCCGAGCATTTGCTTTGTGACGAGCAACTCTGACCTTCAAAAATAGCTTACGAGCTCTCTCTAGATAATCTGAGGCAAGTAATTTGTTACTAAGTTTGCTGTAAACAAGCCTGCTAGGGCAAAAACCCTTGCTCAGAGACTCCTCCATGACAAGTGCAGCATTTTCAAGCTGCCCTATACTGCAAAGTCCACAAATGACATATTCATAAACTTCCCCATCGGTAGAATAGCCGCTTTCTTGCATCTCATGCCATAGATTTAGCAGCATTCCACATTTCCCAAATCTAAATGTTACGGTGATATTTATATATAATTCAACAACTTCAAAATCAAATTGAAGTGCACTTTTATTCCTCATTTTTCTTTCATTTCAAAAACAAAAGAAATAGAAAATAAAAAAATGTATATAGATTTTTTTTTGATAAATTTTTTCAAAAAATAAACAATAAATTAATGTGGTCTCTATAGTGAAGTCCAATAAAAATGAAGGGTGTCAAAGTGAGGATCCACAGTAACTATCGTGGAGCCATTCACTTCCAAACCTTTTTACCTCCCTCCTCTACGGTTGGTTGTTCGATGATTATCCGACACGTGTCTCCATGTTCAGAGGATGCCACGACACGACATCGAATGCAAGTTCTTCGTTTGCGTTGTAAATAAGTCATGACATCGATGTGAGATGCACTGGGCCCACATGTGTACTTTGGATGGGTTAGGGTTTGGTAGTTGGGTTTTGGATGGGTTGTTAAATGTTAGACCCGAGCCCAATTGTAAAGCATTGGCCCAACATTTTTTTTCCCATATAATATTTTTTCATTAATTATATTTAATTTTAGAACCCTACTTCATTTTTTCATTAATTATATATTAAATCAATAGTAGAATATTTAAATTAGAAAAAAAATTCCATAAGAACATTAAAATATTTTTATAAGATTTTAAAAATTAAATCAATATTTAAGTAGAACATTTATTTTTATAATGAAATAAGATATATAAATGATTTTAACTCAATTTCATAAAGATAATAATGATATTTTAAAAGATTTATTAAATGTCAAAATATATTAGCTCATAATCACTTTCAAAAAGTAACCATATATACTTTTCAAAATCACTGTCAAAACTTGTCAGATTATTAATTAATCACGTTTGAAAGTTTTACCGAACACAATTTCATGTCAAAATTATAAACTAAGCTGATTTTAACTTTTCAAAAGCAATACTAAACTGTCTCTCAATACGATTAGATATGTTTTTGGATCTTTTGAGCTTTTTGGGTTTAGTGAATTTTATTTGCGTATAATCTTAACTTTACCGGCCTACTAACTATAGGGCTTTGGGGTCCATAAACATATTTTATTGACATAGTTTTAACTTTTATAATCCTAACAAATAAAATCTTATAACAAAAGAAATTGCGATACACATGTTAATAAATCTAAATGTTACGGTGATGTTTATATATAATTCAACAACTTCAAAATCAAATTGAAGTGTACTTTTTCCTTATTTTTCTTTCATTTCAAAAGCAAAAGAAATAGAAAATAAAAAAAAAATGTATATATTTTACATGTTTACTAGGTTTGGTTCAGTTTTTCAAATGTACTTTCATATTATTTTGATATACATCAGCTCTAGTTCAAAATGCACACAAACAACACACATTAATTCAACGATTTAAAACAATTGTTGATTTCTTACATCACAGAAACCATGTGACAACTGCTGCAGTAGCAATACATATTTCTCTTTAGGACAATGTAGGTGTCTGTTGTCTTTCAAGAGAATTTTACAACAAACAGCAAACATCCAAAAGTTCTCTACTGTTCTGCAAATCAGCTGGGCAGAAGAAAAACAATATTGTTGACAAAACCAGAATGCTGAGCATGTAAGAACTGTGTAGTGACAGTCACCGGTTCCGTCTTTTGGATTTTTTTTGGAACTTGAACTGTATCACCAACTTGATTATTCAAAGGAATTTGATGAGTTGAGAAGCTTGTTCATCGTTGAGTTTGTTTATCTCCAATAACAGTAATTTCCCACTACAGACTTGGGCAAGACTTGAGGAGAGTGAAGACTTGTTCCTCGCCGGTTATATTGCTCATTTGCTTCCTCTTCTGATATGATTGTTCATGGCTTTCCAAGAGCTTTATGTATGAAACAAAGTATGTTAAGGAAAGACTACTGAGTTTTACCAAAAAAACGAACTAGACATCTGTAAAACACTTAATGTGGTTAGATGGGAATAAATCAAAGTAGGTCAGTGTCTTGAACTTACGATTTAGGTACAAGAGAACATCGAATAGAACGGTGAACTCCAGAAGGGCAACAACCCCAATCCAATCTTTATCAGAGCATTGAAACCATATGATAGAGTTGAAATCCAGTGTCCCAATGACCACCAAACAGGAATTTGACCTTTTACATGAACATCAGCATTTGTTAATTCCTTCTAAGCATCATTGAATCAGAACTGATACTTATATTGATATCATTTTCTGGTAATTTGTAAACATGATTATTAAAAAGGCAAAGTAACTAAAAGAGTTAAAAACTTTTGATGGTGATATAACTCTGCTAAAATTATAGCAAGGATCATAAAATCCTATTTAATGACGGACCTTTTGGAAGGACAAAACCTCCCAGCAGAAACAAGATGAGTACGCCTCCACTGTGGACTTGAATTGTACCATCAACTTGATTGTTCAAGAGATTTGGTGAGTTGAGAAGCTTGTTCATCTCAAAGTTGTTTATCTCCAGCAACATTTCTTGCTATAAACTTGGGCTACAAAGGTAAAGCGAAAAATGAGAATTCTTTAGCAAACGCGTTCAGCTCACTGATTGGTTTGATTTGAGTTTTGAAAATATGAAATAAGTTGAGAATCACAAACATTAAGATTATCAACAAGACAGTGGTGAACCTAGATCCCCCAGTGTTTATTCTTGTTGTGTAAGGTGGATCGATGTTGCTGCAACAAATTAAACATGGGGTAGCTGCTAATTTTGTGGAACTTTTAATGGTCCGCACCATACTGAGTGCTTCCAAAGTGAATAATATGTACTTGTTAGTTCTCATTATGAATATTTAATTTCACAAGATAAAAAGTATAATGGTAATATTCTATGTTGCATAAAGATATCGAAGACTCACATTTGTTATGTTCTGAAAAAGCCGCACCGAAAACAACTCCATCATTTGTTATATGTCCCAAAAGATGACACAGCCTACTTGGAGCCGTACCAGTTGTCTTGAACAATCTCAATTGTGAAATTTGCCTCAATATCTTATTATCCGTAACCTAATCACAAGAACAACAACACAAGGTTCATAATGCAATTTCATTGAAGCTTAATATCTAGCCAACTATGGTCAAAATAGGGAAGACCTGAGTTATTGAAGGGATTTCGAGCAGCCACACATTTGGGTTCATTGATGTTTTAACAATCACAGCATCTGCTAGTGAGGAATGTTATAGCAACAGAAGCTTCCAGACTTCCACCAACATCTTAGAACCTGTAATTTAAGACTAAACTATAAATATGCATTTAATTTTAATTTGAAAATCCAACATCAATTGATTTAGTATATAACATACATATGACCACATCACTTACATTTCCTAGAGACATGCATCAGATCTTCATAATAAATAATGTTGCTGGATAGAATATAGAGAGAGTAAGTAACTATTAGACTTCTTATGTTATACTTGTAAGAATTAAAATGTGATGCTAGAATTGCATGCCTTTTCAATTCTAACATTCCCGCCAATTCCTGCATTCTTTGCAATATACTTGGTTTTGTAGCTCAAATCAATGTGGCTTCTAACAACATCCACCCCAACCTAAAAGTTATTCATAGGAAGTCAAATCAACAATAACCTCATAATAATAATAATAATAAAATTCTGACTGAAGAAACATTATAGAGAATACATTTCGTTGCATTTTGAGCATATTCTGCTCTCAGTATCTTTCAATAAGCTTTATTTCAATCAACTACGATGTTTTTGAGATTATTGAGCTCAACTAGCTCCATCTCTTCATCCACAAAAACCTGTAAAGCGTATCCAACAATTCACTTCTGTTTGAAACTAAATCCTAACACAAAATTCAGTCAACAAATTAAATGAAGAGCATGAGGTTTACCGTCTTTTCATTGTAGCTCACTTTTGTTACTGAGAACATTGAGCTCAACTAGCTCCATCAAGGATTCTTTTACAGTGAATTGGGGAGAGTGAATTCTCACAAATGTTTCTTGCTTCTCGGGGAACAAATAAATTCTGATACTGCCTTCAATTTAAGCACCATTTTTTCCTCCCCCAGAACATCCATCAGTGTCGTCTTTCCAGCTCCACTGACTCCCATTAGTGCAGTTGTAGTCTCTAGGCCTATATGCTCCGGTCACTCTCTGAAGCAATTGCTGTAAAGTATCCTAACATTAACTATGTTAACAATGTGGTGTGAAGATATATAGATTCTCACCGATGACATGTCCACAAAGTACATGGAAATGGAAGCACATGGATAATGGTGTAAATGGAAGAATCATTCCCTTCTTCACAGCAATCCCACATCTTCTACTTCATTGCTATCTTCACCAGCAGCAGCATTGGACTGACTACTTACACCTAAGCTGGTAACATTGCCTGAGGCCTGCAAAGCAATTTCAATATCTTAGTCATGACTTCATTAGTGTGAAAACAAAGATATAGTCTCATTGTTTGTCAGGGCATTGAAACCATATGATGAAAATGGAATTTGAGCTGAAAGCACCTTGGTTAATCAAATATCCCCATGACCACCAAACTGGAATTTGAGCTGTTACAGGAAATCATTATTTGAATCAATAGATCAAGAACTGAGACATATATTTTTTGTAAAGATGAGTATTAGAAAGGATCATAAATGTGCTAACATAATAGGAAGGCTCATGAAATCCCATGTAATGTCTAACCTTTTGGAAGGATAAAACTCCTCAGCAGAAACAAGACGAGCACAGAAAGTGCGCCTCCAGTGTTTTGCACATTGCAGCCATAAGCCTGAACAACCTAGCAGCACTTTGTTGAATCAAGAAAATTACCAGAAGGTGCTTGGATAACTTAAAATAAGAATGATAAGTTATAAACTGGTCAGTGCCATACCAGGTGCTTCCAAAACCACAATGTGTTAGTCTCCAATACGAAACTGTAATTTCACAAGAGATAAATTTCTACCGGTAATCATATGAAAAAGCAATGCTCAAAACTCCATCATTCAATTACATCACTCCCACCATTGACTGCATTTGTAGCAACAAACTTCGTCTTGTAACTCAAATCGACGTGGCTTCAAACAAAGATCCATCCCATTTCCCAACCTAAAAAAAGTTATTAACAGGAAATCAAATCAGTGCAAGGTAAGATGAAAAATAGCTTGACTGATGTAATATGAAGAAGGTGGTCTGGCAGTGACTTCAATTTATGCCAAGTAAGAGATGGCAGGATTTTAATATCTCCAAATTCCTGTTTGAGACCAAATCCTAACACCAAATTCAGACTAAACCATCTTTTTATTGTAGCTCACTTCTTTAGAATTCTTTTACAGTGACTTGGGGAGAGTGAATTCTTACAAATGTTGCTTGATTCTTGGCGAACCCAGAAATTCCTGTAAAATGCTCTGTCATCCATCAGTGTAGTCTGATTCCCATTAGTGCAGTTAGGACTCCAGGTCTAAATGCCCCGGTCACTCCCCTAAGCAATTGTAGTCTGTCCTCTGTCACCCCTGGAACTTTGATTTCCTGTAAAATATGATAACATTAGCTATTCATGCAGTGTAGATTGTAATACTAACAATAGTGTGAAGATAAATATATTCTCACCGAGGGCATGTCCACAAAGGAATTTGCACTGTAAGAGCACATGGAAAATGCTGTAAATGGAAGAATCATTCCCATCTTCTACTTCATTTCTAAAATGGTTTTCTTGAACATTCATCAACTCTCCCTTGATTATTTCCATTTCCCCTGATATATTGAAAATTCATGTAAATAAGCACTAGGAGCTTAATGATCATACTTTTTTTTTTTTTTTTTTCCATTAATTTAATTTGGATGGAAAGTAAACATGGCCATACTGATTAAGTTGTTACTTGTATTATATGCACCTGTTGAACTCATGCTTTTGCTTTCTGCCTTCTTCTTTGGTACTCCCCGGTTGCATTGCTTCCTCTTCTGATTTGAAATTAATACAAATCTGTAAAAACCTTTAAGAGGTTGGAATAAGTAACCAAATTGAACAATCAAGAGTTGAGAATGAATTGTAAATAAATATCACCGGTTGTTAAACAAGAGCAGTTCATAGAATTTTTTTATTTTTTTTAATTAATTTGAGCATTACCTGATTCACAGTAATAGAAGTGATTTTTGATTGATAGTTAATGTGAATCTCTTCCGTTTTTATACTTCAAAGAAAAAACATGAAAGAAGAAGAGTATACAGAGTTTAATTTTTGTTGAATCATATATTAATAAAAGAGAAGAAAAGAAGAAAGAAATTACCAGGCAAACAAAACATTTGACAAACAATGTTGCCTAAATTTTAAATTAATTACCAATAATATTAACTAATTAACAAAAAAAGAAAAAAGAAAGAAATTAATTACCAGCATGCATTGATAATCAGAGGCAGTTTTGGATTGCGTTGGACTCCTCATTGCACGTCTCTATTTTCTTTTTAAGAGTTTCTGACCATTTATCCCCTAATCTTGATATTGATCTCTCCACCTTGTAAGCTTGTTCTAAAATGACGCAACCCCAGATGGTCAATTTCTCAAGTGATTTTTGAAGAAGGTGGCCTGGCAGTGACTTCAATTTTGGGCAGTAACTGATAGTTAGATCAGAAAGAGAGGGCATGATTGTAATATCTCCTGTAATCTTAATAAAAATCTGTAAAAACCTTTAAGAGGTTGGAATAAGTAACCAAATTCAAACATAAGATTCAACAAGTAAGAGTGGAGAATGAATTGTTAAACAAGAGATCAGTTCACGTGTTTTCATATAAGAGAAATTTTAATTAATTTGAGCATCACCTGATTCACAGTGATATAAGTGATTTTGATTGATAGTTATTGTAAATCTCTTCCGTTTTAAAGAAAAAAACATGAGTTTAATTACAATATACATAGTAATATATTATATTACAGAGTTTAATTTTTGTTGAAGCAAAATGATTCATATATTAATAAAGAGAAGAAAAGAAGAAAGAGATTACCAGACAAACAAAACATTTGACAAACAATATGTTGCCTAAATTTTAAATTAATTACCAATAATATTAACTAATTAACGAAAAAGAGAAAAGAAAAGAAAAAACAAAATGATATGAAATTAATAAAAATCTGTAAAAACCTTTAAGAGGTTGGAATAAGTAACTCTTCCGTTTTAAAGAAAAAACATGAAAGAAGAAGAGTATTACAGAGTTTAATTTTTGTTGAATCATACATTAATAAAAGAGAAGAAAAGAAGAAATTAATTACCAGCAAGCATTGATAATCAGGGGCAGTTTAGTTTTGGATTGCGTTGGACTCCTCATTGCACCTCTCTATTTCCTTTTTAAGAGTTGCTGACCATTTCTCCCCTGATATTGATCTCTCCACCTTGTAAACTTGTTGTAAAATGAAGCAACCCACAAAGATGTCCAACCTCTTGAGTGTTGTAGGATGAAGAAGGTGGTCTGGCAGTGACTTCAATTTTGGGCAGTTTTCAATTTCTAGATGAGAAAGAGAGGGCATGATTGTAATATCTCCTGCTGTAATCTTATATTCCCATTCTTCCCAATTCTCCATATTCCGAAGGATGAGAGTCTTCAATTTGGGGAAGGCAATAAGTGAGGGTGAAGACGATGATGATGATGATGTCTCAATGCCCACAAATTCATTACCTACTCTTTTCACACTCTCCATACTTGATATCCAGAGATCTTCAAGCCGTGGCAATTTTCCCAAAGCAGGCAAATACTCACATTTGCAATATTTAATGGTCAATTGCTCGAGTGTTGTAGCATGAAGAAGGTGGTCTGGCAGTGACTTCAATTTTGGGCAGCCACTGATATATAGCCGAGAAAGAGAGGGCATGATTGTAATATCTCCTGCTGTAATCTTATATTCCCATTCTTCCCAATTCTCCATCTCCGAAATCCATAGAGTCTTCAATTTGGGGAAGGCAATAAGTGAAGGTGAAGACGGTGATGATGATGATGATGATGATGATGTCTCAATGCCCACAAATTCATTACCCACTCTTTTCACACTTTCCATTTCAAATATCTCCAAATATTCAAGACGTGGCAATTTTCCCAAATTAGCAGGCAAATACTCACAATTTCTGCAGCCGATGAGATATAACTTCTTGAGATGAATTAACGAAACCATCCAATGAGGGGACAAACTGATGCTTCTATAGGACCGTATTTCTAATCTCTCTAAATTGGGAGGTGGTTGTAAGGCTTCAAGAACTGCTGAATCTTTATTACATTCTTCAGCCGATGATATATCACTCTCACCATAGAACCACAATACCAATTGAACCAGATTCTTCTTATTCATGAGTTGTGCATTCTTAGCTTCAGCTTCGTCTACAACTTCTCTCAACCCTTCTAACTGAAGCATGCCTCGAAGCTTGTTCATGTTTTTAAGACATCCAAGACCCATGCCATTTGGATCACCTCCAACAGTAAAGCTATCCAATGTTCGAAGACAAACTAGTCTCACAATTTCTTTTGGCATGTATGTGAGTTTGATTGTACCTGAATTTAATAAATGCCTCAAATTGATTAGTTTTCCCATCCCTTGAGGTAGTTTTTTGAGAGACTCACAATCCCTAATATTCAAGGTTTGTAAGTTATACAAACAACACACTATCTCAGGTAATTCTTTAATATTTAGCTTTGACATGTTAAGATATCTCAAATGTACCAATTTCCCTGTCTCACTTGGTATCTTATTATTCCAACTTCCAATTAACTTCAATGACCTTAAACAAGTCATTTGCTCAAATAAGTCGGGTGAGAAACAACTCATTGATCTAGATCCATGTTCATCCTCAATTAAGAGGCTACGTAGCTTTTGAACACTAGATATGTTGACATTATACGATGACTTCAGTATCAACATTGAATGACGAACCTTCTCACAAGAAACATCTGGGCTTGCTTCTTCACTGCCGTAAATTTCCTTTGAAAAGCATTCATTCTTAACAAGAAATTGAGCAAAGTCATGCACTATGTCATGCAGCTTGCACGCAAAGATATTACCATTATAATCTTTTTTAAACTCTTGGAAGAAAGAATGCATAGCTAAAGTGTCAAAACACTCTTCACCATTTACCTCTATTTCTTCATCACGTTCTAAACCAAGATAACCTTGTGCCATCCATAATCTAATCAATTCATCTTTTTTCATCACATAATCTTTTGGAAAGATGGCACAATATGAAAAACATCGTTTCACTCTATAAGGCAAATCATTATAACTTAACAATAGTGGGGGAAAAACACCTTTTTCTAACTCTTTCAATTTCCACATCTCACTATCTAATATTATTTGCCATTGATCTCTAGTTTTTTTAAACCGTAACAAACTCCCGATAGTCTTTATGGCAAGAGGCAAACCCTTGCACTTGCCAACAATTTCTCTACCAATATTTTCTACTTTCTCACACTCTTCCTGAGACCTATCACAAAATGCAAATTGTTTGAACAACAACCAACTTTCATCCACAGACAATACTACAATATCAATAATATCAGATTTCATCATTTTTGCAACCGTCTCCTTACGTGTGGTAACTAAAATTTTACTTTTACCATGAAGACCATTGCTAAGAGAGCTGTACAATGGTCCCCATTTATCATAATCTTCTGTCCACACGTCATCTAAAATAAGAAGAAATTTCTTATTGGCAACAATTTCACTTACACGTTCCAAAAGAGATTGAAATTCAACTAAATTAGGGGCTTGACCTGTAAGACCTTCAATGATAGCTCTAGCAATCCTAACCTCATCAAATGGGTCTGAGACACAAACCCATACTCTATGATCGAATTTACTCCTAATCGCTGTATCATTGTAAGCAAATTGTGCGAGAGTTGTTTTCCCAATTCCTCCCAACCCTACAATTGAGATGACAGGGAGACTTGCTCTTTCTTGCTTACTCTCAGTCAACAACTTGTTTACAAGATCAATTTTCTCCTCGATTCGACCACGTATCTCAGAAACCTCAATAAAAGAAGTCGTTTTCAATCTTTGAGGTTCTTCGATACTCCTAATGGCTTTAAGATTATACTTATCTTTCTCTAAGGCAATAGAATCAAGTTTTTCATTTATTTCTTTTATCTTAACACTAATATCATGTCGTAAAACAAATTGTGTTAAAGGAAAGAAAAGGTTGGGAAACGAGAAACGTGCCTTTTTCTTAGGAACTCCCTCAATTTGTAATTTCTGAATTTCAGTTTTCCATTCGTCCAAGACGTCATCCATGTCATAAGCTGCATCTTTGAGCTTGTCTAGCCAAACTCCCACAGCTGTCTCCTTCACTTGTCTTTGCTCTGCATCAGCCAGCACCTTTTGAATGGTTTTAAAGTTGGTGGTGAGCTTTTCAATTTCTTTGCTGACATCCGTAACTAGCCTTACATCTTGCACTACTTCACTAAGAATGTTCGAAGTCAATGGCTCCAGAACATTAGAAACAATTGCCTCAGCAGCCATAGTTTTGAGATGAAAATTGATCAATGACAAAAGGAGAGAAATATTCGGTGTTTGAGATGTGAAACTAATGCTGCCATGCCTTCATTTTTTATAGTGCCGATAGGAGAACAGAGTACTCATGCATGGTATGGTCCCATCACTGTTTTCGCGGGACTTGTCGGTGATTGAGCGTAAGTGTTTGGATCCTTAAAGTAAGAGATCCAACGGTTGAGAGTTAATATTATACAAAGATAAAGTTGGACTATTCATAGAATATATTATATTATTTTGTGGTGGAAAAAGCAACAAGAAGAAGATAAGAATACAGGGCTGGACCCATTGGTTTATCAATTTCCATAGACAAAGAAAGGTGTATGTATATATGTCATGTGATCGATGTCTTTCTTTTTTTTTTTTTCTTTTTTTTTTCAGTCTTTACGGTAATTGTACCGGATGTGTGGTGACAGTCACCGGCTCCGTCTTTTTTTTTTTTTTTCGTAACTGTTAGTTTTGCTTAAAAAAGAATGGAGATAGAAAATTAAAGATATGTATTGGAGGAGAGAGAGTATAATATGGTAATTAAAAATTCAGGAGAGAGTATTTGATATGTAATAATTAATCTAATGATTTAGTAGAGATAATTTTTTGTTTTAATAATTTAATTCAAAAAAGATAAAAAGGATAATCTTATAAATAAATGAAGTGTCTTTAGAATTTTTAAATATTTAAATTTTGAGAATGGAGTGCTTTTAGAAAAGAAATGTAAAAGAAAAAATTAGATTGTCAAAAGAAGCTCTCTTAATTAACACTCACACCCCCTATTGACTAATTATTATCTTTAAAAGACTAAACTACCCCTGATCCTTAATAAATAGGTAATTTCACTAAAGTCCATTTTTTTCTAAAATACATCACTTTAGTCCATTTGATCAAAATACTAATGATCAACTCTAATTATATGTATAAAAATACAATTTTACCCTTGTCAAATGATTTATTGAGTTTAAAAAATAAATAATATTAAAATGGTTTATAAATATAAATTAACAATAAAATTTTATTTTCTAAAAAAAATTAAAAACAGAAAAAACAAAAAACAAAAAACAAAAACTAATTGATGGATAATGGAAAAAAAATGTTAATAAATTGAAAGTGCGATTATGAATAGTTTTTATAAAAATTAATTTTTTTATATCCATTTTTTTTATAATAAACAATTTTTTTTTTTTATTTTCCATTATCCATCCATTAGTTTTTTTTTTATCTGTTATTAATTTTTTTATAGAAAAAAAAAATGGATGGATAATAAAAAATAAAACTAATGGATGGATAATGGGAAAAATAATAAATTGAAAGTACGATTATGAATACTTTTTTATAAAAAAAAAACTAATTTTTTTTATATCCAATTTTTTTGGCGAAATTTAATTTTTTTAAACAAGATAAATTGAAAAGAATGACTTGCATAACCACTTAATAACTCTGAGCAAATTTAATATATATTTTTTTCAAACAAGATAATGTTGATCTTTCCCGACTACTAGTTTTAACAAACTTCCATTTCCATTTTGGCATAACCTCTGGTTTTGAGATATGGATTTGACTGCTAAAGAAAATCTCTACATACATTTTATCAAAATAAAAAAATAAAAAAATAAAAAATGTACGCATATTAATTTACAGTGTTACATGTAATTATATCAGCATGATTTTTTCTTAAATTTTTAATTATCGGTTTTTGTGAACCACTATAATAGAATCAGCCAATGATTAACAATCACCCATTTAATATATATATATATATACATAAATTCTATTATCAGTTTATATTGACAAAAGTTATATCAGTTCCTTGTATGTGGGTCACTGAATTTAAATACTTTGACTTGGTTGTATGCACTTGTCAGTCAAAGTATTTAAATCCATCTGCCCACATGCAAGGAACTGATAAATCTTTTGTCAGTTCGAACTGATAATAAAAACACTATATATATATATATATAGTGTTTTTATTATCGCGGGCGGATAAATAGGGATTCGATTTCGTGGGAGGAAGAGCGGGTGGTTGGATCGAGGAGAGAAGACAAGATAGTGTCATAAAAAAAAAAAAATAGGGATTTGGGGATTTTATATGAATTTGGAGAAGCTAAGTGATTTATAATAAAGAGATTATAGACCCAACTCGCCAGTAAACGAGACGGATTTTGTTTTTGTGAAAAAAAAAAAATTGGCTGTACAGTGTTTATCTCTCTCTCGATCGTTCGACAGGAACGGAGACTGTAATACGATCTATCTCGTCCTTTTTTTTTATTTGGGTTTGGGATTGCTTCTTTAAATCACCCATTTACATTTTTAATTTCAATTTTGTACCCCTTAATTATGAGTAAATTATCGGATTTTTTTTTAATGACACGTCGTCTAAAAGGACATGAAATATACAGATATTAACCGGAATGAATCTCCCTCTTACCACCAAACCATATTGAGCCGTGATGGTCTATAGAAAAATGTTTTAAATCAATTTTTCAATCAAATATCATTTTATTTTCATTTTGTTTAATACCTGATGTGTGCTCTTAAGTAGAAACATAGCAACTTATTGCATCTAATTGTATTAAGTCTAATAAGCTTGAATTTAACTATAAATGTCAAAGTTGTTGAACATGGCTGATGATCGCAAAATGAAATTTTCTTTATACCAGTACTATAATACAACTTATATTTAAGCTAAAACTGCATCCCCAACAAAAGGAATTACAAAAAAAGTGAAAATAAGATAATCTTCTCAAAACTGCATTTGTGTTTTCTCCACCACTGCTTGCAAAACACAAACTTGTGTTCTCTCCTCCACTGCTTGCAAGTTGTAACACACAAGCCCTACCAGAGTTTGTGTTCTCTCCACAAGCCGTTCCAGATGGGTACCAGCAGCATTATTTCCTGAAAGATTTCATGGACCCAATTAACAACCTTTTAGAACTATCTCACATATGAATGCCTCCAGGGGAGTTTCAGAAAATTAAGGAGAATGCAGTTGAATGAAACAATCATGGTTACAAAGCTAGTAGGACCATTTGACAGGTTTAACATATATAAGGTCCAATTTGCCAACCCAGGTAGCAATAAGTGTATACTATTCGAAGGAAGTAAATACAGCAAAGTGAGATAGGGAAACACCTGTACAGTGCTGAGATACGAGGCTTTCACCGACAAGAGATGAGCAAAGCTGCAACTAAGCAAAACACAATTATTACTCCTTTGAATGACGATAGGTGAGTGTTATAATGTTTCGTAACAGGCCCTCCATGCTCATCGTGTATACATGTATTTTGCATTAGGAAGCAAGATACTAGATCTGTAACATATTAAGTTAATCTGTATATACATATCTCTGTTGTCCAGTCAAAGTGTGCACCTGCACATGAAACAAAACAACAAAATAAAAGAGTGCAAAAGCTATGGCATAACTGCTCAAAAGAATTTGTTCTCCATTTTGATACAGTTGTAGTTGAAGCAATTACATACAAGTAAATAGCATCAGTGGCAAAATCATGAAGGTCAGTAGTCATACAATAGAATTGAAAAATTGGAAAAGCAACAAGTACTTAATAGAAGAATTATCATACCCTATGATCAAGGTAACTTACCAGCAATGCTTTACTTGCCAGTAACAGATCAGTCAGCTTAAAAATGCCAACCCTTTGAACGCCATGCTCTCCGAGCATTTGCTTTGTGACGAGCAACTCTGACCTTCAAAAATAGCTTACGAGCTCTCTCTAGATAATCTGAGGCAAGTAATTTGTTACTAAGTTTGCTGTAAACAAGCCTGCTAGGGCAAAAACCCTTGCTCAGAGACTCCTCCATGACAAGTGCAGCATTTTCAAGCTGCCCTATACTGCAAAGTCCACAAATGACATATTCATAAACTTCCCCATCGGTAGAATAGCCGCTTTCTTGCATCTCATGCCATAGATTTAGCAGCATTCCACATTTCCCAAATCTAGACAATCGCATGAACAATAACTTGTAAGCACTAAGTGATACTTTACAGCCAACTTTTCTTGCTTTATTATAAATCATCAAAGCAGCGTGGGGTGGACCATAACAACACAAAGGTTCGATGAAAGAGGTGATAGTCCCTGTCGAGGGAACAATCCCTCGACCTAACATCTCTTCAAAAATCTCAAGTGCATCAGCCACTTTTCGGATTTTCAAAAACCCAGAAATCAATTTGGTATAAGTATCCATATTTGGTTCACACTTGTTACTCAACATGTCCTTATAGAATTTCATACATTCATCGAAATCTCCAATCGTAATGTAATTAGAAATCATTGCATTGTAAGCATTAGTGTCCGGTCCACACCCTTTCTCCTTCGTAGCATCAAAAATCTCAACAGCATCATCAACTCTACCAGATCTCCCTAAGCACTCGATTAAGTAACAGTAAGTTGAACTATCAGGACTAAAACCTTCATCCACCATTTCCTTCAAAACCCTCTCAACTTCGATAACTCGTCCAAGTTTTGACCATCCGCCAATGATAATATCATACGTTGTAACATTAAACGATATCTTCCCTCTCATTGCATTAAAGAACGAATTTGCAGCACCTATGTGCAACCTACGACATAGACACCGTAAAAGTACATTCAACGACTCAGCATTGCATTGCATCCCAAACTCTTCTAGATTTTCGAACATTTCTATAGCTTTATACACTCGACGAGCCCTTATAAAGCTATCCATCACTATTGACAAAGTCTCTAAATTGAAACTCACACCTCCCTCTGACATTTCATGCAAAATTTCCACCATAAAATTGAAAAACTTCCTCCTACCAAGTGCCTTAACAATCACATTGTAACTATAAACGTCTTTACCTATATCCGGCTGCTTAATTGCCCAATTAAAAAACAAAACCATAGCTTCACCACCTAAATTTCCTCTATCAACAACCTTAGCTACTAAATCAAGACTCAAATTCACGTTAACATTCAATAAAGCATGTTCGATTGCAGCTCTACCACTAAGATTTTGAAGAAAAACCCCTCTCAATTTCTCTTCAGGCAATAAAAACCCGTCAACTACCCTACTACAATCCGTTTGTTTAACTTGAATGCTCGCTTTGTACAAATTTGGAATCGAATTGTTACGAGATATCGGTAACAGATCAGATAGTTCGTCGAGAACACGACGCTCATCGATTTCCGGTCGGTTCTTAGTCTGATTCGATAAATTCGATCGAACATCCAAGGTCGAAAATGGAAATATTGAAAACGATGAGCGAAGGCAGGAAAAATTGTACCTGGATGTGTTGATGCGCGAGAGAAACTGTACGAGTTGTCGAGAACGAAACGCCATGGAATGGCTTTGTGTTACAGCTTCGACAGATGGTTTCAACAGTGTCGAAGGAAGAAGAAATTCAAAGTTTGTATAATTCTTCAATTCAAGCAGATGTATCTTCGAATGAAGTTGTCGAAGGTATTGGAAGAAAATTGCAACCATTATGAAGAAAACCCATCCTAGATGGTTATTCAATTGAAGCCGTTGCAGGTGTATCTTCTTGGGAAGAAGAAGCTGATATTCGATTGAATCGATTCATTATATTGAATCTCACAGGGTGCGTTTGGCACGCAGATGGGACAGGACAACGTGGGACGGGAAGGGACGGGACGGGACGGGACATATTGTTCTGTATTGTATTTGAAAGGTCTGAGACAGGACTATATACTGTACTGTCATGCGTTTGGTATGACTAGGACAGAACGGGACAAGAGGTTCAAATGACCAGAGTGCCATTCTTATCCTGTCCTATGTTTGTTACCACATAATACTGACATATGGGACAGGACAAGACAAGTTAGTATTTATTTGATTTTAATAAATAAATATTTTTATATATCATAATTAACAAAAATAATAATATTATAATTGAAAAATAATTTAATTAATAATTTTTTGTAAGAAATGTTAGTTATTTTTTTTTTCAAATAATAATAATACCCAGAGGTTGGATGTCTGCCAATATCAACGAAAAAATTAAATTTGGCCAAGTTTAGATGATCAAATCTCATTTTAGAGGTGCAAGAGAAGTTAGAGAGACATGAAATCAAGTTGGGATATTAGACAATTGAGTCCATTTGGGATTGAAATACTGAATGCATCATCACTTTATAATAAAATGTATATTGTGGAATATGTTTTTACAGTGTTGGAAAATTAATGCAGGGGAGATTAGAAAAATTAGAACGAAGAAAACCATGTAAAGATTACAAATGATACAATTTCACTAGAATAACTGAATTGTTTCCATTAGTTTAATTGGTTTATCTATAATCTATTTTAATCTAATCAAAAAGTCAGAAATTCTTCTGCTATGCGGTGCTGACAAGGTATCCACCAATTCATCTGCTCTGCTTCCTCAATCCAATTGTCAAGCACTCTGCATTTTTTATGCACTGATCCACAAATGCCTATGAGCTGCTGCTCCCATAAGCATATATTTAGTCAAATTAGTGACATAAAATTCTGGGAAAAAAAAGTTCTACAACTCACTAATGGACTATAATGAAAAGCAAAGAAATTCTTAAAATTCTAGGCAAAACATGAAGCATAAAAGAAAGCATATTGACCTTTCTCAACCTTCCAACAATTTGGGCACTGCATAGCTCCCTTCATATTGAAGGCTGAACCAATGCAATCTGCACAATAGAAGAAAGCATATAACAATAATTATACTTCATAAAAACCAGTGGTAATACATGTGAAATATGATTCACATGTACATAGAGGATTATGATACATCATATGAGTGAATGCAAGTCAATACCATTAATGCAATATAAATTGCAACTACACCAGTGTCCTTTAAAAAAAAAAGCTGCTATTGTTAAATCAACAACATGCAATTTCAATATTAGAATACAAAATGATAACAAGTGATTGATTTTGAACTAATTTTTTTTTTCAAGTAGCATTGTCGTAAGTCATCTTTTGTTCACTTTTTTTGCTTTCAAAAATCAAAAACAGTTTTCACTTTTTATTTCAAAGAAGCAATAAATCAAACGTCACATGTAGAGAATACAACTTGAATCGAACTCAGCGCTGCACATGTGTTTTAATTGATTTATTCAAAACCAATGGTCATAGAAATGGACATTTTTATTTTCATAAGGGGTTGGTACTGACATGTTGAATTGTAAAGTGTTCACCATTAATTTCTCCTATAATCGTAGAAATGGAACTAGTTTTTAAAAGAGAGAAACAAATGAAACCAATAAAAACCATTAAACGAATATAAATAATACCATATCAAGAACTTCTTTTCTTGTGTAAGCCTTATCCGATATCAGAACAAAATCCTCCACGATGGGGATGGAAACCTCCCCATACTTGCAGGCTAGCATGGATGTCATGCCAACCAATTAAAGCTTCTTTCTGACAACTAGCCCAAATCATCATACATGTTATTGACTAAAAAGTTGTACAATTGATTAACATGTAATTCATTAACAAAATCCTGCCCAAATCATCATACTTTTTTTTTTTTTTTTTTTTGAAAGGCTAAAATTCGTTCATAATCAACCAAAAGGAACAACCATACAAGACTCCAAAGGAAACACTAGCCTAAGGCAAAGCACCACAAAAAGAGCAGGATACATGTTATTGACTAAAAGTTGTACAACTGATTAACATGTAATTCATTAACACAATCATGTCCACCAAATCATCATACATGTAGAATAAAACCAACACAATTCATGCTGCCTTTGATTGCTACTTCAGTGGCTAAATCAACAAACTACCCTAAGTTTTTCTATAATAAGCATAGATGTCATCCACATATTCAACAACTGCTAGTGGATCTTCCAAATCATTATCAGGTTAATCTTTTTTTGGTGTACACGGACAATTATTATCAGCTTAAATTTTGTGATCTAATTCTGGCGTACACGGACAATTGTTACTAGCTTAATTTTTTTTTTTTTTTTTTCACAAACCAAACCAAACCAAAAAATACACACAGGCGGACATGCCTCTACAACCAAAAGAGGACCCCGAAAAACACAGAAAAATAAGAAACAGAGCATTCAAGCAAAACCAAAAATACAGATGAGATTGACATTCGTGCAAAATAGAGGATTTGGAGATGGATTTCAAGCTAAATACGCATATAAATCAATTAAGTACACATGCAATCATCAATTCGAACCATACAAACCAATTTATCACCAAAAAAAAAGCCCTAACCCTAACCCTAGATCAAATTCGATATAAATAAAGGAAGAAGAAATAGATTTTTGTTAAATCAAAGCAAGAAATTGGATTGAGAGTAGACTACATACCTGTTATTGAAGATTCGAGTGGATTCAAGCTGAAGAAGAAGAAGATTCGAGTGATTCCAAGCACGGCAGCTGAGATCGTTCGTTTGTAATTTTTGAAATCAGAGAGGCAGACGAAGGAATCAGAGAAAGAGAAAGAGAGAGAAATCTTTTTTTTTTTTTTTATAGGATGTAATTGTTGGAAATTTTGAAGGGTAAAATGGTCATTTTCACGCTTGTCCCATGTCATGGGACAAGTTGGGCGAGGGTCATGGGTGGTACAGATTTTTGTGATTTTCTGTCTCACCTTATCCCATTCAGTCCCACCTTAAAGCCGCGCCAAATGTGGGACAAGAATAAACTGTCCTACGTTGTCCCGTCCCGTCCCGCGTACCAAACGCACCTATAAGGAGTGACGTGCCTTGGCCATTGGTGTGTTCACTTCAACGCATGTGCGGTGATCACGTGTCTTGACACATCAGCGAAATAGAGTGATGTGCTCGAACACATCAACTAAATGAAGTGATGTGTTCGAACACGTCATCTAAATGAAGTGGTCTGTATAGGCACTTCAGTGTATGGATGGCGACATGTATTGACATATCAGCGAAAAGGAGCGGACACGTCATTTAAATGGGTGACATAATCTTGGCACCTCATCGAAATTGCTAAGGTGTATATATACCTCAGCCGATGGGCGTCGACGTGTCTAAACATGTGGACGAAACCTTGTGACGTGCTCACGCACATCTGACAAACTTGCCATACGGTTACACGTGTCACAATTTTACGGGTCCACCGTCCCTGTACCAAAAAGTCACCGCGTATATCAAAAATCGATTGACCCAGAGACTTCCCGCCAAAACTCCACAACCCTCATTTTCGCGTATAAAAATCCCTCTAAAAATTAAATAATTAAAAAAAAAAAAACAATCGATTGTTCTTCGCTCTATGCAGAGCACAACGAAAAATCTTCTAAAAAATCAAAATGGTCTCTGCTACAAACCCTAATAACACTAACTACCAGAAATCGAAAAATGCGTATCCCGTCGGAGGAATCGAGGTGGAGTTTCCGTACCAGCCGTACGGCTCTCAGCTGGCATTCATGTGCCGGGTGATATCGACGCTCGATCGGGCCCAGAGAGACGGTCACTGCCACGCGTTGCTTGAATCGCCGACCGGTACCGGGAAGTCGCTTTCACTCCTTTGCTCGGTTCTCGCATGGCAGCAGAACTTGAAGTCGAAGAATCAGTACGCCAATCTCTCTCACTCAAAACCGAATCCGGAGGCCATGACCGATCCTCTCGCTTTTGGCGGCGGATTCGTCCCTGAATCGCAACCTTCGAGTAATACTGCGATTACATTGATGTGTTAAACCCTAATTTCATAATGTGTTGTTGTACTTCTCTTCAAATTAGATAGATACTGTTATAAGTGTTTCGATTTACTTATACGTTTATTGTTTCTTTTTAATGTTTATTAGCTATTCCGCCTTCATCGAATACAGAGACAGCTCAACCTGCTGGGGCAAACAACAAGAATCAAAAGAAAAAGACGACACCTACTATATTTTATGCGTCGTAAGTCTTACTTGGAATGGCTTCAAATAGAAAGTTTATTGTCATAGAACTTACTGAGAATTTGCATTAGGAGCTGGTGCATGAAAGCGGAAATGCAGCTCACCCTTGGTTTGATTGAAACCCTTTCCTGTTTTTTGACTAGAAAACGTCTAATTAATACTTCCATTAAACAAAGTGGCCATTTATGAAGTTGTGTTTTTTTTTTTTCCTTTCTATTTTGACCCCTTTTCTTTGTATAAGCTATTCTGACGTACATACTCATAAAAGTGTTCTCACTATAAATGTAGTTTAAAATTTACTAGTCTATTGAGTCGTAAGTCAAGTTTGATGGTACAATACTCTCATGTTAAGTTAAATTATCATTAAATTATTCTCTTAAGTAAACTTAGTGGCCATAACTAACAACCTATTGACACTGATCATCAACCTTTATTACTTGATGGAAATAATTCAGTGAAGGTTTGTAGCAAGAAAGAGTGAATATCATGCAAAAAAGATACCAGAGACCATTTCATATTTGTATATGTTGTATTGCACTTGGGAATTTTGATGGATTCAGCCTGTGAGCTCTTTTTTGAATGCTAATTGAGAAATTTTGCATATTATAAGTTCATAAGCAATACCTACTATAATTTGGATGTATATATGCTACTTGAATAACTTTTTTTTTTCTTCGGATTACCTTAAGGAGGACGCACTCACAAATTTCTCAAGTGATTTCTGAATATCGGAAAACTGCTTATCGGGTGCCAATGACAGTGTTGGTAAGTTTAACCCTTCCCCTTAAACTCAAATGTACATTACAATCTAATGATTTCAAATATCAGGCACTTGTTATATTTGTAATCCATCCATGCTTTCAGCAGTGGCATTTTACTACTCTAACTCTCCTTCCCGTCCTCTTTCTCACCAGAAATAATATAATAATTCTTCTCCCTACCGATATCCTTGTGAGTTTTAGCAGCCAGCCTTTGGGTTTGCTTTATCTTCTAGAGTTTTCTGTAATTTGTGAGGGAGAGAGTTAATATTGACAAAGCCTTTACTATATTGATAGATGTTAATATTTATCAGAATAACCTCTAAAAAAAGCATTATGAATAAATTTCATATTGAAAAATCAGTTTTTTGCCTATTGTGTATGCTTACTTTAAGCTTATAGAAGTTTTTGATGTCTTTATCTCATGTCCTATCAGGCTTCACGAAAACATTACTGCACAAATGAACATGTACGAGGCAAGGATAATGTTGATGAAGAATGGTGCTCTTTTAACCCCAAAGAAGTTTTTTCTTTCCGGTTTTTTTTTTTTTTTTTGTCTTGCTAAACTAAGTTACTGCAAATTTCCAGCAAGCTGCTTGTGGGGGATGGAGATGCAAAATGCCCTGAATTCAAGTAAGTTATCAATATATTTATTTGCTTACTTAATCTTACTGATATTTGGTTCAACTATTGCTATCATGAATGATGTGATATCTCTAACAATTTTTCTTTTAAACAGAAATGTGCACAAAGTTAAAGGTCATCCATCACTTCAAAAAGGAGGTTGCCATGAGGTTCATGATATTGAAGATCTGGTGAAAGTTGGACAAATTGTTAGAGGTTCATTTTGTACTTTTATATATGTCTAGCAAAAGCTATATATTGTCGATCAAGTGATCAACATCTCACTGAGGTTCTGCAATTTTCAGGTTGTTCATATTATGCAGCACGTTCTATGGCAGATGATGCCCAATTGGTTTTTTGCCCGTACAACTACATCATTAATCCTGTTATTCGGGGAGCAATGGAAGTTGATATCAAAGGAGCCATTGTGATTCTTGATGAAGCTCAGTATGTTTCACAACTTTATTTTTTTCATATTCTCTTATGTTCTATATAACATGATTATGCATCAAAAGCTTAGGTTCCTTATCATGCCCAAAAACCTATCAATGTTGAGTTGATTTTCCCTCCCTCTCTCTCTCTCTCTTGCTTCCGGCCTCAAACATGTGACCTTCATTCCAAATATTTTTTGTTTTATCTTCCAATACTTCTTAGTAATTATACAAATGATTTGGTAAAGTTTTTCATTTAGCACACACATTGTGGTGTTTTTTGGTACATAGGAAGTCCCTTACTCCTATTTACGTTGAGTTTTTATCTTATCAGTAATATAGAAGACATTGCTCGTGATTCCGGTAGCATTGATGTTGAAGAAGATGTTTTAGCAAGTAGGTCAAAACATATTTCTCTTTTATTATTACTATTGTTATTATTTTGCAACTTATAGTTGTTATACCATATGGAAGAATTGCAGATGGAACTGGGGCCACTTTGTTCTGTTAATCCCATGATTTACCAACCTTTAAGTGAAATGACACAGGTACTTTTAGGCCATCATAGTTCAAAGTTGTCGGTTCTTGAATTTTATTATAGGATTTTTGGATAGTGATGAGTGTGGTGGATGTATAGGACCTCATAGCTTGGATTGAACGGAGGAAAGCAACATTAGAAAAGCGTGAATTTCAGCACTACATCTCTTGGTGAGTTATTTGGGATATTTTGCTTTATATATCATACTTTCCATAAGCTTGTAGAATTTAATGATTAATTATTCAAGTGTTTGTCATTTTTTAAGTTTATTTTCTTTTCTCAAAAAGGATGTGCACTTAACTGCCTGTTAGATTTGTCTATAGAAACTATAAAGCATATCTGTTTTGAAATATTTTCCTAACTTTATCCTATCCTACAAGAGCTTGATTCACATGCTTCCTTATTATAGTATTTTGCAGACAATGTTCTGTAACCCTTATTGAATTCTTCATTGAAGGTTGTTTTTTGTGTTTAAGTGCTTTTAAAGTGCATTTTTATTTTTTATTTTTTATTTATTGTGGAAAGAGCCTAACATTTTAACTTTAAATGTTAGAAATATGTACATGTAAAGAGTATTTATGATAAATCTTGTTCCTTTCATGAAACATCCACAAAATTTTAAGGTGGAGATGACAAATAAGGAATATCATTAGCTTTCAACCCATTCATTTCTGTATCTGATTTATTGACTACATTGCTCTATGTATATATACTCCTCTTAGAGATATTGTTTTATAATGAAATCATTTTGTTTTGTTTAATTATTTGCTATTATATGTTAAAGTTGGACTGGTGATAAAGCTTTAAAAGAACTCCAAGAAGCAAATATCTCGCAGCAGTGCTTCCCAATATTGCTAGAATGTGCCACAAAGGTATTTTTGTTTTAGAAAATTTTGGGGTTTGATTCTGACCAATTTGCATGGTTTATTGACCTATTTTTTTTTTTTTTTTTTCAAAGGCAATCAGAGTGGCTACTGATAAAGAATCAGAGGTACCTCATTTGAGTGGCATGGCAGTGACAACACTGGAAGGTAAAGCTTCTTGTTACAACTTCATACTATTGGCTTATTTATTGACCACTGAACACTAAATTTGAAATTTAGTACTTTTGGAATGCCACAGGATTATTCGCTGCGCTTACGTATTTCTTCTCCAAAAATGGTTCTCACATGTATGATTATCAACTTGCTTTACAACGATATATTAAAAGAGATGCAAGTAAGTGGTTAAAAGTTGATGGGTTTTTTGCAATATTCTAAGTCATGTCAATGCATTTTGTTAGCTGGTGAAATTTAGTAGGTTCTGAACTCGTTTTTCAATATTTGAAAGGATTTCAGCATATGGCTATCATCCAAGTTTATAGTTTCAAATATAAGCTAAGGTCAAGTTTGATCGAAAAATCAACCAAGAAACTTATTCTGATAAGTAGATTTTAAAAATATTTGTAATCATAATTGATCCAAGACCCAATTGATGTCTCAGCAGTTATGTTTTTCCTTTTTATTTTGCTGTTTTTATTGCCATCAGGAGCTTAAACTTTTGCTGCAAATTATGTTATAAAAACTAAGTTACTAAATTAATAACATCGCCTTTCATTTTTTGATTCAAGAAATAAAATCATTAGCATTGTGCATGCAGAAAATTCTGTTGGCAACTGGACACATACTTTAAGTTTGTGGTGCTTGAATCCTGCTGTTGTGTTCAGAGATGTTGCTGAACTTTCTTTGTCAGTAATTTTGACATCAGGGTAAGTTTATGATTTTGGCACATCTGGATTGTTATGCTTGTATTGAAGATACTTGATTACTATATCACAAGGCTGTATATACAGATTGTGCTGGCATATAATATATTTATTCTCACTTTCTTCTATGCATGTCTATGCCTTGTCCAAACCAGTTTAAGTAGGACCCATTACAAGCCTTGTTCTATTTATTGGGATGGACAAATTCTCCCAATCGTCCATGGTAACATCTGCTTGCTTAGAATTGAAAGTTGGAACACCAACCCTGATGCTCTCCTACCAAGCAACCTCTAACCCTTTCCATTTCACAAGATAATATTTGCATATCTGGCCTTAACATGCTATAATTTTGGGGAAAACTAATTATATAAATGCTTATGCTCTTGTCCATTACTTATGTCTTTGCTTTGGTTTCATGTCTATGGTAGAGTTTTCATCTTTCAATAGCAATCTTTAATTTTTTGTAATTTTAGGACTCTGTCGCCAGTAAATTCATTCTCATCTGAGCTTGGGGTTCAGTTTGGAACTTGTTTGGAGGCTCCACATGTGATTGATGTTGAATCACAGGTATAAATGATTTCTCTTTCCACCTCTGCTGTGTATTGGTTCTGTTTTGTTATACAGCTGTTGCAATGATGCATTATAACCTTTTTAATACAGGTATGGGCTTCTGTTATCTCCACTGGTCCAGGAAATTATCCACTAAATGCAAGTTATAAAACAGCAGATGGTTATGCTTTCCAGGTACCTTGTGTATATTGTCATATTGATTTTTTATTAAGAGAACATTTTTCCAATACTTGAATAAGTGGTTGCTATATTGTTCTCAAGGATTCCCTAGGCAAGTCTTTAGAGGAAATCTGCAATGTTGTTCCCGGTGGCAGTCTAGTGTTTTTCCCAAGTTATAAGCTGATGGAGAAACTATGCAATCGTTGGCGTGAAACAGGGCAATGGTCTCGTCTTAATGCAAGGAAACCTCTGTTTGTCGGTAAGATATTTCTACCATTCTAATATATTCCTACACAAGCATATGCTGAGAAAACATGGTTCTCTCACAAGTTCATTAAATGATTAATTTGTCGTTCTTAACATGTCAGTTTCTAGCCTTTGCCTTGATGTTGGAATTACTACTTGATTTGGCAATTATCCTACTTGTTTGTGCCTGAATTCTCTTTGCAATTCTTTAGTTGAATTGATGATGCATATTTAGCTGGTTGTTAGTGCAGAGCCAAAAGGAGGACGCCAGGAAGATTTTGAGCATATCTTGAAGGATTATTATGAATCAATTTATCCAGGCAATAAACCTGCTGTTAGGAAAAAGAGAAGAGTGAAGAAAGCAGGCTTTAATCACTTCAATGCAATGGAGTCTCATGAAGATATAAAGAAGGAAGGAGCTGGTCTTCTTGCAGTGTGCCGAGGAAAGGTGCCATTTTTGTGTTTCTTATAATAAGACCATTATCTTTTGCTTCTCATTTCTCAGCATAAGGAGCCCATTTTTTTATAAAAAGAAAAATTGTATTATAATAAGGTTGCAATAATATATTTTTTATTCAATTTCAACTTACATAATTGCTATTCTTTGCTTGCAGGTTTCAGAAGGAATCGACTTTACTGATGATAATGCTCGAGTGGTTGTATCCTTACATACTTGAATAAATCAGGGTACTAATGGTATTTGCACCACCCTTAATTTACACAATATTCCACCACATTTGTTTACAATAAGATAAAAATAAAATAACTCTAGCAACTCATCACAAAAGCATTGAATTCAATTGCAGAAATGTTTGTAAGTATATCTCTCTAAGGTTTTTGACCATGATTTGGAGTTTCTTAACTATATCAGATAGTTGTGGGCATTCCCTTTCCAAACATGTAAGAATACTACCATTTTCTGAAATTCGTTTAGATATGAATTATCTATGTTAAAGTCATAATGGCTGATACTCGAATTTCTTATCAGAAATGATACTCAAGTTGCACTGAAGAAGAAATATAACGATATGTATAAATCATCCAAGAACCTTATAAGTGGTAGCGAGTGGTACTGCCACCAAGCCTTCCGAGCTCTAAATCAAGCTATAGGTATGTTATGCAATTCATTCTGTCTATTACTTAGTGGGGTATGTTAATGAGGTGATTTCTTACTATCTTCAGCCACCACTCCATGGTGTTTCATTGCATCACACACGTTTTTTTTTTTTCTTTTGGCTATCTGATGACTATTAACTTGTACTAAAATATGAATTTTTTTTTTAACTGACTTTCACTCTCTGTAGGACGTTGCATACGGCACAGGTTTGATTATGGAGCCATCATCTTATTAGGTAACTGCTTTGGATGTAGTTTTCTTTGTTGTTTTCATGATTTGGAAGAAGCATTGGAGTAATTCAATTAAACATGAGTTATCACTAATGCATATCAGATATAGAAATTTGCCTCTAATCTAATTGTTTCCTTCAATCCATCAATTTGAATTCATCTTGGCATTTGATTATGTGCATGAATAATTGTTCTTCAATGGAATTTTACTGTTTCTATTTCAATGATTTTAATATTATCCTCATGCAGCTTCCATTCTTAAGTTCTTCTAATCTTTTTCAATGAGTTTATGATGCCACATTTTTTGTAAGCAGATGAGCGTTTTCGGGAGGAAAGAAATAGGGCATACATTTCAAAGTGGCTAAGGAAATCCATTAGACAGTATGACAACTTTGACATGTCGCTGGAGGGATTGAAATCCTTTTTCAGAGATGTCAAGGTCCCCTTTCTTACTAGTTTCTTATTTCTTTTTTTCAAATTTTTCAGTCGCATCCTTTTTTTTTTTTCTTTTTTTTCTTTTTGCATGGTGTCAATATAGTTGATGAACGGTCTTGTTGTCTAAACTTCCTTGCAGGAACGAGTTGACAAGAGTAAGGCGAACATCTTACAGAATTCTGTCAGTAATGAGGACAACATTCCTACAATAGATCAAAGCAAAGATTTGACAATAAAAGATACTCAGAAACTGAATCCTGTGACAAAGTGTGATGTCACTTTTTCCCAACTAAAGTCTCGAGATCATTTTAAAGTTCAGTCATTGGTGCAAACTGAACATGACATCTACAGCTGCAAAGACTACATTGACCTTGAAAGCGAAGAATATAATAATAATGAAAATAATACAACCATCGACTCAAGGAGAGGCTTTACAAAGAAGAAAAATCAGAAACTGAACAGATTTGATCATTCTGAACAGAAAGTACATTCCACGATGAAGCATGATGCCCCTTCACCTAAGCTGAAATCTCCTGGTGATGTTGAAGTTCAGGCATCAGTGCCAGTAGACAAGGATGTTAACAGCTGCAAAGACTATATTAACCTAGAATGCAGTTTTCAGAATGATTTAAGGTAAATGTGGAACACTTGTTCAATATTTCTTGAAAAAATCAGTTTTTTTAGTCAACTGAATTAACCACTTGTCTTTTGGGGTTCTTTGCTGCAATCTTTTCATTTTATTTTATTGGTTTTACATTTGACATGCATTTAAGCACCTATATTATGAATTTGAAATATCGTACACCTGATTTGAACTGCTACAACTCCATTGTATGAGAAAGAATGTGTTTTTGTGCAGGTGCTGTGAGGCTTTATCCACACCATTCTCCAATGAAGATCCAGAATTATCCATTGTCAAGGAAACCCCCTGTATCACGATCAGTCCGGGCTCCTTATCTAAGGATGGAAACTCTAGTTCAACCATATTCCAGGCCTCTACTCAATCTCCAGATCAATTATCATTCCTTTCAGGGGACTTTACAAATCCAGGAAAAGTTACTTCCAAAACCCGGTCTGAGATGGTAGTCACTCCTGAAAAAGATGTCAGTGGAAACACATGCTGTTTACAACTAGAAAGAGATTCATCTTTGAGTTCAAGTGTTAATTCACATACCCAAAAAAGAAGGAAGTCCATTGGTTCGTCATCGGTTGACCTTAACTTAATGGCTAGTAGAGAAGCTCATCGCAGAATTGAATTTGGTTTTGAGACTAATTATGCAGAAGTCAAATCTAGGAAGTCAAATATTTCTGTCTCAATTGCAAAAAACAACAGCATTGCTTCACAAGTATCCTCTGCTCCTGTCATGGACAAGACACTGCAAATATCTTGTTCACTCTGCAAAAGCTCTTTAGGTCTTCCTGAGAATCATCTATACGTTAGGTGCTCAATAACTTCATCTCCAAAAGTTCATTTAGTATCTCTTCTGAAAGAAAGACCGGAAAGTGCTGCAGCAAATGTACCAAGCATACCTGTTATCATGACTGATGTTACCTCAGTCAATCCGCGAGTCTGCAACAGAACTCTTGAGGGTGCTCCGGGACAAGGTATATGGTGCGAGGAAGATGGCTGTGTATACAATAACATTTTTTGTCCCTTCTGCAGCACCCCCAACAACTGTCTTGGTGCACAGATTGTGGCTAGTGATGCATCAAATTTTCATTTACTTAACAAGGTGACTAGGCTGCAACTTCACTTAAATAAATGTTTGTCATTTCAATCTCTCTGGCTGTACCTGTTTCGAATTATTTTTTTTTTCTTATGTTTGGTTCATGTGCAGATATTGTTGTACCTTGATCATTTGGAAATCAGGAATCTCGAAACAGAAGAGGACAAGTCTCCAAAGGTTAAGGTAAACTTATTACCATTGCTTGCTTTGAACAATCGATAAGGACACTTCAAAACGTAAATGGGAGATGCTTTTGCAAAACTTATTCTGTCGAGATACACAAAATTATATCGCTCCATTCGTATCATTAGAAATATGATATGAATTCTATTCGGTATTTACATAATAACAAATCCAATGTAATTGCAGGACTCAAAGCCAATTAACTGTTTAGGCAAGGACAAACTTGCAGCCTTCAATTGCATTGATAAGTTTTCGTATTCCCCACAGCAGGAAAACTCAGGAGGCTGGAGGACCACAGGATCAAAGGTTAGAAATTTTGAAAATTTTCGACCTTTTGATCGTAACTCACAAGCCATTCTTCCCTCATAGAACTTACATTTACTTTCTATAATTCTGCAGCTAAGACTACCAAAGAGAGGCCGGCCTTCAAACTGAGATCGCTACCAAACACGACCTTTGTGTACATTGTTTGTGTTACATAAATTATCAGATTGCATATAAATTTATAGTGCTACTTTCACCATATCAATCAATCACCGTCATCCATGATGTAAATTTGAGAGGGATGTATTCATTTTTCTGATGTTGTAATTAAGTGTAGGCATTTTGTTACCACAAATTTGGTATATCTGAGTAATACCAAATTAATTTATTTTGATTACATTACAATATTTACGCTCTTTTAATATATATTTTTCTTCCAAATTATTTCCATAACATATTTAAAGAACAATTTCACATATGATATCTTATTGAAGATCTATATAAAGTTATTATTAATACAAAACTTTCAAACTTCAATTTATGGTACACGTGGGATTTACCTTTATAAAATTGACCATATAAATTATTAGAGGCCCTATACGTTGCTTCAGCTGGATCAATGGGATCCCAATCTCGATTTACTAGATATAAATCACATTGCTAAATTTTCACCCCTAGTTAAAATAAAATTACCTAGACACCCTCCAAAAACCTTTTCTTTGTGTGGCTCTACTACTAAAAAGGAAAAAGTTGTAAATATGTTCATGTCTTTATAATTGATCAATTGTCAATCAACTAATTATAATTCTCCAAAATTATCTCTAAAATGATTGAAACATTAAATTTAGGATTCAATTAATGTATGATTGATGGCATAACATTGAAACTTCCAAAGAATAATAACACCACGAGATTGTAGGTTCGAGTCTCTCCCCCCTTTCCCATAAAACCCCGAATTAGTGTAATAAAAAAATAAAAAAATAAAATTTCTAAAGTGATTAAAGCACATTGCAGTCACAAATCAAACCATAATATTACTTCCAAGTTCCAATCGATCAACTTCAAAATACATATATGAGCTCTAGAAACCAGTTCAAGAACTGTCAAATTTACTTGTCTTTGCAAACATGTAAGTAGTCATTACTAATCACTCATCATCAGCAAGTCATATATCTACTATATATATACTATCATTCTCTTCACTATTCTCCATCTTGTTAAAGCTATTACTGTCAAGCAAAGCATCATATAATTAGAGCTATAGCTAAGATGCATCATCCAAGCATATCGTATCGATCCATCTGCCAGTGAGGAAGAGGAGGACTAAACACCATCCCTGTAACATCCATTTTACCAATCATCTGCTCCATTCCTGCACATTAACAATGAAACCAAAACTTAAACCTTACTAGATTTTTCTGATTCTTATAGATAGGTAGATAGTATAGTTTCATTTCCGGTACCTATATTAGGACTCTGGAAATAAATATTATTTTCAGTGATCCTCGCTGTTGGATTCTCAAATGACTGGATGCTTTCTGGGGTAGTATACTTTTTGGACATAACATGTTTCTTTGCCTCTGATTCTGTAGTGTTTGAAGGTACGCCGGATTGCTTTCTCTTTATACGAGCTCTCCGGTTCTGGAACCAGTTGTAGACATTTGTTTCGGAAATTTGGCCATGATGTGCCAGTTCAGCTGTCATGTCTAGGATCTTCTGCTTGCCTGGATTTCCACTGCATTCATCGTAGACACGCTCTAGGATTTGAAGCTGCACTGGCGTTGGAGTCCAACGTTGCCTCGTAGTGAGCTTCTGCCCACCGGATGACATGAACGGATCCAAGTAAGGATTCCCCAATCTCATTCCTAATTAAGAAACACAATGCAGCTATCCATGTAACTAGAATTCGATTCGATAAATCAACCAGAAGAAAATTAGCTAGAATTTAACATGTGACTGCCAAAAAATGAAAATTTTGTAAATATGTTCATGCCTTCATATCATTATCAACCAACATAAGAGCAACAAGTTAAATCATAACAAAAAGAATCCAAAAGAAGAAGAAAAAAAAATCAATCACAAAACAAAACAAAAAATCAATTTCATCAAAGATCATACCTTACCAACTCAAAATCCTTAACATTTAACACAAAAACATAAAAAAGAAAACAAGAACAAGAACAAAACCATCTAGAGAGAGAGATAGACCAGCAATGTCATATTGAGCAGAGAGGGAATTGTGCATTTCCACAAGCTGTTCACTAATCATAGCATATACCGCGATTTGCTTCCTCAGAAGCTCCATTTGCTCATCAGTCATCACTTTCACATACAACTCCTCCACCATCAAAACGTTTTCTTGAACACTAGTACTACTACTATTCCACTCCATCAAAACTTTTTTAAAATAAGATAAAAAAATCTTTTGATTTCTTCTTCCTCTTCACCTACCCAGTTCACAAAACACCCATCTCTCTCATTTTGTTCAACTTATTAAATATGTAAAAAAAAAATACAGCTTTAGTTGTTCATGCATGTTCTAGTGGTCAATTGTGTGGCTCTACTTAAAAAGGAAAAAATTTTAAATATGGTCATGCCTCTATAATTGATTGATTGATTGATTGATTGTCAATCAACTGATTATAATTTCCCCAAAATTATCTCAAATATGATTGAAACATTAATTTAGGATTCAATTAATGTATGATTGATGGCATAACATTGAAACTTCCAAAGAATAATAATAATATCTACTGTATAGTTTCTATGTATCAACCAACATAAGAACAACACAATTAATAACAAAACAAACCCAGAAAGAAATCACAGAATAAATCAAAACAACAAAAATTAAAAAAAAAACAAGAACAAACCCATCTAGACTCTAGAGAGAAAGAGATAGAGAGACCAGCAGTGTCATATTGAGCAGAGAATGACTTGTGCATATCAACAAGCTGTTCACAAATCATAGCATATACAGCGATCTGTTTCCTCAAAAGCTCCATTTGCTCATCAGTCATCACTTTCGCATACAATCCCTCCACCGTCATTCCATTTTCTTCTTGTTGTTGCTGCTTTTCTTGAACACTACTACTATTAATCCACTCCATCAAAACGTTTGATTTCTTCTTCTTCTTCTTCCTCTGTTCACCTACCGAGTTCCCAAAACACCCATCTCTCTCATTTTCTTCAATATTGTTATTATATTATATATCCAAAGAAGAAGTGAAGAAACAGAGAGAGTGGATTTGAAGTTAAAGGACTGACAAAGACACTGTTTTTGGAAACCAATTAAAAGAAAATTGTGTGATTGAAGGCGCAGTTAACTGCTTATTTTTATACAAATTTACGCGGGTCTCCCGCCACTAATTCTATTATATTTTTGGTTTTTAATGTTGACCCATCAAACAAATGAACAATGTTTTTTTCTTTTTCTTTTTCTAAATTAAAAAATAAATTGAAATTACAAATTAAAAGTTACAAAAAGAAAAACAAAAAAGACCAAGAAAGAAAAGAGATGGGCGGTAGTGTTTCTTTTTTTTATTATTATTGCTTTTGGTGTTTTGAAAGTCCAAAGGATTGGACTTGGGTGATGGCTAGTGTCTGCCATGTTTTTGTTTGTAAACTTTTTTTGACAAGAATCTCCATGCCATTCTTCAATTTGTTACATGCTTCTTTGTAAATTGTGTCAAAACCATTTTGATTTATTTTGGTTGTCAAATAATAATAATAATAATAATAATCTACATCGAATGATAGTGTCTCTTCCGTTGAAATCTTTCGAGATCAAACGTTACATGTGCGAGTCAAATGTCTACTAAAGAATTTTATTTCATCAGTACGATAGTAAACCTTAAATTATAGGATTCTTTAAAAATATAAAAGATTTTATAAATTTGAAAGGGTCTCCATTTTATATTATAAACTAGACAAGTCTATTTATAATTAAAGTCAAATCTCAAAAAAAAAAAAAAGTTTTAACGAAATTTACTTTTATATTTTTAACAGTAGCATGACTGCATACCAATTATCATAGGACAAGGATCCTCTCCTCATCTCACCTTGTACTCACCTCACTTAATCTTATGACACATAAGCATTTGAATGAATGAATGGTTAAGATGTGATTAACACTTTATTAACAACCAATCACATGCTTTTAAAAGGTGAGGAAAAGGTGAAGATGAGATGAGGTGAGGAGAGAATCCTAGTCCATTATCATAAGAATTGATCCTCAAAAATCAAAATTATCACTAAACATGTTTAATGAATAATTAATGTTGGAGATTCAATAAGCTAGGTTTTCATGTGCTTGGTTAACAAAATTTGCATGGCATCTAGTGAACATGCAAGAATATCAAACAAAACACAAAGCCCATTTATATATTAATGCACTAGTGTGGGAAAGTGGAATTTTGGACCTGGGCTTTCACTTTCATTAAAAATTTGTACACATAAAAATGAATTAAGCTAAAAGATTTGTAAGTTTAAATTGGAACATATCATATAACAACACGAGGAAAATACTATCACGAAGCAATTAGTATTTGCTTGATAGCAACTCAATAAAAATGAAATGAGGTGAACTTTCCGTATAAGTTTTTAAATTCATCATAAACCTCTTTTTTTTTTTTACGGTTTCTAGACAAAAGAGATGTTCGTGCAATTGAATCAAAGGTAAAATTAATTACCGTAAAATGAAGATAAGAACATGGAAGAAGTATTAGATGATTGGTGTCAATGTAGTGAAGTTTGGTATACCTAACAGAGCACAAAAGAAGGGATGGTTTTCAAGTTAACAACACACACACACACATAATCTTGTTTACAGTTTAAGTTAAAACATTACATATTTACACACAATCACCCAACTAGCTAGTCTGTATACATATTTGTATAACAAGGATCCATCCATCCATCCATCCATCCAATCACCCATCACACACCGACCCTCTTGAATTGGAAAAACCAAAGATGAATTACAGAGAAGGGTGTTTTGCTTCTTCTTTTTTAAAGATTGGTTCAAATGAACTGGTAATTGAAAGTTGAAACTTATATGTCATGGCAGGATAAGAAAATGACACAGATGAATGGTGACCAAGGAAATGTTTCTTCTTTAAACTTTGTGTAATTATCAATTCAATTCAACAAACAAAGTATTGACGATTTCAAAGGCAAGAGTAGCAATCCACTTTTTTAAATATATCAATGAGTTATTTTCCCCATCTAAACTTTCAAGGGTGTGGTGTCATACATAAAAATATATTATTATTAATGACAAGTCGACACCGAATACGACCCAAAATACAACTCCCCAATACAGTGTAATAACTTTTTTGGAGGAGCAGCTGGTTCATACTTGCACCAAAGCAATCCACAGGATATTGTTATATCTGCTCGACCGAACCTAAATTATGGTATAGTTGCCAGCATATGCTTTACTAAAAGGAAAATGCTTGGGTACTGACCACCCAATTGGGTGTTGCTACGTAACCAAAACTTTTTCACTTTTTATATTTTTCTCCTTACTTTAGGTTACGTTACAACCAACCATTAGTTGATCAGTATACCCGATTAATACCCAAACAGTGTTCTTAATAAAATATCTATTTTGGTCACTTGATGGTGCCCAACTGACTCAATAATTGGAACAGATATTTATAATTATTATATACAGAGAAATTAACGTGGGAGAATGTGCGATTATCAATGCGAATCACGAAATATCTCATCTTAATTAGGCTGTATAATCAAAAATTAAGATCTCATCTTCTTTCTTGTTCAAGTAGCAATATAATTGCACACCAAAGACATCATCATTAGGTTGTATAATAAAAAATTATTACCCGGTAATCATTACATTTTCTTGCTTCAATCCATTTATCAGCATTTAGAAATGGTCCCACCAATAGCTACAAATTGCACAAAACATTTCAGCTAATTTTATTTTTAATAACTGGAAAACAAGGTAACTTATTGTCAGACCCAGGACGATTATTGCTTAAATTTCCACACAACGAGTGCTTGTAAATGTATAGAAGAATTTTTGGAATCGTTCAAAGATAATAATACATTGAATTTTAAAGTACTGAAAATTTAAAAAAATTTAAAAAAAAAAAAAAAATCACAACTAATTACAAATTTGCAATATACAAATACCATTAAATGGATCAATGCTAATCGCCTACACACAGAGAGACCTTCCAAGTCAATACATTAAACAAAAATATCTGCAACTGCCCAAGACAACAAAATTATTAAAGAAAGCAACAGAGAATAAAATCAGCTACAAGACCGAGTCAAAAATCTCTCTCTAACAACATAGGTGATAGGCCAAAATCACTAGGAATCTCCCCCACAGAAATAAAGGTAAGAACACAACAAACAATGAAAGGAAACATAAGATCAACAAAACCAAAATATAGAGACTAAGATTTCTACAAGGAGGCACGAACACCTTAACTAAATCATTAAGCATTTGATAAACAAAGTACATATAGAGCGCAACAAGAGCGAATCCCCCATCTACAGCTATTGATTTTTCGGAAGGGCAAAAGAAAATGACAGAGAAAAAAACAACATAATTCTCTTACAAAAGGTATCTAAAATAATCAACAAGGAAGCATTAACACATTAACACCGACTAAACGGTTCGTCACACAGCCTAAACGACTTTGCTATCATCTTCCTTGCAAATTCTTCAAATTCCTACTCGTCATCATCCTCCTGCATAAAGGGGCAACAAAAAACGAATTCAATAAACAAATTCAGCATAACCATCACAATTAAGGTCAACTCAACGGACCTCGCCGCTGCCCTCTTCATCATCATCCTCATCATTCACCTCGGACATTGACTTCTCAGACTCTTCTTCTTCTTCAGCCTTGGGTCCCTCAGCCTATAATTTCATCGAATATCCAGTTAGTCAATAGCTTAACTAAAAGGAACAATGGTAAATTGGTAATCAATAGTTGTGCATCACTAGTTTATCCTCCCAAGTAATTTACCTGTCTCTTGTTATAGCTTTTCATGTCCTTCTCATATTCCACCTTGCGTTTCTCAGCTTTGGCAACGTATGGTGCTTTTTCCTATTTAACATAACAATTCGTTCAAATTAAAAAACAAATTCCATACTAATTCCCAGAATATATTAAAAAAACACACAATTCACAACTTGAACTACACTTACAGATTCGGACAAGGATTTCCATCTCTCTCCACCAGCCTTGCCAACCTAAACGAAATACAACAAGCAATCAACAAACACCATACACAGAACAAAAGAGGAATACAAAATACGTATTCATCGTGTACTTACAGCAGCAACAGATTTGTTTTTAGGGTGTTCCTTCTTGTATGTCTCACGGAACTCCTCCCTTTAAGAAAATTTCACACAAAATACCAATAAATCAAACACCAAACAAACCACGTTTCGTTTCGAACGAATAATATTTACTTAAACACGATGCTCAGCTCCTAATTAATTTCTAGTGAATTTCCAACACAAAAATAAAATAATTCGTACAAAAAATAAAAATCAAAGTTGGAGAAATAATTTACATGAAAACGAAGAAGGCGCTAGCCGGCCTCTTAGGTTTGTTAGGGTCCTTGGCTGCCTTTCCCGCTTTCTTTGCAGGAGCTTTTGTTGGCTTTTTGTTCACAGTGAGCCTATCAGGACAAAGAAAAAAATCAAAATCAAAAAATACAAAAACAACCACACATGGATCTGCGATCTACGAATCCGTGAGTCAAATACAGATAATAAAATAAAAACAAGCGTGAAAACGAAACTTACTTGGTGCTTCTAGCGTCGGCCTTAGATTTACCTCCTTTCATGACTAAATCTGCAGATTCAACAACGGATCAGTAAAAAACAACACGCTAATCGATTGAAAAAGCGAAAAAACATAAGAAAACCGACCGGATTGAGCCGTAAATTACCTCTGGTTAGGGTTAGGGTTTCGTAAGAGAGAGCGTAAAAGAGAGAGAACAAACAAAGAAACAACACGAAGCGAAGAAAGAGAGAGCGAGAAGAGGGGGATATTATTATGAGTGCCAAATTGAAATTCAATTGCGCACGAAATGAAATTTTTCCCCTTCAGGGGTTTAGGCGGGATTTCAAATATTTTCATGACACGTCAGCGATCCTTGTGGTTGCTCTCCATTGGGCGCGTGAGTCTTAAGCTTGAGCGTTGATTTCCCTTTTGTGTTTCCTTTGTGCTTCTTCTGTCTCAGCGAAGGAGCTCTTCTTCGCGGATTTTTGCATTGCCGCGTCTTGCGTTGGGTCGGTTGGATCCGGATCTGGTCAAATATGGCCCATTGGGCCGTCATGGATCGGATCTGACTAGGCCCCAACTTTTTATATAAGATAGATAGATGATGAGTGATGACTACAAAGTTGTTTCTTGTGTTAAACAAAAACATATCTTCTAGAATTGTTAAAAAATTAATTATTATAAATAAATCAATAATATCTCCTTCTCTATAGTGACAAGTGGGATCCAAAAAGTATATGGAAAAATGAATTATATATATATTTTTTTTGGGTCTTTTTTTAGTTGAATTTTAAAGGGTGAATTTGTATTTTGCTTTTGTTTGAAAAAAAGTAGACTTTTTAATTTCTTAAAGGAGATTTATGATAATGTTTTAAATTTTAGAGAAAGTTTATGATTCTTCATCTATTTATTAAGAGTTTATGATAATTTTCAAAAAATTAAAATGGTTTTTTGGTGAATTTCAAAACCAATAAATTTCACCTAAAACCCAAGACATATTTTCTTTTTTAGTTTTATTGCATGCTTTTCATTTTAATAATAATTGTTAATCATCTCTTATGTTATGTTAACTATATTACTTATTCATATGTCATTTTGACTAAATGACTTTTATGCAACCAAATTTCACAATCAACAAAGCTAATTTAAAAAATAAAAATAAAAAAACAATGAAAATTTTCAATTATAAATATCATGAATACAACCACTGCCGGGACCGGCGATATGAGGCTCTATAAGCGCAGCTTGGAAAGCAACTCCCACTAAAGGGGAGAGACTACTGACACCTAGGTGGGACAAGACCCACACAATAGAGGGAACAACTTCCCTAAATACATACTGGACCAAGGATCGAACCTTTGTGGGATAGAGTCTCAGACAAACTCTAGCCACCAAGGCTAAGAGCATGTGTGTAATTAAATAAATGGTTTTGAATTGAAGTAATATACGTTGCAATTAGCAAATAGTAGCTTGAAAGGAACAAAACAGGGTGTAGATATTAATTGTACGGATTGGGATGGACCACTCGATGGGAATAATATAAGACCAGAAAAGGCAAAACCGTGTGTCCAAACAAGCAAAACAGCATATTCTGTTTGTATTTTCGAGAGCTGGCAAAAAGTCAACAAAAGTTGGAGAGAAAAATAGATCTGCCTTTTTTTTTTTTTTTACTGGTCACAAAAGGATAAATCCAGCTATCAGCTATGGATTTGGATGGACGAGTTTCAAGCCTTTTGTTTAGAATTTAGATAAGAGTTTTCAATACTGTTTTACTTTTAAGATATTTTTAAATTTCAATTCATTTTAATTTTTTTTTTTTAAATCTATTTATATATTTTTTGGATTTTATGAGGAGATTTGAACTTCAGATTCCAATGTTTAGGCCATCTCTAATAGACGGTAAGAGTTATGGTTATATTTGGATCTCAAATAGTGCTGAGAATGATACTTATATGTACTTTTACTCCAGTAGTATTAAGAGTGATATTTTTGTAACAAATTTAATTATATCTAATTTATAATAAGTGGTCAATAAATTATAATTTATAAACTTTAATTTTGATAAAAATAATACCATTGTAAATTTTTCGATGAGATATTTAAAATGGTACTAATATTTAATATATTTAAATATTTATAAATTATTGTCAAGTTTGATAACATTAAAAAAATTAAATTAAATAAGAAACATCATAAAATTTAAATTTCATAGATTATAAAACAATGAACATAAACACAAACATAAGGAAAAATTACATGCATATTTGAAAGCACAGATATAAACGTAAATCACATATTGTTATTTGTCTCCCCAAATAGAAAATTTAGAAGCTCAAACTATGGATGAATGTGATGTAAATGATGTGGGAATGAAGTATATATAGACAATTTAAAAAAACTAGCCGTTGGAAGGATTTTTGAATTTTTCTATAATTTTTTATAATTTACTTTGAATTTTTGTTGATTTTCTAGTATTTTTGTGATAAAAAAATAATTTATTTCAAATTTAAATGTCTGAAAAATTATAGACCGTTTATCTCTAACGGTCAATAAATCTGATTCGTCCATCTCCAACAGTCAACAAATCCAACTGGATCCCACACATTCATCTCTCTTAATTATGGTATGGGTCCTATAAAAAAACAAAATATCATTATTTTCATCCAACACATGTGCCCCACCACTTTACACATGGGTCCCATCATATAACTCTCACTCTCACATTTACTAAATATAACTCTCAACCTATTTTTAACTCTCAATTTAACTCTTTATTGGAGATGGTTTTGAGACTTAAAATAAGCATATAGCTCTCTATTGGAAATGACTTTATGAGAGCCCTGTTTATCGTCAGGCTATAGCTGTGAACACCAATTAATTTTAGTATCAAAACAACGAATGTGGTTTGATGATAAATAATGCTCATTCAACTTGGTAATGTTCAAGGCTCGAGTCGATATACTTAAATATGGTATAGTGACAGATACAATATAGTAACACCTCCATAGATACATGGAGATTTGCAAACAAATACTTGAGGTATGATTTTTAAAAACAACATTCTTATTTTTAATTTAGTTTTTTTTTTTTTAAATAAAAAAAGAAAAAAACATGTAAGTAGGTTTATGGTCGATTTTGTAATTAATTTTTTAAAACTACAATTTGGTTTTAATATATTTGAAATTAAAGGATTTTTTTATGACAAATGGTCAAATCTCAAGACTTTCCTTATCGATACATACCAAATTTAATAAAGTAAGGGCTCGTTTGGCACACCGTATTGGATTGTATTGGATTGTATCATCATTAATATAAACCCGTGTTTGGTGATGCATTATAATATATCGTATTAGGTTATTCCTATATGACTTTATTTTATTTTATTATAAAAATATAATATTTTTATATAAAAAATCAATAGATGTTTATTTTAATTGAAACAAAAAATTTAAATAAAAATTTCCTATGTATTTTGAAATTATAAAAAAAGTATTAAACATATTTTATCAATATTCCATATTCATTGAAAAAAAAAAAAGGAGAAAAGAAAAGCGTTTTTTTCTAATATAATACAACCTAATACCATTAAATATAATGTATCAGTAAATACGGTGTTTACTGTATTAGACAATTAAAATGTACTAAAATAATACAATACAGCGTTTGCACAAAACACTGATATTATTTTAATACATTTTAATTGCCTAATACAATACAATACAGCCAAACAAACGAGACCTAAATACAATACGAGATTTGTAAGCAGCTAATTAAGTATAAATGAAGGATTAATGTAAAAATAGTTGAATCTAACAAATGATAATTATAATAGAGTTTGAATCTCATCTTATGACTTATCCTTGAAAAAGTAAGTATGAGGAAATCTTTCTTCCGTTAGATTAGTTATGCGAACTTTATTAGATAGTGTTTAATCTTAGCTGATCCCAATAGATCATGACAAATTCTAGAAAAGTGTACCATTCTCCATATTATTTATTGAAATAATTAATTTGGGAAATTATTATTCTCCCCCCTCTAGTTTCAAAATTCTCCAATTTTCCCCCCTCACATTCCCAAATACAACCAATCTCACCATATAAAAATAGGCATGGGAGGGGGGAAATTGGAGAATTTTGAAACTAGAGGGGGGAGATTGGAGAATACGGTAAACTACAGGGGGAAGAATGATAATTTCCCAATTAATTTTTTCATAAAAATTTTCCCTTTTTGTAGGGCTAGCTAATCTATAGTTTGTGGTAACAAAATTGGAATTAAGTTTGTCGTTATAGTATTTGATATAGACAAATTACCGAATCTTGATATAATATTGGCCCTAAAGAAAAAATCTCCAATGCTACTTCACTCAAAACTAAAAGGCCGGATCTTCGTCAAAGCGATAAATGGGTTGTAGACTTGTTGTCCGCAGAGCTCCTAGTTTTGGATCCGGTTCGACGAGGCCCATTTAAATTCTTCTCGACCCGTATCTATAAGACTGAACAAAATCTGATTGCTAGGTCATTCACGTTATGCTAGCCCTAAAATGCTCGCTCGAAGAACCCTATATCAATACGGTATTCCTGGGTTCTTCTTCATTTTGCTTTCTTTCTGTGCATGTTTAATAAATTTTGTAGCTTTCTCTGTTTTAATTCGTGTATTCGTTGATTGCCTTTTTAGTTTTGGAATGGTTAGGGTTTATCAGCAATCTAGGGTTTTACAAATTTATCAATATTTATATATCGACCTTGCAATGAGAAGATATTAAGTTCTTTTCATTTATTTATTTTTATGTGCTTGCTGAGAATTGTAGTTTAGATAATTTGAATTTATCAACTCCACACACACAACACAAACATAAAAAGAGTCAAAAAAGGGTCTGTGATGTCTGTTTTTTGTGGGGATGCCATGCAACTGGAATGGCTTGTAAATGGTTTCTCATTCTTTTGGTTGTGCCTTGTACAGAGTATGTGATAAGATTAACCTAATTGTGATGCCCATTTTGTTATTTTATCGGCATTACTTGTTTATGGTGTTTTATAATGACTATATTAAATCTGTCGAATTTGAGTACATTTATATGGATGAAGTTGATTGTCTTTCAATTCTTAGTCTTGACTATGGGTGATATCGATTATGTGTAGATAATGAACTTAATATGTATTCTTCGTGTAGAAAGTGCTTAATTTGTGGCTATTATGCTCAAATTGGATCCCCATTTTATTTACATGTGTATGTATGTATTTATTTGGGTGCAAAGTTAGTGCACATGATGGCTTACACTTGATCGCTGAACTTAAGGTAAGTTCATGTTGACAATCTTTTTTGCTGATGCTCTTTCGTTGCACCTTCTGTCCAAATGTGTCCTTGACAATCCTTGTATCATGTTCTACTTTTGTTTTCCTTTTGAGTGGATATAAATATAATCATGTACGGTTCGTTGCAGCCATGTTACTAGTAATACAAAGTTTCACAGCAATATTGTTGGATGATCGATTTCTTAAATAAACACAATGCTTATAGTCTCTCCAAAAAGGCTTTTTGGTTGAGTAATTAATTACTTCCATAATGCGGATTGCAAAGCCTGAAGTGTGGAAAGCATCGGTGAAGGTTGGTTGGTTTGTATTTCATTTGCACCCCTACCATAACCACTTTATATATAATATCACATTCTATGTTGAACTTACGTCGAGAATGCTTTGGCTTTGTATCACAGGTGAAACCTGAAGCGAAAAAATGTACGAGTATACCACCAATTGCTTGTTTTGCTAAAAATTGGTCAGTTTAGGTAGTGGTGATTGTGCTTTTGATCTTAAAAATGAAGCAACTCTACATTTGGAAGACATAAATGACATGAACTATGGTGTTTGTCAGCTTGTGTTCCTGCGTAAACAAATTCCATTACAGATTCTCAAACACCTTATCATTCTGCAACATTGTTCAAAGGCAAATTGTGAAAGGCTCAGAACCCAGAGGCATTTGAGAAGAAGCTTGAAAGCACAAAGGAAGCTATTAAAGATGTTGCAGCAGAATTGTTGAATGACCCTTGTATGCGCTAATATGCAGCAGAAAGGTGAGGACATTCTTTGGTTGCCCGATTGATAAATGCAAGGAATTTTTACTGCATATGAGCATAGTTCCAATGACACCATGAGCTCTCCCAATACTATTGGGCATTATGAATATATGTTAGATAGTCCGCGTAAGATGGTCATTTTTTTGTAGCATGTTGGCCATTTTTCTCCTCAACAGGGTAAGACTGGTGACTTGTTAGTCTTGAAGTTTTTGTATACGGTATATGAATCAGTAATTGTAACTGTCAATGTTCATTTGAAAGCACCAATTTTTGATGTTTGAATGTTATTCAATTTGAACCCGGCATGTGTATCGTGGAGCATCATGAATCCACGATACCAATAGTATAGTAATTTTATCGGGACCATCCAACAATCTAGCGTAGATGTTAGATATCATTGTAATCTTTAGTTACCAGTCATTCACTTGTTCAAACTCTGCAATATTGAACTGATAGTGACTTTTGACGAGCAAATGCCGTTGGTACAATACATTAGACATCTCAATAAAAAATTAAAAACTGGCTAATAAGCTTGGAATTCTCTGCTTTCCAACCTCGATATATCTATCAAAACCGAAAAATATCTTCCAATAACAACCGATTTAACTAATTTTTATTCCTCTTGCAACAGCTTCAAGACGAAGTCTAGTGGTTGTGCATCTGTTCCGTTCCTCTAATTTCGACAAAGGCTACCTGGGAGAGACAGAGTTATGTGAATTATAGTTTGTAGACCAAGTGTTTGATGAAAGTCCTGTGAGGCAAGCAAGAAAAAGATGAATTGTACTTTCTCATCAATTTGTCTGTACCCGATAATTCCATCCTATAGAACACATTCGAAGAAGAGTAGTTTAACTTTGATGGTGTTTCCCAGTACCAGAATTTACCACAGGAAGGTACCCAAGAACCTGCGCAGTCCGAGGCGCACCAAGCTTCCTCCTGATTTTGGGGTCAATTTGTTTTTGAAGAAACCGAGAACTGACACTACTGACCCTTCTCACACTGGCATCGATGATGATGATTTCACTGAAGAGGAGGAAAGTGGAGACAAAGAACTAGATGGTGGTGATGTTGTTTGGGAAGAAGATGAGATTGAGGCGATATCGTCTCTGTTTCAGGGAAGAATTCCTCAAAAACCCGGATTTTTATACAGAGAAAGGCCTCTTCCACTGCCACTGCCTCACAAGTTGAGACCTTTGGGACTTCCTACTCCAAAGGAGCATGTTAAGTTACTTTCGCGTGAATCTATGTGTAAGAAAGTGTACAAGAACCCGAGTTTCCTCATCAATTTAGCTAGAGAGATCGATGGCCTTAGTTCAAATGAGGATGTGTGTGTAGTGCTTGACAAATGCGCTAGGTTTTTGCGTAAGGGATCGTTGTCATTAACGATTAGGGAGTTGGGTCACATGGCTCTTCCTGAAAGAGCTCTGCAGACTTTCTGTTGGGCTCAGAAGCAGCCTCATCTCTTCCCAGATGATCGGATTTTGGCTTCGACTGTTGAGGTATTGGCAAGGCACCATGAATTGAAAATGCCATTCAATTTGGAGAAGTTCAGTAGTTTGGCGAGCCGAAGTGTGTTAGAGGCAATGGTGAGAGGGTTCATTAGAGGTGGAAGCTTGAAACTTGCTTTGAAACTTCTCTGGGTAGCTAAGAATAATAATAGAATGCTGGACCCAAGCGTTTATGCAAAGTTGATACTAGAGCTTATTAAAAATCCTGATAGACACGTGCTCGTTGACAGCTTACTGGATGAGCTTGCACAAAGAGAAGACTTGAATTTAAACCAGCAGGACTGCACGGCTATCATGAAAGTTGGGATAAGGCTCAGAAAATTCGAAATCGTTGAAAGTCTGTTCCATTGGTTCACACAATCTGGGCACGATCCAAGTGTGGTTATGTACACTACTCTGATTCATAGCCGTTGTTCTGAGAAGAAATACAGGGAAGCATTGGCTGTTGTTTGGGAAATGGAGGCTTCAGAGTGTCTCTTTGATCTTCCAGCTTATCGGGTTGTTATAAAGCTTTTTGTTGCTTTGAATGATCTCTCAAGGGCTGTAAGATACTTCTCAAAACTAAAGGAAGCCGGTTTCTCTCCAACATATGACATATACCGGGACCTGATTAAAGTTTACATGGTTTCCGGGAGGTTAGCAAAGTGCAGGATGGTTTGCAGGGAGGCAGAGATGGCAGGATTCAAGTTGGATAAACAAACAAGGTTAGAGCTTTTACATATTGAAAGATAATCAAGGGTAGATGTTTAGAATTTATCTGATTTTTTTTATGTGAAAATTTATCTGTATGTCTTTCATCCATAAATTTCAACTAAATATCTTTCATATGCACCACAAAGTCTCTTCTCTTATATTTCAATCACAATATTGGGATTACATTGTCATTTATTGAGCCAGATTTTTTTTTTTTTTTTTTTTTTAATCTTATTTATTACAATAAAAAAGTCTTAAGTGAACTTAAAAAATCAGTTGCCTTTTAATTCAATAATTTACTTGTAAATATTCTGATACAACAGGTAAGTCAATAATGTGATCTTGAAAACAACTCTGTTTATTCATGTGATTGATTGTATTACTGAATCCTGTCATTCTGTGATGACAGAATAGATCAACTAAGGAGACATTACATGCATACATAAAAACAAATGGATGATTAATCTCTTATTAACTATTAAGGCATCAACTATTTTTTCATTATCTTCTATTTCAGCTTCTGAAGATAATATTTCACAGTTTTCTCCTTCCACATATCCTTTTCAAGGTACTTCTCATAAAAGCTGACTTCCCCATATGCTGCTATGGTCAATGCAGCAGTGCTTCTCGTGCCATATCGCCCCTGTACCCAAATATAGGTAGATAAGTAAAAAACTCGAAATTTTAATGGGATCAAATGAGAAACGAATTTAATAACGTTTACCATTGGGGTATCTACTTCAACGAACACAGAGCTTAGATTATATTCCCAGTCAAGAGAACAAATTCCAGGCAATCTGCTTTCTTCTGCTTTGGCCGAGTCTTTCATGAGTTTTTCGACCATCTCTTTCACAGGTATGTCACCTTCACCATATTTACAGAGCAATTCCTTGAAATTCAGTCCCAGGCGCTGAGCCTGCACGAAAACAGGATTTTTGGTCAATTTTGTTATGAATTTCAACATAGTTATAAAAGCAAAGATAAGTGCAAAGATAAGTAAGGGGCTGTTTGTTTTTTTATCTAAAGTCTTATAAGACCTTAATTTGTTAGACATATGGATAAGTCTTATAAATTAAGATTCTATGATATGTTTGTTTTTTTCATTTTAGATGACTTATTACAAATATAAAATTGATTAGGTTGTATTAGGGTTTCTTCAAATTTGGAATTTTTGGAAAATTAATTTTTAGGATTTTATTATGTGCGGATAAAATTATAAATGTATGAATTGTTATAGGACATTTGTGGAAATTTACTAAAAAACTTTATTGTATCACTTTTTGAATAAGATAAAAGTCAAAAAAATTCACTTTTTCTAAAAGACATATATATCTTAAAATAAAATATAAGTTGGAAAAACAAACAAACTGACAATAAGTCTTATAGTGAAAAAAACAAACAGCCCCTAAGAGTTTATCATCCTAACCTTGTGCCAAGGAGAATCAAGCTTTGCATTCGAAAGCACATGAAGTCCTGGAGAAACCTCTTGAATGGTGATAGGTTCTCCTTTAGGTCTATTGGAGACATAAACCATGGTCTTGGATGACATGTCAGCCAATATCAGGTTAAACCCATTGTACTGATGAGCTTCTGTCACCAATTCCTTTGCAAATTCCATAGGACTCTTTGCACTCTGCACCAATATTGTGAGAATATCAGGAAGAATAAGGAGATCAAAGAAACTAGAAAACATAATTGACATAGACTGGTGGACCCAGTCATTTAAAGTCACCTAGTGAAATCCTAGTAGTGAATCCCAGTTAGTACTTAAATGCTGTCCTATTATATCGGTTAAGGATTTATAGCATTTGGTTAGGTGGGCTCTTATTTTTGTACTTTAGTTCTTATTACTGGTTAGAAATTTAGAATGAGAAAGGAAGGATTTTGAAGAGTCAATTCTTTACTGTCAAATGATTGAGTATTAAGTCCAGATTGATCGAGTATTCAGGTCCAGATGAATGTTAAAATTTAGATGTATGAATTGTTTTGAACTGCCTGATCTGTTGTTCTGCATATCAATATTACCCTGATCTTGCTATACATACTCTCTACAAAACAAAAACAAATTTGTTCCGGAAGTTCTTGATTTCTTATATAGGTTAGACATTCTGTCGAAATCCAGAACAAAGGACACTTGAAATGAAAGTTAGGTCTATAAAACCAGAGAGGAACATCAAACAAACATTTATACCTCCAAAAAAAGTACAGGCAAGTCTCCACGGCTCTTAGCTTCAGGGAGGGTATGGAGCTCCAAAACATTGGTGAGAAACGCCACTCTGCCGTTTCTCGAACAAGCCAACCATGTCCCTCCAGCTACCTCATCTCTCCCTCCTAGTATTTCACCATCATCCCACCATGCCACTGGCTTCGTAGGCCTGATATAAAGAGCCCGAAAAACATCATAAACACAAATCCTTCAGTACTACTTGAATCCGATAAGTTAGCTAAACCCAGTTAGTGAAATCACGAAAACGAAAGAAATACACAAACCTTTGGTGATATTCGTCTCTGTTTTGTAGGAGAAGCAAAGGGTATAGAGGGTGAGCTTGCCAAATAAAAGCAGCTATACACATTGTATATAGGCCTTGAATAAGTTTGGTTAGGGTTTCTCAGACTTTTGATGGGTTGGCTTTTGTGAAGTCTGATCAAATGGCAGAATATTTATGAGCAAGAATGATTTGAAAGTTGAAACAATGGAAAGTAAAGAAAAGTTGAGAGATACTATATAGAGCATGAGCTGCTTTTGCATGAGTTTTTGCTATGGTGTTGTAGAGTTCTTCCGCCCACTATATATAAGCTTAAAACAAAGTACAATAAAAGTGGCCATTAAACAATCAAAGAATCTTCAAGGCGGTAAATAGGTTGGCCTTATCTCTCCCTATTAGATAGATATGGATTCATTGTTGGTTAAAGGCTCAAAATTCAATATATTATGACACGTCAGTGTTATTTTTTTGTGTTTTTTTTAGTAGTACAAAAATTTCTAACATTGAAGGTTGAGGGTCAGCCGCATCAAACAGTACTCGTGTAACCTGAATATCTACTTCTATAACTGGAGATATTTACTCATGTAACACGTTATTAAGTATAAATATCCGTCTATGTTTAGATAAAATATTGAAATCAACTTTAAATTTTAGTCGAATTAGTGATAGAATATTTAAATCTTACTTTACTTACAAGTAATTATCTGAAGAAGTTATAATACTTTTCTTTTAAAATATTTTGTTCCATTTGAAAGTAGAGAAACCCAACACGATCTCCATCGACTCCTTTCTTGTTTTCAACATCAACTTTATATTAAAAGGGCAGCCAAAAAACATTGTTGGAATGCATTATCTATAATAATACTACATGCCTCCCACCCACCAATGAAATTATTACAGCTGGCTCATGAGTCATTAGATATGTAATAAGAAAAGGTGATTTTATCAATGCTCTTTTTTTTATTAAAAAAAAATGTTAATCTTCAAATTTAGCCACTTAATTAGATATTGTAATTAAAAAACAGCAGGCGCCGCCTCTCTATACATGAATTTACATGTTCTTTTTGTTGATTGAATGTTGAATCCATTATCCATGTGCCCCATTCTATCTGTAGAATCCAATTTATTTAGGTTAAAGATTCATCTAATTTATCGGTTTCCTTAATTACTTAATTGGTTGGGATTTTTTATTTTATTTTATTTTTTAAATAAAAATTTCTGACACTGAACCGGTCAACACTAGAGAGATATACTCCCACAACATCCGTACCATGAAAAAAACTCTCAATACATACTTATAAAGTGCGCATGGTGATATTCAAATCCTACCGATTATTAATATAAAAGGGAAATTGCACACCACTTTAGCTAAGAGAATACGAGCTTATTCATTGGGATATTAACATCAAATGTTATATATTATATCAGTATTGCTAGGCATCAGTCATCACAGTCACAACTTATATTTCAATGTGTACAATAAGTGAGATAAAATATTAATAACTCGTATTCATTTGGATTTTGGACGAGAAGATATTGATCTAGTGGTATGTTTGTCGCACCTACACTATTGAAGTTGTGAGTTCGATTCGTATCTCTCTTCCCCGAACTCCGAATTAATTGTAATAGCTAAAAAAAAAAAAAAAAAAAAAACCCATTCATTTCAAAATCTCATTATGTTAAGCCTTTAAATTATGTCTCATTTTGTTAAGTTTTCTCACTATGTTAAAGCCTATTGTTTAGACTTCACTTTGACAAGTCTCTTACACAGACTCCTTTCCATTCAACTTTATTATTTGTTTCAATTAAATATGTACTCATGATTTAAAATATTATAGTTTATTAAGAAAGTTTTCTATTTGCTTTCTAGCTTACAAAAAAATTAGTGATTTATACTTGGCCCTCTTGCCAATGTGGTTGGACCCTTCCTTGGGAGCCTCCACCACCACGGTTCAATGCCCTATGTGTGCATGTATATATATATTATTTGTCCCCCTTGGCCATTAATTCCAAGGGTGGTTGTTGTCCCACCTATTGTGGGTGCTCTCTCCCCACTCGTGGGAGCTGTAATCCGGGCTGCGCTAGTAGAGCCTAATCTTGTTAGTCCCAACAATTGTTGTATATTAAAAATAAAAAAAAAAAAGTAGTGATTTATACTCTCCCATTATCCTTTGGATATAGTGTATTTTGGTTAGAATATAAATTAACTTTTATCCGGGAACTATGTCAATAGGTTAACTGAATTCGAGACGGGAATTACAATAACATATAAAAATAAATATCACGTCCCGTCACACACTCACACCAATAAATCAAGATCTATAAGTGTAAAAGAATAAATCTTCTTCCGTTTAAAATCATTTTATAGTTAGCAGAGCAAACATTAATGAAAAAATCCAAAAAACCCACCTTCCCCAACCTCCAATTATTCAACAGAAATATGAATTAATTACTTCACATGGAGAAAACACAACCATTTTTGAGGCTTGTAATTGATATGCAACCCTAAATAATAATGTGTGATAGAACCCACTAACTAGACTTTAGAGTTTAGACATCCATTGTCCTATGTGGAAACTGGATATTCATCAATTATCAATTTTACTAGATAAATAATTTTTTATTTTATTTTTTTATAGTAAAAATCATAAATTATGTCTCTCTCAATCCATCTTGTTACCTCAAATTTACAACTCCAATTTCTTAGAATGATTTTTGTGTTTCAATAATTCAAGTTGTCCCACCTTCAACTTATTGAAAATAACTAACCACCATGTTCAGCAATAAATCAATACAACATAAAGAGATAAGCTTGTTATCTCAAATACTAAAACATTGATTTGTTAAGTCAAGGGTTGCTGTGGCCTATGGCCCATATAAACACACACACATGTGTGAGTGTGAGATTCTCGAACATTTTTTCGTGTACAATCAATTTTGTAATGTTATCAAGTGATTTAGTTATTATCCTAAAAATGATAACGTCACTTAGTAACGTTACAAAATGAGATTTAAAACATAACATAATCGATCTTGCACGAAAAAACATCCGAAAATCTCATACTAAACCTCTCATATAATATATATATATATATATATATAGGTTTATGCAATCACATATTTAACACATAGTTTTATAAATGCAACGTTCAAATTGACACCTGTTGATTATATAAAATACATTACATCACAAATTCGTGTTTAACTACAATAACTACCTTACATAATACCAGAAACTTTAATATAATCGTGACAATATATTGTCTTTATCGGAAAACAAGATAGTGGAATGAATTGAAGGAAAATATGATGTTTACGAAATACGGAAATTTGAATTGACTAACATGACTCTAAACTTGAGGGTTGCACCAAATTATGCGGCGTTTAGGAGGATTGTGAGATGAAAGAAGCAACAAATCAATTTCAGGATTTGATTGGGAGGAGAATTTGGGCAAATGAACTTCCAAGTCTACAAATCTTCAATAATTGAACCAAAATTTAATTGAACCTGGCCAAACCACGTGTCCACACCTTTTTTCTGTCGGCACCCATCAATTCGCTGCCGTTTTGGTCAGAGACACAAAATTGATATTCTCATTATCTCATATTCTTTTGCAATGTCCAAGGCAAGGAATCCTAAATAATTTTTATATAAATATTCTTAAAACAAAAGAAAAAGTGTCAGTGAGATCCTAAATTTTGCAACACACAAGAAAAGAATAAAGGTTGATTTGGACACACAAGCACAAAAAGACAAGTATCCAAAATTTTACTAGTTTATTTTTTCAATAAATAAATAAATAAATAAATAATATATATATACATAGAGTATTATTAAGGGTACACATTCGACGATACGGGTTCAAATTTTCTTCCTTAAAAAAACCTGAATTTATATAATAGTATAATACTTACAAAAAAAAATACGCATTTACGTTTAACGTTACATATTATTTTATTAGAACACACTTATACGTTTATCGATAATCAAATGTAGAATTTAAATACAACAATATGATACTTATTGGGATGAATGAGTAACATGTCTACTAAGAAAGGGACTTAAAAGTGTGAAAACATTCGATCAAGAAGGAACAAGCATCAATACCAACTTTAATTTTACGATTAATCAAAATCTCATTTGATTTATACAAAATAATTATATATAATTAATGGATTTCAATACAAAATATTTAAAAGCGGATTTGTTAAGTTGTATTGACAAATTTATATCCATTAATAAATCAATCAATCAAATAAACTCATAATAATCTATTTTTTCTTTAATTAAATTCGATTAATAAATAAATCCGTTTTAGTACAATACACCGACCCTTTTTTTTTTTCATCACGTGACTAATCCATCCACGTCGGCAGCAGAACGTTCACACGTGATAACCTCGTCCCCCACCACCATATATTGACTATTCATTAAAGAAAAAAATATTTATTATTTACAAAAAAAAAAATAATAATAATAAATAATAAATATAAAAATCATCCTCTGTTTTTGAGAGAGAAAATGGGTGGTGAATTACAATCAACAACACCAACAATGACAAAGAAGAAGAAAAAGAAGGGACGTCCTTCCCTTTTAGACCTCCAAAAACGCTCTCTCAAACAACAACAAAATCAATATCAACAATTTCAACAACAACAACAGCAGCAGCAGCAGCAGCAACAAAACCCTAGTTTCAATTCTGGCAACCCTAACCGTCGATCCACTCGCCAAACCCCTAATTTCGGGTACGATCACGACGGAGAAGACGATGATGAGGACGGCGAAGACGACGACGACGAGCGAAGGCAGAAGAAGCACAGGCTGTTGCACGGATTGAACAATTCTGACAATTACCAGCGCCGCCCTGTTTCCAATTCCGGTTTTAACGGCTCCGATGCTCTCAACCGCCGCGGGATCATTGATGGCCGTACCGGATCTGATAAAACGGTGAATTTTCGATTGTCAATTTCCGTTATCGTGAATTCTTTTTTTGGCGGCCTTTTGTTTTTTAAATAAAGGCGATTTTTTTTTTCTTTTCAAATGGGTAAGTATTTGTGTTCGAGTTTTTATTTATTTATTTTCTAAATTAAATGAAATTAAATATATGATCTTTTTGGGATTTCGCGCGTTATTTGAAGTTCATGGTTGGTTGGATACTTGGATCGGTGCCTGTTTGACTCGGTCAGGGTTTTTTCTTTATTTTTTTTCAGGTGCATATCTATTATTTAATGTATCAACACTTTTTAATTTTTTATTATTTTGGGAAATGTTTTTGATGTTGTTTTATAAAATCTCAAGTACTATTTTTTTATAGTTTGATTGTTTGTATTTAATTGGACCAAAGTAATGGACGCACAGACCATCTTGTCTGAAAAAGCTCATATTTGTCTTTTTCTTCGATGATAATTATCAGCTATATTTTTTTTGCCTGCACTTATTGGTTTTTGGTAGTACAACTTTTCCACTGTAACTTTCCCTATTGATAGTTCAAATGGTTCTTTTTTTAATTTTGTTTGTATGGGATTTTTTGATATTTATTTAATGTTGGGCAGTGATTTTTCTTGCAGGAACAAAAGGTCTCGAAAGCGACTGACACTCTACTTGGTATCTCAGTCTATCTCGATATTCTGGGAATTTTAGATATAAAAGTGTTTGAATTTATAATTAAATTATGTGGGTTTTTTTTTTGTTTTTTTATGTGGACAGGGTTGTTGCCGGTGGAGTCCGGTCCCACTACACCTTTGCCAGACAAAAAGTTGTTGGTGTTCGTCCTTGACAGGCTTCAAAAGTTAGTCTCATTTTTAGTTGCTGCTTTGATTTTCTATTTGTACTATTATGTTAAGTTTTTTTTCAACAGGGTTTGATTTGTTTATTCATAATTTGCAGGAAGGACACGTATGGGGTATTTTCTGAGCCTGTGGATCCAGAAGAGGTTGCATTTTGGTTTTAGAATGATGCTTTATGTAGATTAAAACTAAAGTTAAATTCCTGTCGCCTGATCTGATTTTTAAGTGATTTGGTGCAGCTTCCTGATTACTGTGACATTATTGCTCATCCAATGGATTTCGCAACTGTGAGGAGGAAACTAGATGGTGGAGCTTATGCCAACTTGGAAGATTTCGAGGTTGGTTAAAGAATGTTTTCCGTTGGTAATTTTGGATATACGGGTTAAATTTGTTAAATTTTGCAAAATTAATGTTTGATTGGATCTCCCTATATCTTTGTGTTTGGAAACGAGGTGGATGTGCAAGTTCTGGAATTTTTTTGATTGCATTACCTTTTCATGCTTTGTTAGTTACATTTGTTTGGAGTTGAACACGGCTTTTGCATTACTTTGTGAATCTTACTGGAAATAGGCAGATGCATAAGCACAGGAACTTGTAGAGATCAGTATTTAGACTCTTGATTCTGGTGATTAATGATCCTTAAAAGGGAGGATTATGTGTGTGTAGTGATGACAGCTTGTGTTTAGAAACTTGTTCACCATCTAGTTGTGTCTCCACTCTCCATTTGAACTATCTGGATGGGCTCAAGACCATTTTTTAGACTATCTAGAGTCATGTAATTTTCAATATTATCTTAGCTAAATGTACTTGAGCAACATGAATTAAGGTTGTATCAGTACTTACATTGTAATGCAGCCAAATTGAATTTTTTTCGATGGTATGTTAACAAAGCTCTTAATTGTGAAATGGATTTGGTCTAGTGCAATTGCAATGGAGTCATCCACAGGATGATTTTTCTCGTAGTAGTTTATCATGCTGTATCATCTTGAACAGCAAACCTCTGTGTTTCCTCAGCTTTGTAAAGTTGGTTTACATTTGGTGTGTTGATATCTGAGGAGTTTGATACTTACAGCTACTTTTTTGTTTTGTGCAGGAAGATGTGCTGCTCATATGCTCCAATGCAATGCAGTATAATTCATCGGATACTATTTACTTTCGACAGGTTTAATCTAATCTCAAGTTGTATATATTTCTGTGTCACGGACTCATGGTTCCGTTTCTTTTCTTTTCCCTTTTATTTTCTTTTCATTGAAGTTGAAAATGTTGCATAGGCACGATCCATTCAAGAGCTTGCAAAAAAGGACTTCGAAAACCTGAGGCAAGACAGTGATGATGATAGTGAACCCCAACCTCAACAAAAAGTTGCTAGGAGAGGCAGGCCACCAAAGAACCTGAAAAAGTTTCTTGATACATCTCCTTCTGATCGCGTTGCTTCGGAGTTTGCTTCTGATGCAATCCTTGCTAATGGAGCTGACAATGGCTGCTGGTCTAGTGGTGGTCACAATTTAAGAAAAGGACCAATGACTTCATTTAAGTTTCGGCCTACTGAGGTATTGACCAAGGCCTCTCATGGTTCTCATGCTGGTGACAGTCATACTTATGGGGTATATGAATGGGAGAGTGAATTTCCAGGTTTGGGGCTTGAACTGAGACTGATTAACTGTTCCGTGTTGAGTATCTTTACTTTTTTCATCCAATGTTGAGTTTCTCACTTTTCCTGTTGGATGTTGAACTGTTTTCTCTTGATCTGCAGCTTCTGTCGTGAAGGCTGTGATGAAGTATGGGAAGAAACATTTTCCAGTAGATGAGCATAAAAGGGATACCTATATGGATTCGTTGGCTTCCGATTATGAGCCATCTGTTTTCAAAACCTTTGAGGGAGAATTGAAGCAACTAACGGTGGTATGTGTAATCAAATTTCTCTCTTTTTTTTTTTCCTTGTTAAAAAAATATGTTTCTAAGGAAAGCTGAAATCTCTTAACTATGCACTATCTATGTTTGGGAGATTTTTCCCCATGTCAATCTTGGGGATCTAGTGAGAGAGAGTGGGAACTAAATTTATATCAGCAGTGTTAGGAAATTTTAAATGGACAATTGCAGAATCTCTAGCTAAATTCGTACCATAATGGTGATAACCTTGTTTGTGACGAGACAGTGGATTAAAATTACAAGTAAGCATTGTAGGCTAATGAGTCAGAGAATTCAGATTGTTCTTTTTATTTAGTGTTTGTAATTTCTCAATAAGTGTTCTTTGGTTCTAAGGTTCTGCTATTGGTAATCTTGTTTATCTAATGATTTATTTAATTAGGTTGGACTGAACACTGAGCATGGTTATGCAAGAAGTTTGGCTCGATTTGCTGCGGATCTTGGGCCAGATGTTTGGAAAATTGCGTCCTGGAAAATTCAAAGTGTTTTGCCTAATGGAGTCAAGTTCGGTCCTGGATGGGTAGGAGAAAACAGGGCTATCGAGCAGCAGCAGTACTTCCATGGTGAAAAGCAGAAATCGTCTAACAACTATATATATGGCGACCAGTCAAGCAGACTTATGTCAACAACTACTCCTGGTTCAAACTCCGTTCTCGGAAATAGATATTCCTCACAAGTTATGGAAGACACAGAAACTATCAGAGATGTGAACTCCCAAAGTGAATCAACGTTTCTGAATAATTCTCTTGGTGAGATAAAACCTGCCCCTGCTTTCCAGACTCCATCAAGACCTGTAATTCAAACAGATACGAATGGTTTAAGTGGTAGTGATGGTTTCGGGTTTAATTGGCAGCCTCATATGGGGATGGTAAGACTTGACACACCACTGGGAAAGTCCACATTCGACAGCAGTTCAACGCCTTCTCAGTTGCATGGTATGGTCCCGGTCAGCATCAACCATGGCATTTCTTCAATGCCTGCAAATGATTACAATCCAAACGTAGCCAAGCTGGCAGATTATTCAAGTAGACTACAATCCGGAATGGTCCCAGGTTCTGGCTTTGGCTCATGTACGACATTGGGTCCAAAGCATCAGGGGAACTCATCTTGGCAGGGTTTCTCAGCATTCAATAAACAAGAATTTCAGCCATTTGCATCACCTGATCTGAATGCTAGATTCCTTGCTCCAGGTTCACCTATTTCTACCATGCAGATGGGTTCGCCGCAGCATCCAGATTTGGCTTTACAGCTTTAAGGATGATGAATTAACTTTTTTTTCAATTTTATCTGGGGATATTGGTATATTTTAGGTTTAAATCTTTTGCCCAAATAAGAATTAGCAGTGTGTCCTGAAATCTTTGCATTGTTGTCTGATTTGGGTAGCTCACAGATTAGTTGTGCTAGGATTGGTAACCGTGGCCCGTGGGGGAGTTTAGGGTAAGAATTTTGTACAGACTACAGATTAGTATATAATTATCAATTTTTTGGAGGTGAATACAACATTTATTGTGTGGCATTGAAATTAATTGCATATACATATAAATACGGTGAATCACTAACATTATCTTTTAATATAGATATGAGAGGTTTACTATCGGACTATCTTAGAACGCTAATTCAATTGAATCTTCCATGATAGCTTTTATTCAATATATCTATCTATTGCTGATTTTATTCAATTGAAGCTTTATGTTTTGTCAGGTCAAGACTGCTAGCTTGACCAACCAAGAAAGCTTCTGCGTCTTTCCAACTTGTAATTAATTAATGATTGTGGATTTGTGGTTTTCTCAATTCAGTAACTGTAATTTAATTGACTCTTAAGGGTCGTTTGTTTTTGTGTCTAAAGATTGAATAGTCCTGAATTTTACTGAACACTGAATAGTGATTGGAATCTGAATCTGAATAACATGTTTGTTTTGTTTTGTTTTGTTTTGTTTTTTTCTCACATCTAAATGTACTATCAACATGTTTGTTTTTTTAAAATAAAATTGTCTGAAAATAAGTAATTTTACATCTATACCCATACTAATTAAAAGAAGTAATTTAATATGCACCACTCTTTATAAGATTTTGCATATTCTTCAGCAAACAAAGTTTAATTTAACATAACAAAAAATTCATCAAGGAATATAATTTTGCATGTTATTCTGCAAACAAAGTTTAAGTTTTCACAAACGTATACATCACTTGTATTAAAAATGTATCCACAAAAAAAAAAAAAAATTACATTATCACAAATGAAAATTTCTGCATCCACAATAATTCTAATAATAATAAAATCATGACAACAACATATAGCACTTGTATTAAAAATGCACTAAACAAGTTTTCTATCAAATGTATTATTTGGTCTAAAATTTATTCTTTTTCAGCGGTTCAACAATATTGTCTTTATTATTATTAATAATAATTTTTAAGATTGTTTTCTTTAAAATAACTTTAATTTGTTTTTGGACAGATTTATTTATTTATTTTTAATTTATTATAGATTATTTGTTTTCTCACTAAAATCTATCTAATTTGGTGTGCTAACTTGTTGTTTTCCTATTAAAAACATATTACATCCCTAATCAGTGAATGAATACATGAAACCTATTTTCTTTTCTTACAGCTGAGCCGAGTTTCTACACTTTAATAAATTTTTCTCACATCCCATAGTACATGTTTACAACAAGCACAAGCAAAGACAGGAGGGAAGTGAGCTGAGGTTGGAGGCAATATTTCATGGAACAACATCTAGGAATTAGAAGTAATTAATCCAGTAACCCTTAAAAACTTAAATATAAATCACGGTGACAAAAATATTGATATATATATATATATATATATCAAGATATGCAGGAAAAACAATTGGATTACTGAAGAAAACAATATAACATAACATCATGACCATAATATCATAATAAAATAACGATAACAAACACCATAATATGATAGACAAGTTTATTCACCACTACACGTAGATAAAAAAAAAAAAAAAAAATTAAGAGTCCTTACCAGGATTTGGTAGGAGAGAAATTCAATTGTTCAATCTCAAGAAGATTTCAATATGAGATTGGAGTGATTAGGGTTTTTTTTTTTTTTCTTTTCTAAAAGCCGTTTAAAATAATAAATACGTTAAAAGAAAGAATTCTACACCATATCAAATTAGAATAAATTTAAAAATATATCTTTTTTTTAAGGATAGACTTGGAAGAAATATTTTAATTGTAATTCAGTGATTTTGAATTAAGTTAAAAGTCAGGTTTTCTTACTTTTTTTTTAAAAGTTGTTTTATTGATGTTTTTAAGTTGTTTGACCACTTAAAAAAACAAACAAAACAACTTAATGAGTTTAATTCAGATCCATTAAGTTTTAAGTGGAAAAAACAAACGACCCTTTAATTTACAAAATCGACTTATATACACGCTCAAGTGAATATTTTCAGTTTCAATAAAGCAAATACTATAAAATAAGAAGCCTCATGAGTCATGAATAATTCGTGTCACGTTGATCAAGCAAGCATTGAATAACTTGTCCATCATGCAAGCATGCCTCTCGATTCTTCGGATCACGTATGGTTTTTTTATACAGGTCACATAATAACATTACGTAGTGATTTCGCAACGTCACAAATAAACTTGGGGCATAGCCATCATGTACCCGAGAACAAAATGCATCTCTTCTCTAAACCAGACAAGAACACAAAATAGAAAAACAATTCCTCAAAGCTAAGATTCAAAACGAAAACAGATTAAAAATATATAAATGAATCTTATAATTTCATTGATCATCTCAAACTACATCATATGATGGACCCAAAAAAATGTATCACCACAATCATTAAAAGACCATCATCCCCCACCAAAAACTTGACATCCACCATGCATGCATCCCCCACAAAATCCAATGTAACAGTGATCATCATTCATCAGCTACTCAAAAAACTAGGGTTTACTAATCAACTAATCCCAAAAACAATGAAAAAAATCAATCACCTCCTCCTCTGCTGCCACACCATTTTCGACCCAGTTCCGGTTCCGATACCAAACCATTTCCTCAATAGCAACTTCAACCGATCATCCCTAATATCACAAAACATCTTTGGCCACCCATTAGGCTCTACTGGCTCAAACCCTAGCCCCGGTGTCCGATCATTCGACTTTGGGTTCAACGACTCTCTCCAATCCACCACGTAAGCCGACACCCGTCTCCGAAACTTCGCCTTGAACTCCGGCCATGCCTGGTACTTGTAGTGGTTCACCACCGCCGATTCGGGTCCCATCTTATTCCATCTGAACCCTCTTTTCAACCCGAAATGGTGCACCACGTTGACCAGAGAATCGTCCACCGCGTCCAGCAAAACTATCGACTTGTGCCGCTGCTGCACCACCCACCTGTGACACGTGTACCCTTGCGTCACGCCCTCAACCGGGTGGGTCAACTGATCCGACGGCCCGAAATCGTTGCACTGGAACGAAACCTGACCCACGTATGGTGACTTCTCGTTCAAGTAAAGCGATCTCAGCAATTGATCCGACGGCTGTGATTCGTTGATCCAAGACGGCGCGAAAACGAACTCGTCGACATCCATGTACATCATCCAACGGCAGGTATCGTTAGAAAAAACGGCGTTGTGTGAAAAACCGGCCTCTTGTGTTTTAGGCCAGAGCCAGAGTAACGTCGTCACGTTAAAGCCGTCTCTGTTGAGTTCGTTAACGATTTCCGTTAAGTTGTCGTCACTGTCGTTGTCGTACAATATGAATTTCTCAACGCCGAGGTTTGAATAGTACGTGACCCATTCTCGTAAATATTTCGCCACGTTGTACACCATCGTACATGCGCACAGTAGCTTTTTAGGCTCTTGGTTCGCTATCGTACGCCTGGCGGGAGCTGTGGTGGTGGTCGGGGGTGAGTAAAGCGCTACAGATGGAACCGCGCGTTTTTCGGTCGCGATTTCTAAGGAGACTTTGATGTTTGTGTTTGTGTTTGTGTTGGGACCAAACGCCGTTAAGTCCGGGTGATGACACCTGAAGACTTCTTGAACCGAGCTGGTGACGGCCGTTTTAACGGTGGTTTTTTGACCATCTTCGAAAACGCAACGAAACTCGTCTGGTTTCCGGTTGATTCCTTGGCGGTGGTTGACGCCTTTGACGAATAAGATGACGTCGTTCTCGGTTGAGAGAGATTCGTAGACGAAGAACGTGTTTCGTATCAGCTCCGTCTTATTTGCTTGAGATTCTTGGACGGAAGAAGACTGTTCCACCACCACCGGATTTTCCGTCAGAACCGGCTGAATGTACGGCCGTCGACGGCGGGTGTTCTTTGGCATCTCGCATTTGAACGTCGTCCGGTTCGTGAACGGCAAGACACCCGCGTATCTCGCCTCCGATGTCGCATTATTCGAGAAGAGACAGTAAAGACCTCCACCGTTGCCGCCGCCAACCGGAACCATCAACAACGGCGGCGCTTCCGACGACACGATCAAAAGAACCTCCCAGGCCGGCATGAGAATCGATACAGATTCGTATCCGACAAAATCTCGAACCGAGGATGACACGCGGCGGCTCCTGCGACTTCCTCCGTCGTCCTCCTCCCCCTCCTCCACCACCCTCAACTCCTTGTCCAAAGAAAAAGAAGAATCCGGGTTCTTGATCCGGGTCAGCGGGTTGGAAGCTGAAAGGAACCCTAGATCGGTCCCTTGGATAGCGTATCGAGAGAAAAGTAGAGAAATATAAGTGAAGAAAAAAAGGGTCAAAAAAACCAAGAAGAGCTTCGTCATCAAACCCCTCCGGCGCACCTTTTCGGGCAAAACGTTCGACAAACTCATCTTCTGATAAACCAAATAGACGAGCGCCGGCGCCGACGACGATTTCTTTAAAGGCAACATATCATTGAGTATCTATCTATCTGTGTGCGCGTGTGTGTTTTTTTTTTTTTTTGGTTTCCTATATAAAGAGAATTTGAAAATATGTTGAAATCTAGAAGGAGAGGGAAGAAGAAGAGTCCTCTTTTATTTTGTGATTTTGATTACTTTTTTTTAATATGGAAATTATGTGTAGATTTTTTTTAAATGGAAATTAAAATTCTTTTAGAAAATCTGAACTGTGAAAAATTAAATATAGTTAAAAATATAATGGTAAAAGGAAAATATGATGATTTGGATTTAGTGACCATATATATATATGATATATCTATTACTATTATATTGATTTTTGTTAATATAATTAAATAATTGCGTTATTTATTTATTTTTATGAGGGGTATATCAAACACCGGTCTTTCTATTATCAGTTCAAACTGACAAAAGTTATATCAGTTCCTTGTATGTGGGCCACTGGATTTAAATACTTTGACTTGACTGGGAACTAATATAACTTTTGTCAGTCAAACTGATAATAGAATTTCCGTATCAAACACTACCATATATATACAACAACACGGTTTGAACATGGAGGTGAAATTCGATTTTGAAGACTCCAACCTACAAAGGCAAAAGACTCTTGAATATGGTAGTAGAATTTAAGTCAACTCAAATCTGAGTCATTACCAATCCGAATGAACGTCATTCACTACCAACTGAGCAAATTGTTAATAGCTTAATTTGGTTTGATTAATATTCACCAAGTAATATTAATTATCAATTTAAAGAAACTTTTCAACTTCACCAAACATATCAAAAATCTCGCATGCATACAAATGCATGTTATGTGATGTGTGCGTGGGTGTCACGTTTGATGTCTAATTGAGAATGATAATAACTATCATAAATTGGGGTTACCACAAATTTTCATGACACGATATTTTATTTATTAAAAAAACAAAGAGTGTGGTGTGGGGGTGTTGCCAACTCTTATCATACTGTGATACTTCTATTTTACTTGTTATTATTAATTAACTTTACTTATTTTTATATACATGTTTCCTATTCTGTTTATAGTTTTGGAAGATTAGCTTTGTAGATTATTGTTGTAATTTCCACACACATATATATATATATATATATATTAAATATTATTTTCTTTGCTCGATCTAATTATGTATGTATAAATCGACACGTCAATGGAGACACAAAAGTTAGATATAAAAATTGGAAAATCAAACATTATTATTTGAATGGCATGTATTATTAGCATTGTTGTACCTTGTTAAAATAAAGGATAATGCTTAGGTCAAGATACTGACACACTAATGGGGTGTTGGCATGTGGCATATTTTTTCTTTCACTTTTTATATTTACCTCTTTGCATTCTTCCAAAATTGGTCACGTGCCAACATCCTATTGGTGGGGTCAGTATCCAAGCATTGTCCTAAAATAAATTACCAAAATCACCGCTATATGGTAAGAGTATTCATTCAGTCTGATACTATCTCATGTTCAATTCGTGACAAATGGCATATCAAAAGAAAATAAAAAATGATCAAAATAAAAAGAAAATAAAAGGTTTTTAGGTTTGAAAATGAAGTGATCGAATCGCCTAAAACAGAAGCGATTGAAAACAGAACTCTTTATTGGCCCGAGATTGTCCTTCAATTCTACACAAAGTTCATTCTTCTACTTTATGCTATATATATATATATATATACACATACAGTTTTTCTACTATCAGTTCGTCCTGATATAAAATATATCAAAACGATGAATGTAGATCATAGATTATAGAGAAGTTTTGACAAGTGTATATACACTTTGAGTCAAAGTATGTAAATCTAATGGTCTACATTCTTCGTCCTCATATAAAACCTGTATATAATATATATATATATATATATATATATAAAAGATTAATCTCTTAAAAGTTATGGTGGAATCAATTAATTAATTAGAGAAATGAAGGTTAACTGTCAAATGTAGCATTCTCTATTTTTCCTTTTTTTTATTTTTTATTTTTTATTTTTTAATTTTATTTTATTATTTATTGTCCATTTATGTCGGTGCTAGAAAAACAATAGCAGTTGTTTTGTAGATATATAAATTGTTTTGGACATATGTTAGCAAATAATGTTAAGCGGCACACATCCAAGTTAATGTATTTAGCAATATTTCTCAAATAAATTAAGTATAATTGTATAAAGAAGGAAGGAAGATACGATCAAGTCACATAAGTTGGAATTATTTTCCAGTGTGATTGATTGTGATATCCACTTGGACTGTAATTATTATCAGCCTTGCATTATTTGATAAGTGTGTGCTTTCTAGAAACAGTAATGCTACACATCCCACATAATATCCCGCATTTTTCACCCCACTACATGTGTGTGGCATGTGAGATGTCAAATTGTGAGTGGAAACATGGGGTATGTGTCATTAATGTGTATTCACTCACAATTTGACACCTCACATACCACATGTAGTGGGATGAAAAATATAGGATATTAGGTGGGATGTTTAGCATTATTGTTCTGGAAATTGGAAACTCTACATGTTCTTCTCTCGGACACACATTTCACACTAGAAGACTTAATTTGAAACTGACTTACATGTGTACAGTGTACATGTATAGCTACAATCATACGAGAATTCTTTGGTGCCACATAATACATACATATATTTTTTTTATCAGGTAAAATAGATTTAAAATGTTTAAAAACTACTTATACTAGCTATCGTTTTTCAGTGAAATTGAAACGTAAATGTATATATGTATATCATCTCTTAACAGAGCTGGCATAAGTGGTGGGGGGTTCAAATCTCACCATATGCATTTTACAAGTATGTGTGGAGAGTTTTCTTTCCGGTTTGTAGGGAGTAGTTATCTCCCATTATGAGAATAAATATCCGGGCCTCACATGTATTGTTTGATTTCGGCATATCCCAGCAATGCTAATGTAATAGTTCTTGTAAAATAAAAATAAATAAATAAAGAGAAACGTAAATGTATATATATGTAAATGTAAGTTGACTCATTGTGAATTGGATTATTGTTGTAGATATATTATTCTTGAATTGCTTCAAAAGTTATCTCATCTGTTACTTTATTTAATTTATACACTTTGATTTCATGTGTGAAAAGGTGTGTTATTGGACCATTCATGAAGTCACCTAAACTAATTAAGGTTTATAAGATATTCGACTGATTATTCTTTTCTTGTTTTTTGTGCTAGAATAAGATGTTCTATATATGGTTAATTAATTTAATTTAATTACTGTTTAATGATATATATATTCCACATATTGATCAATGTTGAATATTGGCTTCAAACCATCAATATGATCAACCAATAATAAATAATTATAGGCAAATCGTACTTGAATTTCAATTGTGTACGAGATCATCCAATATAATTGTGACATATTGAAATCCTTTTCTATTATTCGAAAGCTAATATAAATATTTAGATAACAAAAATAACCTTATAAACAACCTTGTTGTAATGACAAATTCAACCATCCAAACATTATCAATAACGAATAACTCCTCCGATCCATATCTCATTTGTCTCGGACGAAATTGAAGCCGATCTAGTGATAAATCTAGTCAGAAATTCAATTCCCCATGATTGACTAATCTTTTTGACTAAATTTATCAACTTATGACGCATGATTTGGGGGTCGTTTGTTTTTTCCACTTAAAACTTAATGAGTCTGAATTAAACTCATTAAGTTGTTTTGTTTGTTTTTTTAAGTGGTCAAACAACTTAAAAACATCAATAAACAACTTTAAAAAAAAAGTAAGAAATCATGACTTTTAACTTAATTCAAAATCACTGAATTACAATTAAAATATTTCTTCCAAGTCTATCCTTCAAAAAAAGATATATTTCTAAATTTATCCTAATTTGATATGGTGTAAAATTGTTTCTTTTAACGTATTTATTATTTTAAACGGCTTTTAGAAAGAAAGAAAAAAAAAAAAAACCCCTAATCACTCCAATCTCATATTGAAATCTTCCTGAGATTGAACAATTGAATTTCTCTCCTACCAAATCCTAGTAAGGACTCTTAATTTTTTATTTTATTTTTATCTACGTGTAGTGGTGAATAAACTTGCCTATCATATTATGGTGTTTGTTGTCGTTATTTTATTATGATATTATGGTCATGATGTTATGTTATATTGTTTTCTTCAGTAATCCAATTGTTTTTCCTGCATATCTTGAAATCTGTCCAAAAACAAATTAAAGTTATTTTAAAGAAAACAATCTTAAAAATTATTATTAATAATAATAAAGACAATATTGTTGAACCTCTGAAAAAAGAATAAATTTTAGACCAAATAATACATTTGATAGAAAACTTGTTTAGTGCATTTTTAATATGTTGTTGTCATGATTTTATTACTATTAGAATTATTGTGGATGCAGAAATTTTCATTTGTGATAATGTAATTTTTTTTTTTGTGTGGATACATTTTTAATACAAGTGATGTATACATTTGTGAAAATTTGAACTTTGTTTACAGAATAACATGCAAAATTATATTCCTTGATGAATTTTTTGTTTTGTTAAATTAAATTTTGTTTGCCGAAGAATATGCAAAATCTTATAAAGAGTGTTGTATGTTAAATTACTTCTTTTAATTAGTATGGGTATAGATATAAAATTACTTATTTTCAGTCAATTTTATTTTTAAAAAACAAATATGTTTATAGTACATTTAGATGTGAGAAAAAAAAAAAAAAAAAAAACAAAACAATCATGTTATTCAGATTAAGATTCCAGTCACTATTCAGTGTTCAATAAAATTCAAGACTGTTCAGTCTTTAGACACAAAAACAAACGACCCCTTACTCGAAGAGAATATTGAATAATTGTGTTGTTTTGAAAGTGATATAATAACATTTCTATATATATATCAACTCCCTATCATTTATCGACACGTCGTACTTCGGCCTACAAGAAAGCTAAGAGGCCCACCGGTTTTCGAATCCGGTTCGTATCCGGTCTACAAAGGTAAAGATAAATAAGGGCATAAGGTTGGTCACAAACTCACAATATTTACTTTTGTGGCTGTTTGTTGTGCTGTTGCGTTTTGTTTTAATGGGTCTAAATTAAACTCATTAAATTGTTCTGTTTGTTTTTTTAAATGGTCAAACAACTTAAAAACATCAATAAACAACTTTAAAAAAAAAAAAAAGTAAGAAATCCTGACTTTTAACTTAATTCAAAATCACTGAATTACAATTAAAATATTTCTTCCAAGTTTATCCTTCAAAAAAAGATATATTTCTAAATTTATCCTAATTTGATATGGTGTAGAATTCTTTCTTTTAACGTATTTATTATTTTAAACGACTTTTAACTTAATTCAAAATCACTGAATTACAATTAAAATATTTCTTCCAAGTCTATCCTTAAAAAAAAGATATATTTCTAAATTTATCCTAATTTGATATGGTGTAGAATTCTTTCTTTTAACGTATTTATTATTTTAAACGGCTTTTAGAAAAAAAAAAAAAAAAAAACCCTAATCACTCCAATCTCATATTGAAAACTTCCTGAGATTGAACAATTGAATTTCTCTCCTACCAAATCCTAGTAAGGACTCTTAATTTTTTATTTTATTTTTATCTACGTGTAGTGGTGAATAAACTTGCCTATCATATTATGGTGTTTGTTATTGTTATTTTATTACGATATTATGGTCATGATGTTATGTTATATTGTTTTCTTCAGTAATCCAATTGTTTTTCCTGCATATCTTGAAATCTGTCCAAAAACAAATTAAAGTTATTTTAAAGAAAACAATCTTAAAAATTATTATTAATAATAATAAAGACAATATTGTTGAACCGCTGAAAAAAGAATAAATTTTAGACCAAATAATACATTTGATAGAAAACTTGTTTAGTGCATTTTTAATATGTTGTTGTCATGATTTTATTATTATTAGAATTATTGTGGATGCAGAAATTTTCATTTGTGATAATGTAATTTTTTTTTTGTGTGGATACATTTTTAATACAAGTGATGTATACATTTGTGAAAACTTGAACTTTGTTTACAGAATAACATGTAAAATTATATTCCTTGATGAATTTTTTGTTTTGTTAAATTAAATTTTGTTTGCCGAAGAATATGCAAAATCTTATAAAGAGTGGTGTATGTTAAATTACTTCTTTTAATTAGTATGGGTATAGATATAAAATTACTTATTTTCAGTCAATTTTATTTTAAAAAAACAAATATGTTTATAGTACATTTAGATGTGAGAAAAAAAACAAAACAAAACAAAACAAAACAAACATGTTATTCAGATTAAGATTCCAGTCACTATTCAGTGTTCAATAAAATTCAAGACTGTTCAGTCTTTAGACACAAAAACAAACGACCCCTTACTCGAAGAGAATATTGAATAATTGTGTTGTTTTGAAAGTGATATAATAATATTTCTATATATATATATATATATATCAACTCCCTATCATTTATCGACACGTCGTACTTCGGCCTACAAGAAAGCTAAGAGGCCCACCGGTTTTCGAATCCGGTCTACAAAGGTAAAGATAAATAAGGCTGGTCACAAACTCACAATATTTACTTTTGTGGCTGTTTGTTGTGCTGTTGCGTTTTGTTTTCTGAGCTGCTCGTTTTCTGGTTGTATTTTTGGTGTTGTGTTGGCAGCGGTTGCTGCAGGTTTGGGGCGGGTGTTGTTCCCCCAGCCTTTTGCTTTGGTTGCTTGTGTTCTGTTGCGGCCTGCGGGCTTCAATTTCTCGTCGGGTGCAGTCGGTTGAATACATTAACGGTTCATTCGTAACTATTATATTCATAATAAAATGATGTAGTAAATGATATCGGACCACAAATCAACGACTCGGTTTTATTTGTAGTGCCCAATTGAGTGGTTCAAATCAACCAAGATGGACCATGAAGAGTAGTCCATGGTGGTTGGAATCACGTGTTGGAAAAATCAAAAAACTATTCTTCATGGCCCAAGAAGATGTGTTATTGGACCGTTCATGAAGTCATGACCTAAACTAATTAAGGTTTATAAGATGTTCGACTGATTATTCTTTTCTTGTTTTCTGTGCTATAATGGGATGTTATATGATCAATTAATTTAATTTCTCACCATGGTTAAGTTTATTACTGTTTAATGATATATTCCACATATCGATCAATGTTGAATATTGGCTTCAAGCATCAATATGATCAACCAATGATTATAGGCAAATTAGACTTTAATTTCGAGTGTGTATGAATACAAAAACTCATGTGGGACAAGTGAGACCGTCCAATATAATCGTAACATATAATATGAAATATTGAAGCTCTCTTTGATTATTCAAAAGCTGGTTATAATGACAAATCCAACCATCAAAACTTTAATAATTTACCATTTATCTCTATTGTTTTATTTTCATTTGTTTTGAAAACCCATTATATGTTTATCCGACTAAATTTAAGTTGATATAACGATAAATCCATTGTATCCATCACAACAATGAGATTATGAGTTCGAATTGTATTTATATTTTTTAATTACTAAATTTGAACTGATTCGAAAAACACAACGTGAGTCAGAAATTTTGTTTGTCCAGATAGACTAATGTTTTCGTCTTGTATGTATTAATTTGGATTTATTGTTATTGTGATTTGAAGTTCAAATATAGACAATATTTATCAACTTATGATGCATGATTTTGTCAGTGTTGGTTGTTAGCACATTTTGTCCAAATTCAGTATATGTATATACAATCTTTCTCGTCCTGATATATTTTATATCAGGACGAAGAATGTGAACTATAGATTATAGATAAGTTTTGACAACTGCATACACTTTGAATCAAAGTATATAAATCTAATTGTTCACATTCTTTGTCCTAATATAAAATATATCAGGACGGATTGACAATAGAAAAAAATGTATATATATAGAGAGAGAGATAGAATAGTTTTCCTGTCAAGTCGTTTTGAAATTATATGTTTGTTAAAAAAAAAATCAACCTTTTAAAATTCGGGTTGTACTTGGGCCTACGTGAAAGCTAAGAGGCCCACAGGTTTTAGAATCCGGGTTGTTTCCGGCCCACAAAGATAAAGATAAATGGGGCGGATCACGATATTAACTTTTGGACTCTCTTCAAACTCTGTACAACCTATCAATAATTTGAACACTATTGTACTTGTTTTGGAGTAATGTCACAGACTCACAATTAAAGAAAAAAATTGTCTTCAATTTTCCGTCGGTCCAATTTAAGAAAAAAAAATTGACTGCAACTTATCCATCGGTGCAGTCGGTTTAGTACATTAACCAGCTCATTCGTAACTACTATATGGATAATAAAATGACGTGGTGAATGATATCATATCACAAATTAACGACTGAATTATTTATTATACACTTATTTCGATCTCGATTTTATTTATGTGTTCAATTGAGTGGTTCAAATCAACCAAGATGGACCATGAAGAATAGTCCATGGTGGTTGGAATCAAATGTTGGAAAAATCTAAAAACTATCCTTCATGGCCCAATAAATTTTGGATTATATTAATGCAAAAAATGTTTTATATATTTACCTTCAAATTGGTCTTATTTTGGTTGAAACAACTTTTAAATATTTTAAACATAATTAGACATCAATTTTGGATAATGGACCCACCCATGGTCCAATTAATCATCATTATGGTGACAAATTGTGGGCCATGGAAGTTTCAGTGGGGGCCTCTCTATACTATATTGTTGGGCCTAATAGGCCCTAACCATAGACCCGTCCATCACAGCTCTTTTTATCAACATTTTGTCTCTTTCTAGTTCTACCTTGTGAAGTAAATATCAGGTTTCAGACAAAATATTAGTGGTCCAAATTTATAAAAAAATATTCTTGAAAATATTGTAAAATAGTATTTGGGAATATTTAAGTATATATTTGATATAAAACACCAAAAAATATGAAAAATATAGAAAATATTATCAATATTTACTTATTTGACAAGAATACCTGGTGTGTTTTTATTGGATTAGCATATAAATGACGTAATAAAATCACTTCATTAAAAACTTTATCACGTGTGAGTGTGAACGTACAAAGCGTTGTTCGTTAAATCATGTCACGAATTTAAGAGTGCATATATGCGTGTACTTCAATTTATCTAATAATATCATAGCATGCGACATCGATAACCAATTAAATATATTCACCATGTAATGCTATATGAAGAAACCAATGGGATTCATTTTTCAAAAAATTCATCATAATACTGTTACTTTGACTAAACTGTTCAAAGTGCTTCAAAAGTTTTGTTTATTAAAATTCCACATAAAATCACAGCTTGCACCAACTAAATATGGTCAATTAAAAGCGTGTGATATTTAATTCATATCTCACAATTTTATTTTATTTTATTTTGCCTTTTAAGTGACCACTCCAATAAAAAAATTAAAAATAAAGCAAACCACTTATTGCAAATAAAATCAAGTTTTCTTTCTGTCGCTCGTTGGGTATGGTTCTGATCGTCTGTCGTTAGACCTCCTGTCGATGCGATCGTTCCGTCGGCCTCCATAATAGCTACTGTTAGTTTTTCCAACAAAGTTTGCCTCATCTTCTTCCCATTTGATTTGGGCCCATGCTTTCGCTAGTACATCTTCCATTGTCCTGCAAGGGTATTTGGTAAGTTCTTTGTATAAATCAGAATCAAACCTGAGACCTTTTCTGAAGGCGTAGATGGCAGTTGCTTGGTTGCAATGAGGGATTTGCACTTTTTCTCTGTTGAAACGTCCAACATAGGCTCGCAGGTTTTCGCCTGTTCTTTGCGTTATGGTGTAGAGGTCGTCCGACAGTTTTTCCAGCTTGCGGCTACTTGCAAATTGCTCCACAAATGTGTCCGTCAGTTGCGCAAAAGAATCAATAGAATTATTAGGCAAGTTAGTGTACCACTGTAAAGCAGGGCCGCTTATGCTGGATCCAAAAGCTTTGCACATGCGACCTCTCGGAGGTCGCATGGGATTGCAGCGGTGAACATCCTTTGCTTGTATTGTGCAATATGATCATCCGGATCGGTCGTCCCTTCATACTGCTTCATGTTTGGGAAGTTGAACTTCTTGAGCATCTCGATGAGAGCAATTGCATCGACGAAGGGTGAGTCGGCGAAACTATTGGCTGTACTTTTCTTGATGGGAGCTGGAACTCCTGGGATTCTCTGGATTAGAGCCTCCATTTCTGTAAACCTACGAGAAAATTCCACATTAGTAGACAAATGTAAATTGGGCATGGGTTTTACCAATCCCGGTGTCGATTGGAGAGACATAGCCGTCTTAAGGACGTTATCTGGTCGTTGATCCATCGGTGGATCTTGTTCGTTCATCATATCGTTCCTGGCTGGTATATCGTTGAGGTCGATATCAACCCTTGCGGTTTGAAATGCTGGCTGATTTTGACGGTTGACCGGATTGATTTCGGGTTCGACGGGGTTGCCCTGCGCTCTTGGAGCAGGTCAGTCGACAAACGGTTCACCGTTTGGTTCTGATGCTGGATGCTCCGACGTTGCTGAATCAGGCACCACTCCGTCGACCAACACTCTCAGTTCTTCATTTGCCACTCGGATCGCTGCATTCTCTGCTTCAAGTGCTTGCAACCTCTCAGTGCTCGCGGTCATTTGGGCAGTCAGCACAGCAATCTGTTCCTCGATGGTTGGAGCGGATCCTTTTCCTGCCATGTTCAATTGTGGTTGGAGTAGACTGATTTGAACTTGAAGGTAGTTGCAAACTGTAAGTGGTCGAACGACTTGGTACGTCGAACGGGTCGGGTAGAATCAGGCCCAAGGCAACTAGGCTGGAAGTTGGTTGGTTGGTTGATGTCGACTGTCGTTTATACGTGGTCGTCTGAACTTTGTTGAACCTACAAAAGAACTTTAAATAGAAATATAAGGTGGAAAAAAGGAGAAAGGTGGAGGCTTGATGATAGTCTTAGATATGCTTGGGCTGAGCAAGGCAGTCAGATGACTGATGAATCAGTTCCGATGGCCGGAAAGTGATGGAACCAGAATTTCAATACGCTTGTTGTAAGCTTTTTTCAGAGAGTTTTTCGAGAGTTCTAGTGGAGGGGGCCTCCCCTATTTATACTAGGTGTCCTGGCTCTAACGTCTACTATCTGCATTTGATGGTGGACGTGATTTTAGGAGAGATTTCCTCTCAATGGGCAGTTACATATCTTTTCGTAACTGATCCCTTTGAATGTGTCTCCAACGGTAGCTTCTGCTGGCAGCTGTGTTGGGTCGACCCAACACAATGGGCCTGGGTTAGACTTGTAGGGATTGGGCCTTGGCATGTTGGGCCGTTGGACCATTTTTGACTACCACAGCAGTCGGTTGAATACATTAACAGTTCATTCGTAACTATTATATTCATAATAAAATGATGTAGTAAATGATATCGGACCACAAATGAACGACTCGATTTTATTTGTAGTGCTCAATTTAGTGGTTCAAATCAACCAAGATGGACCATGAAAGTCCATGGTGGTTGAAATCACGTGTTGGAAAAATCTAAAAACTATTCTTCATGGCCCAAGAAATTTCATGTGTGAAAAAGATGTGTTATTGGACCGTTCATGAAGTCATGACCTTAACTAATTAAGGTTAATTTCAAAAAAATAAATAAATTAATTAAGGTTTATAAGATATACGACTGATTATTCTTTTCTTGTTTTTTGTGCTATAATAGGATGTTATATGATCAACCAATAATTATAGGCAAATTATACTTGAATTTCGAGTGTTTATGAATAGAAAAACTTGCGTGGGACAAGCGAGACCGTCTGATATAATCATGACATATATTATGAAATATTGAAGCTCTCTTTGATTATTCAAAAGCTGATACAAACATTTAGATAACAAAAAGAACCTCGTTATAATGACAAATCCAACCATCAAAACTTCAATAATTTACCATTTATCTCTATTGTTTTATTTTCATTTGTTTTGTAAACCCATTATATTTTTATCTGTTGATATAATGATAAATCCATCGTATCCACCACAATAATGAGATTATGAGTTTGAATTGTATTTATATTTTTGAATTACTAAATTTGTACCGATTCGAAAAACACAATGTGAGTCAAAAATTTTGTTTGTCCAGATAGACTAATCTTTTCGTCTTGTATGCATTAATTTGGATTTATTGTTATTGTGATTTGAAGTTCAAATCTAGACAAAATTTATCAACTTATGATGCATGATTTTTTCAGTGTTGGTTGCTTGCTCATTTTGTCCAAATTCAGTATGTGTATATATATATATATATATATAGTCTTTTTCGTCCTTATATAAAATATATCAGGACGAAGAATGTGAACTATAGATTATAGAAAAGTTTTGACAAGTGCATACACTTTGAGTCAAATATGTAAATATAATTGTTCACATTCTTCATCCTAATATAAAATATATCAGGACGAATTGACAATAGAAAAAAATGTATATGTATATATATAAAGAGAGAGATAGAATAATTCTCTTATCAGGTCGTTCTGAAATTATATATTTGTTAAAAAAAAAAAATCAACCTTTTAAAATTCGGGTTGTACTTGGGCATACATGAAAGCTAAGAGGCCCACTGGTTTTAGAATCGGGTTGTATCCGGCCCATAAAGATAAATATAAATGGGGCGGATTACAATATTAACTTTTGGACTCTCTTCAAACCATGTACAACCTATCCATAATTTGAACACTATTATACTTGTTTTGGAGTAATGTCACAGACTCACAATTTAAGAAAAAAATTGTCTTCAATTTCCCGTCGGTCCAATTTAAGGAAAAAAAATTGACTGCAACCTATCCATCGGTGCAGTCGGTTTAGTACATTAACCAGCTCATTCGTAACTATTATATGGATAATAAAATGACAGGGTAAATGATATCATATCACAAATTAACGATTGAATTGTTTATTAAATACTTATTTCGATCTCGATTTTATTTGTGGGGTCAATTGAGTGGTTCAAATCAACCAAGATGGACCATGAAGAGTAGTCCATGGTGGTTGGAATCACATGTTGGAAAAATCTAAAAACTATCCTTCATGGCCCAAGAAATTTTGGATTATATTAATGCAAAAAATGTTTTATATATTTACCTTCAAATTGGTCTTATTTTGGTTGAAACAACTTTTAAATATTTTAAACATAATTAGACATCAATTTTGGATAATGGACCCACCCATGGTCCAATTAATCATCATTATGGTGACAAATTGTGGGCCATGGAAGTTTCAGTGGGGGCTTCTCTATACTATATTGTTGGGCCTAATAGGCCCTAACCATACACCCGTCCATCACAGCCCTTTTTATCAATATTTTGTCTCTTTCTAGTTCTACCTTGTGAAGTAAATATCAGGTTTCGGACAAAATATTAGTGGTCCAAATTTATAAAAAAAATATTCTTGAAAATATTGTAATATTTAAGGATATATTTGATATAAAACACCAAAAAATATGAAAAATATAGAAAATATTATCGATATTTACTTATTTGACCAGAATACCTGGTGTGTTTTTATTGGATTAGCACATAAATGACGTAATAAAATCGCTTCATTAAAAACTTTATCACGTGTGAGTGTGAACATACAAAACATTGTTCGTTAAATCATGTCACGAATTTAAGAGTGCATATATACGTGTACTTCAATTTATCTAATAATATCATAGCATGCAACATCGATGACCAATCAGATATAATCACCATATAATGCTATATAAAGAAACAAATGGGATTCATTTTTCAAAAAATTCATCATGATTTTAACCAGCCAAAACAAGTATCTACGATGCATCGAAGATTTTCTCCATAAATTTTGTAGAAAAAATCAAAAGTCGACTGTCGTGCCACTCAATTCATATAATACTGTTACTTTGACTAAACTGTTCAAAGTGCTTCCAAAGTTTTGTTTATTAAAATTCCACATAAAATCACAGCTTGCACCAACTAAATTTGGTCAATTAAAAGCGTGTGATATTTAATTCATATCTCACAATTTTATTTTATTTTATTTTGCCTTTTAAGTGACCACTCCAATAAAAAAATTAAAAATAAAGCAAACCACTTATTGCAAATAAAATCAAGTTTTATTTGATAGAGAATTATGAAAAAAATAAAAAATAATCCTTTGATTAGAGAGGGAATTCAGTTGTATTTCTGGAAGAAACTTAATTCATGATTTGCGTTGAGAATCACGTAACTTGATTCTAATAGTTTTAATAAATAATGTAATCACAAATTAAGATTTTCCTCATTTATTAGTATTTCCTATTAGTGACCGCACCGAGAAAAGGAGGACAATAATGTAGCTACTCTTTTGGTAAAACTCCAAATCAATCACGGCCGTTAAATTCATCTCTTCGCATAATCGGACGTTGTTGGTTACACAGTATCAAAAAAGGATAAAAATAGAAGGGCAGAAATTTAATATTAGGTGGTCCTGAAGAAGAAGAAGAAGACTAAAAAGGCTTAAATGTGAAAACAGAGAAATTATAAGCAGGAGATGAGTAGGGTAGAGAGCGACCAGCAACGAGAACCAATCATGCACTCACTTAAATGCTACCAAAACAATGGAAAAAAGAAAAGAAAACAATACATAATTCCTCCTTGAGCTGTTGTGCACTATTTATTCGCGTCAGTGATGGGGTTCGAGTTTTAATAAATACAGTCGAGAGACTTTTTTTATGTGTTGTCGGAGTAGTTATTCTGATTGTACCCGTGAAAATGGTATATGTAGGGTATTTACTTTTCTTGTAAAAAAATCGAAGTATTATTATATATATTCACTTTGCTAGTAAAATAACTAGTGTCGGGAAATATTTTTCATGCGTTGTGAGAGTAGTTATTCAAATTATCCGAACCCGTTACGGGATATAATGCAAAAAATAAAAATAAAAGGCCCACTACAGAAAAGCCACATTCAATACTAGAAGAAGAGTAGTTTGTTGCCGCTAAATCTGGCGCTTAATTTGTGTTTACAAAGTAACTCAATTCACCAAATTAAGCTCCTTCTAACTTTCCAAGTTGTAATAAACGCGCACTCAACAACACAAAGACATGTTCTGTTGGGTTGGGTTTTTCTTGTCGCGATTTTTTCTCTGTTTCTCGCAAGTAATTCCCCATACCGCTAAAAACATCCATAACCAATAATTTTTATTTTATTTTTTTTGGTCTTGTCGGTGAATTTTATGTGTAGTTTTGGTTACTGGGTGCTCTTATCTATGGGTTATAATCTTGAATGGTGTTATATTTGGTGGGGTTTCAATGTAGAAGAACCAGTTATTGCGGCTCGTTTTTCTGATTAGGATCTTAAGAGTTGAAAAGATTTTTTTTTTTTCCCTTTGAAAGAAAAAACCAGAGCAAATTCTGTGGTTGATCTCACCGTACCTGACCGGAGAGATTTCATTCTCTCCTGGTAAGGGACACAGGCTTCTTCATTTTTTATCGTGTTTTTATACATATTTAGTTCATATATTACACAGATTATGTGATTTCGAAACGTTTTTTTTTTTTTTTTTTTTTCACTCAAATTGGTGGTTCTGGTTTTTGTTATTGTTGATTTCTCACAATGTGCAGATAGCAAAATTTGTATTTTAGTATTTTGTGTGCGTGCTTGCGTGTGCGGTTGTTGTTGATAGAGAAATGAGTTGCTTTTCTTGTATTAATCGTCATCCAAAGGATATCAAGATTGATATTGATGATGCCCCTGAATCCAGTTCTCGACATTCTTGTGTTTCCTCAGGTATATCTGGCTTTTCTTCTACATTCGTGTTTCGTAATCTGTGTTTTGATATCAATTGTTGTGTTTGTATAATACCCTTTTGTGTATTCTGGAATGGCATTTTGTTTGATTATTAAATTGATGAACTTTGAATGGATTTTGAATTTACAAGCATCTGTTGTAGAAAAAAGCTTTGAACTTTGATTGATTGGTAATGTTGTGAATTGTGATTGTCTTGGTTGAAGAGGTTGGGAGGTTTACTGGTAAGGGAAGCGACTCAAAAGGGGAAAATGGCGGGGCGCGTAGCTTCACCTTTCGTGATCTTGCTACCGCGACTAAGAATTTTAGAGAAGTGAATTTGCTTGGTGAAGGAGGTTTTGGAAAGGTTTATAAGGGTCGCTTGGAATCAGGCCAGGTAAGTTGCAAGCAAGTTTTTTTCAACAGATTTAGGGTGCTTACTTAGTGAAAATGAAAACTTTTTTGTTTCGAAATCATGAGAATTTTGTTAATCTAATGATGCTTAGAAGGTAGAAGATCATGTCGTTACCTGTCTAGCCGATTTTATAATGTGGTTTAAGTTTGTTTGATTCGGTTGTTGTGACCAGGTTGTTGCAGTCAAACAACTGAATCATGAGGGTCTTCAAGGGCACCAAGAGTTTATTGTGGAGGTTCTCATGCTGAGCCTGCTACATCATGTTAATCTCGTTAGATTAATCGGTTATTGTACCGCTGGAGATCAAAGACTCTTGGTTTATGAGTATATGCCGATGGGTAGCGTGGAAGACCATCTTTTCGGTAAATTTCTTAAGCATTTAATAATGGATTATTTATCTTCATGTTTCACTTTTTCCTGTTGGTTGTTTCCATAATTCCTGTTTTGCAGAACATCTTTCTTTTGCTTTTATTCTCTATTGTCTGCATTATACTATTACGAACTTTACTAGGCATGAAATCTGGACTTTAAACAGAGAAGGTTATGTACTTGTTTGCAGCAATGGCGTTGCATAATTCGTTTAAACTATTCCTTGCATTCTTCGTTCAACATTTGATGTTAGACTTTTAGACTGTAGTAGGTGTTCGAACTTCAATATGTTTATTGCATGGATGTACAGGGTTTTTACTGTATTTTGCACTGTTTTAGATCTTTTGAATTCATGTCTTTGCTTGCTCATAAACAGCTTAATTTTGCGTCACTTGCATTGTAAGGATACTTGAAATAATTTGGTTATGGAACATTCTCTAGATTTTTAACATCCGGAATTTATGTCTACCCTGACAGCTTTTTCCAGTTATATTCTTTATTGTTTATATGGTATTTTAGAGAATTATAATGAAAGCATTGATTCAGGTAATACTTTTATTAACGTTAATTTCAATTTACTTACTACTTGCTTTCAGATCTGGAACCTGATCGAGAGCCATTGAGTTGGAGCACTCGCATGAAAATTGCTGTCGGTGCTGCTCGGGGACTTGAGTATCTGCATTGCAAGGCCAATCCTCCTGTTATTTACCGTGATTTGAAGTCAGCAAATATCTTGCTGGATAGCGACTTCAATCCCAAACTCTCTGATTTTGGGCTTGCGAAATTGGGACCTGTTGGTGACAATACACATGTTTCAACTAGAGTAATGGGAACATATGGCTACTGCGCCCCGGAGTATGCAATGAGTGGCAAGTTGACTCTTAAATCTGATATTTATAGCTTCGGCGTGGTGCTGTTGGAGTTGATCACAGGGCGGAAGGCAATAGATCTTAGCAGGAAGCATGGAGAGCAGAATCTCGTGTCTTGGGTAAGTAACTGTTTATCGCTTATCTATTCTCCATCTCCTTCGATTTTGCTAGTTTGTTTGTCGTTTGATGTTCTGGCTCCTCGCTCTTCCAAGATAAGTGCATATTCATGTCTAAATACGATGCATTCGTTTTCTTTTTCCCTATTTAATTGCAGGCTCATCAGTTTCTAAAAGACCAGAAGAAGTTTTTCAATTTGGCTGATCCTCTGATGCAAGGGCGATTCCCTCGCCGTTGTTTGAACTATGCAATTGCTATTACTGCTATGTGTCTCAACGAGGAAGCAACTTTTCGCCCAATTATTAGTGATATCGTCGTAGCACTTGATTACTTGGCTGCTCAGAGTGAAACTCTAGCATCATCTCAAAACCCCAGTGTCCGCAACGAACACTCGTCAGCACCTGAATTTTATCGGCGGTCTAATTCTAGAAAGAACTAATCTGCTTGAAGGTAAATTAAACATCTCAAATTCAAATATGACAATTCATGTAATTTGATTTCCACGAATATTACAACTCATAATCCGGTTTCTAACTAAAAACTTTTCCATATGCGTGCTTTTGCAGGCGTGTCATCCGTACAAATACTCAAATTTCCAATACCATTCAACGCGAAAGGAAACGAAAAGAATACATATATCTATATATATATATAGTATATGTACATGTACATGTATGTATATATATATATATCCGATTATGGAGTTAGAAGCAAATATTTTCTTTGTGAAATAATGATAATGGCGATCCCAACCTCTAATTGTGTTTGGCTAAACATTTGAAGGGCAAAATCCATTTGTTTTGTAGCTGCCAGAGCCAGAGCTTGAAGCTTTTTAGTGAGTAATTACCCAAAAGATTCTTTTATTATATATAGCAGCATACAAAAATAGATTTGTTTTTTTAAAAGAAAAAATTGCATATGACAAATTTATGAGGCCTTTTTTCAGGATTCTGGTTGGATCAGTTCATTTCCAGGAATATTTTTGTGGTATTATTGATTTGGAATATTTCCCTGAATGTTATCATTGACAGGAAACCATTAGAAATTATAACTCGAAGGTGTTGATTAAGAGAGGAATTAACCTTATTAGATGAATCTAATAGCTGATAGTCGATAAATTAATATTAGTAAAGCCGGATTGCCGCCTAGTGAAAAGGATTGATTGAGTAAACAATAAACAATAAACTTATGTGAGAAAAATAAGAATAAAAAACATTTAAAACTTAAAAGTAATAATTATATTGTCAAGTATAATAATGAGTGAGGATCAACTGAGCCCTTATCTTTTTGTTGTTGTTTTTTTTTTTTTTTTTTTTTTCATTTGTTTATTTGAATGGTTGAAGCATTAGAAACATAGTGGATATGGACCATATCCATTAGAATTTGACCCTAAACAACCTCAAAAGAATCAAATTTTTGTTTTTGATGCAAAAGATTTTGGGATTGGTTTTATGCCTTTTATTGGATCATCATCCCAACTATGTGAGATATCCAAGTATCCAAGTTCTCTTTTTTTTATGCTACTCTTTATATTTACATTAATTTATTGTTCGTAATCCAATTTATACTTATTAAAACCTAAGTTTTGGTGATTTCAACGGATTCGATTTCAAACCTAATCCACTGAAACCAAAAAAATTGAGTTCTTATATTATAAACAAAATTTATAGCTATTTTTCCATTTGATATCTTTTGTTACTTATATTTATAATAAACTTACATTTTTAATCCAATTTATACTCATTTTTTATAGTTTAATTACTAGAATTCGAGTTTCGACGAATTTGGTTTCAAACTGAATCGGTTAAAATCACAAAAAAGAGTTTTCATACGTAAGAATTATTATTTATATTTATATTAAATTTGTATTCTTAATCCAATTTAAATTCATTAAAACCCGAGTTTTGATGATTAAAAACAAGTTTTGTAACTATTTTTTCCTGACTATAGGAGGATCCCGTAATCCTATATATATATACATATATATATAAAATCGTTGCCGTTTTACACGCACGTATTAAGGATCAAATCTAAGCTGCCGACTAAAAATAATGAAGACGAACACATTATTCTCCATTATCATATGATGAGAAGCTTCTGTGGAAAAGAGATTTTTTAACTTTTATATGTAACAGCTTTTGATGACCCTCGAATCTTTGTTAAAATATATACAAATAAAGAACCAGAATTCTGAAATGCTTGAGAAGATTATTTGAATCTAATTGGGACCCCGTAAGCCGTAGCCTGCAGGCCTTTTACTTTTCAAATTCCCATATATATACTATGAATCTATCCGCTCATCATTTTGATTTTTTTTTTTTTTTTTTTTTAATTTTATTCTCTTTTTCATGGACTCCATCATTTCGTTTTTTGTCTTTTTTTTCACTCTCTTTTTCGTTGACTCCTCATTCAAATAACTAAATAAGTGTGATGCACGAAAGCTACGCTGATGTCACGCGGTTAGTTTAACCCTTTTTTTTTTTTTTTTTTTTTTTTTTTTTTTTTTGGAAGTGCTTTCCTATTTGGTTAATAGTAACAATGCCCCATGAACTTATAGTGTGGTTGCATAGTGCCATCTAAACTTTTTTTCTTGGTATTAAACTCCCTGAACTTTCATTTCTTGGCAAAAGTTGACAGAAGAGGGACGGACGTCAAAAGAAAATTACATTTACACACATTGATTATATGCATAATTACATTAAAAATGAAAAAAAATATAATAATAACACAAAAACACCCTTTAACTTGACTAATGTCTAAAAAAAAATATTAATATTTTTTTTAAATAATAATAATTAAACTACCCATTAAACAAAATTAATTTAACAAAATATTAAATCAATAATACAAACTAAAAAAAGTTTGTTTTAATTTAGTTTTAATTTTTAATTATTTTAATATTAATTTTTAATTATGATGGTGGGTGTTTCACTAGTGTTGATTCCCTGGTGAGATTCGGTTCACTAATTATAATTATAATTAGTTTTATTTTTAATTAGAATTTTTTTTTTTCATTTTTTGATGATGAATTTCTGGATTTGGTGTGGTGGTGTTGACGATAGAAAGAATTTGGAGATAAGGTGAGAAAATGATAGAAATTTTGTATTCTTAAAATTTTTAATTAATTTTTTAAATCAATTTAAATTTGGGGTTTGAAGGTGATGTATTAATAATTTAATGTATTATTGATTTAATATTTTGCTAAATTAATTTTGTTTAATTAATTGGAAATAGGGTAGTTTAATTGTTATTATTATTATTATTTTTAAAAAAATTATTAATATTTTTTTTTAGACAATAGTCAAGTCAAAGGGTGTTTTTGTGTTATTATTATATTTTTTCAGTTTTAATGCAATTATGCATATAATTAGGATGTGTAAGTGTAATTTTCCTTTGACGTCCGTCCATCTTCTGTCAGCTTTTGCCAAGAAATGAAAGTTCAAAGGGTTTAATGGCAAGAAAAAAAAGTTTAAGGGGCATTATGCAACCCCGCTATAAGTTCAAGGGACATTGGTGCTATTAACCCTTCCTATTTTAGGATGAGAAGAATTATCAAGTCAGGTATCTCTGAAATTAAAAAAATTCGAAGGATCTTTTTGTCCGTTGGACGGCAATTAATATAATCGATAAATTTGTTAGAAAGAGAGAGGGAAAAGAGTGGATCTCATGGGTGATTTCACCAATTCAGATGAGAGAAAACGAAAAGGGAGCATGATTTGAAATGTATTATGACATACGAGTTCCAGTTTTAATTTTTTTTAGTTGTATTAGATATGTTTTTGGACCGTTGGATTGATCCAATCCAATGGTCAAAAGGGATCCATGGATATCTAACTTATAATTACTTTTTAGTATGGAGTGACAGTTGTAATCCAAGAGTATTATTATTTAACAATATGCTAGACAATCCAAAAAAAAAAAATAGTCTAAAAACCAACCCAAATGACGTAGCAATTGGTTTTTTCATTAACCACACAATCCTATGATTTGTACAGTGAAGACAACTCACTTATTATATTATTTTGATTTAATTTTAAGTTAATTATTTGAGTTGTATAGTATTACTCATTAATTAAACTCGCGTATTTTTAGGGTTTCATAATTTGAGTTAGTCCAAGTTCAAAAAGGCAATTAATTAAAGTTGATAAGTAGTGTCAATTGTAGGCCTGTGGCAAGGTTATAGGTTGTTAACTTTTTTTTTTTTCTATTAATAAAAAATTAATTAATTTTGATTTGAGAGTTTTGGAGACAGCTAATGTATTATGATATTGGTGTGATTTTCTTCAAGATAAGTTATTTAATAGTCTTAACATTGCTCCACTTAATTCAAATGCCAATGACTTTTGAGTTTTTTGGTTGAAATCCACAACAAAACAAGTACTAATAATTCTATATACTTTGTTAATTACAAGAAGAAAAAGAAAAAACAATCAAGTTTTCTGTTTACTATGATGCAGAAATTATGTGTTCCTAATATCATATCATTCATGATTTCATTTCATTACTTATATTACTATCCGAAGTTTGGATATCAACATTTGTTTATAAAATGCGATTACTATTATATTATGTGGATATTAACATTTGTTTGTAAAACCCGATTACTACTAGATTACGTATGTGACCACCGTATGTCCATAATAATCTTTTGGGATAAACAAATTTATAAATCTTTGGAAAATATTGTATTTCTAGTAATTAATAAACTAACCAAGTACATAATTAGATTTTAAAAACTATAAATATTGCAAGTCAATGACAAAGAAGATGTAGGTAATTGCTTAATTGATAAGTATGTCATAACCAAGTTTCACCGGCTAAGACAGATTCATATATATATATAATTATATATACAGAAATTCTATTATCAGTTCGAACTGATAAAAGTTATATCAGTTCCTTGTATGTGGGCCATTGGATTTAAATACTTTGACTTGACTGTATGCACTTGTCAGTCAAAGTATTTAAATCTAGTGGTCCACATGCAAGGAAGTATAACTTATTTTAATTTCGATAAAACCTCGATAAAATCACATTTATTTTTATAAATTTTGATTTGATTTTTATTTTATTTTTATATATATGATAAGTTTATTGAAATCTACTTATGAATAAAATTTGATATTTTTTTTAAGTATTAAAACTATTTTTTTTGAATTTTTCTATATTTATCTCATTTTTCCGATGTTTTTATATTTTAAAAAATCGGGATAAATAGTTTTGGTACTTAAAAAATTCTCAAATTTTATTCATACGTAGAATTCATTAAACTTATTATCCACAAAAAAAATCAGATCAAAATTCATAAAAATCGATGTGATTTATTCAAGTTTCTTACCGAAATTAAAATAAGATATATATAACTTGATAATTACTAAAGACTTGTAATAGACGTGTCTGAGTCCACCGTCCACGCCCAGGGCAGTTCAGGTAGGGTTCCAAAGTATGCTGCAATTGGCGGGTCAGCTTAAGTAGGGTTCCAAGTATGCTACAATTTCCATTCTATGACCGACTGGTATTAAAAACCAAGTAGAAAAATTAGGTTCTTAAATTGACATATTGTCTTGTGTTTTACTTCACTAATCAAAATTCATCGACAGATGGAGTTAATGAACATGATAGATGGAGACCTTATATATACTGTATACATGCACTAGTCTTTTGCATTTTCAAGCTAGCTAGGTCCATTTAATTTGTTTTCAGAATTCTTTTTCAAATCCTATTATACTTTAATTTGTTAATTAAAGAGTTGAACTACTGTATCAGAGCCACTTTTAATAGGAATATTAGATTATTCGGGGGTACCCATATCTATGTTTACGCTTTAATCACATGAGTTCGTGACAAATTTATTGGTCTTGTAATTGAGGTATAGGATGTCTTCGAGAACTTAAATAGTTAACAGCTTAACCTTCCAAATTTAACCATTACTTAATTTAATTAGCTTATTTTCATAAAACTTAAACTTATAGAATAATCTTAAGAAATTAATTATGTACTTATATATATATATATATATATATATATATAGTTTTTCTATTATCAATTCGAACCGATATAAAATGTATTAGTTCCTTATATGTGGGCCATTGGATTTAAAATATAGTTTGACAAGTGCATGCATATATTTATAACCTAATAGAAATTTGATAGGACTTGTTCTTGATTAAAAAGTAAAAACAGATCGATATATAGAAGATGTGAACGAGACCAATTGAATATAACTTAATAGAAATTTGATAGGACTTGTTCTTGATTAAAAAGTAAAAACAGATCGATATATAGAAGATGTGAATGAGACAAAGTCAATTTGCATTACCAAGTCAATAGTTTCTTGGCCCCTCTAATCCTTCTTTTACTGGTTTGAAAAAGTCTGGACCACTCATAATATATTGCTGATAGATTTTATTAATGCACAATCTAATCTAGATCTTAATGATCACTTGATGTGCCATGCCAAAAATTTATATGTATACATGTATACATGAAAATCTATATATGCAAGTCCAGTTGAATAAGTACTACGATTCTAACAAGGAACGGGTCAAGAATATGTTTAAATGAAAACCTATATATGCAAGTTCTTTAAGAAGTATTAGTGTCCATTTGGAAGAACTTGTCTACCAGTTAAAAAACCTTTTTAATATAAAAAACTCTTTTCAAAAATTTTGTGTCGTTTGATTGTCACTCAGTAGAGTTTTTGAATGATTAAAAAAGTTGTTTTACGTTTACTTATAGAAACTTAAATTTTAAGTTTTTCCAAATAGATCTTTTTGAACTTTTTTAATAACACTAAAATGTCTAATATAACTAATCCTACCATTTATAAAAGCTTTTTCTAATTGACAACCAAACAATCAACCTCTTTACATTAAAATCTATACTTTAAAAGATCTACTCGAAGAAACTCTTCCAAACGGAGCCTTACAATTTTAACACCGAACGAGCCAAGAATTTACTTGGATATATCGATATAAAGGATATAGTCACGTTAAACACGTTGCCTCTTACTTTTCTAAATTCATATGTATTTTAAAGCAAACTAAGCAGTCCCCCCAAAAAGGCTACTAATTAATTTGACAAACCTTTTCAAGTTATGACATTTTTTAAAGTTACTTTTTTAATCAATGACACCCCACATGAAAAATCATGGAATGAGAAAATTTTATATAAAAATATAGTGTGTTTAAATACAAATAAATAAGTTTATAAATATGTGTGATGAGTTTTCTTTTTGTTATATGAGAGTGGATATTCAAATCATACATATATCATTTGATCTCGATAAATGATAAACACTTGACTTATTAGGTGTAATAATTTATTGAAAAGACATACTAGAATGTTTAAATAGTGTTTAAGATGTCATTTTGTGTTGTATATTATCTTTTAATTACTAAACCATGATAAAAATAAATAAATAAATAAATAAATAATAAATGAATTTTTTGTTTTTTTTTACTAAACCATGACAATATTGAATTCATGCGTCGTTTTTTATTATTATTTCACTTTATAAAAGTAGGTCAAGGCTTTCTGGCTAGCTGTGTATATTATTTTACTGCATTCAAACGATTGACAAAAAGTTTATTCTAAGATCACATAAAACATATCTATTAATTATTACATTGTTGAGTCAATGAGTGGTCCTGAGTGGATCTCCTCACGAGTCATGACTCTCACAACGATACATAAATCAGACATTCCTGAAATTATTATCATAATTTCTTCTTTTATCAGAATATATTCTTGTCTTTTTTCTTTTTTTTTTCTCATCCCAATATCAAAATTCTCATTTTCCCAATGTAATTTAGTATATTATATATATATATATATATATATATATAATTTTGTAAATTTGTATAAAGAGCACCATGAGAATTTTCATTGTTACAAAAATAAAGTACACGAAAATTATCTTGCTTATTGTAAGATTAAACATTTAAACTGTACGTATATAGTTTTAACATGACTGTATTTTGTTATTTTAATCTCTCTCTTTTTAATATATAAAATCTGATACCAAACGGGTTTAGAGTTCTACCAGAACCTATCAAAGACTCGAAATTAAACAATATATAAGCTGCCTACATTTATACTCCATTGAACATAGATTTTAATTTTTTTTTGATTATATAATAACTACCGGGAATGGTGAGATTGGGCTCTACAAGCACAGTCCGGACCGGCGAGATGGGGATAGAGAGCACCCACATATTGTGGGACAACACCCATGCTATTGGTGGGAAAATTTGTATACATACATGTATACACTGGGCATTGAATATTGGTGGTAGGGGTTTGCAAAGGAAAGGTACTCTCCCAAAATGTACCAAGTCAACAACAGTAAAAGAGAAAAAAATAATATAAAAATACCGTTGACTTGACAGCCAAGTCTTGCATTTTGCTTACGAGATGGTTGTATATTGAGCCCAAACCTTCAAAATTCGGCATTTGATGTCATGATTATCCACGTACTCATGTCATGTGTATTCATACACTACGTACTACATTGACTATCCTGGCTTTTTCCCCGTCATTTCAATTATAACAATTTCCCTTTTCAAATCCGTACCCCACTACCCCACCTCTTCTTTGTTTTATTTTTCTCTTCTTCAATAATTCAAGCACAATTTTTGGGCTAGAAAAATGTACATAAAGTTATGGGAAAAGTAGAAGATAAAATCCAGCCACACAAAAACAAAAAAAGAGAAGGAGAATATTCTAAGCTAGGGTAAGAACTGAGAATAGGAAGAAGAAGAAAATCAAACAAGCCAAAAAAGTCCAACAGGTTATTGTTTTCCTGCTGGTTGTTTCTTTGTTCCTTCTTCTTCTCCTTCCAAGAACCTGTAAACACTACTACTACCATATTTATTCTTCTTCTAATTAAATAGATCGAGTTTGATTTCATTAGATACGAATCCGAATCCACAATCCTCCAAATTCCAAAATGGGAAACTGCTTTGGAACTCATCCTGTGAATATCAGTCATAGCCAATGCACTTCTAAACCTCCTAGTCGAGGTACGTATGTTAAAACGTCGTTAAAAGTCATTTTTCTTGTAATAATCAAACATTATTTATGTTAATATTTCTTTCTTTCTTTTTCTTTTTTTTATATATGTGATCGTGAAAATTTTCTTAGAGCAAACGGACGAGGAGAAGCGAAATGGATTTGAAGGTATCAGTCCTGAAAAGGGTAAGGGTAAGATTTATAATAATAATACTCCGGCTGATGCCATGGCAACGGCAGCGGACGTGCCGTCAAGTGGGAAGATTGTGACTCCGAATCTGAAGATGTTCACACTGCAAGAACTGAAGCAGACAACCAAGAATTTTAGACCGGATTCCATGCTCGGTGAGGGCGGTTTCGGACGGGTTTTTAAAGGTTGGGTGGATGAGAAGACCTACGGACCAACAAAGGCCGGCACTGGCATAGCTGTCGCGGTCAAGAAATCGAACCCCGACAGCCCTCAAGGACTTGAAGAATGGCAAGTAAGTTTCATGGACTATGTCAAACATATTTACGCGTTTATTATAACTTGTTAGTTAAAACGTTCGGATTTTAACGTTCATCATCATCATAATTCTTATAGTTAAAATATGGATTAAAACCGTATAAATGCATGAATGGATGTCAAATATTTTTTTATTTTTTTTGCAATTATTAATGATCAAGAAGATAGCTAGGTGCACATAGCTAAGTGTATATCACCTCTTAGTAGAGCCGGTAGTGCACTTCCCTTCCACATAATTGATAAGAGGTTCAAATCTCACCATGTGTATTTTACAAACATGTGTGGGGGGTTTTCTTCCTAGCTTGTGTGAGTAGTTATCTCCCGTTATGGGAGTAGATATCCGGGCCAATGATGTAATGTTTGATCTCGACAGATCCCGATAGTCCTATTGTAATTCTCGTAACTCTTAAAAAAAAAAAAAAAAAAAAAGATAACTAGGTTTTGATGATCACAACATTTTTCATTGATTCCTCAATACAACACACTAAATCGATATTTTTTTAGAAATTTTATTGATAAAATAATATGCGTTTCGTAGTTGATAAACCAAGGAGACAATTTGGAATGTACAGATAGGAATTAATTATAAATATATATATATATGAAACCAGTAATTGTATGGCGCATTGGATGACATTTTAATGTGCAAAATGAATGGTAATTACTAATAATTACGATAGTGTATTTGGTTACAAATTATTATGAATTTGATTGTATAAAAATATTTATTGATGGCTTAATTGCAGGCCGAAGTCAAATTCCTAGGGAAATTTTCTCATCCCAACCTTGTTAAACTCATCGGATATTGTTGGGAGGATAAACAGTTCCTCCTCGTCTATGAGTACATGCAAAAAGGAAGTTTGGAAAATCACCTTTTTAGAAGTAAGAATGCAAATTATTTCATGTATGATCCGATTATGTAACATTATAGATTATTTTTAATCAACTTTTTAATGTTATAGAACCAAAAAAACACGTTGAATCCCGCAGCTAATCAATATTCTTACAAGAAATGATACTCATGAATTTGGTGTTGTTGCAGGAGGAGCCGAACCTCTTCCATGGCACGTACGTCTCAAAATAGCAATCGATGCTGCTAAGGGACTCACTTTCTTGCACTCTTCGGAGAAGAGTGTCATCTACAGAGACTTCAAGGCCTCTAATATTTTGTTGGATGGGGTAATTAAAAATTCAAATTTGATTTTCGTTTTGATAATTTAATTATCAACCGTAACATTAGTATTAATTCTCAAATTTCATCTTCCAGGCATATAATGCCAAGCTTTCTGACTTTGGATTGGCAAAGTTTGGACCTATAAACGGACACTCCCACATTACAACTCGTGTTATGGGCACGTACGGTTATGCAGCTCCGGAATACATCGCGACAGGTAATAATAAATATATAATCTGCACTTTTATCTGAAGCAAATATAAAAGTTCACAATTGATTGACGGTTAAAATATCCAATATTGGCAGGTCATTTGTATGTGAAGAGCGATGTGTACGGCTTTGGTGTTGTGTTGCTAGAAATGCTGACAGGTTTACGAGCCCTGGATCCGAATCGACCCTCCGGTGAAATCAATTTGGTGGAGTGGGCAGTGCCATCTTTGGAAAATAAAAAAAAGTTGAAGAAAATAATGGATCCGAGACTAGAAAACAAATACCCCATGGAAGCTGCAATTCAAGCAGCCGAGATTATAAAAAAATGTCTGCATTCTGACCCGAAATATCGCCCTTCCATGGACAAAATCCTGGAAACTCTAGAGCAAGTCAATGCAATTCAGGAAAATCCTAAGAAGAAGAGTTGTAGTATTAAAACCAAACCCAATAATAAGCAGCAACAGGAACATCATCATCGGTCCCCACTTCGTTTCAAGCACAATGGGACCAGAGGAGCTCGACCGAGTCATTACTAGACTCCTCCGTCTTGGTGACCTGGTCGTCCAGAGTTGCGTGAATTCTTGTTGAGGTTTTAAATATTCAATAAGAAATCTAATTTTAACAATAAAAATGGGTCTGATCGAATTTGCAATAGTTTTTAATAGTGTATGTATAATTTATTAATTACTCCTGTAAATTTTACCAGTTCGTTTTTTGTATTTAGCTAGCTATGGGAACTCATTTATGGGGCAAAAAAATGTATACCATGTTCAATATATTTTTATGTTTTTTTTTTTTTTTTTCAGATTAATTTTGCTAAGTCAATATTTCACAAGAATCCTATCTCTGGATCTTAAATTGTAGCCATTTTTCAGCCCAATAGACCCATCTGTGTTGCAGCCCAATTTTTGCCCATTAAGAGCAATCTTGGATGGGCTACAATGGAGACACAATTTGGAGCTAGGTTGTAGCCCAAAATCACAATCATCACATGAAAATTTACTTTCAATAGTTAAACAACTCACACCATATTGGTGACAGTGCACCCCTTCTTTCACATTAGCGGTGGAGGTTTGAATCTCACAATATGCATTTTACAAGCCTGTGTAGGTAATTTTCTCCTTAGTAAATATTCGAGTCACACATATGGTGTTTGAACTCGACAGGTCTCCGCAAACCCCTAACTCGTTTGGCGTCAGAATATATGTTGCAACCACTTGAAAACCACAAATTTAAATGGGTATATTCTATCCAACATTTGGTATTTGTACTGGGTATTCAAAAACCATCAATTTGGTATTTTTTGTACATGATAAATGTGACAGTCTCGGGTCCATATATATATAGTTGACAATTTGACATGTACTGGGTCGCTTTTAGTAATGACATATTGGTAGAATATATAGTTGCAGATAGTTAATATAGCGGTCCCATTCCTATCAGTGCATCCTGATACAACTTTATCAGGATATTGAATGTCAGCCACTCATTTATAACAGTGATTTGACAAGTGCATACATACCAAGTCAAAGTATGTAAAACGAGTGGCTCACATTCAATGTCCTTATATAATTCTATCAGGATGCACTGATAGGATAATTTCCAGTTAACATAGTAAGTCCCACCACCCTCAACTCTTTGCCAACCCTAATAATTCTTTGGACTCATCCGTCGTCATCATCATTTCTTTTTAATTCAGACCAGTTTGAATATTCTAATCTGGACTTGAAGAGTACTAATAGTGATCGATCTCAATAGGTCTCGATAAATCTGTAATCGGGTCTCCAATAAAGCACAGTGATGATCGATTAGATTCCAAAACACAAAAAAAAAAGCATATGATTTCACATGCTGCATGCTCTCCATGCTGAGAAAGCTTTAAATATATTTTTTACTATATTTGAAAAAAAAAAACTAAAGGGTACATGTTTGATGATCTGCTTCTAATAAGTGGAGGAGTGTGGTGGTCGATGAATGTGGACCAAACCGAACACACACATGGGTGTGAATAGTAACCAGAGACCGGCGCATTCCATTCTAATTAATCATGATGTAATTATGATGAAGAATCGATGGTTCTGATTAAACTTTGAACAAGTGATCATAATCTTTTTTCATTTTTTCATTTTTTTTCTTCCGGTCTATTTAGTGTGGTTGAAGTTGAATATTCTACTTGGGGTCGCAGTTTGTTTATATATATATATATATATAACTGATCAGTCTCATAGTAGTTTTGATCGGGCTCAAACTTTTAGGTGGTTTTTGGTTATCCAGAAAAAAGTTGAACATAAAATGAATTTCACACTTGATCATTACTTTGCTCGTAGAAATATCGTATATCAACTCTTCAACTTTATTATTATTATTATTTTGACTTGGGAACTATCATCACTTCTTTTTTTTTTTTTTTGAAATAAGGAACTATCATTAAATGATAGAATTGTATGATCATATATAGTATTATTATTTTGGAGTTAATGTGATATTGAAAGGAATGAGAAATTTTGGTTTTTTAAAAAATGGGCCAGCCAACAGGAGTGTAGTTCAGGTGGTAAACGGATAAACTTGGGTTTTTGGTAAATGACTATCAAGTCAGCGGTTCGAATTTTACCAATGACGAAAGCTTTCAAAAAAATACTTGGTTAAAAAAAAAAAAAAGGAATCACCTATTTGTATGGAATTATGTATGAGAAAAATGAAGGTAGATTTCCTTCGCTTTCATGAATTGCTTAATCTAACTACAAACAAATTCATATTTAATTTAGGTACATAGAGAGATTTTTTTATATGGATTATATATAATATATGTTTAATGTTTTCCATAATTTTTATGAGATTACAAGAGGGATTTTTTATATTTTATTAGAAGCGGATATTTTTAAATCTATTAATAATTTTAGTGATGAATTTTACTTTGTTGGGAAATTATTTATCATCTCTAATAAGCAGTTATCTTATAGTGAAGATTGACGAGTTTCAAAATCAATGAAACACTACTACAAAAAATGCAAAAGAAATCGGTTTTTTTAAATGGAAGAAATCGGTTTTTGAAAATTTTAAAACCGATATCTTTTTGAGTGTTTTAGAAAAAAAGTGCAAAAGATATCGGTTTTAGTTAAAAACGATTTAAAAACCCAGGAGAAAAGACATTGGTTTTAGTTAAAACCGATTTAAAAACCCTGATGTATAATTGATATAATAATCAGGATTAATTGTCATTATGAGGAATCGAACTTGCAACCTCAAAGTCAAAGTGGTAAGACTTTACCGCCTAACTACAAGATTGGATGTGTTAACAATTGCACAATATTTATATATAACCTATATGAGTTGTTAGAAATAAATAAATAAATAAATAATAAAAAAAACTTGTTTGATAAATTTAAATTTACTCAACTAATCAAAATTCTAATTTCTACTACAAACATATATATATTATATAAATTTTATTGGTGGGTTTATTTTTCATTTCATTTTTTATTGTGTGGTTTTGTGTTCTGCTGGAGATATTTTTGTGCAAAGTTTTTCTCTAAAACTGTATCTTTTGGCAACGAAATAAATTTTTTCATCCACGTTGGATTTTTTGATTTTTCGATACGAATCCAATGGTATAAAGAACGTAAAATTCTGGGCGGTATTTTGAAAGTTATGATCAATTATTCAGTCAAATGTCAGAAGCGATTGGAGATATTTTTATGTAAACTTTTTCCTTAAAACTGTATCTTTTGGCAACGAAATAAATTTTTTTGTCTATGATGGATTCTTCGATTTTTCGATACGAATCCAATGGTATAAAGAACGTAAAATTCCGGGCGATATTTTGAAAGTTATGATCAATTATTCAATCAAATGTCAGAAGCGATTGGAGATATTTTTGTGCAAACTTTTTCCTTAAAACTGTTTCTTTTCTTTTGGTAACGAAATAAATTTTTTTGTCAATGGTGGATTCTTTTATTTTTTGATACGAATCCAACGGTATAAAGAACGTAAAATTCCAGGCGATATTTTGAAAGTTATGAGCAATTATTCAGTCAAAGGTCAGAAGCGATTGGAGATATTTTTGTGCTAGATTTTTCCTTAAAACTGTATCTTTTGGCAACGAAATAAATTTTTTTGTCCATGGTAGATTCTTTGATTTTTCGATACGAATCCAACAGTATAAAGAACGTAAAATTCCAGGTGATATTTTGAAAGTTATAATCAATTATTCAGTCAAAGGTCAGAATTGAAACGATTGGAGATATTTTTGTGCAAACTCTTTCCTTAAAACTGTATCTTTTGGCAAGGAAATAATTTTTTTTGTCTATGCTGGGTTCTTCAATTTTTCGACACGAATCCAACGATATAAAGAACGTAAAATTTTGGGTGGTATTTTGAAAGTTATGATCAATTATTCAGTCAAAGGTTAGAAGCGATTTGCGAATCCGCGAGTGAGCTGTTTTCATTGCTTATTTTCACACTTTTCCAAATCGATTTTTGGAATATTTTCTGAATTAAAAGTGTTTGTTTGCATGTCTACTTTCTTGTGTCAAAAGTTGAGCAAATAACATTGAGTATTTTTAGAGATACGCACTTGAATGTGGACATAGGTAAGATTTGCATTGCAGAATTTTGTTTTTGAATCCACATCGGTTTTTATAAAAACCAATATCTAAACGTTTTTTTTTTTAAATATCGGTTTTCTTAAAAACCGATGTCTTTTGAAACTGTAATTTTTAAGACATCGGTTTTTATAAAAACCGATGTTTAAAAGCTTTTTTAAAATCGGTTACCAAAAACCAATTTCTTTTAGTGATTTCTAGTGATGTCTTTTAACATTTTTGTAGTAGTGAAAGCTTTAAAAAGAAAATAGTGAGTGAGTCTTTACATATTAAAAAGAAGTAACTATGGAGTAACATTTTTCATCTATAGTGAGAATGGCTATCATTGTATTAGTAGTGTTTGATATGATCTCAGTTTCGATCTATTCTAAATTTGATATTGATGTTAGTTTCAAATAATTAACAAAAAAAAAAAAAAAATAGTGAATTTATCCCATAATTAGGGCAAAATGATAGGAGAAAACAATATATGACGATTAGATGCCAAAAGATGATATGTGATGGATGCTTTAATTTGTTCCAAAAAAGCAAAAAGTGATAATTCAATTTATAGTCTCAAAAGGGTTTATTAGGTAAAATATAAAATAAAATAAAAACCCAAAAAAGGAGATTATTTTTTTATTTTATTTTTAAAAAAAGGTCCATGCACACTACCAGTAGTGTTGTTAGTCACAAAAGCATATTAAAATCAACGAAAGGACTCAGGAGAATCCAGCTTTGTTAGAGAGAGAGCCAGTTGTTTCCAGTGGAATGGAGTCAAAACACGTAATCATATAAACATGGTGACATTTTCTGCTTCTGTTGGGCCTTTCACATTTTTTTTACATATTCTAAATCGCAAATGATTAGGCCAACTTCGCCAATTTCAACCTTTTTAGTTGGGTTCTCAACATGGCCATTATTACAACATTCTTATAAACAATCAATAATAATAATAATAATAATTCTTTAATAGTAATTACCAATACGATCATCTAATCAAAACACAGTTTTTCTCTTGTTTAATAACATCCAGCTTGTGTTCGGAAACCTGCAAATGACCTCGTTTCGGCCGATGGACTCTCCTTTGGAGACTCTACCACCAGAGTGTTAAGGTTTGCTTGGATTTGAGCTTCTATTCTCTGTCAACCTTGTGGGTGGTAGCTGTTCCTCTCTGTGAGGATTTTGTACCTCTTTGTGAGGGTGTTCTTCCCACTTGTTTGTGGGTGATCTCTCCCGGTGCGGGAGTTGTAATCTGGGTTGTGCTTCGATGTCCATTCTCGATAGGGTCCAGTTGATGTAACCATCTGGATCAGGTTTCCAGTTATTGTAACCTGTTAGTTACTTATTATCAAAAAAAAAAAAATTAACATTTTACTACGAATCTCACAAATTTATGATATCGTTTATAAAATATGTAAAGTTAAATATATATATATATATATATACAGTTTTTCTATTGTCAGTTCAAATTAATATAAAATATATCAGTTCCTTACATGTGGGCTATTGGATTTAAATGTTTTGATTTCGTTGCATGCACTTGTCAAAACATCTTTTAAATTCAACGGTCAACATGCAAGAAATTAATATATTTTATATTAGTTTAAACTGACAATTGAAAAACTATATATCAGTCTTTTTCCTATCATTTCGTCCTGATATAAAATATATCAGTTCCTTGAATGTGGGTCATAGATTATGGAGAAGCACTGACAAAAGCAATTGAATCTAGTGGTCCACATTCAAGGAACTGATATATTTTATATCAGGACGAACTGACAGAATAAAGATTATATATATATATATATATATATATATGTATATATATATATATATGGTCAGGCTATAGAACACCGGTGTATTCATACACCGTGTAGAAAATATTGTGATCGTAATTTGAAAATGTGTGATCCGACCTTCAATCGCAATATTTTTTACACGGTGTATTGGTACATCAGTGTTCTATAGATTGACCCATATATAGAAAGAAAGAAAAAAAAGTGAGGTGACGCGGTAGTAGTAGTAATGGTTATTCGAAGCGTGTTCAACATTATTGGATTGCCTTGTATGAGTAAAAATCATGTCTGAATGCTAATTGATATCATATCATGTCAAAATCCTGATATATAACAGCAGCCGAACACTTGAAAATGAAGCAAGCCTGCTTCCAAGTTCCAAGTACCGGACCTTCTTCTTCCCTGTTTTTTTAACTGACATAGACTTCTTGCTTGCTTGCCTCTCAATAACACATATAAAGTCACAAACGGGTCCCAGATTTTGAACACATCTTCATCAAATAATGATCACCATTTATCTCAATTTCTCATCATACACATAAATTCTTAACAAATTATTATACCCGACTCTGACCCATTAATATTCTATTCCTGTACTTAAAGAATCCAAAGCTGATCTTACCATAGAAACTAATCTCCTCTTAATTCACCGTGTAATTAATTTCGTTTAAAACATATTTAAACAACTTATAAAATACATGCAAGTATAACGTACAAAAAATCCAACTTATTATATTGTAAGAGAATCTGTTTTTGAATTGTCTATTAGCTTTAGGCGGAGCCGCGGTGGAGGAGTTGTGTGTGTGCATGTGTTTCAACTTTGAAGAAGTAGTTCTCTTCTTGATTTGGTGTTTGGTCTGTTTTTTAATTTATTTATTTATTATTTGCTGCTGCTTTTTGCATGATCGATTCGAGGCGTGGCGCCGAGAGAAATGATAACATCAAATGAGTGGTAATCATCACCATGACAGACTGGCTTTGGCGCTAGGGACTAGCTAGGGAGTGTCTTCAAAAAAAAAAAAAAAAAAAAAAAAAAAAAAAACCCCATAACTGGCCTGTTTATTCTTGAAGATTTGACAAATTAGCAGTTGTCGTTATAAAAAAATATACAAGAAGATATATAGGATAGAGAATTTCATGTGTCAAATCTCCGATAAACGGATGTGTCGATCAATATGCGGATTCGGTAAATCTTCAGTGAACAATGCACCGATTAATATATAAATCCTATATTTCCAGTATTTTCTCTATCCAGTATTCGATAAAATTCAAAAATTCTCAGTTTTCAATTATAAAAAAAACAAATAATCCCTTACATTATCACATATTAAATCTTGGTGAACAGTTTTGCATCAATAAATATGTGGACCAGGTATGCATCTTAGATTATCTCATTCTCTAGAATCTCATCTTCTTTCTTTTGGACCCCCACCATTACCACTCTCTATTCATCATTAGCCCACACCCTTTTGTCAATTTGTAATTTATATTTAATTAATTAATTTTTTTAAAATATTACAATAATTCGGGGTTTTATTGGAGGGAAAGACTCAAACCCATAACCTTGTGATGTGGATGTGAGAGGTTTTACCACCATACCAACCTCATCCTATCTATTTAATTAATTAATTGTCTCTTAAATACCATACGACCAATACCTATAATTATTTAAGGGTTAATGTTAACATGTATCCTAAGGGCATAAGTTACAAACATAAACGTTTTTTTAATTGGAAACTTAAGAATAATGTTTGGGCATTGACTGACCAGTCAGTATCCAAAATACTGACCCCACCAATGAGAGTGTAGCATGTGGTATTTTTTCTTTTACTTTTTACGTTTATCTCATAAATTGGGTCATTTGCTACACTCTTATTGGTGAGGTCGGTATTTTGGATACTGACTTATCAGTACCCAAGCATTATTCGAAACTTAATCACTATATTTATTGTATATTTATTTGTAAAAATATAATAAATGCTTTAGGTTATTGAATATGATATAATTTGATACTAATAAATGAAGAATAGTAACCTGTGCCCTCTGCCCGTAGGGCACAGGTTAACACTGCCCATAAATGAATTATCTCTAATATATAAGAGTGACAAGTCAATATTCCACTTGATTCTGCTCATTCTAAGAAATACAAATAAAAAGCTTGTGGATACATAATACATCAATGTCTAACTTGGGTTTTTAAAAATATTTTTAAGATTTCAATTAATTCTGATTTTTTTAAAAAAAATCTCTATAATTTTGTGTACAAATTTGGGATACACGTCTACATCTTCTGTTTTTGTTTTTTCATTTAATAGCCTTTTTTTATTTTTTATTTTTTATTATTTTTTTATTTTTTAAAGGGTAAAACTATATAAACTCAAATTTCTGACTCAATTTTTTGACTTTAATATCTCAATCATTGAATTAAAGAGCACATGAGCTAATAGGTGGTTGATATATTAAAGTCAAAAGATTGAATCAGAAATTTGAATTGATATAGTCCGACTCTTTTTTTAAAAGAGGGGTACTAGAATCACTTTCTCAATCCACTCTCTCTTCATATGATGACATGTGTACACCTTCTACTTTTTTGACATCAAATTTAGAACCATATAAATACACTGTTTTCTTTTTTAATGTTACTTACAATTCAAATCTACATTCCCAATTTGCCCTTTTTCTTCTATAATATATAAAAACCAGAATTAATTTGTTTTAAAATACCTAGAATTAATATATATATATATATATATACACACATATATATATTAACAGTACATTCAAAGCCATAAAAAGAGGCTAAAAATAGATGTTTTAAAGCCATTATAAAACAACTATTTTATCATAAAACAACTATTTTATCCTACATGTAAAATAAACAGTTTAATTAATATTTAATATAATAAAATAAAATTGTAACCGTGAGAAGACTAATTAATCTGCAATTATAATATACAACTTAATTAGTATAATACGCAGTTTAATTGCATAGTATATATACATTTATTTATTTATATATATAAATATATATATATATATATATTTAATATTACAATATTTATATAATGTTAAAGCTATTAATTCTGGTTTTTATTAAGTATTTAATTTTAGGTTTTATTTATTGAAGAAAAAAAGGGTAATTTGAGGAGATGTTAGTTGGTTTGAATGGTAAATAACATTAAAAAAAAACAGTGCATTTATATGACGTCAAATTTAATGTCAAAAAAGTAGAATGTGTACACATGTCATCACATAAAAAGAGGGTGGGTTGAGAAAGTGAGTTGAGAGAGTGATTTTAGCATCCTTATTTTTAAAATATTACTTTAATTCGGAAATTTAGAGAAAATGACTCGAACCCACAATCGAGGAATATACCACTTGACCAACCTCATCTTATCGTTTATTTAATAGGGTTAGTTACTTAATCGTATAATCGTGTTAAACAAAAAAAGTCAAGTCCAAATTATGTAAATTGTGTGCAATAAAGTATATATATATATACAATTTTTCTATTATCAGTTCGAACTGACAAAAAAAATATCAATTCCTTACCTGTGGACCATTAGATTTAAATACTTGTTAAATCATTTTTTAAATCCAATGGTCCACATGTAAGGAACTATATATTTTATATCAGTTCGAACTGATAATAAAAAGACTGTATACCAGTATTTATATTGTCAGTTCGTCCTGACAATAAATATATCATAACGAAGAATGTAGACTACAGATTATGGAGAAGTTTTGATTAGTGCATACACTTTGAGTCAAAGTATATAAATCTAGTGGTCCACATTCTTCGTCCTGATATATTTATTGTCAAGATGAACTGATAATAGAAAATATATATATATATATATATATATATATATAACGTCATTGGTATATTCTTTAATACAATATGATTATTTATAAAACTATTTTTTTATAAGGAACAAAAATTATGATGATAGATAGACAGATAATTCTACGGCATAATTTGTTCTTCACATATTTTGTGTGTGAGGAAATAATAATTACCAAAAAAGTTTTAAGCCAATTCATATAAAGTGTATGGACAATATACTTGCCTTTGATGGAACATCAACCAATACAAGCGGGTAGAGGCGTAGAGCAAGAGAGTTTCAAGAAACAGAAAAAAGGAAAAAAAGAAAAAAAAAAAAAAAAGAGACCAATCTAAATCACTTATAAACTGTGCTTTGTGCTGTAAGTATATAATCTAATTAATGAGAAAGTGTTGAAGCTACGAGGTTGGTACAACGGTATACCCCTCACACTTATACCACAAGGTGGTGGGGAGGGGCGGAACTGTTTGAATTTTAGCTTGGGCTCTGAATTTTGAAACAAATTGATTTTATTTATTTATTTATTTACTTTATTTAAAAATATATTAAAAAAAAAAAGTATTAAAAGATAAAAAGGATAATTTTGGGAAAAATGAAATGTTTTTAGATATTTTTTTTTAATTTAAGTTTTTATAATGAAGCGTATTTATAAAAAAAAAAAAAAAAAAAAAAAAGTGTGAAAAGGAAAAACTTGGATTGTAAAAAGAAAATCTCTTACTAAAATAACAATATATTACAATTTTATTTACCAAATTATCCTAACTAAAACAAAATGCTCCATACACAATTTAAAACATATAAACAAATTAGAAATATCGAAACACAATTTCAATCTTTGAAGCACAATTGAACGGAACATGTTATATTTAATTATTGATTGCTAAAATAATAATAATAAAAGAAGTAAATAAATCATCTTGATTGAGAAGTGGATAATTTTGTTTTATTTAATCTTAGTACTATATGAGCTAGTTTGGTTGAATTTTAGTAACAGTTTGTTCAATTCAACCCAATCGCTATTGTAGGTTGCGATGTCAAACAATTATCAATAATGTTATTGGACCCAAAAAAGTAACCCAAAATTTGAACCAAAATCTATGTGGTAACATCATACACAACATGGGTTCACGTCACTCTTCCCAAATATCATTGCTCAACAATTATATACCCAACCAAGAACACAATAAAGTAATAAAATTTTCATGCATATATAGTTAAGGTTCGTTTAATTTTTTTTAGACCATCCAACCAAAGCATCCTGCTTCGCCCTTGGTAGTGGGTTCGAGTATTCCCCCTTTTTAAACCCATAATTTATGTAATACTTAAAAAAAAAAAAAAAAAAAAAACAACAATACGAGAAAATGTTAAATACAATTGATATGCTATACTATCTATATTTCAATTCAAAAAGTATGAAGTAATTTTAAACATAAATTAATGTCATTAGTCTATTTTAATGTTTAATTATAGTAACACATGGCCATCGATGTGATAACAAGTTGTCCTCGTCGAACAAGTAACGTGAAAGGAATTTTAAGTGTAGTTGTCATATGATTCATGTCTAATTAGAATCTATAGAAAATTAACACATATACCAAATTAAAAAAAAAAAAAAAAAATCAAATAAAATAGCATTTGATTTTGAAAGTTTGGTTTATGGTGGCGTTAGTAGTTAGTGGTTTATTCACACTCTTTAATGGAGCCGGTGAACCACCCGAGACTGCACTTTAGTGCGGTGGTTGAACATTGAAGATTATCGATTCTCAATTCATTTAGTATTGACTGCTTCTTTGATAACAAAAAAATCAATAATGCTAAACATCCCACCTAATATCCCACCTTTTTCATCCCACTACATGTGGCATGTGAGGTGTCAAATTGTGAGTGCATACATGAGGTAGGTGTCATTAATGTGTATCCACTCACAATTTGACACCTCACATGCCACATGTAGTGGGATGAAAAATATGGGATATTAGGTGGAATGTGTAGCATTATTGTAAAAAAATAAAGCCAACATCGGCGTAGATTCGTTGGTAGATGGACGAGCTTGGCGATTCGAATCCTACTATTAGCGAAAGTTTTCGAAAAAATATCTGGTTTTGGATTAATAGACATTGTATATAAAAAAAAAAAGATAATAAAAAAATAAAGGTCGATCAAACAAAATATGCGCTCTCAAAATTTTGAATTGGATTAGGGATTTATCTCACATATACATATAAAATATGTATGATAAAATTCAAACTTTCATTACTGATATAAAAAAGGAGTAATGTTAGATATCATACATAAAATCACAACTTTTCCATCATAGTACATATGGTCGCTGATGTATCAATTGGTGAGTATATACACATTAATAATGATTTACCTAACTTATTTATGTATTCACTTATCAATTGATACATCAACAGATACACGTGTTATAATGAAAAAGTTATGATTTTAGGTGTGATATTTAGCATTATACGTAATAAAAAGAGATGCATTGACAACTGTGCTACTTATTTTTGAGCATGATTCAAAATCGCACTAGTAAATTCTAATATGGAGGGAGAGGTGCAAAATAACCAAACCAATAATTATTGTGCACTAAATGCCCACGATTGGACACTCGTATTCTTGTTGAAATTCACTTCAAATATATTGACATTTGTTGCCATTATAGCCATTTTGTAAGAAAATCTAGAAGCTTGTTCAAACTAGGAAAGAACAGGGTACATAATACAGATTTCCTAAAAAACTGGATCTCATTTTCATTTATAAATGACAATTCAATTTTTTTTTAATTTTTTTTTTAATCACAAGAAAGAATAAATATTTTAAAGGTTGGAGAGACCCCTTCCCTCCCCTCAACAGTAAATATCTCTCGATTATAAGAGTAATATTCTAAAAACGTATACATTGTTTGAACGCTAAAGTTCCGATAAACATAATATATATTATATATTAAAAAAATCATTTGGATGTACACTAAAGTTGCCATAAATAACACGAGTCATTTTCTCACCTAACTGCACACACTCAATTTAAAGGTTGTTTCATTTTTATTTTCTGCTTTCAATATATTTTTTTTAATTACAATTATTAACGGGATTTGGTGAGATTAGACTCTACAAGTACGGTTCAAAATACTACTCCTATTATCGGAGAGAGGTTACATATGAACTCCAATACTCACATCCAGAGAGAGGACTGCTCTCACTCTTAGGAGATGTCTCGCCATATTTTAGGATTTTATAGCCAAATGAAAAATAAATATTACGACTACCAAAGCTTGAGCCTTGGTGATGGAACTTTCGTTTGAATACTCCAATTTTTTAGATTACAATGGAAAACAAAATTAGCATACATAGCAGTCAACGAGTTCCCACTGCCATTGCAAGACTTTCTCAGTGACCCTTACGTGGGCCTATCCTTTTATGATTTACATCAATTCATTATTTATTATTGAATGCAATTTTGAAATATCAATACTTTCATCGATTTCAAAACTTTCATTTTTCTCAGTTTTTTTTTTTTTTGAAAGCCGACACTCAGCGAGAACTAGACTCAACTACAAGCACGGTTCGGAAGTCTACTCCCACAAGGAAGAGGGTTACTCCCACTGATATGGGGAGAGGGCACCCACACATGGTGTTAAACTAAGGAGGGACAAGAATTATATATATATATATATATATATATATATATATATACAAATATGTGCATGCCATGGGTATTGAACCATGGTGGTGGAGGGCTCTAAAGGAGGGTTTACAAATTTGTTTTTGAATACCAACAATACAGCATTAAATGGGAAAATGTTGTTATGGCTAGTTACTTTCTATTCAATTTTATTAATTACGCAGTCAGCTCCACAAAATTTGGGAGGTAAATTTTAAAAATTATTATTATTATTATTATTATTTTAAATTTTTATAACTTTGATAGAAAAATATAAAAGGTCGTGTTAACCTGTGCCCTTAGGTTAACAGCTACATAATTACTATATTTTTTGTATTTTTTGTCTTAATCAATGTATAAATACTTTTTTTAATAGTAATTATGTAGTTGTTAACATAAGGGCACAACTAAACACTACCCAAATATAAATACAAAAACAAAATGAAATTTAAATTAAATTTAAAAAAATTGCAAGCTTGGGACAAGATCACAAAACCCCTAACCCCTTCATGCCATGACGTGGCTTGGTTGTTGATATCATGTTAGCTTGACCGAATGAATAATCAATCAAATGTGTTTTTTTAATCTTAATAATTAATTTATGCCGTTATATTGAATATATATATATATTTAAAAGTAAATATTTATGAATAATCTATTAATTGTGTTTTCAATGTTACAGGTCGTACCATATGCAGTTTCAGCGACTCTAACTAGAAACATTTTCTAGAAACATTTTCACGGCTAAATGAGCACTCTTACAACCGACTAGTCTGATCCGATATTTATATGTTTTTTTTTTTTTTTTTTTTTTTGATATAAGATATTTATATGTTACTTGGCGTTTTTGCCAATCAAATTTATTTTCTTGGCGTTTTTGCCAATCAAATTTATTTTTTCTACGCCACATAAAACATAATTTCAGTGGTTTTCCTCTCTTAAAACAACTGCTGGTTTCTTTTCCTCAGACTAATCTACGAAATTACCAAACCACCCTCCTCCTCACACACTCCTTCACTCCTCAATCATATATATAATGCCACGGGAGTTTCGCTGGGCCGCTATTTTTTTTAAATTTTTTTAATTTTTTATAATATTACAATAATTCGAGATTTTTTTAAAGGGAGAGATCTAAGAATTTAAATCCTCTATTGATATGATCTTTTTCCTGACCTCATATAATCTTATATTAATAGAGGATTCAAATCCAAGACTTAAACCCATATCCTTGTATTGTGGGTTTGAGAGGCTTTACCATCGGACAACTTCATCTTATCCCGATTTTTCGCAGAGTTGCTGTAGCTGACGCAAAATCAAAACCACGGTTTTAAAAAAGGTGACCGAAAGCAAGGGCAGTTTCGTAAATGAGCATAGTGGTTTTCGTCTACTGACAAAAAAAAATTGGATTTATTTTAGTTGCCAGCACGAACTGTGAGTCTACACAGAGACCCGAGAGGGAACTGAGAGTAACACTATAAATTCGCATTTTCATTGATTATCTCTCTCTAAAACACTAAAGTTAGTCTCGCGTCTCGACATTCGCGTCGCGCTTTTGTGTTGTAATATCTTTCTTATCGAACACAGTCGTGTGTTTAGTACTATGGAGCTATCACGGAGATTCAGGCTTCTCCTGTCGATTTCTTTGTTTCAGGCAACAATCTCTACTCGCTGCTCTATCGTTTTCTTCATTTTTACTTTTTTATGCTTATGGAATTTTTATTTATTTTTGGAAGGAGAAAATCTGCATCACTGTTATCTGTTATTTACTTCCTGATTGTTTGCTGAGAAAATGGAGGAAAATTGAAGAGAAAGAGAATTTGATTTTTTTTTTTTTTTTTTGGTTTTTTTTTTGTTTTATGTCTGCTGCTACCATTTTCATGATTTTACTTCATATTTTATTTTGCTGCGTTTGGAAGGAGGAAATGTATGTCACTTTTTCTATCCTCTTCGGTGTCTGTTTGGTAGATGAGAAAATGGAGGAAAATTGAAGAATGAAAATTCTGAACTCTTTTTTTTGTTATATGTGTGTTGTTAGTTATAACAACTTCGAATTAACGACACCTGGCTTTGGTGAATCCAATTCTGTTAAATTTTTTGCTGAGCTACCGAATTTGATTGACTTTTTGGCACAGTCTCTCTGCAATACTTATTTTGTTGAAATTTTAACTTAATTTTGAGTTATGTGTACGTGCAGGTTCTATTTATTTTCTCAGTAGTCCGCTCACAGCCTTCAAATGCTGGGTGAGTTTTTTTGTTTAATTGTTTCTAATGATTTTTTTCTTTTCGTGTTAAGAACTAAAGAGCTTTTATTGAATTGAATTATATTGATCTCGATAATAGATATTGAGCAATTGTATTCTTTTCTCTCTTTGTTGACTAGAGTGAAACATGCGGAGGAATATTGTGCAATGTATGACATTTGTGGAGCGCGAAGTGATAGAAAAGTATTGAATTGCCCATTCGGTTCCCCGGCTGTGAAGGTATGTTGTTCTGCAGTGACAGTGGAAGTTGGTGGTTCTGAAATTTTACATGGATTATCTTGCTGAAGTTTGGTTATTAGTAGAAAAAAAAAATGTTTATTGGATTCTATAAGTTTGTAGTTTCAAAAAGCCATCTTGATTGTAATTTTTTGATGATTACGTGTCATTATGTTTCCCCAGCCAGATGCCTTACTTTCATCAAGAATTCAAAGTTTGTGCCCAACAATTACCGGCAATGTTTGTTGTACAGAAGCTCAATTTACTACTTTACGGACGCAAGTTCAGCAAGTAAGATTTTAAACTGAACCTATTCTTGATTTCCATTCCCACGATTTGAGTATCTTTTTCTTCCTTTGCACCTATGGGTTAGAAGGCATCTGATGTCATCCAACTATATGTTAGTTAGACTACATTGTCATTTCCTTAACATGGAATTGATATTATGAATATGTTACATTTACGTGTCCTCGAGAGGAATGTACTTAGGAATTGCTAATTTTGCTGTTAATGTTGTCTAATACTCCACCAACTTGGCTTGATATCTGTAAAGGTTTAAATTTTGACAGAATTTCTGCTACTATGCTATAGTTTCTAGGTTTGTTTCTTTCATGGGCCAGCAGCCAAATGCTTCTGTTTAATTGGCAGCACGGAATTGTAGTTATTTCAGAAAATTCGAAACTTCAAGTTATGAGAGAAGTTTTGTATCATACTGTTAATGTCTGACCTCAAAAATTTCTTTGGTTTCTGGTGTTAGTTTTCAAGTAAATGCCATCTTTTCTTCACATTTTTTTTAGTTTCTATTTTATTTTTATTTATGGCAATGGAACATGTATTTGCTATTATAATTTAGTTAATTAGGAGTTGTTGGTTAGTCTTTTAAGTTTTTAGCTTGTCATATTATCTCTGTTTATGCTGCCATTCCTTTTCAATATTTCCTCTCTTTTAAAATGATATGAACAATATAATTCTTATATATGTATGTTATGCAGGCGATTCCTTTTCTTGTAGGCTGTCCAGCATGCTTGAGAAACTTTTTGAATCTATTCTGTGAGCTTACCTGTTCTCCAAATCAGAGTTTATTTATCAATGTGACTTCTATTTCCAAGGTCAGGAATTTTATACATTTCTCATACTACTATGCTTCCCATCTGACAACTAGAATGCAATCTTGCTACTTATTGAAATTTTGAGAAGAAAGCTATCTGTTCTGTTTATCATCACATTCCTTATCAGAGACAGATAGTCATACCTCAAGGCACATAAATTAATTTGAGAAATCTTGTTCTTTTTGCAGGTCAATAACAATATGACAGTAAACGGGATTGATTATTACATAACTGACACTTTTGGTGAAGGGTTATATGAATCTTGCAAGGATGTAAAGTTTGGTACAATGAATACTCGAGCTCTAGATTTTATTGGTGCTGGTGCTCAAACTTTTAATGGTAAATTGCTAATTTTAAAATTGCATTTAATACTTCTCTCTTCATTGTGGAGTGAATCAAGGTGCTAACAAAGGGAAGGGTCCAAAAGCCTGTTGTTACAGTTTCTTATTACTTTTATAGATTGCATGAGAAACATGTTAAATGTTCTCTTTTTTGAAAGTTTCATATTCATCTTGACAAGTCAGAATACCTTGTCTTTCATCAATAAAGGCCACTGTCTTTGAACTTTTGAAGGCAATTTGGCTTACGTTTTTGGATTAAGAGACACAAGTAACTTTCATAACCTAATGGAATGTAAAAGTAGCCATATGGGAGTGAACATTTATGTGCAATAATACACCAAAGTTATCTTCAAATTTCAATGGTTCAGGGGTCATGTAATGAGGATTGTAGTGATATTGCTAAAAATGCCTTAACTTCTTTGTGAAGCCTTTTGTTTCACTGTATCTTCTTTTACTATGTTTTATGAAAGTAATGCTTGGTTGTAGATTTAACAATTTTCTTCAGCAAGGGAGTACTTGTTTTTCCTTCATGGTAATAATACTTTCCTATAACTTGCTTTGCATTATTGTTTTTGGCAGATTGGTTTGCTTTCATTGGTAGGCGAGCTCCTCTTACTGTTCCTGGTTCTCCTTATGCTATTAAATTTTTATCAAGTGTTCCTGAATCATCTGGAATGAAACCTATGAACGTATCTACTTATTCATGTACTGATGTTTCTATGGGATGCTCTTGTGGTGATTGCACATCATCTCCTGTCTGCTCTAGTACAGCAACTCCTTCTCTTCATAAAGGGGGTTCCTGTTCAGTGAGAATTGGATCTCTTAATGTGAGAACCGAAAATATTATAGTTTTATTTTTTGGCTTTTAGCCTTTTAGTCACATTAAAGTGAATTTAGAATTTTTAGTAGTATAGTTTTAGGTGCTATGCATGTTTCGCTAATTAGGTTTCACTGGTTGATATTTGCAGGCCAAATGTGTTGATTTTGCTTTAACAATCCTGTACATAGTACTGGTTTCTGTGTTTTTGTGGTGGGGTTTTGTTCATCGGTCAAGAGAAAGGAGCGGAACCTTTAGAATGAAGCCACTGTCGGATGTAGCGGATGGTGGTGAATTTTCTGTTAATAGGCAGAAAGATGAGAATCTACCCATGCAGCAGGTGCATCTTTTACCCATTCCTAACTTATGTTTTTATTGACAATGTTTCACCTTAATCAAATCATTCAACTTATGACACAAGTTTTGCTTGTCTTGATTCAGTTGATCTGCCTTTGTCATAGCTTTGGTTAGAATGGAAAACAGTTAAAATTACTAAATTTTTTATTTTTATTTTTATAAGTTCCTTTATGTGTAATATGTTATTTATGAGTATGATTTAATGGCATCCTGTAAATCTAATATTAGACATAGCTGTGCATCACTCAGCCCGGAAATCCACTGATTGGTTATCTCATACTTGAACTAGCCAGCTATGCTATTACCATTTTTGACTTAAAAAGAATTTTTTATATAGCGGCCAGTTTACCAAGTTCATACTCATTGCTAACTTATCCACAATGACTAGCTCATGATTGGTATCAATTTTTTTTTTTTTTTTATTGTCCATTCTTCTTCTTTTTACTAGTTATTGATTGTTCTCTCTCTCCCTCTTCTATTTAACCTTAAGATCATTCTTTAGGCTGATCACCTCATGAATTTGTTTTGACTGAATCTTTATATCAGATGCTTGAAGATGCTCCTCAAACTAGAAACAGGATTCAACTTTCAATTGTGCAAGGATACATGTCGAATTTTTACAGGTCACTGCCTATGCCATTAATGCATACAATATTTCAAGCAGAATGATATTTGACTATGTGGAAACTTGTTTATATTCAGGAAATATGGAACGTGGGTTGCTAGAAATCCAACCCTTGTATTGAGTTTGTCAGTGGCTATAGTTCTTCTACTTTGTTTAGGTCTAATCCGTTTCAAGGTGGAAACACGGCCTGAGAAGGTATTTTTTGGCACTAAATGTCTTCTGCATCTTATACGAATAGAATATATATTTTTGCTCACTGTCAATATATACAATTTTTTTTTTTTTTTTTGCCTAAATGTTTGCCAACTTCAATTACATGTACTATTTCAGCTATGGGTAGGACCTGGGAGTAAAGCTGCAGAAGAGAAACAATATTTTGACAGCCACCTTGCTCCTTTTTATAGAATTGAACAGGTTCTGCATTCTTGCCCTTTCTGTTTTCTTGGTTATTATTTTTTCACCTCATCTATTTCCTCATTGTACTCATTTCTTGGTAAGCATTGGGGTCAATTTTGTAAAGCCAGCAGGGCCTACAATCACAATGATGATTTTCAAGGTCTCAGGGAGACCTGAAATCATCTATCTTTATATTACTGAAAGACATAACATGCCAACCATTCTGACTTTTCAATGGACCAAAAAACCAGCTGAAATTTTTTATTGTTTTACTCTCAGTAATCATTTTTCAGTTGTTTTGCTGGAAAAAGACCATGATATTACTTTGTTCGCTTTTCTTACATGCTTTTGAGAAGTCAAATTCTGCTGCACATGACACTGTGCAAGTAAACTTTAGGTTTTGTAAACACTATTGTTTTTTAAGGTTCTAGTGTTTGACATACTAGTATCTGCATGCATGTTAAGCATTTCGTTTTAGAATGCATGTTGTGCATAAATCAGCGTGTAGTTATATAACTAATAAAATTACTTTACTGTTATTATTTTTAAGTTTTTGTTGTGAAATAATTATCGCTGAAATCGGAGATTTGTAGTGATACAACTCTGGATAGTTAAACCAAGACAAAAATTTATTATTGCATTATTCATAGAATTATTTTTAACTCTGAAAGAAACTAATGGTGCTTATATTTCCAGCTAATATTGGCCACAATTCCAGATGCTCCTCATGGGAAGTCACCCAGTATTGTGACTGAGAGCAACATTAAATTGCTTTTTGAGATACAAAAGAAGGTATTAATTCAGTTTTCTTAGAATTAACACCATCAAGTTGGGTTAACATGTGACTTGCTATGCACTGTAATTTGCTAATTTATTATATTAAAGTTGTATAATTATTGAACTTCTCCATTCCTTGAACAAGTATGATAAATTTTCAATTAAATTTATTCAATCTTAACAGATTGATGGACTTCGTGCCAATTATTCTGGCTCTATGATATCTTTGACTGACATTTGCATGAAGCCACTGGATCAGGATTGTGCTACACAAAGTGTTTTGCAGGTAAGATTCTTGCTTCTTGGTCTGGAATAGAACAATTCATATGGATGCATGTGAAATTTCCTCGATTAGTATTTAAGCCGGATATTGGATGCCTAAGTTATAATATTCATGTCCTTTTAAATTTTGTTAAATATAAGGCCCAAGTTAAATTTTAAGTTATAATATAATGCCCAAGTTAAATTTTGTTTGTCACTTTTAGGAGTTAAATTCGATGAGTATGGGGCTTACTACTGTTTTAATAGATTCTGCTGCTCTCCATATTAACATCCATCTAATACTTACATATTTCCATTTCATTTTTTTTTATTTCCCAAGTCGTGCTGCTAAAATGACATTGATGTTTGTTGGACATGTATTGACATCATCACTGTAATATATTATGATGCATGTTCTTTTGATCTTGGTTGATGGTGCTCGTCACATCACATTAATATCCATGTTTTGTTGTCCTTTCTATTTATTATATTAAAAATATTACTAAAAGATTCCCTTGGCAACTCTCTAATAGAATGGCTTGTCACCAAAACATTTAAGTCTATTTTGACTTGCATATCTTTTTTAATTATTTGTATTCCCTTTATGACAGTATTTCAAAATGAATCCTGATAATGTTGATGACTATGGAGGAGTTGAACACGTGAAGTATTGTTTCCAGGTACACATTGGGAATCTTTTTCTGCATGTTGCTTAATGCTGAAGTGCATATCTCTTTTGTTTATAAGCTAACATGTGGGACATTTTTTGTATACATTTGATCAACTGTCCATGCTTATTTAAATTTTAAACTTCCATAGGAAATAGTATACATATGAAATGAACATTCAATAATACATGTGCTTATATGAAAATTAAACTTCTTGGGATCCGCTGAAATACTATGTCGATATAAAAATGAGAATGTATTTTAAAATTTCAACACTAAGGTTACCATAAAAAAAGTATCAACTGATAGAGCTATATTTTGGTCAGCCATTTTAGAATATACCGAAATGAATTAATAAACAAATTTGTCCATATTTGACTGCCAGAACTGATACAATTTTATTTGATCTGTTGATAAGGTTTCTATAGGGTTACAAAATATCTGTTTTATTATATCCTTTACACATTCTTTATCTACAAGTTCAGTGACAGAATTTAAAAAAAAAAAAAAAAATTGCTTAGTGATTTTTGTTTCCATCTTTCCCTTCATTACTATGGTGACATTTTCCACAATTGGCCTATTGACTGTACTATATGTTCTTTTAGCATTATACTTCTACAGACTCATGTATGAGTGCTTTCAAAGCCCCGCTTGATCCAAGCACTGCATTAGGAGGTTTCTCTGGGAGCAATTATTCTGAGGTAATTGTTTCATCACCCGTTTTAAGTTTCAACTGTCATTGGTTCGTTGGAGCATTTAACTTACTATAATATTTCCAAGACAGGCATCTGCCTTTGTAGTAACTTATCCAGTAGACAACGCAATTGTTAGAGAAGGGAATGAAACAGAAAAGGCAGTGGCTTGGGAGAAGGCATTTGTCCAGTTAGCAAAGGTTTGTACACTGTAATTGTGTCATATTACTAATTGTCATTGTTAGTGTGATTTTCTTGTAGCTTACCCAACAGTTGGGTAGAGTGTCACCCTTCTTATATCACTTTATTAGGCAGGTGCATATAACATAATAGATGTTTATCTTGACATGGTTACTTATGTTTTTCATTTCACTTTTGTTTTAAGTTGGTTATTATTGAAGCTCTTTATGGTGCTCTCTTGTCTGATATTTATCTTTGTTACTTCCATGACAGGATGAATTGTTGCCTATGGTGCAGTCTAAAAATTTGACTCTTACTTTTTCATCTGAAAGCTCCATTGAGGAAGAACTGAAAAGAGAAAGTACTGCAGATGCTGTAACTATAATGGTGAATATTTGTTTCTTTTTTTTTTTGCCCGTCTAATGACAGTCTGAGTTGGCACTTAGAGAACTAATGCATAAATCATCTCCATAAATGATTTGTGAAAATATGGCTTTGGATAGCACGAAACGAAGAATGCCAAATCATGTAGTGGACCCTTTTGCTATTGGGATTTTGACTTATTTGAGTGTTATGATTTGAGAGCGCAGTTTCATTTGAAGTCTTTTCAATGTGCTATATTCCATCAATCTTTTCTAAACATGTGAACTAGTCTCAGTACTGCACTAGCTAGGATAAGACACATCCTTTTATTTTTTCATTCTTCCATGTTAGGGCCAAGTTGGAATGTCTTTCGTACTGATTATATTGTTTATTTCCTTATTTTATTGCAGATAAGCTATCTAGTGATGTTTGCTTACATATCTCTTACTTTGGGGGATACACCTCGCTTATCTTCCTTCTATATTTCTTCTAAGGTACGAGTACATTCATTATTTTGCTCATTAACACAGAAATTTACCTTATTTCTCTTTAGATTTCTTTAATTATATGATTGGTTGGATTGCAGTTGTTGCTTGGCCTTGCTGGAGTTGTGCTTGTCATGCTTTCTGTTCTTGGGTCAGTTGGATTTTTCAGTGCTATTGGAGTTAAATCAACACTAATCATTATGGAAGTTATTCCTTTTCTTGTTCTAGCTGTAAGTTCCCATCCTTTTTATTCTATGTAATATTAAAAAAATTAGATACAAGTTTGCATTTGTCTCAATCTGCCTACATTTCAGAGTTAAGATAAAATTTCAAGGAAATTTGAACAAATTTGTTTTATAGTTAGGTTATCTACCAAATACTTTTTCAAGGTATCTCCACGTTCAAGTACTATTGTAGCTTATATTTCCGAACTTCTTTGTAATGACAGGTCGGGGTGGATAATATGTGTATACTGGTGCATGCTGTTAAGCGTCAACCACTGGAGTTGCCTTTAGAAGGACGAATTAGCAATGCACTTGTGGAAGTTGGACCATCCATAACACTAGCTAGTCTATCTGAGGTTTTAGCATTCGCGGTTGGAAGTTTTATCCCTATGCCAGCCTGCCGTGTTTTCTCTATGTTTGCTGGTGACATTTTGTTTCAATTGATAAACTTGTTATATAGTTTTTTCCTCTTTTGCTTTTGGATGGTCATATGATGTTTTCTGTCATGCTTATTGTCAATTTCAATTTGTCTATTCTTTTGCAGCACTGGCTGTTCTATTAGACTTCCTTCTGCAAGTTACTGCTTTTGTTGCTTTGATAGTTTTTGACTTCTTGCGAGCAGAGGATAAGAGGGTTGATTGTTTTCCATGTATAAAAACATCTTCATCATATGCTGACTCTGACAAAGGTATTAGCAAGAGTTGTTTAATTCATGTTTAATTAGTGTGTGCCTGACTTGGTTTCATGTCCCAAAACCTGGTTGCACTTTCAATTTTTTTAACTTTTATAGTCATTAACTCTGATCGAAGAATATCTTGTGAAAGTTTAGGCATGGGTCAAAGAAAACCTGGATTGTTGGCTCGATATATGAAGGTAACCAGCTTTGCTTATAACTGAAATTTTCTGGCAAGTCATATTTCTTAGCACATTGCTCTAACTATATCCCATGATGACATGCATCTTGTTTAGATCCATAGTGTTTTCTCTCAGATGCCAGAGCATTGAATACTATTTTCCAATGGTTGAAAATTGTTAATCCTCATATTTGATCCTCATCTGCCATGTTCCTCTTAATATTTTCTATAGTTGTTCATTGTATGTGTTTATTTATCAATACTCATTGGTGATACACACTTAATGATTTGAATTTAATCTTTCTTCTTAATTATATTATCTTTCTGTGGTTAACCTTATATCTAATCCACTTGAATTCTTTTTGCAACTTCTATAGGAGGTCCATGCACCGATTCTCAGTCTTTGGGGAGTAAAAATTATAGTCATTTCTGTTTTTGTTGCATATGCTTTGGCTAGCATTGTGAGTTGCTCTGTTATTTGCTTTTATCTCGCAACATTCCGAGAGATTATTCATTTACCCTAAGTGTTCTTTATTACATGTCCTAAGTTCCTTATATTTCTAAAACTCACAGGCATTATCTACACGGATAGAACCTGGTTTGGAACAAAAAATTGTTCTGCCTCAAGATTCATATCTCCAGGTTCAATTTTCTGATACCTTTTCATATCATGGAGTATTTGCATATGTTCTATTTTTCAGTGCATCAGCTTTACTTTCTTTTTTTCTGCAGGGTTATTTTAATAACGTTTCAGAGCATCTCAGAATTGGACCTCCCCTATATTTTGTTGTGAAGAACTATAATTATAGGTATTCGGGTGTGAACTTGTTTTTCTTTTCCTATCCACTTTGATACCATTATAACTATCCCACTGTTCTCAGAGTGGAGTCAGCACTTGTATGGCTTTTCTACATGCTTGCACTTGTACATATGTTGGTTTTCATAGTCTGTCATAGGAATGGTTCTCTACCTTGTTAAAAGTTGGAAAAGGCATACCAGCCACCATAGATTACTAAAAAAAATTTCAAGTTGATATCGTATTTGATTCTTGTTTGTCAATATTGTATCTCCCTAGGTACATAGCAATTTAATAACAGGAAAGGAATCTGTGACATAATGCTTCAGTTGTCATCTTAAAATGGATGATTAGTCTAGTTTTGATCTTAACGATTTTGTTACTGAAGATGCTTTTGATGTTAATCTCCTCAGCTCAGAATCAAGGCATACAAATCAATTGTGTTCCATCAGTCAATGTGATTCAAACTCTCTTTTAAATGAGGTAAACCTTTCTTCTTTTTCCCCTGATATTGAAGTGAAATTTTGGTTTCTGAAGGCCCTTGCTTCATATGGTTGCTTTCTCACAATGCACCTCGTTTACTCTTGATCTAAAATTTCACTCAACACTCCTTGTCCTTTATCATATTATTCTATGTTTATAGTCTTCCTTGGTATAATTGTAATTTTATTATCGGTAAAACAGTAGTTATATGGAATCTGAATATAAGTGATCATGGATTGCATCAATACATAAGTATTTGTATTGAGGAGATGCCAAACTCTTGGATTTGATGAGTCAAGAATTTGGAGATCAAACCTATTTTTTGAATATGTCCTTGCAACCTTTCATTTAGATGCATAACTTCATACTTGTATCTTTCATCTAGGGTCAAACAATTGAAGAGAGTTTGTTAGTGATTTTGAAATATTTTGTGTGCCAATAGTTACTTTTGTGCTCAGTCAATATATCTGTTGCTCTAACTTATCTTTATTCAGTTGTGTCAATTGTTCAATGCTCTTTAACACTGAATAATTTGATTTCTGACTAGATTTCTAGAGCATCATTGACACCAAAATCAAGCTATATTGCTAAGCCAGCTGCTTCATGGCTTGATGATCTTCTTGTATGGATATCTCCAGAAGCTTTTGCTTGCTGTCGGAAGTTCACAAATGGGAGTTATTGTCCCCCTGATGACCAGGTCATAATCCCATTATTTTGAAGCTTGTTTATGTTATTTATTGTGTTAATGCTTCCCATTACTGAACATGATTATTTAACATGACTTTATAGAAGTTCTCATTAATATTAGCTTGACTATCTGTAACAATGGTAAATTGTGAGAATATGGTATCAATCATTGCTTTACCAATCACTTTATGGTAATGTAAATTTGTTGTCCTCAAGATTTTGTCTCATTGGCCATTGCAATAGATCGAATTTACTAAGTCAGATAATCTTTCTTCCAGCCTCCTTGCTGCCCTTCTGGTCAAACTTCTTCTTCTTGTGGCCTGGCTGGACCGTGCAAAGATTGTACCACGGTAATCTACACACTTTATTTGGTTTAATATTTTAAGAGAATTTGCTACCTAATTGCCATGTATGGTGATTTCTTCTTGTCTATCAATCATGAAGGCAGTAGTGTTTTTCTTTTCACAAATTCAGTGGTTTGATTATTGACGATTTTGGAATTCTTCAGTGCTTCCACCACTCCGATTTACTTAATGATCGTCCATCTACCGCACAATTTAAGGAAAAACTTCCATGGTTCCTCAATGCTCTGCCTTCTAGTGATTGTGCAAAGGGTGGCCATGGCGCATACACTAGCAGTGTGGAATTGAAAGGTTTGTAGGACTAGATTTGTTCAATGTGAAGCCTGAATATTAACAATTTCACATTCTTAAGTTGACACATGCATTTGTTTGTCTACATGTGTGTATAACTTTGATGGATTCTTACATATATCGTGCCTCTCCAGGTTATGAAAATGGCATTATCCAAGCGTCATCATTTCGTACATATCATACACCCCTCAGCAAGCAGGTGGAAAAAGTTTCTTCTCATTTTTAAAAGTCAAGTGTTGTTTTTTCTTATTTTGTGTTCTACAAGAGAATCAACTTCAATTCATCTCAAATCTATTACAGGTTGATTTTGTTAATTCCATGAAGGTTGCTCGAGAGTTCAGTTCAAAAATGTCTGATTCCTTGAAGGTAATAAATCAATGCCATTGACCAAACACTATAGTCTTGTGCTACTTTCATTTGAAATATATTTTAAATAGAATTTTCTAAGATAGTATGCATACAAAATTCTTGTCCTACTCCCATGTCAGGCTGTGAATTAGTAATGCTCTTTTTCCAAATCTTATATTTTTCATTTTTCTTTTTTTGGTACAGATTGAGATCTTTCCTTATTCTGTGTTCTATATGTTTTTTGAGCAATATCTTGATATATGGAGGACGGCATTGATCAATCTTGCTATAGCCATTGGTTAGTACCTCACACCTTGAGGATCTGTTGCTCAAAACTGACATATGGCATATACTACATAAGTCGTAATGGGGCTGACACTGAGGAAAACACTTACTGATTTTTATTCATCAGTTTTATGTTTATTTATCTGCATTTAAATCTTACATATAACGTAGTATAATTAGCAGAGAAATTCATTTTAATTTGAAGTTATTGTTATTCTATTAGTCAAAACACTGATTTGATCTTTTTAATGACTTACCAGGTGCGGTATTTGTTGTTTGTTTAGTTATCACATGCAGGTCAGTATTCTAATATTAGCCTTTTGTTTAACTAATAGCCTTGTGTGCTTCTGCTCTCGGGTTTCCTTGAGAAAACGGAACCAGTAGGGTGGTGTGTACAGTTTTTCCTGAAATTAACTTAAGCTAACTTTGCTCCAATTTTTAAATGTAGTTTTTGGAGTTCAGCAATCATTTTGCTAGTGTTGACAATGATTGTCGTGGATATGATGGTACTTTTCCTCGACTATTTATTCATGAAACTTCTCTCGTTTAAAGTTATGTTAATTTCACCGTATATTTACTTCTGATGTCTACCTGCAACATGAAATTCTACAGGGAGTGATGGCAATTCTGAAGATTCAACTGAATGCAGTCTCTGTTGTTAATCTCGTTATGTCAGTGGGCATCGCCGTTGAGTTTTGTGTGCATATAACGCATGCTTTCTCAGTCAGTACCACTCTATTTTCCATTTTATCTTCTTAATTTTAAAAACTCACCTCCATTTTATCTGTACACATTTCTTCTGCTTCATGTTCTCAAGCATTCCCTTTACAGGTCAGCAGTGGAGATAGAGATCAACGCATGAAAGAGGCTCTAAGCACGATGGGGGCTTCGGTTTTCAGGTTCATTTTTTTTTCTCTTCCTGTGAAGATCTTCCTCATTACGGATAGGCTGTAACGCTCTTTGAATCCAACATATTTGATTTTTTTTTTTTTCCAGTGGAATTACATTAACAAAGCTAGTTGGAGTGATTGTTCTTTGCTTCTCAAGGACAGAAGTTTTTGTGGTATCCTTTCACTTCACTTATTTCTTCGTTACAAGAACCGACATTATGCAGTCTATTGATATCTTTCCCTCGTACAATTTCACAGGTTTATTACTTCCAAATGTATTTGGCACTAGTCCTTCTTGGTTTCTTGCACGGGCTCGTATTTCTACCAGTAAGTCGATTAAGTTACATCCATGTTAAAATTTGGTATCCATTCATTTGGTAAGTAGAAGCATACATTTATATCTACACATCCATTTCGAATATGACAATTCGCCGTTGCTGTACTATTTGCAGGTGGTATTAAGCATGTTTGGACCACCATCGAGATGTGTGGTTGTCGAAAGGCAAGAAGATAGGCCATCAGTTTCATCACAGCTATAATATAAAAAATCTCTTCTGGAGTATCAAAAGAGATACTTTTTCATTGTGGGTTAAAAATTTCTGCAGTTTTGATAGTGAAATTACATGTACAACTAATTCGAAAAGGAAATAGAAAAAATGAAAAAAAAAAATAAAAAAAAATGGAAACGAAACTTTGAATAGCTTTGATAGCTCCCTAATGTAAAGTACACAAATCTTCAACCCAGAGAAAGGAGAAAAATCAAAGTATCTAATCAATATTCCTTCCAACCCAGATGTATTATAAGTTTATAACTGTTTTTCGACTATTAATGACACTCGAAGAATGTGTTAAGTTGTGAACGTCTTCTCTGAAGGCACACGTTTAAAGTCAATTATCAGTATCGATAATAAGTATAGATAAAAAATTCTATAAGTTTGAGAGTCGGTGTAATTTTGTGTGCTGATTTATGGTCTGTCTAAAGATGAAGAAAGGAAGTCACCGAGATGGTGCCTAAAATGTGTCCAAAACTGTTTGTGTATCATATCCAACAAGTAGAGCAAAAGAAAACCAGACGAAAAATGGTGGTTTTCTACCAAATTCTAAGGTTTCATTTTTTACAAATAACATTTGCCGATGATCAGATTTGTGCATTAAAAACAATGCGATTGTATTTACATAATAATATCGAGCTTGGATTTTGAATAACGTAAAGGTTCGAATACACCAAATAAAATAACAGATACATAACCGGCTACGACGTCGTATTCATCGAACACTAACCATGACGCAAACTAAAAAAATTATTGGGAGGGAAATTATCATTCTGTCCCCTGTAGTTTGTTCTATTCTCCATTTTCCTCCTCTAGTTTCAACATTAGCTAGATTCCCCCCCTGTAAAATATTGGGATTTCGTTTGATATCAAAATCAATCGACAAAATAGCCGAACTCCTTTTGTCGTGATCACTAATTGTTACAACCAACCAACCAAAAGAAACATCAATTTATAGACATTTATAAATTTGAATTCTTGTTGAGTTTTTCTGTATTTCGTGATACATCAACATTATTAATAATACAAATAGTTACGATTCAATTATACAATCCAAATGTATTCAAAGAAAAACCCGTATATATATAATCATTCATGCTAATTAAGTATTTGGTATTTTCTCAAGTTTTTTTGTCAATTCAAGTAGGTGGAGCTTGATTGTTACAAGAAGATACAAAATTGAAGTTTTAAGCTCTAGATCAACTAAAAAGAAGATTCTTCTCACATGATGAAGAAATTACAATTTCATTTCAGCTTTTAGATTTAACAATTTACACTTGATTTAATATTTTTTAGTAAATACTAAGTTGCCACCTTTTCATATTATACAGGCAGACAACTAATCATCTAGTAAAAACAAAAATCAAATTTCAACAAACTTAATTTCATGCTCTCTACTTCTAGAGAGGTATGAAGGGTGTGTTTCATTTGACTTCTCTCAATGTCTTCAAGATTTTCGGGTTCTGAAGATCCTGTTAACGCGATCTTCATTTATATATGCTTCGAAAATCATGTACCTGTTAATGGCCTGTATATAATGATGCTGTTGTTGGTTCTGAATTCTTTGATTTCAAAAACTCCCTGGCAACTCATTTATCTAACGTTCCAACGGCCACCGGCTGACAAAAAAGAAGCCTTCTGCACCGGAAACTTTGTTTTCATACTTTCACCCTTTACTTGCAATGCCAGGATATTTACGCTTCAGTATATAAGCAGGCAGTACTTACCAGCATTGTTTAAGAATCCAAAACCTGAATTAATGGAACTTCGAACTGTTTGATTGAACTTAAAAGCATCTTAAATCATTACGTGCCGCTGGTACCCAAATACCTTTCGGAATGATGATGAGAAACTTGGAGTGAGAGTTTAATCGTGAGGCTCTGAGATGATCGGCATACATCAATACACTCCTCTAAATCATCATCACACGTTAACAATACCCACTCAGCATCATCATCTAAGTACTTGAGATCAAACATATGCATGTCGTCTATGTTAAAACGCCTTGAAATTTCTATCAATAAATCTTTAAGTTTCCAATTGTGTTGCAAGCGGAACCTGATTTTCTCATCTCCATATGTGATTTTTACTCTCTGTGCATCAACCTCTTGGGATCTGGGACCGCCAATTTCTGGCAAAGGAAGAGTATCTGGAATAGGCTGTTCGCCAAGAGATTTGTAGCTTTGGGATCTTGGGAGTGGCTTTGGTCCTTGACCTGAGGTATGCAGTTCGATATCACTTCTGACCCTCTTCAGAACAACATCACCAGAGCTGTCTGCAGCCATAGGATCTTCAACACTGGCAACACAATATGCAGACGGGAGCTGCTGAGTCCCGCTTGAATAGCATTGGCTTGAACTGGAGTTCTGACTACAAGAAGAGGAAGGTGATTTTGCGGCTTGAGGGCTCAAAACGTCACTCTTGGGCAGCTGCATGCTCTCCGGTTTTTGATGATCAGTTTGCCTCAAAGTTGAAATGGGGCTGGTTCCTGATAAATTCGGAGAAGCCAACTCTGGGAAGTTCGTATAGAAGGAACCGATTGGAAAAGCCCCAGAGCCACCTTGAACGGAGTCAATCACAAGTTGGAGTTTCTGTAAGGAGTGACCAACCTTCTTGATTTTTCGAGAAGGCCAACGTTGTATCCCATGTTGCCTACATATCCTTTTCAAGGTCGTGGGGCAAACTGAGAATTACAAAGAATATATGAATGTCAAAATAAAGAGAACAAGATTAGAAGCTCAACAGTATTCACAATGCTTGAAAGCAAATGAAGGTGATTAAAACTAATACTAGTGAAGATTCTTAGATTAGCTATTCCGGTCGTATTTTTTTATCAACAACAAATACAGACTTATTCCTCTAAGGCCGAAAACTACCACAACATCCTTACCATCAAATGTCAAAATTGCCGCTCATAAACATAAAGCCGATAAGGATTCTGAAGACTGTTTGGAGAAACATCATATATATGCTAGTCAAACATTTACTGTGATTAAACCATGAAATAATTTCTTTGTTGCAAAAATGCTTACCGCCAATACTCTTTGCAGCATCTTTCAGGCTTCCAGCAAAGTATTGCCGAAGAACTTGCAAGGTGATAGTTTTCTCTGCCTTGGTACGTTTTTTCTCTCTATGTTTACCTACAGGCACACTTGAGAAGCTACCCTCACCAGAATTAGAATCAACATAATATTCATCACTTCCTTTTAAGCTAAATTCCTTCTCATATGGCTCATCCTCCAATGATTTTTCGCCCAATACCACCATTGGTTCTTCCTTTTGGTCTAGTGAGTCAACATCACAAACATTTTGGACCTCCTTAAGACAGTCTGTCCAGTATGAATTTTCTTGAGAATACTTTTCAGATTGAGTGTCCACATTCAACATTTTTTCTCTACTGGATTTACCATCTGCAGGGACAATCACTTCACCGATTGGAGAACCCGATTCTTCCTTTAGCTCCTGGTCTGTTACAACTCGTAAACTCCGGCAAACCTGTTGTATAATGATGGACAAACTACTAAGCATTTTCCTCTGGTCTTCAGGATCCCTGCAACCATTCGGCAAGAAGAATTCCAAGACAAAATCAGCTGCACCAGTGTGAATGCTCCGTAGACGTATTGCAACAGCGCCACACAACCCTAACATTTTTGCATGGTGAGAAAGAGGATACTCGGTCTTTATATAGGAAGTTATGTCAGGTGAGAAGCACGCTTCGTTGGTCAGAAATGCTTTCCCAGCTACACCTTGACCTTTTAATAGGTGATGCTCAGAGCAAGCCTCGTGAAAACTCCACATTTCAGGATCAGCGACATAGCAAGCCTGATCCACAGTGGAAACACAATGAATGAAGTTCTCATCAGAGTGCCTGCAACCCCCTTTACCTTGTTCGGCACATGAAATCCAAGTCTGAGCTAAAGGTAATCTATGTGTCTCACAAGCACATCTCAACACCTCTTGAATCTCAGGTAAGGCAGCTTGGTATGACTTGTTGCATGCCTGATACAAAAAAAGAGTCCTGATATCAAAACCACACTACACGACCTCAAAAAGAAATTTTTTTACTATGTAATTGATTTGTTCTGAAAACTATAATCAGATTACCTTTATGTTTTCAGCGCTCCGAACATTGGAAATCCTAAGATCAAAAGCCTGCAAGTGAAATTTTTTATTCAAACAGAAAACAAGGATTGAAGTAATTCCCATGTTATACTTTAGGTGGCATATAAATGATTTTACAGAAGACAAGATCCCTTGTTGATTTAAACAGCAACTGTTAAAGAACCCACACATTGGAGAAACAAAAACTTAGTTTGAAAAGCAAATAATTAAAAAATAACATTAACGAGAAGTCGAGAAGACGAGAACCCTCTATATTGAATACTTATCTCATCATGTCAGTTTTGTTCATGGACACTTGAACCTACACCAAGATCATGTTTTTGGTTTAAATTAAAATTGCAAGAATAAATACAGTTTGGTTTTCAAGGCACTTAATAGAATCGGTTCATCAATACTCACACAAAGAAACAAAATTAAAATAATATATGGTATAGTTTTAACACCAAACCGTGCTGAATTTAAACCGAGGAAATAACCCAGAAATTGAAGTTGAAAGGAACATTGTTATGAAAGAAAACAGACCTCAAGGGCTTTACTAACACTTTCAAGTTCAGATCGATACTTAATCCGCCTGGTTGTCATCACAACCTCAATAACACCCAAGCAAGTCCTACTGCCTTGTTCAAAAACAGGAACGGCAAGAGTTCCCCGGATATCACACTGTTGAGCATGATCAACGCGTAGATACTCATCGCTTCTAAAGAACTGGACATCAGGAGTCCACTCAGGAACCTTACCCAAGTAAACCCGACCAGGCAGTCCCACAACATCCTTGGAGTCCTCCTCGACTGAGAAATAATACTTAACAGAGATGTCTCTGTAACTAATAAGCCTCTGACTATTGAGGTCAAGTGAGAAAGGTTGGTCATAAGTTGTGAGAACACGTCTACCTCCTCTATCTATTGGCACCCATAATTGTATAAGGAGATCTTTTTCATTTGTAGACTCTTTAATGTAACCAAGTGCAGATATTAATCTCTGCATTACAGAAGTTGCAGGTCCTAGATTTGACCTTGGCCCAATCCACCATCTTTTGCTTAATTCGGAACCTTCAATAGTGTAATTTGGTAAATGATTATAGCCTCCATCGACACTAATCACACTCTGGCAAAGAGATTGCGTATCAAGAGGACTTTTTCCTTGGTGCTCACTAACTGGTGAATTCCCTTGCAACAACAATTTTTGCCTCTCTTCTCGTTGCTTCTCTTCTTGGTTGCTCAGCTGAGAGGGTATTGTGCTTGTAGCACCATAGATAGTCTCCGAGGGAGGCCAAGAAAACAGAGGGTCAAAAAAGGTTGTAGATGTAGAAGGACTATAATAAGGGAATTCAGATCCGTCCATCGTTTCAAGCCAGCATCCTTGAGAGAACAAATCATCTATGCAATCCAAATCCATAGCAGAATCCAATGGAGGACCACCACCGAGCATGGTACCGGATGAAAAAACAGTATCTTCCATGTTCATCTTTTTTCTCAAAACTCCATTTTGACAAATCTTCTTCTGCTAAACTGTTGATATCTTGGATTCCAAAAGTACTACAATAGCCACCAAACTTTTTTCAAAAAGAAGAACCTCCAAGACCAAAATCAAATCTTAAAACTCTTGCCTCTTCAAATTAAGGAGACTCTAAAACTAAAAAATATCCAGAACAAAAGTTTCAGATAAGAACAACAAAATTACACAATTGGAAACAGGAAAATAAATCAACTAGAAGCTTAGATAGTTAGACTAGCCTTCTCTTTTTAACTGGCTACGTTCAACTTCAACATCAGTCAAAGCAGGAAAAAAAAAATCAAAAATCAAAAGCATCATCAACAACAAACACTAGGATTGAACAATAGAATTAAACCAATATTCGAAACATGATAGTAGAACATCAAAATAGCAACAAGTTTTTAATATGTGATATCAAAAGGAGAAAATAAAACCCACTTTCAATGGATTCATTTTAATATGCTAAAAAGACAATATTTTTCTCACTTTTGATTGAAAAGATTCCATTTTTACCAGAGAGAAAAGAAAACCCAGAAACCTTTTATCAATATCTTCACAAAATATCATCATCCACAATAATAAAACCAATCTATTTTAACTTTTAAGAGATGAAGCATAGAGAAAAAAAAAAAAAACTCACAGTGTGGAGATTCTTCAAGATACTCAAATGGGGTGTGTATATTTTCTTTGAGAAGTATTTATTGTACTTTTGTCGGAAAATACTCCAAAAGCAGTGTCTAGAGAAGCAGGAACATGAATGAACAAACAAAACAATCTCAAATCAAAAAGCCCTTTTAAAAGAAGAGTCCGTCTCTCCTTCACCAAGCTTTGTCCTTGTAATTATCTCAAACTCAGACTCAGAAAGCCTCCCAAATCCTAGATTTTTACACACTCTCTCTCTTTTTGTTGGTGATTCCTGGCAATTTGCCGAGGGAGAAGATTCCCAGATTCCGTTCACAACGTGGGACCCCACGTAAACAACTCACATTTTGAGCCTTGGAATACTCGCTGTAAAAGTCAAGTCTCTCGAGAGCACCAACTAGAGCGATCGAGACCCTCGAGAGAGAGAAAACAAAACAGATCCTTTGCTGATGCAAAAGGGGTTTTGAACTTTTGATTGAATATATTATATATATAAAAATAATATCAGAGGAATCAGAATTCTTCAAAGTGGTAAAAATTGGAGGTGTTGGTGTGAGCCACTTTGGTTCTCATTAGATGCTCAACTACGGCTCTCTTTCTTTTTTCTATTTTTAGATTACTTATTACGCAAAAACTATATATGATTCAGACAACAACTATACTGGTGCACGACTGGTGGTGAAAAAGATTTGAGTCTTTTGTCATCTATCTTCATTGCTTTTTGTTAAACAGTCAAAATCTTCTTTCTTTTTCGACTCGAGTTAGAGCATCCCTACTTTTTTTTTTTAAATGGGAAGTTTTAATAATCCAAGAAACCTCTTTAAAAATAGTTTAATATTATTTTTTAATTATTTTTAATTAAAAAGACATATTATTATTTTTAAATAAATTTTAAATATTATTATTTACGATTAATGATCATATTCTAATGACTATATTATAACGGTCATATTTAATAGCTATATTTATATATATAAAAAAAACTCTGTAAATAAAATCATTCATTTGTTTTATTTTCAGACATCTCCATTGAAAATTTTATTTACTTATGACTATGGTTCAAAATAACTTCAAAACTCGGATGTTTGAACTCATCATCTTCGATGATGATTATAGAATTCTATTAGGAATGACGGTCGTTGAAGGAAAGTGACTTGCTATCGAATTGAATAGATGAAAATTTGCTCTTTGAAAGTGTAATAAAAATTGACATACTTCAATATGATTTATACAAAAATAATAATTAATATGTGGTTAAAAAAATAAACCGTTGGACACAAAATCTATATAGTTCGTTGGGCCCAATTTTTATTTTTTTTTTAAATTTTTTTATTATATTGAATTTGTACCATTCATTTTTAATGAGGTGAACTAATCTTATTGAAATTAATTGAGGAGTGAGAAAGTAAATATAGAGAGGATGCCTTGTCCCCTTAAAAGTTAAAACTAGTTAGGTTTTGACCGAAAAAACAAAAAAAAATTGAGGAGAGAAGTAAGGAGGTTGTTGGAGCAATTTCCGGTCCATCCTCTCTACTAATAGTCAAAGAGATGTTTTTTTATTTTTATTTTTATTTTTTATTTATTGGGGATGCTCTTAGAGCTTTTTTCCATGATATTTTGCTTGAGTACATCTAGACGTATCTGTGTACCATCATTTACAAAACACAATACGACACGAAGTTATTAGTTTATGTATACCTCGAGCATGTTCATATAACACCACATGGAATTGTCCATGTATGCCTCGATCATACTAGACCGTACGTTTAAAATTGCATCTAATCATATATAATCTTTGCGCTTATAACATGTTGACACAGTCACATAATAAGAATATTTCGATATAGTTTTACACTTTTACTTGCATTAATTAAACAAAACTTCTTTTTCTATATTTGTTTATATAAAATATAGAAACTAATATTAAGGTACAGGTTGCTGACTGCGAAAAAAGTGAAAACATTTTGCTCTGTGTGTATGATTTTTGTGCTTTTGGTTTCCTTGTCAAACACAAAATGATATGATTGTGGGGGATGGCCGGATGGGGTCATTAGAAATTGATAATCAAATTTCAAGCCCACAAAAAAAGAAAAAGATTTTTTCAGCTTCAATTTTGTTTTTACACGCTACTATATATAAGCAAATGGTTTGTCAAGTGTGCATCCACATTAGAAATAATATGTGGTCATGATGTAACAATAACACGTATATATTGACAAATTTTGAATGGAATGATGTAACTAAAATTTGATAATCTTATCATATTACTAAAAAGAAATTAGCCGTGGATTTAGTGAATGTTTCTCGTTTGCGATAGGTGGTATTAAAATAAGTAGTTCACATCAACATATATGGATAGAGTTTATTAGAAATGAATCTTGAACCTATGGGCGAAAATTAGTCAAATTTAGAAAAATGTAAACAAAATGATAGTTTTCTTCTTAGATCAAGATCTTTTCCTTAGCTTGTTTTTCCTTGACTTTCTATAATCTAATGACACCTAAGCAAAATACAAAATACATGGTCAAGATTGATTCACTTTTTTCTCTTTCATGCAACTTGATATTTGAATTACGATTGAAGAATGCCAAGGAAAAACAAAGACCAAAGAGAGGATCCCAACTCTTGATATGTGGTCAAGGAAAAACAAGGACCAAGGACCAAGGAGAGGATCCCAAAAGTGACTTGCATATCAATAATTGTTAACATGACAACAATATCAAGAGACTTGCTTCCTATGTGGCATAAAAATAGACTTGATAGACAATCAACTCAAAATTTAGTCTCCAATAGTTCCGTCTAAAACAAAAACAAATTAATGACGTGTCCATCTTTTTTTTTCTATTTTATTTTTTATTTTATTTCCTTACCAAAAATATATGAAAGATTAATGTCAATTTTAAATGTTTGCTAAGTCAACCTAAAAAATAGCTGTGCAATAGACCGTCTGAAAGTGGACGGTCATATTGACAATATCTAATATTTTTTTTGCCACGTCAGCTTGAGGTTGAATATGCACGACTGCATTGGAGACACAATTATTAACATAACGTCTATTTATCCTACGTGGCATCTCTTTTTTTCACAAGCCACACTTGTATTAGAGATGGTCTTAGCTTGGTTGTAATAATGTACATAACAAAAATAAAGGGATTCAATATCTGAAACCCAACCTGCCATATATATATATATATATATATATATATATATATATATTAGGTTGAAACATATATTGAGGAATAAAACTTGAGTTTGAATTGGCTTCAAGATATGTTAAATTAGACTAATACCCATTTTTTTTATATCAATATCTTAAAAAAAAAAAATCAACCTAACTATAAATTAAGGGCAAGTTGCGAATAAACAATACTAATAATCAATACCAAAAATAGAACAATGATGAGATTGATTGAGATTCTAGGCTTCTAGCTTGATCTAAATGATTCTATATTCCCTTCAAAAAAAAAAAAAATGATTCTATATTTAGTAAAATACACTCTTTTTCTATGGTCCACTTCTTTTTTTTTTTTTTTTTTTGATTACATCAACAACTGTCGGGACCGGTGAGATTAGACTCTACAAACACAGCTCGGACTGACACTCCCACAAGAGGGGAGAGATCACCCACACATAAGTGGGACAATACCCACACCAAAGGTGGGAAAATTGGCCTTAAACCATGCATAAACTGGGCCTCGATCTTGGTTGGTGGTGTTTCCAAAGGAAAGATCCACCACCATGGCAAGAGGCCATGTGTCTATGGTCCACTTACTAATAAACAATTAAACTAAAAAGATTTTCTTTAATGCTTGCATATTCCTTCGATTTTATTGGTTAATTCTTTGTGATTTGGATCTCAGCATCAATTAAAGATTTTAATCCAATCGATTTAAGGTCCCAAATCGCATCCACATCATCCATGCCAACCTTTTTATTTAATTAATCAAGCCCATGGTCAATATTCAATATAATACAACACAAATTTCTTTATATATATTCATGATATTTTTATTCTTTATAAAAAAATTTCTAAAACAAAATCATTGCTTTTTTCTTTTCTGACTAAAGAGAATCATTACATGAAATTTTATGAAACAAAATTAATTATTAATTGTATGATAAAATTATATTTTTGTTTGAAAAAAAAAAACAAAATTATCAAATTTTAGAACAGTCTTTTAGAATGATCGAATTCACATCTAGCTATTTGAGTGGATATAGTTTGTATTATATTTAATAAAAAAAATAGATAAAAAAAACAAAAAAAGAGATATGAAAAGAAGAGACTGATTAAACAGAAACAAAGTAATTATAATTTGAGAGCTTTGGTTTTGGAATCTTTTTTATCACACAATCTGGGCCGTCCGATCTTCTCAAAAGTTGCTCAAATCAAATGTGATTCACACTCTGCCTGCCTAAGTAGCCGAAATAACCAAAACTGGGTTTAGAGAAGTGTGCGTAGCAATTGATTAACCAAGAGAAGACTTTGATTAAATTGAAATCAGTGAATCTAATCGTTGACAATTGAGGAACTAATAAGAATAAACTCGGGTTTGGTTGTTTCGGTTAGTTTGGCACACAGGTCTAGGGGTACATGAGTTGGTCTCTTGTGTTGCAACCAAAGTCTCATATTGGCTAGACATGGAGATGATCTTGGGTATATAAGTATGGAAACAACCTCCATTGGTATGAGGCCTTTTGGGTAGTGACCCAAGAGTAAATCCGTGCGGGCTTAGACCCAAAGCAGACAATATCATACCAATGTGGAGAATGTGGGTTTCGTACTTATAACAAGTGGTATCAGAGCCGACTCTAGACTTAGCCAGCTGTAGCCGAACCAAACCAAGAGGTGGTGGGCCCCAGGTAGCTCGCGATGGGTCCATGATGTTAGCTTTCGAGGTAGGAAATGCTCTAGTGTTTCACGTAAGACGTGTGCTTCGGCGCGGTGGACAGGAGTGACCTCAATGGAGTGCTTCTCCTAGCATTGACGGATGGATGATTGCTTACGGGGAGGCCCAGACCGTGAAGATAATGATGGTCCTTTGTTCGAGGGGAGGATTGTTAGGTGTGCAACCAAAGTCCCACATTGGCTAGACATGAGGATGATCTTGGGCATATAAGTATGAAAACAACCTCCATTGGTATGAGGTCTTTTGGGTAGTGACCCGAGAGCAAATCCGTGCGGTCTTAGGCCCAAAGCGGACAATGTCATACCAATGTGGAGAATATGGGTTCTGGGTTCCGTACTTATAACATCTTGTTGTGCAATAAATACGAATAGTTTGACCAAACATGTGTTACGTACCATGATGTTACATTTCCAATCAAGTAACGGCTCCTAGCATCACAAATATTATTTAAATTAAGCAAATATACACCACATACATATTATAGTAATTAAATAATCGGATCAACTTTCGACCTAATAAAGTGTACCCAACGGCTCCTAGCATCACAAATACTATTTAAATTAAGCAAATATATAGTATAGTAATAAAATAATCGGATCAACTTTCGACCAAAGAAAGTGTACCCAAGATTATAATTTTAAATGTACAAGTAAACAACAGACATTTTTTATTTATGAATGAGAGGAACATAAGGTGAAAACTAAAATGAGTTGAGCATTGAAATTTGCAACAAGCAAGAACACAGAGACAGAATTTAAATTAAATTATTTCGAACACTTAAAAAGACATTTTATCATCTTATATTGACTATTAGAGGTTGTTGACGTTTATGATGATAACATTTCGGGCAAAACAAAGTGTTACGTACCATGATGTTTAATCTATCTATTCTATAATCTATATACATCGCATTCAAATTTCCTACGATAATCTATTGTCTACTATGTTCTGATATTAATTTCCTATACAAAACAAATCCAGATGGTATGTATATTGTTTGACTTGAACAGAAACCACACAAACACCAGATACTTTGCTGATATAGTTCACATAAAATCAAATATCTAACTAGTTTATGCATTCAATGATACACAAAGAGAGAAGAGAGGAACCTTTCGGTTTTCGACAAGAGATTTCTTCAGTTGATTGTTTTTTTATTATTTTTTTTTTTATTATCCGTGAGTGTCCGGACCAGCTTGCGCGGACCTTGACTAATCCCACGAGACCCTGAAGTTTCTTCGGTTGATTGTTGAGAGCCAGCATCATCGTTTAGAAGACAAACGTTGCGGTCTCTCTTCAAAGGCCTTGAAGAGTTCATACTCGAACATGTTGGATAATTAGTTCACACTCGCCTAGTATTTAGCATTTCTTATTCCTGAAATTGTATGAAAATAAGCATTCAATTCAATAATTTGATGACAAACCTTTACCTTTGGATTCTGTCATCTAAAATAAAGTATTGACACAAGGAATGTTGATGTTAAAAAAAACAAGTCTATCAATACATGAAAATTGGAGGAAGAAAGCCTTAATCAAGTGTCCTCCATTTATAACATAATCACTCAAAAACTCGAGGTATCTGCAGTCTTCACTTTACATTTCGGCTTTCAAATGCATTACTGTTTGTTATTTATTTAATAATTTTTTAGAACTAAATAGAATTCATAAAACATAGTGGAAATGGTAGGAAATGTCACCTTTTTGAACTGATTTGGTGACAAAGCCACTACTTTAATAAGTTAAGTTTAAAAGGCACCTATTATGGTGAACTACCAAAATTGCCCTTACTTTACACATTCTCTTTCTTACTTTGAAGTTTTCTGATATTTTATTTTTTCACCTTCCTCTATAATAGACCTCCAATGGAAGTTGAACATTATAACATTATCAATGCAACTTCATTGGATAATTAGCTTTGTGGCGCTACGCAGACGTATTCGGGGGTCCCGCTTATCTTGCGGTGGTCGAGCTGCTTGGTCAGTTCGCGGGGGGCAGGGGCAGCGCCCCTAGAGTTTTTTTTTAAAAAAAATTTAAAACCTTTTTAAATTTAAAACCCTAATAATTTGTTCTTCGAGTATTTTGTAAACCTTAAGCTAGTTGTGTGAATTTTGAATGTAATTGAAAAGTCTTAGAGACAAACTGAAAAGGCTCGGCGACTATTGACAAAGTCTTGGAGACAGTGTTAAAAGGCTCGGAGACTAATTGAAAAGGCTCGAATTACTATTGAAAAGCCTTGGAAAGTGTATGAAAATGCTCGGATACAGTGTTAAAAGTCTTGGACATTCAAAATTGAAAAGGCTTGAATTACTGTTGAAAAGGCTCGAAAAGTGTATGAAAAGGCTCGGATACAATGTTAAAAGTCTCGAAGATTCAAAATTGAAAAGGCTCGAATTACTGTTGAAAAGGCTCGGAAAGTGTATGAAAAGGCTCGGATACAGTGTTAAAAGTCTCGGAGATTCAAAATTGAAAAGGCTCGAATTACTATTGAAAATGCTCGAATTACTATTCATATTCCTTAAAAAAGCTCGGATTACTATTTAAAAAGCTCAGAGACTGTTTGAAAAGGCTCGGAAAAAGTGTTAAAAGGCTCGGAAACCCAGATCTTCATCGTCTTGCAGATTCTAGTCGACTTTAGGACTGTAGCATCACCGCCAGTGAGTTCGCTGTGAGATTTTCAGCCGGATTTCTTGCACCTGATGCTTTCTCTCTCAACTTTTCTTTCTCTACGTTTCAAAAGACACAAACCGACAAATTAAGGGTAATTTTGTTTGGTCACCTAAAATCCTAAATAGGTGCTTTTTAAACTTGAATTAGTAAAGTGGTGATATTCAAAGTCAGGCCCAAACAGTGACAAAAAAATTTTGAACCCTAAAACATATTTCCATATTTTACATTCATGGACTAGAAACTATATAGTATATACACATCACTCAAATTTTCTACCATAATCTACTCTCTACTATGTTCTGCTATTAATTACCTTCACTACTACAGGTTGAAGAAACTAAAGCTATTGCAGTGCAGCTCTCAGTAAAGATTCTCATCTGTAGAATCCGATTCGACTCATCTCAAGTTTCACTTGATAGGGGGTTTACTTGAGTGAGAGTGTTGTTGAGTCATCCGGCCATTGAATTTTGGAGATGGAAAAAGTTGTGTCACAGCTTGTGGTTGGGTTGATTATGTTATGAGTCCCATCTGAAATCCTCCCACTCTTGCTTTGTAAAATTAAGATTATGTTATGCTTGCGAATTGCTCCTTTTAACATCAACTATTCCATCTTTTGGAAACTGCAAACATTCTCACAAACAAAACAAAATACCTGAAAATTAAAGTATTTTATTCCTACAAGTAAAAACATAGAGACTGGAATGTGCATCTCTTCACATTGCCAAAATTGGCAACAAGCTAGTCAATTCACTGGCACTGTCATTTCATTTTAAAAAACATACAACTGTTGTAATTAAATCCAAATGATAGAAAGAGGATATTGATTGACTTGAACAGAAACATAACAACCAGCAGATACTTTGCTGACAGATTTCACAGAAAATCAAATCTATAACTGGTTTATAATTATGCATTTCATGATTTATATAACTGGGTTTAGAGAAGTGTGCGTAGCAATTTATTAACCAAGAGAAGACTTTGATTAAATTGAAATCAGTGAATCTAATAATAATAAACTCGGGTTTGGTTGTTTCTGTTAGTTTGGCACACAGGTCTAGGGGTACATGAGTAGGTCTCTTGTGTTGGGTGTGCAACCAAAGTCTCATATTGGCTAGACATGGGGATGATCTTGGGTATATAAATATGGAAACAACATCTATTGGTATGAGGCCTTTTGGGTAGTGACCCAAGAGCAAATCCGTGCGGGCTTAGGTCCAAAGCAGACAATATCATACCAATGTGGAGAATGTGGGTTCCGTACTTATAACAAGTGGTATTAGAGCCGACCCCAGACTTAGCCAGCTGTAGCCGAACCAAACCAAGAGGTGGTGGGCCTCAAGTAGCTCACGATGGGTCCATGATGTTAGCTCTCGAGGTAGGAAATGCTCTAGTGTTTCACGTAAGACGTGTGCTTTAGCGCGGTGGAGAGGAGTGACCTCAATGGAGTGCTTCTCCTAGCATTGACGGATAGATGGTTGCTTATGGGGAGGCCCAGACCATGAAGATAATGATGGTCCATTGTTCGAGGGGAGGATTGTTGGGTGTGCAACCAAAGTCCCACATTGGCTAGACATGAGGATGATTTTGGGTATATAAGTATGAAAACAACCTCCATTGGTATGAGGTTTTTTGGGTAGTGACCCAAGAGCAAATCCGTGCAGGCTTAGACCCAAAGCGGACAATATCATACCAATGTGGAGAATGTGGGTTCCGTACTTATAACATCTTGTTGTGCATTGAATACGAATAGTTTGGCCAAACATGTGTTACGTACCATGATGTTACATTTCCAATCAAGATAACGACTCCTAGCATCACAAATATTATTTAAATTAAGCAAATATATACAACATACATATTATAGTAATAAAATAATCGGATCAACTTTCGGCCAAATAAAGTGTACCCAACGGCTCCTAGCATCACAAATACTATTTAATTTAAGCAAATATATAGTATAGTAATAAAATAATCGGATCAACTTTCGACCAAAGAAAGTGTACCCAAGATTATAATTTTAAATGTACAAGCAAACAACAGACATTTTTTATTTATGAATGAGAGGAACATAAGGTGAAAACTCAAATGAGTTGAGCATTGAAATTTGCAACAAGCAAGAACACAGAGACAGAATTTAAATTAAATTATTTCGAACACTTAAAAAGACATTTTATCATCTTATATTGACTATTAGAGGTTGATGACGTTTATGATGATCACATTTCGGGCAAAACAAAGTGTTACGTACCATGATGTTTAATCTATCTATTCTATAATCTATACACATCGCATTCAAATTTCCTACGATAATCTATTGTCTACTATGTTCTGCTATTAATTTCCTTTACAAAACAAATCCAGATGGTATGTTTATTGTTTGACTTGAACAGAAACCACACAAACACCAGATACTTTGCTGATAGACTTCACATAAAATCAAATATCTAACTAGTTTATGCATTCAATGATACACAAAGAGAGAAGAGAGGAACCTTTCGGTTTTCGACAAGAGATTTCTTCAGTTGATTGTTTTTTTTAATTTTTTTATTTTTTTTTATCCGTGAGTGTCCGGACCAGCTTGCGCGTAGCTTGACTAATCCCACGAGACCCTGAAGTTTCTTCGGTTGATTGTTGAGAGCCAGCATCATCGTTTAGAAGACAAACGTTGTGGTCTCTCTTCAAAGGCCTTGAAGAGTTCATACTCGAACATGTTGGATAATTAGTTCACACTCGCCTAGTATTTAGCATTTCTTATTCCTGAAATTGTATGAAAATAAGCATTCAATTCAATAATTTGATGACAAACCTTTACCTTCGTATTCTGTCATCTAAAATAAAGTATTGACACAAGGAATGTTGATGTTAAAAAAACAAGTCTATCAATACATGAAAATTGGAGGGAGAAAGCCTTAATCAAGTGTCCTCCATTTATAACATAATCACTCAAAAACTCGAGGTATCTGCAGTCTTCACTTTACATTTCAGCTTTCAAATGCATTACTGTTTGTTATTTATTTGATAATTTTTTAGAACTAAATAGAATTCATAAAACATAGTGGAAATGGTAGGAAATATCACATTTTTGAACTGATTTGGTGACAAAGTCACTACTTTAATAAGTTAAGTTTAAAAGACACCTATTATGGTGAACTACCAAAATTGCTCTTACTTTACACATTCTCTTTCTTACTTTGAAGTTTTCTGATATTTTATTTTTTCACCTTCCTCTATAACAGACCTCCAATGAAAGTTGAACATTATAACATTATCAATGCAACTTCATTGGATAATTAGTTTTGTGGCGCTACGCAGACGTATTCGAGGGTCCCGCTTAGCTCGCGGTGGTCGAGCTGCTTGGTCAGCTCGCGGGGGGCAGGGGCAGTGCCCCTAGAGTTTTTTTTTAAAAAAATTTAAAACCTTTTTAAATTTAAAACCCTAATAATTTGTTCTTCGAGTATTTTGTAAAACTTAAGCTGGTTGTGTGAATTTTGAATGTAATTGAAAAGTCTTAGAGACAAACTGAAAAGACTCGGAGACTATTGACAAAGTCTTGGAGACAGTGTTAAAAGGCTCGGAGACTAATTGAAAAGGCTCGAATTACTATTGAAAAGCCTTGGAAAGTGTATAAAAATGCTAGGATATAGTGTTAAAAGTCTCGAAGATTCAAAATTGAAAAGGTTTGAATTACCGTTGAAAAGGCTCGAAAAGTGTATGAAAAGGCTCGGATACAGTGTTAAAAGTCTCGAAGATTCAAAATTGAAAAGGCTCGAATTACTGTTGAAAAGACTCGGAAAGTGTATGAAAATGCTCGGATACAGTGTTAAAAGTCTTGGAGATTCAAAATTGAAAAGGCTTGAATTACTATTGAAAATGCTCGAATTACTATTCATATTCCTTAAAAAAGCTCGGAGACTGTTTGAAAAGGCTCGGAAAAAGTGTTAAAAGGCTCAGAAACCCAGATCTTCATCGTCTTGCAGATTCTAGTCGACTTTAGGACTATAGCATCACCGCTAGTGAGTTCGCTGTGAGATTTTCAGCCGGATTTCTTGCACTTGATGCTTTCTCTCTCAACTTTTTTCTCTCTACGTTTCAAAAGACACAAACCGACAAATTAAGGGTAATTTTGTCTGGTTACCTAAAATCCTTAATAGGTGCTTTTTAAACTTGAATTAGTAAAGTGGTGATATTCAAAGTCAGGCCCAAACAGTGACAAAAAAATTTTGAACCCTAAAACATATTTCCATATTTTACATTCATGGACCGGAAACTATATAGTATATACACATCACTCAAATTTCCTACCATAATCTACTCTCTACTATGTTCTGCTATTAATTACCTTCACTACTACAGGTTGAAGAAACTAAAGCTATTGCAGTGCAGCTCTCAGTAAAGATTCTCATCTGTAGAATCCGATTCGACTCATCTCAAGTTTCACTTGATAGGGGGTTTAGTTGAGTGAGAGTGTTGTTGAGTCATCCGGCCATTGAATTTTGGAGATGGAAAAAGTTGTGTCACAGCTTGTGGTTGGGTTGATTATGTTATGAGTCCCATCTGAAATCCTCCCACTCTTGCTTTGTAAAATTAAGATTATGTTATGCTTGCGAATTGCTCCTTTTAACATCAACTATTCCATCTTTTGGAAACTGCAAACATTCTCACAAACAAAACAAAAAACCTGAAAAGTATTTTATTCCTACAAGTAAAAACATAGAGACTGGAATGTGCATCTCTTCACATTGCCAAAATTGGCAACAAGCTAGTCAATTCACTGGCACTGTCATTTCATTTTAAAAAACATACAACTGTTGTAATTAAATCCAAATGATAGAAAGAGGATATTGATTGACTTGAACAGAAACATAACAACCAGCAGATACTTTGCTGACAGATTTCACAGAAAATCAAATCTATAACTGGTTTATAATTATGCATTTCATGATTTATATAACTTTTTTCATACACAAAAGAGAGAAGAAATAAACTTTTGGGTTTTCAACAAGAGATTTCTTCTGTTGATTGTTGAGAGAGCGAGCGTCATCATCGTAAAGCAATGTTATTATTTTTATTTTTATTTTCATTTAAATTGCATTCTTGACTTGTTCTTCTTTCATCTTCTACATTCAAATCAAACCCACATATTGTCAGAAAATAAATCGAAGAAAAAAAGAACAATATTGGTTTAGTCTATATTTATTTATATCAAAAAAGTTAATGAATTGTACAAAGCAAGTTGATAATAAAACAATAAGCTCCCAGAAACGTTAAAGGAAATAATTTTACATACAAATTGGAGGAAAGAAGAACCCTGCACTCAAATTTCCCACTGTAATTTACTGTCTACTATGTTCTGCTATTTCCTTCACTAATACAGGTTTAAGAAACTAATTGCAGCTCTTAATCAAATATTCTCATCCATAGAATTCGTTTCTGTCCATCTCGACTTTCACTTGAAAGGAGTTTAGTTGGGTGAGAGTGTTGAGTCAATTTAGGCATTGAATTTTGAAGATGCAAGAAGAAGCTGTGCATAACATTAACATTATAGAAAAACACTTTTGCTTGTAGTTGGCAACAATTTCATTCCGGATGCTAGAAAGAGGATGGATAATCTTTGACTGGAACACAAACACAACCACCAAACTTCACATAAAATCTCTAACTATTTTATGTAACACTCGAAGCCGGTCACTTGTTTGCATGCGAGAAACGCCGTCACTGGATCAATATTATCGAGCACTCTCCATCTCTGCCATTTTCCTTCCAAACAAACAAGGACTAATTACACAAACATCCCCTAACATTAGACATAATTACACGTATATGGAGCTTTTGCCCATTATTACACAAAACTCCCCTGCCGTTAGTGGTCAACAGTTAAACTTAACTGTTGACCCACTTTTCCATTTAAAAAGTCTAAAATGCCCCTACTGTGTAATTTAATATTTTAAATAGTTAATTAAAAAAAGATCCAGCTTTTATTAAAAAAAATTCATATTTTATTTCAAAAAAATCTAGATTTTATTTTAAAAAACAAATCCACATTTTTTAAAAATTTTTTTTAAATCCAGATTTTTTTTCTTCTATAAATGGATTTTTTCCAATCTAAAAGAACATAAAAAATAAAAAACTTATAAATCAAATTCTAAAATAATAAAAAATCAAAAACCAATTTTCTCTTTTTCTTTTCTTTCATCCATACTGCCATAATTTAATTACTTAATATATTATTATTTATTTTATTTAATTTTAATTAAAAAAAAGGAAAAAAAAAACGAAGCAGATGCCCAGAAGAATGAAGAATGCAACTCCATGAAAGAAAAGAAAAAGAGAAAATTGGTTTTTGATTTTTTTATTTATTTTAGAATTTGATTTATAAGTTTTTTATTTTTTATTTTTTTTAGATTGGAAAAAATTCATTTATAGAAGGAAAAAAAAAATCTGGATTTAAAAAAAATAAATAAATAAAATATGGATTTGTTTTTAAAAATAAAATCTAAATTTTTTTGAAATAAAATATGAATTTTTTTTTAATAAAAGCTGGATCTGTTTTTAATTAACTATTTAAAATAATAAATTACATGGTAGGGGTATTTTAGGTTTTTTAAATGGAAAAATGAGTCAACGGTTAAGTTTAACCGTTGACCACTAACGGCATGGGAGGTTTGTGTAATAATAGGTAAAAGTTCCATATACGTGTAATTATGTCTAATATTAGAGGATGCAATTAGTCCAACAAACAAAGATTAAAAAATTTTGAATATCATACAAGGCTTCCTGCTAATTGTATTTTATATGGAGTTTGTGGGCCTCAGTCCAGCCCAAATGCTTTTCCCATTCAGCCCGGACACCTCACCTCATTTCAATGATGTGTGTGTGCACGTCACTGGATTTTACCAACGTGTTTAGATATGTCAATGTCCGCTGGGGAGCATGCACATATCAGCCATTTAGATGACGTCGGTGGACAGGTCGGCAAAATCAAGTGACGTGCCACACACGTCATCTGAATGTAATGCACGTACACAAAAGCAATTTCAAATCGGTGGGCACTCGTATTGTTCAAATCGAGCGTGCGCCTCCGCACCACCACCCAGATATCCCATTGTATTATAATGAACTTACAGTGGTGAATTTGTTTCTTCAAAATCCAGTTTTGAGGATCATGTTGTCCGTCAACGAGTCGCTGGTTTTGGCAGAAGACTCACTACAACAGTACAACACGGCCTCTCTGTTAAACAATGGGAAGAGAGCCATTTGTGAATTGTGATAAAACTTCAAACGACATTGTTTACATATATGTGAAGTTAGGTGGACATAGGTTGGTCCGAATTGGGCCCATTTCCATCGAGACAGTTCGATCTGTTCTCTATGAGACAAGTCAACCTTTAACTTCATCTGGTCATTTGACAAAAATGTTGCTGAATGTTTGATCACCTGAGTATACATGTATGTATTCTGGTAATGCAAAATATAATTTAGGACTATCTTCTTGATTCGAATGAATATTTTTCTTTCCGATGGACATGCAAGAGTATAACAAGTTAAAAATTTAGGAAGTAGTACGTATGAATTATAAGTTACAAGAAACAACTGAGAAGAAAGCTCATCCAATTATGTTTGAATTTGTTTACAGCCGCCATCTATTGTTCTACTTTCCATATACAAATCACTCGATGCCTCCTCTAACCTGAACATGACTAGCTTTTCAACAAACCAAAATCTCATTCCTATAAAGAATGATAATATTCCCAAACTAAAAAAAATATATAAAGAGTATTTCAACCATAATAAATACCTGTTTCTTTCTCTTTCGACAATACAATCCCTGCCATTTGAAAATTGAGGTTTGTATAAGGAACCTTCAAGGAAAAAAAAAAAGAGAAAAACTTGTTTTCAAAATTAATCTTTGATCTCCCATTTTTTTGGCCTTTTTTACGACCAAGTTCCCTTCACGCGCCGGTAGAAATATGGCTCACTTTCCAAAAACTTGATATTGCTGGTATCATCTTCAAATGTGATCTTCTTCTCTCTTCTGGTGGTTCTATCTACAGTATAAAATTGATGTATAGAGGTTTAGCTAGAGCTGCAAAATTCTGAAGGGAACACGAATAGGAGAAGAAGAAATTTCGCGAAAGATCAAGTAGAGCTAAAAACTTTAGAATGACTCCTTTTAGTCCGAAAGCATCTCCTCCAACTCAGGTTCCTCGGAGGTGATTCCATCATAATCCAAACTTGTTCCATTGTAGATGCCTCTCTCTTGGAGTCCTTTTTGATCTTCTTCATCATCAGGATCGGGCCATTCTGGCTCATCATCGTCATTCTGATCGTCACTTGCTATAACTTCTTTTCTCGTTGCACTATCATCCTTTCCGTATTTTCTAGGTAACGATTCTTTCTTTGTTTTGGCTTCGGAATCTTTACATATGCAGGTGGATGGATTCTCATGAAACTCACCTCTGCCTGGCCTCACCTCATTTGGCTCCCCCATGAAGCCTCTCTGGTAAGTACGAACTTTAGAGGCAAATGCTTCCCACGTCATGCTGGTCGTGTTTGGGAACAAATGATAGAGTTTTTTAGCATTTGGACGTATAGTTGGCTTGTGCCCAAAATATTTTCTGAAACAAATGAAAACAATTAAAGTTATAGACAGAAGTTAACATAAAAAAAATAACAGGGGAGAAAGCAAAGGGAAATAAAGGTAAGCAAGCATACCTTCTTCCAGCCAGTATTCTAGCCATATTACCGTTGTTGTTAGTAACAAATACATCACTTTCATCACAAACAATGAAGTCCAGTGCAGCCATTCGAGATGAGAACGTTGAAAATGGTTTCAACTCCTCTTTCGTTGCTATTGTCTCTTTTGAATAGAAGTTGGGAAAGAGTGCTTTCAAAGGTGCCAATGTTTCTTCCCCCCCATACACTTCACCGGACGCCACATAAATATGAACGTCACTGCCATATCCTAGTGCTCTCAGCATTAGACCAACTTCTTGCGGAGTGAGTGGGCATTTTCCATGCCTCCTTTCCTTATCAGGATTGCTTATCTGAAAATTAGTTAAAAATCAACTCAGAGATATTTCACAGGCAAGTCTCATGTAATACCAATGATACTGTGTGCAAATGAAATTCACATCAAATTAAACCTTAGACTAGGGTTCAGAACCGACAAAATTTTGAGTGATATCTATAGCTAAGTTGTCTATCAAATATTTTAGCCCACAAATAAATTTAAAAAATTCAACTATTTACTCAAAATAACAATATTCTTTGCAACTAAAATGGGAATGGATATTCATTTCACAGAGTTCAGTATTGATAGCCTTACATGTAAAGTCTTCCACCTCTTACGTATTGTACCAAGTTCTTTTCTCTCCTTATCACCACCACCATAATAGCATCCTGAGAATGCAAGCATGTCAGGTTCAAACCTGTAACAAGAAACAATACTTGCATCAAGTACCCGTGAATGCAGAGTCAACAAATATAATACATAAAGAACAAGCTTCCTGCTGCATGCCAGAATGCCTATTGATTTAAAAATTCAATAGCAGGCATGCTTCTAGAACCAAAAGCAAAAGTTACTTCAGTTTATTATTAATCCATTATCCACTGAAGAGATCATGATACATATACACTTTATAGGTGCGTAAAAGGACTGAAGGATTATATACAAGCATGTAATTATCTACAAATATGCTTGTGCCTTATCAGCATGGGTGTTTCTGTTTCAATGATAACCAGAATGATAGAGGACCAAAGATCAATTATTATACCTCAAGTGCAAGGCAATATAATGCTTGCTTTTCAGCCTCATTCGACGGACTAGTGTTTCACCCATTTCACGAATAGGATCTGTAAACCTTAAAGCATGGTAATTAACCCTGCATCTCAATTTCTGTAAATCTGTATCCAACTTGTTTGAAAGTCTGTAATCAAACTTCGACAGCTGAACAACCTGAATTTTTGAAACAAATAGATATTTATTTAAAATAAACTGAGAAGACAAAGAATAACAACTCAAATCAAATCACTAAGACTCTGCTACCTGAATCTATTGTTTTAAAATGTCCATTCATATGTTGAGATCCAATATGCAGATCAATATCAATGGAAATATTTAAGTAAAAATAAAATCAGGAAAGGGAAATGATATTAAATCAGTTCCTTAACACTAATATTAACAATTTTCACTTTATGTCTAACCAAACTATCTCCTAAAACAAAATTTTAAAACCAGAATTTGAGTATTAGTGTTCCACTTTTTAAACTTATTAGATGCCCACCGGATCTGACATTGAACAGTACAAACCGTAACAGATGGTCCTAAATACAAAGCAACTTGGTTTACATCTGTCATAAAATATTTTACATTGACAAAAAGAAAGTATCTACTTGCACAGTCAAACATAATGCTATTGAAAGACCAATAAAACAACCATGCTTGGAATTTAGCAATATGTTCATCATTACATCTCTACTGATATCACTCCTAAGTCCTAGCCTCAAATTCAAATCTTAAACCAAAGTTTGAGGACATTTTAAACTTATTAACCAGACTTGACAGACCAGTGCACGATCATGACAGATAGTCCTACAAGCAAGACAACTCAGTTGATGTTAATGTTACTTAAATATGTACATTGCCAAAGTCTGAGTGCTAAACATAATTTAAGCAACTAACAAAGATAAATTTGTTTCGGTTCATGCAGGTCTTCAGAAACAATCAAATCAACCATCGCATGTGTAAAAAGAAAAGGTAGGAAATAATGTGTGCAATAAGACACAATTATTGACTACTGAGGAAAGATCACATCCTCTGAGCTAAAATCACAAAATTGTAGTGAATAAAAGAGAAAAAAAAAAGTTCAAGGAAACTGAAACTTACATGCCTTTTCAAGAGAACAGGTAGCACACGATTTTGATAACATCTTTCATTACACTTCCTTGGAACACGCATGTTAGATGAAGTCAAAGTTTTTCCTCCCTTCTTTGGGAGCTGCTTTATGATTTTAACATCTTTTGATAAAGTCGATATAAACCAATCGGCATCAAAAATCTCCGAAAAGTTACTGCACAGGAAAAAGTAATTTGTAATCACTATAACCAATGAATGCATATAATCACACACTTTCCATCACACTGGAAAAAAGTGTTAAGAAACTGAAAAATCAAACTGCATGAAAGAAGCCATAACAAATTTTCCCTGTCTTTAACTAACCTAGCATCCTTCCAGAAAGACTTCTGGTCCAGCTTAGGAATAACAAGAGTAGCGTTGAGGATACGAGCAGCAACAACAGCATCAGTAATCTGCCAATGACATGAGTAGTTAAAATTGGCTCAGGCAATAAACAATTCATGAGGTACTTGGTAATCAAGAGGAAACACAGCCTTATATAAATCAGTAATACTTCAAGAATCTTAAGGTTCATTAAATTTTGTGTTGGCTACCAAATAAATTTTATGAGCTTGTTGCATTACATTATACAACTATTCAGGCTAGCATGTAACGATAAAATATAATTTAACAAATACATGTCAAAGATTTAGGATTTGATTGTTTGAGACCAAAATGATCCAGTATGTTTAAGCGCAAAAAAGTAAAATGTCGTTTTAGCCTCTTAACATCATTATACCACAATTGGATCTCGAAAATTGAAGAGATCAACCACTGTATAATGCATAAAAAGTTTGAGAAAGCTACCCCAGTTCTTTGTTGATTCAAGCCTCCACTAGTAGCAATGGCCAAGTATCTATTAGGCTGCGTTATATCTTCAACTTCTGTGAAGTGATGAATACGATTCACATCAAAATTCAAAACAATGCCAGAGAATCTATAGGCAAAACCAGCATTTCCCTAAATTAAATTAAAGTATACCAAAAGTACCAAAAGTACCAAAAACTTCGAAAAAATATTAACTTTGGCACATAATAGTAGTAAAATCGAGCTTTCTTGACACAAAATTATCATGAACATCCTAAAAAAATATTATTAACATTGTATTCATAATAACACAATTATAAAAAAGGAAAAAAATAAAAAAAAATTAAACGCACTTGCAAACTTCTTGCTAGCTTCACTGCATCCGTGATAGAAATTGGCATTTCTCGAGCTCCAAATATCACGACCCGATCTACCGCCACGGCTCTGCTCCTCAAAAAAACACTCAAAGTAAGTCAACCAGGATCCACAAAAGCAGCAAAACAAATAAGAACAGACACAATCAATCGATTTCGAAACGAAATTTATATAATTGTTATAGCAATTGGAAAACGAATACGAATCCCTAACCGGAACACGAAAACCCGAAACTCCAGTCGGAACATCGACCGTCTCGGAGTGTTGGATTCGGTGACGGAGGTGATCCCGATCGACGGGAGAAGGAGCGAAGAACGACAGGAGACAGAAGAGTATTAGAAGAGCAGCGAAAATAGCGGAGATGACCGGGACCAAGTAGTTGAACCTGTGGTGGTGGTAATGGTGGTGACGCCGCCGCTGAGAAGCCATCTCTCGGCTTCCGTGATGGCGGTGGCGGTGGTGGTAATTGGTACCTCTCTCTCACTCTCTCTCTCTCGTTAAATGTTTTTGCGTTTGGTCGGTTAGAGACTTGACAGAGCAAAAAAAAAAAAAATCACACACTCTTTGTATTTTTTTTTTTTTTCTCCTCTGTTTCCTTTAAAAAACTCTGCTACTAATAAGACTCCTCCAACATGGCCTGAAGAGATTTCCTTTTTAAAAGGGCAAAGCAAAAAAACGACAAGAATCCATTTGAGAAAAAAAAAAAAAAAATGCTTCTTTTGTATGGAGAATGCAGAGCCTCGACTCTTGAGTGAATGAAGAAATTGACAGTTGTGTCACCGTGAGCTTGGTGGTATCTCTGTCTCTCTCATTGTAATCCTTCTATTTTCACAATAAAATCTTTTTAAAATAAAATAAATAAAAAAATCGATCTAAAATAAAACGGAACAGTCTCAAATAAATTTGGATTTGATCTAAAAATGATAAAAGTTTGTTGGGTGAGAGATTTATAAAAATGGCAAGTCACATGCGAGATTGAGAAGTGAGAAGAGGAAATCTCAAGTTCTGTTGTGTTGGTGTCTAGTCATCAGAGCACACCGTTTTGTTCAAATGTTCTAGTGATGAAAAAAATATGACAGCTGTGGGATTTGAACCCACGCCCTTTCGGACCAGAGCCTAAATCTGGCGCCTTAGACCACTCGGCCAAACTGTCTTGTTGTACAATGTTGAAAACAGAGATATTTTATCACTACTTTTGAATTGATATGCACAAGAAGGCTTTATTCGGGTGCATTATTACGTGCATGATCCTCGTTCTCTAGCTAATATTTGCCGGATTCCATGCATTATTATGTGCAAGTGGGATTCCACGTGTTTTTATGTGTAAGATTTTTTTTTTGGTTTAAACTATCCGGTTTCCGGGTGAGGCGGATCCACCATACGGTGTAATCAGCCCAGATCACACCCCGACTAATCCAGACTCGTACCGGGTCGGCCCACTAAAGGGTAAAGTGCTCCCAATATGTGTAGCTCCGTTCACAAGGGGAGTTGAAGTAAGATTTTATTCTTTAACGTTAGAGAATACTAAAAAAATAAAAAATTGACAGTTTATTAATGTTAGAGATTGAAAATCTCACACATAAAAAATGCGGGATTACCCACTTGATAATTCACCGATATATTTGAATTTAAATTTATAGAAAATATAAAAAATATCATTATAATTTACGTATTTCGATGATATTTTCTATACTTATTTCTTTATAGGTTAATTCTAACTTGTAATATGGACCAACTCTAACTTGCAATATGTTTTTATCGCATAAATAATGAAATCGGTTGATATAAGATATTTTCTTTTAAAGATTTGTATCAATACAATTTTTTTTTTCCGTAAAAACATCACATGTTAGTGTCCGTATCTTATAAAATAAAAATGAAAGGTGATATCATACTTTAAATTTTTGGGCACAGACAACAAGAATGACTTATACAGTGAAAAAAAGAAAAGAAAAAAGGTTTATTGTACTGAAATAAAAGATTCTTTGCTATGATAAAGTTGATGGTAAATATAATATAAATGTGAGGATTTCTTGTGTTTTACTTAAAAGTTCAAAGTAATGATATGTTCTTGGTCGACATTATAAGCAAGGAATTTCTTGCTTTCATTTTTTTAAGATTTGCAACTATACCCGACCCAGTAGAAGCCATACACATTGAAACAATCAACCATGATAGTACCACACATAATAGTTTATGGTCATTTTTTTATCATTCCATTTCCCCACTTGTGTAATCATATATTTTTTATTTATTTGTAATACGACAATGATTAGATCAAAGATCGATCGAGCAATACATCTACGGTTACATACATGGTGCTGATAATAAATCTACTTACACATACGGATAAATACGTATGGTGTGACTAAATCTCTAATCACCACAAACATAGAAAAGAATACTCATGTAACTAAGCTATAAATGTACGACCTAGACGATGAATCTTATTATCAATTTAAATATTTTCTCAAATCACAAAACATAATTATAATTCACTTAATAAGATAAGAGCATGTGTTCACGTATAATTATATATTGAAAAAACTTGTAAAAATGTGAAGTGTAATAATTTGCATTGTCTTGGAAATTATTTGACTTTAGATTTTAGAATAAATAATACGTAAATTTTATTACACAAGCATCTAGCTTAAACAATAAGACTTTTATAGATGTAACAGGTTTGTGAATTAAATTCCACTAATGACATGATTAGGATATTGTCATACAATAAAAAAAAAAAATGTAAACTATGAAACCAAAATCTATTTATTCCTCACTCCCTAAAATACCCCCTTTTTTTTTTTTTCTTTTTTTTAAATTTTGTCATTGATTATACAATTAATTAATAGTCTTTCTATTATCAGTTCGAACTGACAAAAGTTATATCAATTCCTTATATGTGGACCACTGGATTTAAATACTTTGACTGACAAGTACATACAACTAAGTCAAAGTATTTAAATCTAGTAGTCCACATATAAGGAACTGATATAACTTTTGTTTGTTCGAACTGATAATATAATTTCTGATTAATTAAAACCATAGTTACAGGTTGGAATAATTTAGTATTAGCGCCAAATAACCTGAACTTGGTCTGATTTGATTCAAATTTAAAATGTTCATTTATCAATAAAATTGAATATTTTCTTTCTTGAAAGTTGAAAGCAATAAAATTAAATTAAGAGCCTTAATGATGTGAATTTGTTTTACTAAAATCAAGACTGTTATTTTAAAATCCGATACAAATTGTTTTATTATTATTTATTATTATATAAATTTAATATGGCTGGCCGGTCGGTGGCAGCATAAACGGCCAAAATGAGAGTAATGTCACTTACTCGCATGGTTTATATCATCAACATTATCACGGGAGGTCAATCCGATGGTAAACCTTTGCGAATGCAGCACGAGGTTATGGGTTCCAATGTTTCTCTTAAAATTTTTTTTTTGGATTTATGTAACGATTTGATGAAGCGATTCCAGCCATCCGATTCGCACATAGCACAGATCACCTGTAAACCACCCTACGCTGTTAAGGTGGAATCGCAATTTCACTCTTCACTCTCACCCACCACTACACTACACAGTATAGTATCTGTTTTAGCTATGGCGTCACTGTAGAAGATAAAAAAAATTAGGGTTTTATTAAAATTTATTCTTATTTATACCTAAAAAAAGAAAAAAGAAGAGGGCTTTGATTGTTGAAGCTGCTCAGATGAATTCGCTGACTGTGAAACCTTGTTTTACTTATCAATCATCATCATCATCATCTTCACGTAGTAGCTCCTCCTCCTTAACAGCGACGACTCTCGTTTCGTGTAGACCTAAATTGTTCACTTCAGTGAGATTTCCGAGGAAGACGGAGCGAAGTAATGGGAGATTAGGTTTGAGAATCCAAGCTTACGATTCTTCTTCCAAAAACGAGTCGTTTAACAACGGCTCTAACGATTCCAAGCCTCCAAATGGCAATGGAGCTCTGGTACTACTTGTCTTTCTCTGTATAATGAAATTATATACTGATTATACTCTGTATTTGCTTGAGCAATTATTGGATTTTGTGTTCTGTTTTTGATATTGGCATTGAATTGTGATTGCTTGTATACTATGGAATGTGAAGCTTCTTGAGCTATGAATTTCAAATTATGTTCCCCTAGATGTATGACTGCGAAATTCGACTTGCTTGGCCATTTTACTAGTCTTTGTTACAGGCTTGTTTGTTCTTAGTCATTTGTTAGTTTAGTCTTTGACTTCAATAGTTCAAGTAGAGTGTGTACTTGTTTTGCTACAATTGTTGAATTGGATTTTGAGTGTTTTTTTTTTTTTTTTTTTTGGTTAATTTAATCTTGCCTATAATTCTGCAGCCGAGCAGAAGAGATATACTATTGGAGTATGTCAAAACGTGCAACCAGAATTCATGGAGTTGTTTGTGAAAAGGGCTCCTCAACAGGTTTGATTTTTCATATGTTATTAAGTTTATGATACTCAGGATTCAGGAATATGGAATACAAGCTAAAAAAATATTTGGCAATGAAATATTCGTCATGGTATTGTGTTTAGGTAGTTGATGCAATGCGTCAAACGGTGACAAATATGATAGGAACGCTACCTCCACAATTTTTTGCTGTTACTGTCTCCACTGTAAGTACCTTACAGTATCATAAAGCTTCTATATGGGTGGACAACAAGTCAACAACTATTCAAAGCTGGATCAAATTTTAATGATGATTGAATTGATCACTACTTCACCTTTGTTTTAGGTTGCTGAAAATCTTGCACAACTCATGTACAGTGTTATGATGACTGGATATATGTTTAAGAATGCACAATACCGTTTGGAATTGCAACAAAGTTTAGAGCAGGTTGCTCTTCCCGATGTGCAAGAGCAAAAGGTGTTTTTTTACTTCCAATTATTTAAGAATTTTCGTTGTAACTAGAAATTTGCTCTGTAAGTATTAAATGGATCCTACATTTCTTGATCTCATGACTTTTACAGGATATTCCAGATTATGCTCCGGGTACACAAAAGAATGTTGCTGGTGAAGTTATTAGGTGGAATAATGTTTCTGGTCCAGAGAAAATAGATGCTAAAAAATACATTGAGCTTCTTGAAGCAGAAATTGAGGAACTGAACCGTCAAGTTGGTAGAAAATCTTTCAATGGACAAAATGAATTGTTGGAATTCCTCAAGTCTCTCGAGCCTCAGAATCTGAAGGTAAGAAGTTATTATATTTTATTTTATTTTTCAAAAATTACATGTGTACTGTTTTGTAGGATTTGACAAGTAGTGCTGGAGAGGATGTCGTGCTTGCAATGAACACATTCATTAAGCGTCTTTTGGCTGTTTCTGATCCTGACCAGATGAAGGTTTGCCTTTCCGTTTGAGCTTTAATCAATTGAGTATTTGCATTTTTGCAAAAATGACTGCACTGTTTTATATATCGAGGAAATTGGTTCAAAATGTCTGTTTGAGCTAGAATGTTAAAATTTCTAAGATTTTTTGCTTAATAGAGTGTTCTCAGTTAACATTAACTAGTTTTATAATTTTTTATTTTCTTAACAGATGAATGATTTAGTATAGCCAATTAGCCACAAAGTATATAATGAACTAATATATTTATAATACTAGTCAAAATTTTCTCAACCGTAAGGTGCAGTATATAAATGTCTCGATGGTGTCAGTGAATACGAGTGAATGATTAGACCATGGAGTTTGTGAACTGAAACCACCTGGAAATTTTGTTCTTCTATATTGAATTGGCTTTCGAGATTGAACTTAGTTTAATTTCTTTTCCTTTTTTCATTAGCTTTATGCATTAAGCCTTTCTACTAGAGTTATATCCATGTTATTTGCATAATAGATGAGAGTAACGTAACTTCTTTTGACACATTTTCATCCAACTTGCTTAAACAATGCCAATTTAAGATTCTATTGTCATTTTTTAAGCTTGGGTATCTGTGGTTACAGACAAGCGTGACCGAGACTAGTGCACCAGAGCTTGCCAAGCTGCTTTACTGGCTGATGGTAGTTGGGTACAGCATTCGCAACATTGAAGTACGTTTTGACATGGAACGAGTACTTGGGACTCCTCCAAAGCCTGCAGAATTACCTCCGGGAGAAAACATATAAACAGTTCTGCCACAAGACCGTAGACAGTGGATTTGATGATATAGCAAAATCGGGGCACACTAAACCAAATGCTATACCTGCTATGATAGGGCAGTGTACGTTTTATGTTATTGAATGCTCGATTCAAGGATGATCTATATATGCCGGAGAGTAGGGAAATATTTTTGCATGCCACACATGATTGGCAATTTAGGAATAGCTCAAAATTATTGCTTAATCTTGTGCTTGAATACAAATTCTGATTCTTAAATGAAGCCAAGTTAATCTTCTTACATCATACATTGTCTCGAAAAGCCCTTTAAACGCTCGTGTGCATTAATCAAGAGAGCTTAAAAAGTTCTCAGATTCTTTTTTGGGAGTTACATAGTTATTGAGGATGTTTCCAATTGAATATACTATTACAATTAAACAGATTATAACAACTTAGTGTGATAAAGTACAGACTAAACATCCAATCAGCTTAATCAAAACAATTGCTACTATTGTACAACCAAAAAATCTTATTAGTAGGATCATTGAAGACAACTCTTTAACTACCAGCTCTTTCGTATGAATCTGAGACCTAAAACTTGTGCTTTTATCTGCAGTAGTCCATGCATTATTCGAGCAAAATTGTGCAGCCTTTGGGCAACTTCCTAAACAAAATTTGATAGGAAAAGTCAGATCAGTCTTGCAGTTCTTTCTCTAGTATTGTAGTTAGCCGAGAGTCTTCTCGCCCAAGGGCTTTGATCGGGTGACCAAGAAATCGAGTACCCAGCTAAAGCACACCATCTTAGATTCAAAAGAGCACTCCCAAGATTCTCGGAATCTTTAAAAAGTTGGAGTATTTTTGACTCAGGTTCTGAGTCTTCAGTAAGGATGAGATCCTCAAATTTTGTCTTATTTTCTTGCAGAGTGTCCTCTTCTTCGGAAAGCATTCGCATACTCAGAACTTGCAACGCTTCCATTGCTGTGCTGTGGAAACCACGGTCCACATATCCTGTGAACACATAATGGCAGGTTGATGGATCCGGCTGGATTTTCTGTTGGTGCATCTGCTCAATGATAAACTCAATCACATCGATTCTTCCCTGGTATTCGTTCATGAAAGTGGCAGAAGTAATGTTAATTATGAATGTAAATTACAAGACCTATCTAACATGCCCAAGAAATGGCCAAATTGGCATCAATGGGGACAACTTTGGGGTTCAAGTCTTATGATCAGCCAAAAAATATATTAGTAACCCACATTCATAAAATGTAAAAGGTATTTGGCAATTTTAAATAGATAGATAGCTAGAGAGAGACCTTTAGCCATGCTTGTTGAAGAATAGTATTGTATGACAGAAGGTCAAGTTGAATCCCTTCTGAGCTCACTCGGTCAAACATATTTAACACTTCATCAAAATCTTCGCATTCCAATAGAACCTAACATAAAACAAGCTTGACAGTAAATAAGTGACACTTTAGAGCCCAAACAAAAGCACACAACAAATTCTGATAACAAATAACAAATTCAAATATAATCACGTGGAAGGACTCGACCCAAGACTCACATTATAACAAGGCTCCGATATCATGTTAATACCCACTAGACCTAAAATCTTGAACTTATAGGAAATGACCCAACAATAGTATTTAAGCACCATAGATGTTGTAATGATGATTGACACGAATCATGACAATAGAAGATACTGTTACAATAAACTTAGCATAGAAGTAATTTTGGGCACTTCAATGTCAAATATCGTAAGCTAATGTACTAAATCTGAAATCTGGTTATTTTGTACATCAGCAATACTAGTAAAGTATACCTTAAAAAGAATAGTATATGCCATTGTCTCTGGATAAAACCCAGAACGCACCATCATGGATACTATTGCACATGCAGATTTGAAACATCTTATAATGACACAACAATCAATCATTATATGGTATGTTGAAGCATTTGGCGAGAGACCAAATAATTTCATATTTTTGAATATTTCTATAGCTGTGTTGCTCTGCATCATCCAAGAAATAAAATCAGTAGCTAAATACACGATGATATAAACCCACATTCATGAAGCAGCAATTGGAAACTACGATTACAAAATGGGGAGTGCTTACTTCTCCAGCTTTAACAAGCGAATGCAACACTGTATTATACATAGGTGTTTCGCAATAATTATTTTTATGTAAGAATTGGTTGTCTGCCATACGTAAATATTGGAGCTGCTCTCTTATCATTCCCTCTGCTCCAAGTGATTTGAGCTGATGAGACCAGAAAAACAAAAAGTCATACCAAAGTCCTCCACAATAGATGAAATGGTCAAAATTTTATGACAAAGGGAGTTACCAAAAAGTTCATTGATTTGTAACTGTGCTGAACACCATTCTTTGCCATATCCCTTTCTATAGCATTAATCCTTTTAGCGGAGTCTACCTGTGACAACATATTGCCTTCTTCATATGGAGCATTGACGTTACCAAATAATGAAAATAGCAACTCATATGTCCTGATGTCGGGCTTGAGATTTAATTGTTTCATTTTATCCAATATCTTAATAGCACGTTCCGGTTGATCCTGCAAAATTAGTGCAGCATAAATTTTCTGTCAGTTAAATTGCTGAGTGCCCTTTTATCCAGATCCTGTGAGAAGAAAATTCCCTTTTCAACTTCAATGCAATAAGAGAAGCCCGTGTGGTATGGGAATTCAGGTTTAGAAATATTAACATACCATGGTGTCACATGCTGCAAGAAAAACATTGAAAGGACGTGTATTTGAACATTTGGTAATGTGGTCCAATAGAGCCTCAGCGTAATCCAGTTCTAAAGCTTTGCTGCATTCAATTGAAACGATAGCAAGAGTAAAATCATATGGCTTCAAATTCATCTGTTGCATTTTTTTTAACTGCAGGAAGATGAAAAGAGGAGGTTGAAATCAACTCTTATGAAAAATGAAGTTAAATGGGATGAATATCAGCAGAAGGGGGGCAGAGCGGGGTGTGGTGGGTGGAGTTGGAAGCAAGTTGTGATCATATAATAAACATAACTTACCAAGTCAATGCCAATGCTGAAACCTCTCTCAGAAACAACAGCTCTTACATAGCAATTGTATGTGTGGGCTGATGGTTGCAACCCAAGATTTTGCATCTAGATAGAAAAGAATTCCAACAATTAGTATATAATAATGTTGATGATATGAATATAAGACATGTTCTCCAAATAGAGAAATGTTGGAAAACACAACACCAAAACATAATATGAAGATCCAGTTTGAGTGAGTATAGTCTTTGCAATTATGCATGACACAAACAATATACAGTTCAGGAAATTGCCATCAAATTTAATGAAGCCAGTAGGAGCAATGGTGTCAAGTTACTTTCATTAGAATGAGGTTTAACTCATTAAAAAAGAGTTACAGATGGAATGAAGTTTTTTTTTCTTTCAGAAATTTATTCTTCAACACTACTCTTGTATGATATGACTATAGCACATAATAATCCCAAGCTTAAAAGAACAAAAGCTACTCCCTACCTGCAACATTAACTGCTCTGCTAGTCCACCATTCTGAGTTTGTTCACACGCGTGCATTACATCTTTAAAAGCCCATCCCAAGATCTTCATACTAGGAATGGTTTGAAATTTATTCATCATACCTAATTTCGAACTCCCAGCTTCTCCAATTCCCATGTTTAAAGTAACGGATTGCTCAATGTTTCTCATACAAGTATCCGCACTCAAAGCAACAGCATCTTCACTCTCATCCAAGTAAAGTTTATGTGAGCTTAATAGATCATTTAAAGGTATAGGGATGTCCAATTTTGAAGAATACAACATTCCTTTTGAATTTGCAGTAATATAAGGCTTTCTGCTCAAGGAGAAAGCAACCATATGTTGCAGTGTTTCATAAGCAGATTTTAAATCTCTACACTTTGCAACCGACCAAATAAACATTCGCAGAGGAAATATACTCGGACTGTAGTGCTTGATATAGTCTTTCCAAATTTCATGCACTGCAGAGAGATTTTGCTGCCATGCTGCAATCTGAAAGAAAAAGTTAGTAATATGTAATCATATGATGTAAATGACTTGGAATTACTTTAGTTTGATCTTTCATACTTCACAAGCATGTCTGATGGTACAAAACCACAAGGAAAAATCAGCCACTCAGTTGTAACAATATGCAGGTAGGGGGACATACGAACAAAACATATATATGGGGATACTTAATTAACATAAACTTTATACGATATTAATATAATTTGAAAATTACTATTCAAAAGTTATACGTATGAATTTATGATTACATTTCATTATTTCATAAGCCTTTTACATGTGACAGAACGGTAACAATAAATAGAAAACAACAAAGGAAAATCACTAAATTCTCATAATCGTACTCAAAATGTGTGCATTCTGAAGCACAGGAACAAAGTGAGATCAATACCCTTTACACACCTTGAGAAGCTGTATATAAGTAGTTTCATCCTTTCCCACCCTTCGGGACTCCATTAACTCCAAACATAAATTAGCATGGGTCATACTTTGCATTTTTGCACAGGCCCCCAAGAAACAGTTATACACAGGCAGAGGGGGATAGATACCATGGCTTTCTCCAGTAAACTTAATCAAATTAGATGCCTGAACAAAGCACATGAAGAGCAATAAAAAAATGACCTCATTAGTCAGTTAAGAAAAAATATATATAATAGCAATCTGAGATATAAAATTGTATTTCCATGTCACATTTCTAATAATTAGATATTTATAAAATCAATAACCAACCCACTGTCCAGTATATAATTAAAATGAAAAATATTTCTATAGTGTATTTTTTTTATACCTCCTCCAAGTGACCGCCTTTACAGAGAGCTCGCATCATAAGCAGGTAGCAGGTGTTGTTCAAGCCAATCTCTTTTTCCTCCATTATTCTCCAAGTCTCCATGACAAACTGCATGCAAAAGTAAAAAACTGTCAACTACATATCCAGAAGGACACAAGCGTAATTTTTTTTAGATGTTGGAAAAAGGTGGAGACAATCCCCACCTTCCCAGCATAGCAGAACAATAGCATCTTTTGTGATCTTCAATTATGGCATAGATACAGCATTTGCTGCAATGTTCAATAGGTCTTATCCAATCCATACGAACAATGTGACCTATGAAAATAATTAGATGTTCTTGATACATTACTGTATAGTTCCTCCTTTCAAACTCTCCCACATAAAAAGCAACACATATCAACTACTTATGCACTAGTAGCTAGATCCTACACAGATTGATAATCAACTTTAATACTGTACATATAATCAAATGTAGTTGTAATGTGCATATTTTGTCGCCTAAAACTGTAGCCCCTCCAGAAACGGTATGATGTGATTTATTCAAATCTTGCTTGTCAAATGTGCTTACATATCCTCATTACATGAGTTCCAAATCCAGTGAATTAAACATGTTGCAAGTCTAAACCACAAATACAAACACGCAAACACAGGTACCTAAACTAAAAGTTCAATGCTTTTCTGGCTTACCAGGGCATCAGGAGTTGTAGCGCAGTATCGAAGAATATAAACAAAATCATCTGCCCTTAGTGAGTGGCTTCCATGGCCAAGATTCAAAAGCAGATGAGAAGCTCTACTTCTCTCACCCAATCGAAGTGCGTCGACAATTTTCGTCTGCAATAAATTTGTACTTGACCCTTCTCCATACCCCAAAATTTCATGGCCTGCATATCCCACCTCACACACTTAAAAATCCCTCATATACGTCTAAAGGCATATAATTGTCGCTTCGAAACAAGCAATCAAAATTCAAACCTACTACCACATAGTAACAGCATAGAATTTTAACTATATACATATGAACAAATTAGAAGCAAAAACGCCAACCAATAATGTTGAAGATTTTACAGATAATTAATTACCCAATGAAGTTGTAAGAGGTCGACAAAATTCCAGCTTGTCAGCAACATTTCTCGGTCCCTATAAAAACATTAACTTTAAGCAAACAATAACATTAATAGATGCTAAAAAGAAGTGATTTTAATTATGGTTAATAAAACTATAGACCTCTACATGTTGATGGAATTTTGATTTACACAGAGTGTCAGCAATTGACCAGAGAGGAGCCCTCAATCTGGTAAAATAAGAGTGACTCATGTTAGTTGCTCAATATAGAATACGATGAGATCGAATATAAATTCGTACACGAATTGTTTACACTTACAGAGGTCTATGCATGCTTTTTCGTGAAGTTTGTTGAAGTTCTGTTTAGGGTTTAAACATTTTCGCGGAAATCGATACTGTCACTGCACTGCAAAGCAAACGATTTGTAGGGAGGAGGATGCCTTTGCTTCGCTTCCCTGCTCTTTTGTAAAAGGGTTATTGGCACTAGCCCCTCCAACTTTACGCTGGTTTGCGTTTCACCTCATAAACTTTTCTTTAGACATTAAAGCCCCTGGACTTTCATTTATTGACAAAACCCGACTGTAGATACCCTCAGATAAGCTTTCAAGAGCAATAAATCAAACCATTTGCCAATAAATAAGAGTTTAGGGGGTTAAATGCTTAAAAAAAAGTTTAATGGGTAAAATGCAAACTCGTGTAAAGTTCAGGCGAGACTAACGCTAATAACCCTTTGTAAAAACAATAATTATATTAAATATATATATATATATATATATATATATATATATATATATAGATTTTCTTATAGCTTTTAGGGTTATTATCACTTGGGTCCCTACTTATTTTTTAAAGATCAATTTTTTTAAAAAAGTTTGCTTTTTTGACAATATTTTCCCTGATTTTCAAAAGGTATATCAAATAGATCCATCTGTTAGTCAGCTGTTAGTCAAACTTAACATTTGCAAGGGTATTTTTGTCTTTGAACCAAGAACATGCCATGTGTGACAAAAATAGAAATAAAATAAATAAATAATATATATATTTGAAGGAAATAGTTTATCACAATATATATATATATATATATATATATATATATTAATATTTATATAAATTATCAAAAAAATCTCCACCATCCAAATCTTAGATGGATGGTGTAGATTTATTTATTTAAAAAAATCTGTTAAAATTGGAATTGTCAAAAAACAAATAAATATTATTAAATTAAATAAAAATTAGTTTTAAAAAATAATTAAATAATAAATAAATTTAAATTAATTTAACAAAACCCATCATCATTGTCATCAAATCAATAAATCAAAATCACCCCTACCACCACCACCAATCCAAACCCAAACATAAACTCAAAAGTCAAAACACCCATATTTATTCAAAAAAAATTAGTTTTCCAAATTCGTTCTCTTGTTCAAATTCTTGTCAAGTTCAAGTTTTCCATCATTCAAATTCTTTTGAAATGGTTCCTTGTCAAGTTGGTTCCTCTCTCTCTCTCTCTCTCTCTCTCTCTCTCTCTCTCTCTCTCTCTCTCTCTCTCTCTCACGAATCCCTCTCTCTGTGAATCTCTCTCTCGAATCCGTCTCTTGTGAATCCATCTCTTCGCTAATGGTTTCTGGTGCGGGTCGATTTGGCGGCCAATTCTTGATAGGTTTTGGTCGAACGAACCCATTTTTTTTTATTTGATACGGTTTAATGTCATGACCATGACAATTTAATTGGATTTTTGATATGTTTTTGGGTTGATTTTACAGGTTTGAAGGATTCTAGAAAATTGAAGGGCAGATTGAAGAAAGAATTGAGGAGAGAGTAGATCGTGAAGATAAGAAGAAATAGTTGAAGAGAGAGAAATTGTAGAGAGAGAATAGAGAGAATTTAGAGAAGGAAATTGTTGTAATAATTCTTTTTTCATATGATTGTTATAGACATGTATTTAAAGGAAATTGCAAGCAATTGTAAAAAGGACTATAAAGTAATAAGGACTCTAAACCAAATAGGATTCTTGAGAAATAATTCCTTACAGCTGACTTACACTAATTAGGATAGGACCATATGGAAAATGATCCCTACACTGAGACACACACTAAATCCCTAAATTAATCCCTAAATCTCCCAATCCTGACACTTTCTTTCCCTCGAAAACATCCTTGTTCTCAAGGATGGAAGCTTGGAATAGTGGCCCGATTGTCCAAAGAACTGAAATGGGAGACAAATTGCAATAGTGGCCCAAATCGGTTGATGGCCCAAATCTAAAATGGGAGACCAATTACAATAGTGGCCCAAATGGCCCAATACCGGTGAAAACCCAATTTGACCCAATTTGCATCTAATCCAAACGTCCACTGATAACCTTTAAAGGGTGCCGTTTTTGTGGAATAAAACCTCCTCAACGAGGTCATTCTGAGTTCTAACACCCACTATATAATCTTCATTTCTCTTTAGACAAGTAGGCAACAACTCTAGCAGCTTGACAAAAATTCCCAAATTCTTCAAAAACCTAACTTCTTCTTCAGGCAAACCAAAATCGAAATCCCTAGAAACAAAATCCCAAACCTTCTTCTCTCTTTGATCTATCTTCTTCTTATTCACGGTTCCATTATCCTTAACCTCCTCATCGTGATCCAACCTAGACCTCGACCTAATCAACCCCTTCATCGAACCATACCCATCAACCATTCCAAAATGTACCAATCTCCACCATTAAAATTGAAATCTAACCTTCCCACCTCCTCCTTCAAACGTAGATCACCCGGTTCGAATTCTAGAAGGTGCTGAATGATCTCTATTACCAAGACCTAGAGTTGAGCCACGGCTAGCACTCGGTTTTGGAACCGATTCAGAGCATGGTTGGCCACTGAAAAGACCCGAAACCTACTCTCCAGTCTCGTTCGAGGTCGCTCTTCGTCGAGAGACACTTGTTGTGCTACTTTCATAGTACAATTAGTCACCGCAAGGAACCGAAGCCAATCCTCTGATCTCGTACGAAGAAGACCTGAGCTAGGAGAGACCACACCTCATTTTGATGTTTCTTCTTCTTCACAGTGTTTGTAGGTTAGTTTTATGTACTCATCAAAACTTGTTCTCAATTTGTGTTCAGTGTCTATAGGTGGGTTGTCCGTTCATGGCTTAGGTCTGTTAAAGTTAGTGTATATGTAGCTTGTTAGGACATAGATTGGGTCTGTTTGTATCCAGGAATCTCTAATTGGCGAAGGTTTGTATAGGTGGTTTGGTCAATTGTGGCCAGAATTCACTGGTTTGGACTTTACCTCTATAGCCGACATTAGTAAGTGTCAATCCATGAAGGCCGTAAGTGTGGTCTTTTCGTGATTTCATTTAAGTAGATGTTAATCTTTTGATGGGTATGAACTTTTGGTCTGGATTGGTGATAGTTTGGAAGGTATTAGAGTGCTTCTTTTCATCTAGTAACATTTTCTGGTAACCACTTTGGGCGGTTTTGGTGTTTTCGTCTGGTAACATTTTTTGGTGACCACTTTGAGCAGTTTTGGTGTTAGGATTGGTATAGGTAGGGTGTTTGGTTTTGAAATGTTAGGATCTGTGTTCATGTTAAAAGTTTGGTGAGAGATCATCATTTCTTCATCTGGAATCTCTGTAAGTTCCCCACCACTGTCAATCTCGACTTCTATATTTTCTATTTCTTCTTCATCACTTTCTTCCTCTTCTCTGAGCATGAAAAACTGCATTTTAGCACATTGATGCCCAAAAGAATATACTTTATCACAGTTATAACACAATTCCTTATCCCTTCTAGCCTTCATTTCCGCGTGAGTCAGTCTTTTGATGGGAAAAATTTCTGGTGTTGGCATAACTGGTTGTGGGGTTTACTTTGGTATTAATTGAATCCTCATATGATTCCTCTTATAATTTAGCTAGATCAGTGACAATTATAGAGTTAGGAGGTTTGCACTCCTCCTTTAAAGGCCTATTTTCACCTTTCAAGCCACCTAGAGAACCATTTATGGACTTCTCACCACTCAAACCCAAATTTTTGGCTCATTCACCAGGCTTAATTCCCTCATTTCGATCTTGACAGTCTATTTCTATTGTAGATTATCTCAAATGTTGAGACTCACCAGCAACCTCTTCATGTTTCTCATTCAAAAACCTATCTAGGTTCAGCTCCTATTGCTTTTGAGCATTTCCACGCTCCTTGGAGGCCACCTGACCAAGGTTTCTACAAAATTAACTGCGATGCAGTCCCTTTTGTTGGCAGCAGAAAAGTTGGCATCTGGGTGGTGATACGTGATGCCTTTGGTCTTGTCTTAGCCTCGTGTTCTCAAGTTTTTGAAGCAAAGTTTACCAACCAGGTGGCTAAAACCTTGGCCATTTTAAGGGGCATCATTTTCAGTAAGGACTGCAGGCTGGAACATTGTGTCTTGAAGCCCGATGAGGTGTTGGTTGTGAAATGAATTGCGAAAGAGAGTTTTCTAGGAGCCTTGAGCGGTATCATTCTCGATAACATCGATGATCTCCTCAAAAATTCTAATGGTTTGAGCATTGCCCACGTTCCTAAAGTGGCGAATTAGGTTGCTTATGGTTTCGCGAAGAATGCCCTGGTCACTGGCGATATTTCCTTTTGGGAGGAAGACTTACCAACCTGTATTAGATCTCTTGTGGAGGCTGAAAAGCCATGTTGTATTACTCCCTAGTTTGTTTCTGCCTAGGCTTTAGCCTTGTTATCAAAAAAAAAAAAAAAAAAAAAAAAAGCCTCACTAAACTCTATCCAAGTCACACCCACTCTCCTAACATATACCAATTGATACCATATCTCGGCTTTCTTCTCAAAATGACTAGAAGCCACTAGTACCTTCTGGTCTTATGGATCCAGGTGAAGAAGAAATGCCCTGTCACATTTTCGGATCCACAGTTTCAGATTGGATCCATCAAACTTAAGAAATTTTTGCTTAGCTGACTCTAGGTTTGAGCTAGAAAATACCTTGTTAGCTGAGCTTCATGGATATGTACTGTTCCTCCACTTGAGTTTCAATATTTCCTGTATCTCTGAGAATATTTTGTTTAATTCCTTCAAGAAAGTTTCATCATCCATTTCTAGTACACTCTATTTGTAGGCTTTTTTTTTTTTTTTTTTTTAGAGTTTGGTTGAAAGATATGAGAAATTTGAAGAATAAGGGTTGAAGATATGAGAAAGAAGATAAGAACAGAAGATAGAATTTAGAAATTAGATTGAGAGGAAATCAAGTAGGGAAAAATCAGATTCAAGAGAGAAAATTTGTTGTGCTTTAGTTTTTTTTTTTTTTTTTTTTTTTTTTGACAAAAAATGAATAGTGATATTGTGGTGTTTGTGTGATAAAATTGGCTCGGTATCTACAGGTTTGTGAGAGAATATTGCTGAAATTGAAGAATACTGGAGAAGAAGTTAGACAAATTTAAGAGAAGAAAAGAGAATAAGATCTAAGAGAGATAGAAATCTGGACAATGAAGATTAGGAAAAGCTGGAGAAGAATAGATTAAAGAAGAGGTTCGGATCTAATCCCACAGGTTGCAGGAAAGATGCTCTGATACCATTTGTCATGAACATGACAATTTAATTGGATTTTTGATATGTTTTTGTGTTGATTTTACAGGTTTGAAGGTTTCTGGAAAATTGAAGGGTAGATTGAAGAAAGAATTGAGGAGAGAGCAGATCGTGAAGATAAGAAGAAATAGTTGAAGAGAGAGAGAGAGAGAGAATAGAGAGAATTTAAATAAGGAAAATTGTTGTAATATTTCTTTTTTCATATGATTGTTACAGAAACGTATTTAAAGGAAATTGCAAGCAATTGTAAAAAGGGCTCTAAAGTAATGAGGACTCTAAACCAAATACGATTCTTGGGAAATAATTCCGTACAACTGACTTATACTAATTAGGATAGGATCATATGGAAAATGATTCCCTACACTGAGACACACTAACTAATATGGACTTACACTAAATCCCTAAATTAATCCCTAAATCTCTCAATCCTGACATTTAATGATGGTGGTTTGGTTCGATTGTGGGTTTGGGTGTGGTGGTGGTGGTCCAGTTCTGGGTCTGGTGTGGTGGTGTTCTAGTTTCTGGGTCTGGTATGGTGGTGTTCTGGGGTTATGGGTTATGAGTTCTGGGTTTAGTGTTGTTGATGAATGGTTGTGGTTTGCTAGTAGTGGTGTTGATGATGGTGGATGTTTCTGTAATTTAGTTTGGTGGTTTTTTAAAAACATTTTTTATTTATTTATAAAAAAGGATAAGGAGAGATCCGAATAGTTCCTGCAACCATCTGATGGAGATCTCTATTTGAGCATCTGGGCAGCTATGTTGCTAGCCTGGGTTTTCAATTTTTTTTTTCCAGATACATGAAAAATGGAGTAATTGAATGGAGTTATTGATGGTGTTTGATTGAAAATGGATTTTTTTTTTTTCCAAATAAAAGTTAGAAAAATAAGAGATTGATAAATAATGGTACTAGTAATTGGTTCATAGAAGAAGGAGAAAAAAGAATTGTTTTTTGATTAATTTTTTATTAAATAAAAATTATAAAATCTTTTGATCTTGAGATCCATTTTTTGTTTTGCAATTTTTTATTTTCTTTTTTTAAAAAATGGATGTTGATTGGATTATATCAAATTGAATTGTAAAATTTTAAAATGTTAGAGGGTAAAATTGTATTTTTAAACTCTTTAATTAAAGTTAAGGGTAAAATGGTCAATTTATATATTCTATCGCGTTTGACTGTTACAAAAAGTCAGGGGGATCTATTTAATATACTTTTCAAAAGTCTGGAAAAATATTACTAAAAAAGCAAATTCGTTTAAAAAATTAAGGTAGAATTTCACATAAGTCCTATCTTTTTGGCAATTTGTCACATTTATAAATGTCTTTCCATATTTATCACTTTAGTCCTTCTTTTTTCCAAAACCCATCACTTTAGTGCATTTGACTAAATATTTGAAAGTCAACCATTTTAAAACTTGTGAAAGTACACTCTTGCCCTTATTTCTATTTAATTTAGCTAAAATGATTATCTTAGCTTTAAATTAAAATTCTCAACTATAAAATCTTAAATAAATAGATTACAAAAAAAAAAAAAAAAAAATCTTAAATAAATAATAATAAAAATCGATTATTTTTTTTCTTATTTTGTATTTTTTTTTTCATAATGGATTTTTATTTAGCTAAAATAATTATCTTAGTTTTAAATTAAAATGAAAAAAAAAAAATCTCAATAATAAAATCTTAAATAAATATATTACAAATTTTTTTTTTTTATGAAAAATAATCATTTAAAGTTAAGATAATCATTTTAGCTAAATAAATATCCATTATGAAAAAAAAAATATACAAAATAAGAAAAAAATTAATATACTTTATTATTATTATTTATTTAAGATTTTTTTTTGTAATCTATTTATTTAAGATTTTATTATGGAGAATTTTATTGTTTTTCATTTTAAGTTAAAGTTAAGATAACCATTTTAGCTAAATTAAATAGTAATAAGGGTAAAAGTGTACTTTTATAGGTTTTAAAATAGTTGACTTTCAAATATTTAGTCAAATGGACTAAAGTGATGAGTTTTGGAAAACATAAGGACTAAAGTAATGCATATGGAAATACATTTATAAAAGTGACAAATCACCAAAAAGATAGGACTTATGTGAAATTCTGCCAAAAATTAATCTTTCAAAAAAATTTTAGGAACCCAAATGATAATAACCCTTTTGTTTTTATTTTGATATAGCATTTATTTTTTCAATTGAACGCCGATATTTACATCATTTAATACTGTAAGTGCACTCCTTTATTAATGCCTGGTTCAGTTGGGATTTTTCTGGATCGAGTCCATTCGATGCTGGATCGGGTTTCTTTGGTCCACCATTGTTGCGGTAGATGAAGTAGAATATCAGCTGCACTGTTCCCAGCCCAGACCCAAATCCACTCGGGACCCGCAAATTACAAGTATACGATTTTATACAGGATTGACACTATTCTTATATATAAATTATAAAGAAAGTAAACTTACAGCAATGAAAGGATCGCGACCAAGTAGACCAAAGATGAACCAAGAAGAGCCGCACAGGAACACAAATAGTGACAAGAAAAATGGCATGAACTCCACGCTCTTAGTCTTGATCACCATCATCTGCAATTTTTTTCAAACACTTTAGAATTCTTGATTTTTCCTTAAAAGGCTTAAAACAAATTAAAGAGTAATTAATTGTGCTACTTACCACCACAGAGAGGGGTGAGGCATACATGATAATAGAGACAATAGCAGCAGCAAAACCACAGAAAATCTTTCTAGTGTTGCCATGCAAGGCCAACAGCGACACCAGGGCTACCGTGGCAAACACGCTGAGCACGAACATCAGGAGTCCGAATATCTTTGCTTTCTCCTTCTTAGTAGCGTATATTATGAAGATGAGCACATAAATTGACTCGATTACTGCACCTGTGCCATTGATTGTTGACACCAAAATATTGTTCTCAGACACAAATGGAAGACCATACCTGCCCAATTTACACACATATGTCAAAACTAGTGACAGTTTTAAAGGTTTGGTTGTGCATGTACACTTGAAGGGGAATAATGGCCAGGTTTATTAAAGACGAAAACAACATACCAAGTAGAAATGAGGTTGTTGAGCAAGGTCATGACGTAGGTTATGCCAGAGAACTGCTCGGTGGATTTGCTTCTTATGATCCTCTTGAATGTGATCCTACACCAAATCAAAATATATATTATCGTATGATAGTACAAAAAATAAAAATGACAAAAGTACTTGTCCTTATTGCATGTTGATTGGATATTCCCTTTAATAATTTCCTTGATTTCTCCTTCGAATGGATCAACAAGAGAGTTCACATTTTTTTTTGAAAGAAAGGGGTTGATTTCTTGAAGAAATATTTTTCTTCATAAACAAGAACCCATTTGCAGTTCTAACTCTAATTTTTGATAGACTAAAAACCAAGTACAAAAAACTGATCTTTGTGTTTGCATTGTTTATGGTGAGAGAGAGAGAGTTTTTTTTGGTCTTACACTGGAGCCAAGAAGAGGAACAGAGCAGTGGCATTTCCTGTGACGAACAAACAAAAAAAAAAAAGAAGAGAAACTTAGCGAATAATGAATCAAAACGAGCCAAACACAAACAAGTTTGCAAGAACCGTACAGGAAAAATTACCCACCAAAAACACCGAATATGAAATGGGGGATTTCCATTATCTTCTTCAAATGAAATACAAAAAACCCAGCTTGAGTTTCTTGAAAGTGGGTTTAATGGTTTATATAGAAAAGAAAAGATGATAAGAAAGGTTTAAAGAAAAATTGCTGATTAACCGCTGAAAAGTAAAAAACTGAAATGGTGTACGCTTTATATTAGAGAGTGACTTGTGAAAAAAAAAAGATGCCATGTAAGATTAACACACGGTCTATTAAAAATTGTATCTCTAATACAGCTGTGCATATTCAACCTCACGCTGATGTGGCAAATTTTATTTTTTAGACCATCTATTTTCAGACAGCCTTATTGCACATCTATTTTTTCGGTTGACTCAGCAAGTATTTAAAATTAACATTCATTTTTCAATTATTTTTGGTAAGGAAATAAATAAAAAAAGAAAAAAAGGAAAATTTTTTTTGGACACGTCATTAAAATTAAATGTATTTTAAACACAAACATTGGAGACCAAATTTTGAGTTGATTGTTTATCAAGTCTATCTTTATGCCACATAGGAAACAAGTGTCTCGACATTGTTGCCATGTCAATGACTTTTGATATACAAGCCACTTTTGCATTGTAGATGCTCTTATGTTTGGTTTGATGGAATATGAGATAAATGAAAGGAAATGATTTTGAAGGATTTCTAATTCTTGTTTGGATTATTAAATGAGAGAGAAAGGAAAGGAAAAGGAAGAAAATGGAAGGAAAATGAGGGAATAATTTCTTCTTGTTTCACTCAATTTGGTTTCCACCCAAATTTGGGAGGAAAATGAGGGAAAGGAATCCAGAATTAGAGTAATGTTAGATGTCCCAATTTTTTTTTTTCTTCCCAAATTCTGTCCTAAATGATGTGGCACATGAAGTGTCACTGTGTCAGCATCGTATAATTAAATCATGAGATTATATAGTAATTGATGTGATGTTGATACCTCACGTGCTACATCATTAGTTTAAAATAGTTAAAACATCACACATTTGAAGCTGGAGTGTTAATTGCAACATCACACGATGTGGAGGGGGTGTGTAAACAGTAAGAATAGGGTTAACATTTTAAAAGCACTTCTATTTGATCTCAATGGAAATCAATAAAAAAAATAAAATAAGAAAAGTTTCTTCATTTACACAATATTTGTTTTCAAAAGGTGGAAATAATCGAAACGTGATTAAGATATAATTTAATTTCAATAATGCTTGTTAATTTTAATCTGGCTCTGACCACTAGCATATATGATACTTTTAGTAGCCAGGCTTATGAGTTTTTTTTTTTTTTTTTTGATGGAAGCCAGGCTTATGAGTTGAAGCCCCCGCCATAACTATTAAAAATTGTACCTCTTTATGATTGTATGATACGTCAACAGATGGCAATTTTTTTTATTCAGAATTTAATTGGATGAACAAAAATATAAAAGGAGTTGATAATCTTAATGACATAGAAGAAAAGACTGAAAATGGAAATAGCCACATAGAGGTGACGAATCATATGTTATTGAGTCTTGTGTCAGTTTTTTACAAATTAAATGGTGTAAAAGTTAATTACCTTTACTAGTTGTGTTTGTAACTTGATTTAATCGTTTTAGATTTACTAAAACTATTTCGTTATCATATCGTATACATGTGTTATGTCACACTGATGTATTAGGATAACAGTGAAAAACAATAATAGGTTAAATGGTAACGGATGTTAATTCAACCAAACAATATGAGTTGCCATAATACAAATGATGAATCACTTAAATAGTTTTAAAATTGTTCACAAAAAACTAATTTGAAATGTCTGCTGATCAGGTTTTCAAATTCAAATCGCCACATGTGATATTGATGCTATTGGCAACTAATGTTTCAAGTTTGAATCGTCACCACAAATGTGTATATATATATATATATATATATATATATATATATATAGTCTTTAATTTCTATTGTCAGTTTGTCTTAACAATAAATATATCAGGACGAAGAATGTGGACTATAGATTATGGAGAAGTTTTGACAAGTGTATACACTTTGAGTCAAAGTATGAAAATCTAGTGGTCCATATTCTTCATCCTGATATATTTATTGTCAGAACGAACTGATAATAGAAATTCCATATATATATATATATATATATATAATCAATTCTTTTCTCCACAGTGCATACTGATATATATTTGTCAGTTTCTTATATATTAGTCATTAAATTCAACAACTTTGGATAAGTCAACATTCACTTATGCTTAATCAACAACGGCTCACATACAATGCACTGATATAAATACATTAGTGCGCACTGATAGGAAAACTATTATATATATATATCACTAATATTAGTCAATCCAAAAAGTTAGTAAAAATTTAACAAACCTAAATAATGTGGCAAATGATTTGTTATTGCCATATCATTCACCGCATTACCCAATGATTTGTGTGGTCATAACAATTCATTTGCCACATCAGTTAGGTTGAATTTTGGATTAATTTTTTGGGTTGTATAGTGTGTGTGTATATATATATATATTGTCAGTAGCATCAATACCTGATTAGCAGACCTTAGTTGAAATCCTAAGTGAAATTTTAGGTACAAATTAATTGACATATTAAAATTAAATGTTGAATTTTACCTGTTACGTATTTTTGACAAATGGGATTTACAGATCTAATGAATGAAGAAGGGAAAATAAAGAAAGGCGAAAATGGGTCAAGTCTACAACAAACCAAATTACGAACGGCAACCAATTGTTTGCAGAAAACAATGAATTTGAAAGGGTGATTTAATTTCGAGCTAAAACGTATGCTAATGGTAGTTTAATTTCTTCAAATCTAATGAATGAGGGAAAATAAAGAAAGGTGAAAATGGGTTAAAAGGCTGCTACAAGTCTACAACAAACTAAATTACGAACGGCAACTAATTGTTTACAGAAAACAATGAATTTGAAAGGGTGATTTAATTTCGAGCTAAAACGTATGCTGATGGTAGTTTAATTTCTTCAAATCTAATGAATGAAGAAGGGAAAATAAAGAAAGATGAAAATGGGTTAAAAGGCTGCTACAAGTCTACACCAAACCAAATTACGAACGGCAACCAATTGTTTGCAGAAAATAATGAATTTGAAAGGGTGATTTAATTTCGAGCTAAAACGTATGCTGATGGTAGTTTAATTTCTTCACATTTTTGAATGCAGGGTTCATTGGTTTGTGATGCTAGTAGTTCTAATTCACATAGATGCATGGCACATGCACCTACGTAAATTAATATTTCTTCTCTCGTGAGATATAGTTCAAAAATAGAAAGGTTTTGACTTTTGATGATCTCAAATCAGTCATGTATGGATTTTTTTTTCATAAAATCGGACAGCAATTATAGGGTGTAGCACTGTAGCTGGCAGAGCTCAATTATTTATACATTTAAAGTAGATGGATTATTTTTCAGAGGTTTGTGAGGTCAAGATAAAGATTAAATAGACGGAATGAGAGGGAGATATAGCTGCGTTTATTTCCAACAAGAAGAAAGAAGAAAGAAGAAAGGTTGATAAAGACAAATTTAAGAGTATTTTTGTCCAGCTTTATATTTTGGTGCTAAAAAACATAAAATTATTAACTTGGTGATATTCCTACAAAACCAAACCCATTTGATGCTATTTCCCCCTATTCCCTTAAAAATAAAATAAAATTGACTACCGTGAATATTGACAAGAATAGAAAAGGAATCAATTATTTAAAGAATATAATTGTTGCAGGGGATGATGTATAATTAGCATATGTTTTTTTTTTGAAATTATAACAACTACCGGACCCTGCGAGAATAGGACTCTACTAGCACAGCCCGTACAACCCGGATAACTGCTCCCACTAAAGGAGAGAGAGCACCCACACTTGATAGCCAAGGAGGGACAAAGAATATATGCATATATATACACGTGTGCCATTCCAACCACATTGGCAAAAGGCCCAATAGCTATAATTAGCATATGTTAATTAGCTTGAAGAAGGCAAAGTTATTGAAAGGGAGCATTCCCACACGAAGATTGTGATTTGAGATATTTAATGCTTTTGAGTAATAATTTAGAAAGTAGAGGTGTGAAAGAGTCAAATATTTGCAGTAATTAGAAGATCAAAGGATTCAAAGCAACCTGTAATTGCTAATCAAAACCTACTTCTTTCATGCTAATTAGTAGTATCCACAGCTCTTAGTGGCAAGCATGAATGGGACTGCCATAGGGGATGTAAGATATAGAAAGCTAATTACATTCAAACTATGCATGCACTCACATGGGATGTAAGATATAGAAAGCTAATTATCTTCATACTCATCAAAGCTTTTAACTAATTCTAATGATTTTATAATTTATCTTCAAATTGTAGAGAATTCCTCTAATATATATATATATATATTTATCTTCAAATTGTAGAGAATTGCTCTAATATATATATATATATAAAAGCAGTTTAGAATAAAATCCATTTTAAGTGGAGAAAAACTTACCGTGGGACTGCCATTGAGCTGTTGAAAGTAATTAAACAACCATATAAACATATATCTTTTCCGAGTGATGGACCGATAGTAATATAGCTCAATGTATACAAACTTTAATTAATTTCGTTTTTAAATGATATGGTTTACGTAAATGAATATTTTTGAACACCCAAATCAAATACTAATGTTAATTGTTATGTGAATATGACAACCAAAACTTATAATTTACAACAGATAAATTATGGAGAGATAATTACCAAATAAGTTTCGAATTTTCTTTCTTATGACGTGTTTATTAATCAGGAATCTATTACAAATCCAAATATATGTAAAGAAAAACTTACATAAAATATAAAATAAAAGACAGGATAGATAGGTTAATTCGATGAAACCTTAAACCTCCCAAATATTGGTGTTTCGAGGAACCAATAACCTCCCAATTACAACACAAATGTTGTAGACAATAATTATTTGGATACTTTTTATTAATGAATTGAAGCTATTTAGACAAAATATCAATGCTCACTTTCTCCTAAACTTAAGCAATTAACTAACCCACCACCCATAATTAAATGAGCAGTAAACCCACTAACTTAATAATTTAATTACTTATTAAAACAAAATAAAACATAAAAATAACATTACAATAAATATCTAAATAAAATTAGCATGATCGTATTAGAATCCTACTAAGAAAAGGGAATTAATTTTCTGATTTCTGAATTATACTGTTTACTAAATTTTTAGGGAATTAAATTTTATGGACCCCACACACAAATCAAGAATTAAATTCATGATGGAAATTGGAAAGGGTTAAACTACCTTAAGAACATGAAGAAATGAGCTGGCTGCTCACGTGATAGGTGGCAACACCATACAAAGGGTGGCAAGAAATATTAATAATAAAAAAAGAGATAAAAGGAGATCTGAGGAGAGAGAAGTGAGATTTCGTGGAAGCAAAACAGAAAAACAGAAAAATAGAAATAGAGAGAAAAGAAAGAAGAGCTCGGCGAAAGGGGGATAGACCACGATTTAGAGAGAGAAAGAGATGGAAGATGAAGAAATATGGTGAATAGTGCACTGAGAGACGCAGATAAGTGAAGTTAATTGGGTGATGTTCCAAATACTGATAAATTATTAGATTTCCCGAGTAATTTCTAAATTGTGTAATGCGTGATTTATGGTGGATCCAGGAAAAGATGAATCTAGGATGGAACCCGGTCCTAGAAAAGATTTGAACACAACAGTTATGTGGGTGGATAAATTTATTTATTTATGATTAAGTTAATTATATATTTTAGAATTATATGCTAGCTTTAATTATTTGGAAAGTTATTAGAAATAAATGATTTATTTATTTATTTAGAAAATAGAATTCCAGATGATTTGAGATATTTGAAGAAACATGTAGATTTCCAGAATCCAGAAATAGATTAGTTATAGAATTAAGATTTAGAAAGAAGAATAGTTCATGTATGTTCAGACAGATTTCTAGTTAAATTTTCAGATTTTCAGATAGATTTTCACACAGATTTCTAAATTTACAGATTTATAGATTTTCAGATAGATATCTAGATTTTCGAAAAGATTACTAGATTTTCATAAAGTTTTCTAGATTTCCAAATTCAAGTGTTTTATGAGAATTTTCAGAAAAGAAAAGAAAAGAAGATTGATTTATGTTTTCAGAAAAGTATTTAAAAAGAACTACATATGTATGTTCAAAAAACTAGAAGAGTTTTCAAAGATTGTTCAGATTTTAAGATATCAGATAAGTACCCTCCCTAGCAGTATCAGATTCAGATTATTAGTCTTTGGGGCTGTTCTGTACGTATATATGAGATTATTGTTCCGCATGTGTGGTCAATAATGTAGTGTCCGAGCAGTGTATGTCATTGCTCTGCACGTGTAGAGTGTAGTGTCCAAGTTAACCAATAATGTTGAAGATTTTACAGATAATTAATAACCCAATGAAGTTGTAAGAGGTCGACAAATATCCAGCTTGTCAGCAACATTTCTCGGTCCCTATAAAAACATTAACTTTAAGCAATCAATAACATAAATAGATGCTAAAAAGAAGTGATTTTGATTACGGTTAATAAAACTATAGACCTCTACATGAGTACATGTTGATGGAATTTTGATTTACACAAAGTGTCAGCAATTGACCGGAGAGGAGCCCTCAATCTGGTAAAATAAGAGTGACTCATGTTAGTTGCTCAATATAGAATACGATGATATCGAATATAAATTCGTACACGAATTGTTTACACTTACAGTGGTCTATGCATGTTTTTTCGTGAAGTTTGTTGAAGTTCTGTTTAGGGTTTAAACATTTTCGCGGAAATCTGTACTGTCACTGCACTGCAAAGCAAACTATTTGTAGGAGGAGGATGCCTTTGCTTCGCTTCTTTGTTCTTTTGTAAAAGGGTTATTGGCACTTGGCCCCACTGAACTTTATGCCAGTTTGTGTTTCACCCCATAAACCTTTTTTTAGACATTAAACCCCTTAAACTTTTATCTATTGACAAAACCCAACCGTAGATACCCCTCAAATAAGCTGATGCAGTAAAAATGATTTACATTCAATTTAAATCAAAGTTCATTCATTGGGATCGGTGATTCAAATAGTTGAAACTACTTAGTCTAGGGAAAAATCTAACTCTAAGTGCGTGAAAATTAAATTGCATAATGCTTTTTGTTGGGAAAAATGTTTGGATTCTTACAGGTGATTAAAGATGCAAACTTGTAAAATAAAACTAAGTTAAAAAATTAAACTAAGCACAACAAACACACAATGTATGGATATATGGGAGAAAGCACTAGGGAATCAATGCAACCTTCTTAGACCACTCAATGTTATCACTTAGTCTCATTAAGCATTTCAATCCAATTTTAGGGCTTGTTTTAAGATAAATCCATTAAGTTCTAGGTCTTTCCCATTACTCACACATGGTCATGTAATAAGTAATGGTCAATCCCTCTATTTAACCATAAAACTCTAAGCCAAGTTGGTCTAGCATGGCCATGCATAAACCAACCTTCCCAATTACTAAGCTTGTGAGAGAATTAGATGGGATGGCCACCCACACCTAAACTCAATACCTTAAATAAACCAACTCTCAAACCCATGTCCCTTGTGGTCACAATAAGACATGAGTAGAGAAATTAGAGCAATTAATTCAATAATTGAGACTAAAATCGAATTGAATTAAAGAATAGACTAATTAATTAAATAGAGTAGTCCAATATGGTTACATCAATCCCCTAGCTAATAATTAGTTACACATTAATGAAAAATAAACAAAGAAGGGAAAAGTGTAGAGAAAACCCATAAATTCCATGTGAGCTTCTTCTTGCATGCTAGCCTTGAATCCTCCTTCTCCTTCCTTGTATCTTCCAAAAATGGATGGATGAGAGTGTTTAGAGGGAAATATGTGAAAGGAATGATGGGAAAATGTAAAAAGGTTGGAACTTGGGTGATGTATGGTGTGTAGAGAAAATGATGGAGGAATGTGAAAAGTTTTGGATATGGGGAGGTGATTCTTAGATCTAGGGTTTAGGAATGTGATAGGTGTAAAAAGGGGTCTGATTTAGAACAAAGAAAATAGGATATATATAGTGGGTGCCAAAAAAAAAAAAGGTTTGAAACGTCACTTGAGCTGAGCTGGTCACGAGAGGTCGTTACCAAGTTGGCTGGTAGGTGGCGACCACTTTACTAGCGAAGATTACTGCCTGCTGCTGCTGAAAAGGTCGCTACCAAGTTCGCTGGTAGGTGGCGACCACTTCACTAGCAAACATCTCTGCCCTTGGTGCCAACAAAAAGGTCGCTGGCAAGTTGGCTAGCGGGTGGCGACCTTGGTAGAGACCACACCTGGAATTTTTCAGCCTCGCGTACTATTATGAAAATGAGCATAACTCCTTCTAGAAACATCGGAATTGTGATCTGAAAAGTGTGCCGGAAACTAGACTTCCGGGGATTGCAATCCATAGGTAGAAGGACACACAATTCAATCAGAGCTGAGAGATATAGGCCCCGCAACCTAGCTGTTCTGCACTGGCTGAAAATCAACTTTCCATGGTTCTTCCAATTTGCTCATTTTCTCCATCTTTTGACTTCTTTTCTTCCAAAATAAGATTTAACATCACTTAAATGGAATGGACCTACACATGCTTAACAAAACACATTAAACCACCTAATACCCTCGAAAACAAGCTAAAGGAGATGATACTGAGGGCCAAAATGTAACACAATTTTGGCACGATCAAATACCTCCAAACCAAACCTTTTACTCGTCCTTGAGCAAACACAAGATAAAACAATTAAGACTCAACAACAAAAGTGACTCGACCTAGAATTTTCCTAGACACAAAACAAATAATTCAAAATGCCGCATTTCCAACAGGTAATGAGATGCAGGGATGTGTGATAGAGAAGAGTAGACTCATGCAAAATGTTCTAAAGCAACTCGAATGCACTCAAGGGAACTCACACAATCAAAAATCCCACACCTAAACGTGCTCTCATATTAGAAACTACTCACTCTCATACCTCGAACGTAATTCGCTTCGACTCTAGGCCTCACATGGATTCTCTCTTTTCTTTCTGCTTGGAGTCCTAAGTTCACACTCATGCAAGGTATGCAAAGATAGAGTTTATTCATAGAAATCTAATGCATCACATACAATTTAATATGAAAGACCTCTAATCTTTGTGAACTAGCCTATGAAAGAATCAAATGCCATGGACGTGGAAAGATCATGCTTCAACAAACATTCCCAATCTAGATTTCTTTGAAGATCAAATAGGTCTTTCCCTAGGTTGTAATGGGGTCTTTGGGTTAGATGAGGTGAAAGAAAGAATTGGAAAAATTGGATTCAAATGTCACCAATCATGCTAAGACTCAATACAATATACACCCATAATCTAGCTCTACTTGCTTGCCATCTTTAAGCACTAGCGTCTAGGTATAACTTTACATTACACTTGTGCTTTCACATTTGCACTCCAATTTCTTTGAGTACATTTACATTTAATTTTTCAATTTTTGATTTCCTTTCTTTCTTTGCTTGCATTCTTTTCTTTTCTTTTTCATCTTTTTCTTCTGACATTCTTAAGCTCATGAGTGCTCATTTTTAACACTTTTACATTTTTGAGCCTTTGCTAGCACATTACACTATTTTGCCTAAGTACACACTATTTTGACATATTAGAGCTATCCCTTTCAAAACCACAACTACACATCCTAACATAATTGGCAACAAGGATAGGCATGTGTTTAGGCTTGTGGTTATATGGTTATGTTGTGGTTCCAAAGAAAGGTAACTGTTTGGCCTCAAAGTTGGCAATGGAGCACACATTAGGGACTTGGATAAGTGTTTATGCTAAATTTAAGTGGTTAATACACACATTGCCTAAGATCATCTCAACAAATCCATCTATTAAGGGAATGTAAATGTCCATTAAGCAATCCACAAATATGATGTAATGTCCTATGGCACATGATGCACATGACGAGAAAAGTGTTTAAAAATAGAACAATGATAACACTCAAAATGTGTTCTTTAAGGCTTGTGTTTGTGAACTCACTAGGTAATCTCCACTATTAAAACAAGGCGTTTGAGCACCGAGTCCCTTCAACTTAAGCACAAAGAGGATGTGACTAGCCCATGAAAGTGCAAGTGAGACCCTAAAGTGACCACAAGCTTCTAATAAGCTCATTAAGCATAAATAAACTCGCCAAAAGCACATGCTCAAGGCATCACACCCAAGCTAGTCAAAGCTCGAAAAGTTTGGTCATACGACAATTTTGAAAAATTTGACACCAAAAAGACTCAAGACTCAAAAAGACGACTCACAAAGGCGTCTACACCCCCAAACCTAAACTCAACATTGTCCCCAATGTTGGAAACAAGAGAGTTTGGCCTAACGGCATGCACCTAACACGACACAAAACACAAAAAAACTCAATGCGAAAGACCATCTCAACATGGAGGATTAAATTCTAAAAAAACTGGTGACTTTTGAAATCGACCTATGTCCGCTCTCTATTGCATATTTTCAAAACTACCCAATGAAACTTTCTAAAATTTTGATACATGAAAATAGACATGCAAATACACACTTTTCATTTAGAAAACATTTCAAAATTCAATTTGGAAAAATGTGTAAACGGACGTCGAAGATGGTTCACGTGCAGTTTTTTAAAAACAGGGCATCGCCCATGACCTTTGGTCGAAGAAATGTTCATATCTTTTTAACCCCCGCCCAGAATTTTTCGTTCTTCATATCGTTGGAACCGTATCGAAAAATCGAAGAACGCAACTTAGACAAAATAATTTATTTCCTCACCAAACGGTACAGTCTAATTGAAACATTTGACCTTAAAATTTTCAAAACAGGGCACTTCCGCAAAGGTAAAAGAAAAAACTTGAAAAATGAAATTGAAAAATGACTCAAATAATGAATCCACACCCCCAAACCTAATCTAAACATTGTCTTCAACTTTTTATATGACATAAAATGCATGGACAATGAATAAATGAAGCATGGGAGGAAAGAAACCTCAATATCCTAGGCACTAAACATAACACAAAAATCCGCACACTTATTCTAAGCAAAAATGTAAAAACAAAATAAAAACAAATAAAGACTAATGCAAAGAAAGAAATGTACCTAGGTGGGTTGCCTCCCACCAAGCGCACGATTTAACGTCTAGGCAAGACGTAGTGAGAGCACTACCGCTCTTTAAGCGCCAAAACTTCCTTCTCCACTTGATTTAAAGCCTTTGTCAATTATGCACGGCTCTCGCTCTTTTTATGAGCTCTCTCAGCTTGCTTGTCCACTCCAAGACTCGCTAGTTGTCGGTGTTTCAATCCAAGAGAATAAGAACCTATCTTCATCAACACGAGTTATAAAAGCTAGCTTAGAACCAATAAACTATTCAAAATGTTCAAATTATGCAAAAATTAAAATTGGCTCTACAAAGCCATGTTCCAAAATGTATGCACTTGTTGTCATTACTCCATAACGCTTCCTTTAGAAGATATAGTAACCTTCACAATCACAAAACACATTAGCAAGTTCAGACAATCAATGGTGGATTTACTCCACTAGTACTACCACCATTAATATCAAGGAGTTTAGGACATTCTTTCATATCAAGAGTTTTCTTTTCATCAAAAATAGCCTCTTTTACTTGGTCAAGTTTGTCCTTTCGGACCCAAATTTGCCGAATTCTCTTTGGCTTCCCTATAGGCATGCTTTGTTTCTTTTTGCAAACTTCAATAAATTTAGCACAATGGGTTATTTTATGACCCATAGTGTGGCAAAAATAACAATTGTAAGGAAAGTAAGAGGGACTACCTTTGGTCTTGTTCACTTTTGCATTCGGAGGGCTTGAATTCCCTTTGATGGTGTTGACCTTCAAAGTTTCTTCCTTCTTGCTTGCTTCTTTGGTCAAGATCTTGATTGTGCATTCGGTATTTTCAAGCTCCACCAAGCAATCACATTCCTTTACTTTTGCCAACTTCAAGGTTTTCTTCCTCCAACTCAAATCCTCCTTGATGGCATCAATCGTCTTGTCTTTCAATTCCACTTGCCATTGCAATTTTCTTGTCTTTCGGGCAAAGTCTTCCTCTTGCTCTTCTACTAGCCTTGCAAGATCTTCCGCCCTCTTGTTTGCCTCATCCCTTTCTTTTCTAAGGGCTTCCACTTCCTTCAACAAGTTGGCATTTTCGCTTTTAAGCTCAATGATTTCCGAGGATGATTGTTTGTCACATATATCTCCAACTTGACCACCTTCCTCACATTTTTCTTCAAAAAGTGCCAAGATCTCATCTAGATACTCATTTGCATTCTTAGAGTAGTCTTGTGACGGAAGTGTATCCACGGCAAAACAATCAACTGAGCTAATGTCTTTGAAATCTGACTTGAAGACCTTAAATTCCACCGTTTCATCCACGACGGTCATGGAAAGCTTCCCTTCATGTACATCAATGATCGTTCTTGCCGTCTTCATGAATGGTCTACCTAAAAGGATAGGTCTCATATTCGTCTCCCCACTCACATCATCCATGTCTAGGACTACAAAATCCGCCGGGATGATAAGCTTGTCCGCTTGTACCAACACGTCCTCCACAATCCCTCTTGGATATCTCACTAAACCGTCAGCTAGGAGTAGTGACATGGTGGTCAGTTTGAGCTCATTCAACTCTAATTGCTTGTAGATGGAGAAGGGCATCAAATTGATGCTAGCACCTAGATCCAACATCACCCTCTCAAGCTTGGTACCCCCAACTGTGATGTTGATACAAAAACTCCCCGGATCCTTGAGTTTGGGTGGAAGCTCCTTTTGTAGCACTACACTCGCACTTCCCATTATGCACTCTTGATGGTTCGACCTAAACTTTTACCGGTTGGTATGGAGACTCTTGAAGAACTTTGCATACGCTGACATTTTCTCTATCATGTCAAGCAACGGAATGTTGACATTTACCTTCGAGAGGATGTCAAAGATGTCCTTGAATGACTTGCTTAGCTTATCTCGTGCTACCCTCCCTGGATATGGAATCGGTGGTATGTAAGGATTGGGTGACTTGTGTAGAATCGAAGTTGTCTTGGGTGTGGGTGCTACCACTGTTAGGATTATGCTCAATAGCAAGAGTGTAATGTTGTAATTAACAATCTTTTTCATATTAATAAAGTGATTTCTGGTTTAACAAATCGTATAGCATTTATGGTTTATATTATAATTGTCAAAGTAAATAATCATAAGGTCTAAAGACTATGGGAAAAGAAGAATTGTTCGTACATCTGGATATGTATGTGGTAGACACAATTCTTTAGTTAGTCTTGAATATTGTTCACAACTTAAGTTAAAGGTTGGGCACCTTTATCTTGTTAAAGTTGTAGAATTCTTTTGCTAGCATTTGAGTGGGATCAAATGAGATATGATGAGTCTAAAATCATCGGAGTGTCTTCGGGCAAAAGGATCTAGTGCACTGGGTGCATTGAACTGGATCACAATGAAAAGCTTTATCTAGAACCGTCAATATATAATAGTCTTTTCATTATCAGGACAATCGGAGAGTCTATCTTAATCCTGAGATAAATGATGGACTTATGGTTGCAAGTGATATCATTTGAGTTATCAATGAGTACGATTATATCGCATAGTCTATCCTCGATAATTTGGTGATATTCATTTGTTAATCGATAGAGGACTTCATTTATAGATATGGACATCGTGGCTCCATTTAATTAAATGAGAGTATAATATCATCATATGGATGTTTTGAGGTAATTGGATATTAAATCTCAACGTTGAGTTTTCAATAGTGTCTATTGAAAACATGGCTTCTGGACAAGTCAAAATATCCAAGTTCAAAACGTGGTCATATGAGTAAATATGGTAACTTGGAGAGTTATAGGCGGTCTATGAACTCTTGGCGATTACTGATATTAATCACGAGGATACACTATCTCCAATATGATTGTCTAGGGTATGAATGAGGAGCATCTTCCTTTTCTATCTTTATTTAAGAGTTCAGTTTTAGCTCTTTAGTGGAATGAGTTAAAATTAATGGATCGGACCTAAGTGAATCATTTGTTGATTGTGATTAGGTTATGTCTATTGAAGCTTAAATTTAGATGGCCCGCCAAGATCCCCAATCTACACGGACTTGCATGGATCACTTGATATATTCTACCGGACCAATTTAAGGGTCCATCTAGAATTGCATTTAATATATTAAGAATATAATTTGCACATTATTTAAGTAATGGGCTGCTCAATTATATTAATATATTAATGAAAGACATGTGGGCTTGTTTCTTTTAGTAAGAATGGGTCTGGTTCACATGTGGGCTTTTTATTTAAAGTCCAATGGATTAAATGAAATAGGAAAATAATATTAGGCCCATCTTATATATAAGTGGGGCGGCTAGGTTAAGGTTTTAACCTAAAAATATTATTTTGTTTCATTTGTTTTAATTAAATAAGAATTAATTGATTTATTGATTAATTGTTTAATTAAAGAAACAAATCTTTCCTAAAAGTAAAAGACTTGTTTGATAAGTAAATAAATAAATTAGTATTATTTATTTAATCAAATAAGGAGTCTTTTTTATTTAGTCAAATAAAAGAATAAAAATAAAAGAGTTGGATTAGGGTTTGAAGTCTATAAAGTTAAAAAGAATTAGGGTTGAATTTTAGTCACCCTATATAAGTGACATGATGAAATTCGGCCAACCCTAATCTTACACTACATAGAATTCGGCAACCCTAAAGGAAAAAGAAGAAAAATTCGGCCAACCTATATATATGTTCTTATAGGGTTCGGCCACATCAATTTTTATTGGTGCTTGAGTTTTTATTTTCTTTCTTCTTCTTCTTAATTCTAAGAGAGTTTTTATTCTAGAGAGACAAAAAGGAGTGAAAAATTATTCTTTGATAGTATACAATTGCTTAATCATCAATAAGCTTGTGTATACGATATCGATCTAGGTTCACGCGAGTTTCGATCATAAGATTGAGAACTCAAAAGTGACCGGAATAATTTTGACATTCTTTTGATTGTTTTGTGACTAACAAAGAAAAGAAAGTATTTGTTTGGTCCATTCACAGGTTTGCAATTCAAAGGAAAGGGAGACCACGCTCCTAGGTGATCCACGTTCGTGCTCGGATTGAAGGTCTTGCGGATTACCATCGACGTAAGTCAATCGGATCACGCGACAAGAGGTAATTTACTTTTGTTGACATATATGCATGTTTATTGATTAAAAGGGTTTAAGGTTCATAAAGGAAAAATTTTAAAAGTCACTAAATCGTTTTTAGTATCGCTTCCGCTGCGTGTAACACTTTTATTTGTTTATTTTTCCCTTCAATTGGTATCAGAGCCTAGGTTGAACCCTTTTAATTAATTAACGTATATATACGTGGATCTATTTCTTTTTATTGTGATTATGCATGTTTAGAAAGAGATGGCACTCTAGGTATTCAAATATATAATTACATGTGATGTATGGATTTATATATATTTTATGTGGTTTGTTATTGCTCGATTTTGGCCCTAGATTTTCAATGTAATTTTTGTTTCGGAGTTGTAACAAGAAGGGTGGTCTATTATCGCCATAATTCCTTCTTGGTAGATTGCTAGGTTTTATTTTTTTTTATATGTGCAGTATTTTTTTAGGGTTACTGCAGTTTTTTTTAATTTATTTTTAGTATGTGCAGTTTTTGGTTTGTAAAAATACTGCAGTGAATAAAAAAAAAAAAAAAAATTAATACTGCTGTATTTATTATATATATACTGCCGTAATATATTTAGGTCTTGGAGATTCGAAGACACGAAGCAAAACGAAGCAACCGGAACCAAGTACGAGCACCGTGCGCACCCTAGGAGTGGATTGGGCTGCGCATGACAAGCCCAAACTTTGGTGGGCTGCGCATGGCAGCCTTGTGTGGCTTTATGGGCTGCGCAAGGCAGCCCCTTTGTGGGGTTGTGGGCTGCGCACGCCCATGGGAGAAGGCCGAAGGATGAGCGTATGGTTGATGGGCCACCTGAAGATCTTGTATTCCTGACAAATTGTAATTTACTTGTTTTTCTAGGATGGGCCAAAATTGTTGCTATTTAATTTATGCTTAAATATTACAATATTTGTTATTGTATGATAACATGACATATAGAATAGGAGTGCCACGCATATATCTCTTTTGGTATGAACATGCATTGAATGATTTAGGTATCTAAATTGGCATCTAGATAACTCGGTAAATCATTCTATGGGATTTAATCACACGCCTTAAATAATTGAGTGGGAGAAGGTGTTTTTGTAACACCTATGGCCTCCAAGGTTAGTTGAGCTTAATTATTTATTGGTAATCCCCCCAAGGGGCGTCCATGAATGGAATTTAGCAACATACTTCCTTACAAGGATAGACTAGACAATGGACTCAAACGAGATCTACTCCCCAAGGAGGGATTTTTGTGAGAGAAAATTGAGGGTCGATATCTTGGTAACACACTCAATGTAATTTTATTGATATCCTCCCAAGAGTTCTTGTTAATAAAATTGCAAGGCTAAAATTGAAAACGCTGGTTGTTATGTTAACAATTAGGTGGGACCTAGTCTAACTAGTAAATGGTGCGAACTCCCAAAGGAGGCGTAACATTTATGGGTGTTAGATCACCGTTGAATTTTATGATTGAGTTATTTATTTAATTCAAGATAAATATTTAAAAGTGCTTTATCATGATTATTTACTTATATACGTTTTGTTTTATTCAGAAATCATGACCCCATCACTTATGAACATCCTGAAAGATAACACTTTAACTGGAGATAATTATGTCACATGGAAAAGGAAAATTGGGTTGTTGCTGCAAAGTGAAAAACATAAGTTTGTTCTAACTACTCCTAAACCACCTGCTCCTAATAATGAATCTAGCATAATGTGTAGAGATGAGTATGAGCAGTGGAAGACTTCAGATGATATGGCAAAATGTTACATTATGGCCACTATCTCCGACGTGTTGCAACAGCAGCATGAAGGAATGGAGTCCGCTGCTGATATAATGATGTCTCTAGAGGAAATGTTTGCTATGAAGTCTAGGACGACTAAGAGAGAGGCAGTGACTGCTTTTATGAATCTTAGGATGAAACCTGGACAGGCTGTGAAAGATCACATGATGAAAGTCATAGCACATCTCAACATTGCTGAACTGCATGGCGCTGAGATAGATGGTGAGACAAAGATTGATATGGTTGTCAATTCATTGTCAGATTCCTTTGATCAGTTCAAATTGGACTACACTTTGAACAAAAAGGAATACACCTTACAAGGCCTGATGCAAGATGTTCAAAGTGCTGAAAAGATCCTTGTGAAAGGCAAAGGTCAAGAGATTCATATGGTTGGTAAAGTTGCTACTGTTAAGGCCCGTCAAAAGGTCAAGAAACAACAGAAGAAAAAGCAACTTGGGCCTATCAAGAAGGAGACCAAGAAAGTAACCAAGATCAAAGGGAAATGCTTCCTTTGTGGTGAAAAGGGACATTGGAAGAGAAATTGCCCAAAGTCCCAGAACAAGAAGGAAGAAGGTAATTTGAATTATCTAGAAACATGTTTTTTGGCTGATTCTACAGATTCTTGGATCATAGACTCAGGAGCCACTAATCATGTTTGTTATTCCTTGCAGGGGTTTCAAGAAAGGAGAAAGCTGAGTAAGAATGAAATCAATTTGCGCTTGGGCAACGGAACGTTAGTGTCTGCAAGTGCAGTGGGAGATATTAGAGTTTATTTGGATTCTAGAAGGCATTTAGATTTAATAGACGTTTATTATGTACCTCAATTCAAGAGGAATTTAATTTCAGTTTCTTGTTTGAATAAATTTGGATATTCGGTTACTTTTAATAAAGTTTTTATTATTAGTAAGAATGACAAAATTATTTGCCAAGGTACATTGGAAAACGGTCTATACTTTTTGCATAGAAATATCTCTCACTCGTTAAACACAGAAATAACGGAACCTAATCATAAAAGAGTAAAATTATCAACAGATGAAACCTATCTTTGGCATTTACGCTTAGGTCATATTAACCTTAATAGGATTAAAAGATTGGTATGTGACGGACCTTTGAGTGACTTAAAGGTTGATGATCTACCAACTTGTGAATCTTGTTTGGAAGGTAAAATGACCAAAAGGACGTTCTCTGCCAAAGGTGCAAGAGCCACTGAATGTTTAGGATTGATACACACTGATGTATGTGGACCTATGAGCATTCAAGCTAGAGGTGGATATGAGTACTTCATCACCTTCACGGATGATTACTCGAGATTTGGTTATGTGTATCTCATGAGACATAAGTCGGATGCTTTTGACATGTTCAAAGCATTCAAAGCTGAAGTGGAAAATCAGCTTGAGAAACACATAAAAATCTTGAGATCTGATCGTGGTGGAGAATATCTATCTGGTGAGTTTCAGCAATATCTTATTGATAATGGGATAGTTTCTCAGTTTTCTGCACCAGGTACACCTCAACAAAATGGGGTAGCAGAAAGGAGAAATAGAACTCTTTTGGATATGGTTAGGTCTATGTTGAGTTATTCAACGCTTCCTATTTCTTTTTGGGGATATGCTTTACAAACTGCTATATACATTCTAAACGATGTACCATCTAAGTCTGTTCCTAAAACACCGCATGAGTTGTGGACTGGACGCAAGCCTAGTTTACAACACTTAAGGATATTTGGTTGTCCTGCGCATGTGTTAAAAGGAAAAACAGAAAAGATGGAGTCCCGTTCAGAAACATGTATATTTGTAGGGTATCCAAAAGAAACTAAAGGATATTATTTCTATAGTCCTTCAGATCTTAAAGTATTTGTTTCGACAAATGCTAAATTTCTGGAAAAGGACTATATGAATGATTTTGTGCCTAGAAGTAGAATTGTCCTGAATGAGATGTCAGGAGATACAATTCCACGAGAGGTTACACAACCTAACCCAATTGTAAGTTCCGATCCAACACAAGATCAACAACCTACCATTCCTCGTCGTAGTGGGAGGGTTAGAACACAACCCGAAAGATACATCGGTCTGGGAGAATCAGTGGAGAATCTCCCGGACGACGATGATCCCTATACGTACAAGGAAGCTATGGAGGATGTTGATAGTCGCCATTGGCAAAAGGCAATGCAATCCGAGATTGAATCTATGTTCGATAACAAAGTTTGGTCCCTTGTAGACTTGCCTAAAGGGATAAAACCCATTGGGTGCAAGTGGGTATACAAGAGGAAAAGAGGTATGGATGGAAAGGTGGAAACCTTTAAAGCTAGATTGGTAGCTAAAGGATATACACAGAAAGAAGGTATCGATTACGAGGAAACCTTCTCTCCTGTGGCCATGCTTAAATCCATTAGGATACTCTTATCCATTGCAGCATCTTTAGATTTAGAGATTTGGCAAATGGACGTCAAGACAGCTTTCCTAAATGGAAGTCTTGACGAAAGCATCTACATGATGCAACCAGAGGGATTCATTGAAAAAGGCCAAGTGGATAAGGTATGCAAGTTGCAGAAATCCATATATGGATTAAAGCAAGCATCCAGATCCTGGAACATAAGGTTTGATCAAGCTGTCAAAGGTTTTGGATTTATTCAAAATCCTGACGAACCTTGTGTATACAAAAGGATTAAAGGCGACAAGTTGGTTTTCCTGATTCTTTATGTTGATGATATACTACTCATTGGAAACGATGTAGGTGTATTGACATCAGTAAAAGAATGGTTAGCAAAACAATTTGATATGAAGGACTTAGGAGAAGCAAGTTTTATTCTAGGTATCCAAGTAATAAGGGATAGAAAGAATAGAACGATTGCATTATCCCAAGCTTCATACATAGACAAAATCTTGTCTAGGTTTTCCATGCAGGATTCCAAGAAAGGTATGTTACCTTTCAGACATGGAATCAAGCTTTCTAAGGAACAAGTTCCTAAGAATGAGCATGAAGAGCAATTCATGAGTAGAGTTCCATATGCCTCGGCAGTTGGAAGTCTCATGTATGCAATGCTCTGTACTAGACCAGATATTTGTTTTGCTGTTGGCATAGTTAGCAGGTTTCAATCGAAACCTGGACCTGATCACTGGACGGCAGTCAAGCATATTTTCAAGTATCTTAAGAGAACGAGAGATAATATGCTTGTATACTCTGGAGGGGATTTGGTTCCCGTTGGGTATACAGATTCTGATTTCCAATCAGATTCTGACTCCAGGAAATCCACATCAGGGGCTGTGTTTACTATTGGAGGAGGAGCAGTTATATGGAGGAGTATCAAGCAATCTTGTATTGCTGATTCCACCATGGAAGCTGAGTATGTTGCTGCATGCGAAGCTGCCAAAGAGGCTGTTTGGCTCCGCCAATTCTTGATTGACTTAGAAGTGGTTCCTAGTGCGAATAAGCAGATCACTATCTGCTGTGACAACAGTGGAGCAGTGGCTAATTCGAAAGAACCAAGAAGTCACAAGAGAGGTAAACACATTGAAAGAAAGTATCATCTTTTAAGGGAGATTGTTCAAAGAGGTGACGTGACGATTACCAAAATCGCGTCAGCAGAAAATCTAGCGGATCCCTTCACAAAGGCTCTACCTCAGAAGAGTTTCTATGGGCATCTAGAGAATATGGGCTTGAGAGATATGACACATTTGCTATAGCGCAAGTGGGAGATTGTTAGGATTATGCTCAATAGCAAGAGTGTAATGTTGTAATTAACAATCTTTTTCATATTAATAAAGTGATTTCTGGTTTAACAAATCGTATAGCATTTATGGTTTATATTATAATTGTCAAAGTAAATAATCATAAGGTCTAAAGACTATGGGAAAAGAAGAATTGTTCGTACATCTGGATATGTATGTGGTAGACACAATTCTTTAGTTAGTCTTGAATATTGTTCACAACTTAAGTTAAAGGTTGGGCACCTTTATCTTGTTAAAGTTGTAGAATTCTTTTGCTAGCATTTGAGTGGGATCAAATGAGATATGATGAGTCTAAAATCATCGGAGTGTCTTCGGGCAAAAGGATCTAGTGCACTGGGTGCATTGAACTGGATCACAATGAAAAGCTTTATCTAGAACCGTCAATATATAATAGTCTTTTCATTATCAGGACAATCGGAGAGTCTATCTTAATCCTGAGATAAATGATGGACTTATGGTTGCAAGTGATATCATTTGAGTTATCAATGAGTACGATTATATCGCATAGTCTATCCTCGATAATTTGGTGATATTCATTTGTTAATCGATAGAGGACTTCATTTATAGATATGGACATCGTGGCTCCATTTAATTAAATGAGAGTATAATATCATCATATGGATGTTTTGAGGTAATTGGATATTAAATCTCAACGTTGAGTTTTCAATAGTGTCTATTGAAAACATGGCTTCTGGACAAGTCAAAATATCCAAGTTCAAAACGTGGTCATATGAGTAAATATGGTAACTTGGAGAGTTATAGGCGGTCTATGAACTCTTGGCGATTACTGATATTAATCACGAGGATACACTATCTCCAATATGATTGTCTAGGGTATGAATGAGGAGCATCTTCCTTTTCTATCTTTATTTAAGAGTTCAGTTTTAGCTCTTTAGTGGAATGAGTTAAAATTAATGGATCGGACCTAAGTGAATCATTTGTTGATTGTGATTAGGTTATGTCTATTGAAGCTTAAATTTAGATGGCCCGCCAAGATCCCCAATCTACACGGACTTGCATGGATCACTTGATATATTCTACCGGACCAATTTAAGGGTCCATCTAGAATTGCATTTAATATATTAAGAATATAATTTGCACATTATTTAAGTAATGGGCTGCTCAATTATATTAATATATTAATGAAAGACATGTGGGCTTGTTTCTTTTAGTAAGAATGGGTCTGGTTCACATGTGGGCTTTTTATTTAAAGTCCAATGGATTAAATGAAATAGGAAAATAATATTAGGCCCATCTTATATATAAGTGGGGCGGCTAGGTTAAGGTTTTAACCTAAAAATATTATTTTGTTTCATTTGTTTTAATTAAATAAGAATTAATTGATTTATTGATTAATTGTTTAATTAAAGAAACAAATCTTTCCTAAAAGTAAAAGACTTGTTTGATAAGTAAATAAATAAATTAGTATTATTTATTTAATCAAATAAGGAGTCTTTTTTATTTAGTCAAATAAAAGAATAAAAATAAAAGAGTTGGATTAGGGTTTGAAGTCTATAAAGTTAAAAAGAATTAGGGTTGAATTTTAGTCACCCTATATAAGTGACATGATGAAATTCGGCCAACCCTAATCTTACACTACATAGAATTCGGCAACCCTAAAGGAAAAAGAAGAAAAATTCGGCCAACCTATATATATGTTCTTATAGGGTTCGGCCACATCAATTTTTTATTGGTGCTTGAGTTTTTATTTTCTTTCTTCTTCTTCTTAATTCTAAGAGAGTTTTTATTCTAGAGAGACAAAAAGGAGTGAAAAATTATTCTTTGATAGTATACAATTGCTTAATCATCAATAAGCTTGTGTATACGATATCGATCTAGGTTCACGCGAGTTTCGATCATAAGATTGAGAACTCAAAAGTGACCGGAATAATTTTGACATTCTTTTGATTGTTTTGTGACTAACAAAGAAAAGAAAGTATTTGTTTGGTCCATTCACAGGTTTGCAATTCAAAGGAAAGGGAGACCACGCTCCTAGGTGATCCACGTTCGTGCTCGGATTGAAGGTCTTGCGGATTACCATCGACGTAAGTCAATCGGATCACGCGACAAGAGGTAATTTACTTTTGTTGACATATATGCATGTTTATTGATTAAAAGGGTTTAAGGTTCATAAAGGAAAAATTTTAAAAGTCACTAAATCGTTTTTAGTATCGCTTCCGCTGCGTGTAACACTTTTATTTGTTTATTTTTCCCTTCAACCACTACCTCTTCCTCTTCCACTCTCGTCTCCTCTTCTTTAGTTTCCTCCCTCCTTGGGCTTTTTCCTCTTTGGTTCACCAACATCTTCGGTATCTAGCACTCGGCCACTTCTCAAAACTGTCACTGCCTTGGCTTGTTCTGATTGTCTCGGGAACTCTTCATACACTTGACTTTGCATAGCTTTAGCGATATTATTAATGTGCACTCCAATTCTTTCCACAAAGGCTTCCACATTTTGACAGCTTTGATAAGTGGATTGGATGAATTTGTTCAAGCTTTCCTTAGTAGATTGTGTTGCTTGAATAGTAGCTTGGGATGCTTGAGCTAAGTTGTTCACTATCTCCTCAAGTGATAGTTCTCTTGGTTGGTAGAGCGAGATAGGATGCTCATAGGTATTGACCTCATTGTAGCTCCACGATAAATTTTGATTATTCCTCTAATCCATGTTGTAAGAATTGTTATATGGCTCGTAGCTTGGCCTTGGATTGTAGAAATCTCCATATGGTCCGCTCCTAGGTTTCGGGTTGTAGGGTTCCGGAAATTCTCTTCTAAAAGGATAGCTCTCCATATCGTTAGCAAGGAACAGAAATCCTCCTCGCGAACGGCATCCGTGTATGCACCTGAGAAACCTGAAACACTAGAAAATAAACTACCAACGAAGTAAAAAGATACAAAAAAATAAAATAAAACTAAAAAGTGAAATGACACACACTACCTAAACTAAACTAACTAGATTCAACTAATGAATCTACGCCGATCCCCGGCAGCGGCGCCATTTTGACAAGCTGTCATTTTGCATGTCAAAATATTTATATTTCAAGTTCACATTGTTAGTGTAAGTGACTAGAGACTAGTATAACAACAAGCAAGGGTATCGTCCACAGGGAGGTGTCATCCGTCAACCGTTTCGAGTTTTAGAGTTTATTGAAAGCATGTAAATAGAAATGCAGATGTGGTGAGAATGGTGTGTGTGAGGTGTATGCATATTGCGGTGTGGTGTGTGTGGAAATGTAATTAAGAAAAGAATGCAAATAAAAACAAAGAGAATATGAAATGGTGAGAATGGTGTTTAAAGAGATAATTAATAAAAGGGTGGCTTGAAGAGATGCATGATAATGATCACACAAGGTTCAATAGGTTTACCATACATAAGTGCAAAAATAGTGGTTGTTAGGCTTTAAGGACATCCAATTCAAGTTATGGGCTTATTCTCTCAATTAAGAGATTCACAAACACAAATCACTTCTCAAAGGTCATGGCTAGAGCAATTGTGCTTATAATCTCAACTAAGGGATTCGAGACATGAATCACTCCCCAAAGGTCATGGCTAGAGCAATTGTGCCTCAAGTCCCTACCATTAAGCATATGAACATGTAGCCAAAACCTATTCTAGCACGGCCATGCATAAAACAAGTTTCATCTATTCTTTTAGAGCTAAGTGGTCAAGACTATACCCGGAAGGCGATCCATGGAGGTACAATTCTAACCCACATACACTCAAACCCATCAAAACAAGGCATTTCGACCTTCCATCAACATACACACACAAATAGGATATTTGATTTCAACTACTCCTACATTTAAGTTAATCTACTCCTAATCCCATCCATGAACACATATCAATTTCCAATCTCCTTACACAAGCATATCAAGATAAGAGATTAATCAATAATAGCAAGAACAAATCAAAACCCAAATGAATATAAAAACAACCAACATATATTGAGCACAAATAAGGTTTACAATATTTCCCAAGTGGGGATTACACAATCAAGAAAACATAAAATACAAAGAGAATGAGTTTTAAGGAGACAACCCTTGAAGAAATCCCTCAAAGAGCTCCATGAATCCCTAGCTCAAAATTGGTCATTGACCACTCCTATCTCCTTGTAATCAACTCCCAAATGTGGTGGAGGATGTGTAGAATGTGGTGGTGGTGAGCTTCCCATGGAGGAGAACCTCCATGGGAGTTTTGGAAGCTTCTCTCTCTCTTGATTTGGGGAAGAAGATGAAGATGGGCTGTTGTGTGTTTGTTGTGTTAGTGGCTGGTTTTTTTTTTTTTTTTTTTTTTTTTTTTTTTTTTTTTTTTTTTTTTTTTTCAAGAGAGGGCTCAAAATGGTGTATAAATAGGTTGGGAAAGTTAGGGCACGATATGGGCATAAAAGGACTAAAATGCCCTTCTGAAATGGCTTGAAAATTGACCCATCGCTGTGCTAGCAACGGAAGGTCGCTACCAAAGTCGCTAGTAGGTGGCAACCAGCTAGGGGGCGAACATCACTGCCCCTGTTGCTGAAAAAGGTCGCTGGCAAAGTCGCTATTAGGTGGCGACCTTGGTAGCGACCACACCTGGAAGAATTCAGCCTTGCGCGTCGGTACGGAAACGCGCATATCTCCCTCTAGAAAGCCTGGAATCACGATCCATAAAAACTGTTGGAAAGTAGACTTTCGAGGATTTCCAAATATATGTATAGCTTGACGTGGTTCGATCTGAGGAGGGAGATATGCCCCCCGAAAATTGGGTGTTCTGCACCAGTGTTCTAGTAAACGCTAGGCGCAAGTCGGGCAGTGGACCAGCGCCTAGCGCCTAGGCGGCCTAGTCGGCGCCTAGGCGGATTTCTAGGCGGCTGTTTTTTTTTTTTTTTCCTACCTATAAAACTACTAATAAATTTCATATTATGACAAAATTCAAACAAAATCATCAACATAATTCCCTTTTTCTATTGACTCTATATAAAAAGTGTGATGATTTTGGGAATTATAGCCCATCTAATTTGTTTGTAATGAATTGACATCTATATCCTTTAACTATTTTAATATTACTTAAAAAATTGTGTTTTAAGGGTAGATGTGTCATTTAATTTATTTTTTCTTTTATAAATTGTTGTAAAATGTAAGGACAACTATATCTTTCAACAATTTGAAAATTACTTGAAAGACGTACATGAAATAAACTAAAAAGGGTTAAAATTGTCTTTTTGCTAGTGTTTGATAAACATGTGGACTAAACTCATTCCCAAATGAATTTTTAATATAATATAATAAAGATGTGGTTGTGGGTCAACAGGTGGTGATCCAAAATTTTAAAATAACATAATAAAGCCATCATTTCATTTTTCAAAGACTCATCCCTCTTTTCAATGCCTTTTTTGTCTTTTTCAGGCCTCATCTCTCACTTTCTTCTTCCTCTTTCTTCACGTTTTCCAAATTTGTTCTCTTGTTCAAATTCTTGTCAAGTTCAAGTTTTCCATCTTTCAAATTCCTTTGAAATGGTTCCTTGTCAAGTTGGTTACCTCTTTCTCTCTATCGAATCCCTCTCTTTGTGAATCTTTCTCTCGAATCCGTTTCTTTGTGAATCTCTCTCTCGAATCCGTCTCTTGTGAATCCATCTCTTCGCTAATGGTTTCTGGTACGGGTCAATTTGGTGGCCAATTCTTGATAGGTTTTGGTCGAACGAACCTAATTTTTTTTTTTTTTTTTTTTTTTCGATTTGATATGGTTTAATGATGGTGGTTTGGTTCGATTGTGAGTTTGGATGTGGTGGTGTTATTTGGATTTGGCTGGGTGTGGTGGTGGTGGTCCAGTTCTGGGTCTGGTGTGGTGGTGTTCTAGGTTCTGGGTTATGGGTCTAGTATGGTGGTGTTCTGGGGTTATGGGTTATGGGTTATGAGTTCTGGGTTTGGTGGTGTTGTTTTTGATGAATGGTTGTGGGTTGCTGGTGGTGGTGTTGATGATGGTGGTTGTTTATGTAATTTAGTTTGGTGGTTTTTTAAAAACAATTTATTTATTTATTTTTAAAAAAGGATGAGGAGAGATCTGGAAAGTTCCTGCAACCATTTGATGGAGATCTCCATCTGAGCATCAACTATATTGCTGGCCTGGGTATTCAGTTTTTTTCCAGATTCATGAAAAATGGAGTTATTGATGGTGTTTGATTGAAGATGGATTTTTTTTTTTTTTTCCAGATAAAAGTTTGAAAAATAAGAGATTGATAAACAATGGTACTAGTAATTGGTTCGTAGAAGAAGAAAAAAAAAAAAAAAGAATTGTTTTTTGATTAATTTTTTATTAAATAAAAAATATTTAAAAATTATAAAATCTTTTGATCTTGAGATCCATTTTTTGTTTTGCAATTTTTTATTTTATTTTTTAAAAAAATGGATGTTGATTGGATTATATCAAATTGAATTGTAAAATTTTAAAATGTTAAAGGGTAAAATTGTATTTTTAAACTCTTTAATTAAAGTTAAGGGTAAAATGGTTAATTTATATATTCTGTCACGTTTGACTGTTAAAAAAAATCAAAGGGATTTATTTGATATACTTTTCAAAATTCAGTAAAAATATTGTTAAGAAAACAAACTCGCTTAAAAAATTGATCTTTAAAAACAATTTAGAGACCCAAATAATAATAACCCTTTTGTTTTTAATTTTGATATATCATTTATTTTTTCAATTGAACGCCGACATTTACATCATTTAAAACTATACGTGCACTCCTTTATTAAATATACTCTATTGATTACAAAGCAGTCTAGGTTTACAAACATGCTAAACGGTTAATGTCTGGTTCACTTGGGATTTTTCTGGATCGAGTCCATTCGATGCTGGATCGGGTTTCTTTGGTCAAACCTTGTTGCGGTAGATGAAGTAGAATATCAACTGCACTGTTCCCATCCCAGACCCAAGTCCACTTGGGACCTACAAATTACAAGTATTCGATTTTATACAGGATTGAAACTATTCATATATATAAATTATAAAGAAAGTAAACTTACAGCAATGAAAGGATCGCGACCAAGTAGACCAAAGATGAACCAAGAAGAGCTGCACAGGAACACAAATAGTGACAAGAAAAATGGCATGAACTCCACGCTCTTAGTCTTGATCACCATCATCTACAATTTTTTATCAAACGCTTTAGAATTCTTGATTTTTCCTTAAAAGGCTTAAAACAAATTAAAGAGTAATTAATTGTGCTACTTACCACTACAGAGAGGGGTGAGGCATACATGATAGTAGAGAAAATAGCAGCAGCAAAACCACATAAAATATTTCTAGTGTTGCCATGCAAGGCCAACAGCGACAGCAGGGCGACCACGGCAAACATGCTGAGCACGAACATCAGGAGTCCGAATATCTTTGCTTTCTCCTTCTTAGTAGCGTATATTATGAAGATGAGCACATAAATGGACTCGATTACTGCACCTGTGCCATTGATTGTTGACACCAAAATATTGTTCTCAGACACAAATGGAAGACCATACCTGCCCAATTTACACACATATGTCAAAACTAGTGACAGTTTAAAAGGTTTGGTTGTGCATGTACACTTGAAGAGAAATTATGGCCAGGTTTATTAAAGACGAAAACAACATACCAAGCAGTAAGGAGGTTGTTGAGCAAGGTCATGACGTATGGTATGCCAGAGAACTGCTCTGTGGATTTGCTTCTTATGATCCTCTTGAATGTGATCCTACACCAAATCAAAATATATATTATCATATAATAGTACAAAAAATAAAAATGACAAAGTACTTGTCCTTATTGCATGTTGATTGGATATTCCCTTTAATAATTTCCTTGACTTCTCCTTCGAATAGATCAACAAGAGAATTCACATATTTTTTTTAAAGAAAGGGGTTGATTAATTTCTTGAAGAAATCTTGTTCTTCATAAACAAGAACCAATTTGATAGACTAAAAACCACGTACAAAAAACTGATCTTTGTGTTTGCATAGTTTATGGTGAGAGCGAGAGAGTTTTTTTTGGTCTTACACTGGAGCCAAGAAGAGGAACAGAGCAGTGGCATTTCCTGTGACGAACAAACAAACAAAAAAAAAAGAAAAAAAAAAGAGAAACTTAGCGAATAATGAATCAAACGAGCCAAACACAAACAAGTTAGCAAGAACTGGAAAAATTACCCACCAAAAACACCGAATATGAAATGGGGGATTTCCATTATCTTCTTCAAATGAAATACACAAAACCCAGCTCGAGTTTCTTTGCAGGTGGGAAGATAAAAAGAAAGTGGGTTTAATGGTTTATATAGAGGGTTTGGCTAAGTTGCTGTTACCGGTAAACAGTCTTTAGATTTCAATCCAAAGATGTATAAAAATTAAAGATTAGAAAATTAAAACAAAAGTAAACCAACTCTCTCTCACATAACTGTTTAGTAACATTACTGTTACCTGCAACATAGCCAAACCCTTATGGCCTTATATAGAAAAGAAAAGACGATAAGAAAGGTTTAAAGAAAAATAACTAATTAACCGCTGAAAAGTAAAAAATTGAAATGGTGTACGCTTTATATTAGAGAGTGACTTGTGAAAAAAAGAGATGCCACTTAGGATTAGCACACGGTCTATTAAAAATTGTATCTTTAATTCAGCTATGCATATTCAACCTCACGCTGATGTAGCAAATATATTTTTTTAGACATTGTCAACATGACCGTCTATTTTTCAGATAGTAAGTGTTTTTTTTTTTTTTAAATTAAAAAAAAAAGATCAAAAATATTAGAGCATCTCCAATGCAAGCATGGCTTGTGAAAAAAAGAGATGCCACGTAGGATTAATAGACATTATGTTAAAAAATCTTTCTCCAATACAACCGTGCATATTCAACCTTAGGGTGCGTGTGGCACGGACATGGGACAGGACAAGGTGGACGGGACAGGACAGGACGGGACAAGACAAGTTGTTCTGTATTGTGTTTGGAAGGCCTGGGACAGAACTGTGGACTGTACTATTATGCGTTTGGTATGGCTGGGACAGGACAGGACAGGACAAGAGGTTCAAATGTCCAGAGTACCCCTCATGTCATTTCCAATGTTTATAACAATTTTATTAAGTTTGATTTTTTTTTTGGAAAAATATCAAATATTATTGAATTAAAATTAATTAAAAATCATACAAAATTAAAATTTTCTTTCATTTTCTCACCTCCCAAACACTAGTTTCAGATTTCAAAATCATATTTCATCATCTAACACATCATCCAACTTCATCTTTATCATCATACATCACCAATCTTCATCAAATCAAAAACCCAAAAAAAAAAAATTCCAAATTTTTTTTTTCCAGCAGAATTTTTTTTCTAGATTTCATCATCCATACATCACTGATCTTCATCAAATCAAAAACCCTTTCCAGATTTCCTCATCCAACACATCATCCAACTTCATCTTTTGAATCTTTTCCAGATTTTTATTTTTTATTTTTTTTCTTTCCAATTTTTTTCCTTTTCATTCTCTTTCCAAATCAAAAACCAAAAGTTTCTTTCCAAATCCTAAAGAAGAAGAAGAAGACCTAGATTTTCTTTTCAAATCGAAAACCCAATCGAGAGAGCAACATGAATAATAAGAAAAAATCTTTCTCCAACACAATACATTATGTTACGAACGGCAACCAATTGTTTGCAGAAAATAATGAATTTGAAAGGGTGATTTAGTTTCGAGCTAAAATGTATGCTGATGGTAGTTTAATTTCTTCACATTTTTGAATGCAGGGTTCATTGGTTTGTGATGCTAGTAGTTCTAATTCACATAGATGCATGGCACATGCACCTACGTAAATTAATATTTCTTCTCTCGTGAGATATAGTTCAAAAATAAAAGGTTTTGACTACTTTGATGATCTCAATTCTCAAATCAGTCATGTATGGATTTTTTAAAGAATATACGTAGAAAATGAATATTAGAAAAATTGACTACCGTAAATATTGACAAGAATATTAGAAAAGGAATCAATTATTTAAAGAATATAGTTGTTACAGGGGATGATGTACAATTAGCGTATATTAATTAGCTTGAAGAAGTCAAAATTATTGAAAGGGAGCATTCCCATGAAGATTCTGATTTGAGATATTTAATACTTTTGAGCAATCCATTTTAAGTGGAGAAAACCTTACCGTGGGGCTGCCATTGAGCGGTTGAAAGTAATTCAAGTGACGGGAACTGAATTGAACGAAGCATACATTGACGAAGAAGAAGAGAAAGAGATGAAGAGACCGAAATTCAAGACTTAATGTAACATTTGAAACAATAACATGAAACATTTGAAACATGAAGCATATGCATATGGAGTAAGGGAGAAAGAGAGAAAGAAATCTGCATTTTTTTCCAACAAGAAGAAAGAAGAAAGCAGAAAGGTTGATCAAGTCAAATTTAAGGGAATCAAATTTCATGGATCCCACTTACAAATCAAGAATTAAATTCCTGATGAAAATGATGAAACTATCTTACTGTCTAAAACAACTTGACGAGAGGGGGGTTGAATGGGTTGTTAATCAAATTAATTACCAACTGTTGGATTAATCAACATCGATTCCCACCCCATGGCAATTTTACAACAAAATTTAAAAAAAAACTTATTAAACAAAATATATATTACAATATGCAATATTTAACAAGATTGAACTCTTAATGAAATTGTTAAGTCTCACATCTTCACCAATCACCACGTTTGACTCCCAACTAAAACATTTTTACAAAAAAAATTACCCAAGCTGTGCCTAGGCCCGGCCTGTTAAGAAGGCAAGCTCTTTGTGGCACAACCTGTTAAAAGGCTTGGTCCGCCACCGGTCGGACCAGACCGTGCCAGGCCGCCTATTTTACCACCTCTATCCAAGTGTCAAACTACACGCTAAATTCATGACTAAATGCACCTACTAAATTCTTAATTGGAACCACATTTTAATTTAGGTGACAATTTTATTTATTTATTTTTAAAGATTATATTTCTTATGTTAAAAGTTAACTCAGACACTTTTCTAAAAATAAAAAAAAAAGTTAGATGTGTGGCATTCAGATTCAATGTAGTAGATGGAGTTCAATTTTACGGTGTCAAAGTAATATATATATATATATACATGTATATATATATTCTTTTTATTGTCAGTTCGAACTGATATCAAAGATATCAGTTCCTTGCATGTAGGCCATTGGATTTAAAAGATACTTTGACAAGTTCATACATCCAAATCAAAACATTTAAATTCAATGACCTACATGCCAATAACTGATATATCTTATATAGTTGGCCATCTTATATAAATATATATATATGAGTAATGTTAGACGTCCCAATTTTTTTTTCCCAAATTCTGTCCCAAATGATGTGGCACGTGAAGTGTCAGCATCTTATAAATAATGAGATTATATGGTGACTGATGTGATGTTGACACCTCACGTGCCACATCATTTGGGACAGAATTTGGGAAAAAAAATTGGGACGTCTAGCATTACTCATATATGGGACAGGATCTATGACCCCATTTTTTAACACAATTTTTAACACATATTGGCCATTGGATCTTGCTTCTTTTAATAAATATGATTTAATCTCTTTTATCTGTCATTATTTAATGAAAACATTGTATCTCACCTAGTTAATACTTCTACCTCTCCAAAATATTATTATTTTATTAAATTCTCTCACCTTATTTAATTGTCTCTTATTATTATTTTTTTGTTTACACGTTTTTTGTTTTTTGTTTTTTTAATTTACTTGAAACCAGAAAATCATGGTGTGACTTTCACTCTCACTTTTTAGTTTTTAAAATCCTATTATTCTTTTTTTTTTTTTTCCTCTTGTTTTTTTACTATTTTTATTTCTCAATTTACTTTATCTAAAACTAGAAATTTTATACATATAATCACTTGCTCTTTCCCGTAGAGGGTGAAGTGATTACCATGGTGATCACTTTCCCGAGAATTAAAAAACGCAAATCTAATAACCAACATAAGAATGTTATCAGATTCTCATTCCTATACCAAACGGTCCCTTAGACATTGAACATGAAAATGCAATCTGTTAGGATCTAGCTAGTTTAGTGCGTCTTTCACTTGATTTCCATCGTTACATGTTAAGGGAAAAAAAATTAGTACCGAAACTTTAATGCTAGTATATATCATAACATCTTTTAAAACTCGATCTAGTTCAGATCAATAGAGGATTCAATTATATTAGGGAATATGCACGAAAACCCTCAAGGATGATATGGTAAAATCTTGAATGCATTCTTGCTCTCGAAACATTTGAATACCTTTGTGAAGGCAACAACTCATCATTCAAAACCTATTAATTAACATAAATTACTGAGGAGATCAGGGTAAACAAAACAGTGAACTAACAGGACTTTTCTTTTCTTTGCTTCCTATCTATGAGGAAAAATATATTCCCCACAACCCAGCCCGCATACACAAAAAATTAAAAGAAATGCAAAAAATAGAGAGAGAGAGAGAGAGAGAGAGAGAGAGAGAGAGGTGGAAAATATTGGGGAAGGTACAGCGAGAGACGTACCGTTTCCCTCAACCGCATGTAAGTTGCAGCAAACTTGAAATAGGAACTGACAATCTGAACCAGAGCTTCATTCCCATGGACAAACAACTGTGCCTGCTTTCTTCTATGTTCAAAAAGAATTTCTGCGGGTGTGTGGGATACAACAAATCCCAATTTTTAGCCACAACAATGAAGAAGATAAAATAGAAGTTCACTGTTGACCCCCCACACTAGTATTTAGAAAAGACAACCTATACCTCCACATCATGTGTTTATCTGATTCCATGGCGTCCTTTTCCTTCCTTGCATTCATAGGAAACAGATCCTTCAGAATTTCAATTTTGCACAATTGGAAGTCGCCAACACCAGAGACATGAACCTGATGAAAAGAAAATAAGACAAAACCACCAGAATAACCACAAAGGAAAAAGCAAAAAGAAGAAAAGATTAGTACCTTTTGAGACATGAGGTAAGGTCGTTGATTTTGCCAATGAGGCACCGTGAGCCTTTGCTCCTTAAAAAGTGACATGAACTGCAATCAACATAAAAGAAGATAAATAAGATAGGTACAAGAACATGAAAAATTATAGATGGGGGGCTCTCCACATATCCATGTATTTCTAGGCATCATTAACCATCATTGCTAAAAGATGTAGCTCAAAATGCATAATTTTTAAAGTACAGACAATCACCATGTGCAGCTCATCCTTTGTATCACTGGATAAAACTTACAATCCTCAGGAAATTCAGAAGAAAGGCTAGAGATACAAATCTTCTTCGATTCTTGTTTTTTTTTTTCAAATCGGAAGGTAGATCCTACAGGCAAAGAGAGATTTATTACCCTCAAGCATTGGATATTCTAACTTTACTTTTATACATTTCATAAGAATGCTAAGCACATAAACCAGATACTTACACGAATCAACACAGTAGTGCTTGGTAATCCAAGAGACCTAAACACAGAAAGACACTGACTTCCAAATGAATCGATAGAGTATGAAGTGCTTTCTTCACATAATGAGCTTGCTGATGCTACAAATGCAATTAAATCAGCAACCTGCAATGTTGGATATGGCTTGAATTCTCCAATGGTTACCAAACTCGATTTACCAATGCGGAGACTTCCTGGAGACGTGAGAGCGTTTGGGAGTATGAGGTTATGTTTGAGAGAGGTTTGGAGGACGTGACGAACAGTAGAAGCAAAGAACAGTGCTAACCGCTGTGGCTTTGACAGCGGTAATGACACTGTGAATTTTCGCAGTGCAATGGAGAGCGGTCCAATTCCAATGGATACCGTTGTGGAAAGCGTTGTGGCTTCCACAGCGGTACCGAGAGAGCGGTAGACGATGATGTGACGCATAGATCACGGTTTTCTGAGTGGTCAAGTTCAACACGGTTTAGGAAGCGAGTGGCTAACTGCAACTTGAATCGTAGTCAATCACAAGCATGCGTTAAATCAGGAAATATTCATGGAAAATGAAATATGTTGCTTCTAGAAGTTCTAATAGGAAAAGGATTTCTCCTTAAAAGAAGACCTGTCATAAATAGGAAATAGTGTTTATGTGGAACAAGTAATTCTTGTACGTATAGGAGTAGGATTTCCTTTTAGGTTAAACTCCATGTAATTCATATAAATAGACCATAATAACTAGGTTATTGGGTGTAGAGCAAAATAACAAAATACTAGAGAGATCTCAAAGTGAGCATTGGGTGTAATTGGTTTAGGGTATTATTTAGAGAGAGATCCTAAGTGTGTGGTTGTAACAATTTACTATATATTGAAACTTTCTCTTGTTATCCTGACGGCCGTGGTTTTTTTTTTCCCTGATTTGAGTTTCCACGTAAAACTCTTGTGTTGTGTGTGATTGAATTTAAATTACTTCTCTTCATCTTATTTTTTCTTTGTTATTGTGTTTGTTTGTGTTCTATCCGACAACGCTTCTGCATGTATAGTGACGTTTGTTCGCTAACAAGGTATCAGAGCCTCGGTTGCTTGATAGTGGTCTTAACAACTTTATGGCAAGGATGATGAGATTCGATATTGAGAAGTTTGACGGAAAGATAAATTTTGGCTTGTGGCAAGTTCAAGTCAAGGATATATTAATCCAATACGGTTTACATAAGGCGTTGAAGGGCAAATCAACCCCTGCAAACCCTGAAGGCTCTTGAGATTCTAATAAAGATGCGGCTAGTACTAGTTCTGAAAAATCTAAGATGAGTGATGATGATTGGGAGGATTTGGATGAAAGGGCTATGAGTGTGATACAATTGTGCCTAGCCAAGAACGTTCTTGCAAATATTCATGGAACATATTCAGCGAAAGAACTTTGGGAGAGGCGTGAAGAATTATATCAAGCGAATAACGTCTGCAACCTGTTCTACCTGAAGGAGCAGTTTCACATGCTGTAAATGACTGAAGGTACAAAAATTTCCGACCATCTAGGAGTGCTCAATGGAATAGTTTTAGCATTAGAGTCGATTGGAGTAAAGATTGATGAAGAAGACAAAGGTCTTAGACTCATCTGGTCTCTTCCATCATCCTATGTGCATATGAAGCCAATCTTGATGCATGAGAGTTCAACCATATGCTTTGGAGATGTAGCGAACAAACTTATCTCTGAGGAACGAAGGCTAAAGAGTAAAGGTAAATCTTCTGATAACTTTGTTCTTTTGGTTGACAGGAAAAAGGGGAACTCCAAAAGGAAAGTCACTTGTTGGGGATGTGGATAGTCTGGATATGTAAGGAAGGATTGTCAAAATAAGAAGACAAGTACGGCTAAGGGCTCCAAAGAGGGTGATCCGGCAATTGCCTCTCTTGAGTATGACGACTATAGCGATGCCCTCTAAAGGGGCATAAACATCCTCATGGCATGACCACTAGTTGCCGTGAAAAGGATGTAGCTGATAGAGGGTCTACAATTACGCACGGGCATTGGTTAGGAAGTGATGCAAGGTGTGTGGTGGATAAGGATGTCGATGGCTGAGCGAACTCTTTGGGAACCTAACGTGAGGAGTTGCACCACAATTTTTAGCAAGGTAAACTTCGACATGTACCGGTGAAATTTTGGGATGGTTGTTTCCTAAGTGGTTATTCCTAGTGGTGGGTATGTTTGATTCTTGGTGATGAAGATCATAGCTGTGGACAAGTTTTGGAAATTCTTGCCATAAGGGAGGATTGTTGGATATAGCTTGAATTCTCCAATGGTTACCAAACATGATTTACTAATGCAGAGACTTTCTAGAGACATGAGAGTGTTTGGGAGTATAAGGTTATGTTTGAGGGAGGTTTGGAGGACGTGACGAACAATAGAAACAAAGAACAGTGCTAACCACTGTGGCTTTGACAACGGTAATGACAGCGGTGGTCATCGCTGTAAATTTTCACAGCGCAATGGAGAGCGGTCCAATTCCAGTGGATACTGCTGTGGAAAGCTTTGTGGCTTCCACAATGGTAGACGATGATGTGGTGTATGGATCACGATTTTCTGAGTGGTCAAGTTCAACATGGTTTAGGAAATGGGTGGCCAACTGCAACTTGAATCGTAGTCAATCACAAACATGCGTTAAATCAGGAAATATTCATGGAAGAGGAAATATGTTGCTTCTAGAAGTTCTAATAGGAAAAGGATTTCTCCTTAAAAGAAGACTTGTCATAAATAGGAAATAGTATTTATGTAGAACAAGTAATTCTTATACGTATAGGAGTAGGATTTTCTTTTAGCTTAAACTCCATGTAATTCATATAAATAGACCATAATAACTAGGTTATTGGGTGTGGAGCAAAATAGAAAAATACTAGAGAGATCTCAAAGTGAGCATTGGGTGTAATTGGTTTGGGGTATTATTTAGAGAGAGATCATGAGTGTGTGGTTGTAACAATTTACTACATATTGGAACTTTCTCTTTTCGTCCTAACGACCGTGGGTTTTTTTCCCTGATTTGGGTTTCCACGTAAAACTCTTGTGTTATGTGTGATTGGATTTAAATTACTTCTCTTCATCTTATCTTTTCTTTGTTATTGTGTTTGTTTGTGTTATATCCGGCAACGCTTCCGCACATATAGTTACGTTTGTTCGTTAACATGCAATTCATTTAAAAAAGCATTTGACTGTTAAAGACCTGAAAGAGGGGCAGGTGTAGGGGAAGGAAAAAGATGCAAAACAGTAAATTCTACATGACTAAAGATATATACATTTATGTACCTTTGCCATTTCCATGGAAGTTAGTAAATCCCCATAAGGTGCTTGCAATCTCTGAAGCACATAGCATCATTAAGATATTTACAATTTTCACATTGTGAATAGTCAAAGATCGGTTCATTTCTATACATGTTTTAGGCCCCGATTTCCTATTATTTATGCTTTGTTCTCGAGTGAATTAGGTTGTTTAATGTGTTTGTTGAGCATGTGTAGGTAACATTCCATAAAAGTGGTGTTAAATCTTATTTTGGAAGAAAAGGAATCAAAAGATAGAGAAAATGAGCAAATTGGAAGAAGCAATGAAAAGATGATTTTCGGCTAGTGCAGAACCTCTATGTTGCGGGCCCCATATCTCTCAGCTTCGATTTAATTGTGTGTCCTACCACCCATGGATTGAAAGCCCCGAAAGTCTAGTTTCCGGTGCACTTTTTGGATCGCAATTCCGATATTCCTAGAAGACGTTATGACTGATTTAGTAACTGAAGGTCGGAGCTGGAAACATTACCGCGGCCCAGACCGCCCCCCGTACAACTTGCCTAGGGAGTGGCCTAGGCAGCGACCCAAAGTAGAAGAATTCCGCTTGACATGCAGCTACCGAGGCAACATGCCTCTGGAGCGACCCAGGGAGCGGTATTACGTATTTTTAGCAGATTTCAACTCCGAATTGGTCCAGAACTGTTCCAAAACTTCCCAAATCAAATCCTAATAACTTTAGAAGATCAATACATGTTTGGGAAACTTCCTAAACTCAAATTATGAGTCAATCATCAAGATAGGAAATCCAAGTTAGGAAAGGATTCTCATTCCTTGTTTCATTCTACTTTCCCACTTGGTGGATTTCCTAAACCGAAGAAGAATTGGGGGTTCACAAGGAAAAATTACCTATAAATACTTCCTATTCTTTTCGATTCAAAGGAGACAGCGAAGGGAGGTTCCAAGCCACAGAAGGGGGCCGTCCCCCATCACTCCGACCACCACACATCGGGTTTTCTCTACATCTCTTCTATGTTTTTATTCTCTCTATTGATGTGTAATTAAACCTCTAACTAGGGGATTGATGTAACCGATTTTGGACAACTCTATGTGAACAATTAGTCTATCTTTTGTTAATCAATTGGGTTTTAGTTTTTTTTTTTTATTGAATTAATTGCTCTATTCTACTTTCTCTGATTATGTTTTGACCGCAAATGATTTGAGTTTTGTAGCTTAGTTTACCCATGAGATTAGGGTTTAGATGTGGATGACCGTTCCATTTAATTCTTAATCACAAGCTTAATAAACAAGAAAATTGATATATGCATGACCGTACTATGTTAATTTGGCTTAGAGTTTTGTGTAAAACTTGGGTTTTGACAATTGCTCATTACATGACCGTGTGTGATTAATAGGAAGAACCCTAGACCATTATTTTGTATTCGTTGCATGACCGTGTGCGAGTATTGGAAAAAATCTTCGAACCTAATTGAATTATCTTGAAAATAAGCCCGTAAACTGGATTGAAGTGTTTAACGAGACTGATTGTGAGCATTGAGTGTCTAAGAAAGGTGCATCGATTCCCTAGTATTTCTCTCAATATATTCATCCATTATGTGATCTTTGATTGATTTGATTTGATTTTAGTTTTAGTTCAAATTCTCATAATTTAGGTTAATTTTAGAATTAAACAAACTTCCAAAGAATAGCATTATGCAATTTAGTTTTTTGCATTTAGAGTAAATCCTTACTAGATTAATTGGCTTTTGACCGATAGAATCACTGATCCCAATGAATGAACTTTCTTAGTAAATTGAACACAGATTTTACTGCATCAGTCAACATAGTTACATTTAGTTCATATCACTAAAAAATCAGGAAGGACATCATATTTCTGGAAAAATAATGCCGGTAAGGTGGAATTCAACATATTTAATGTTGACGTCTGTTTTACCATATGCTTTGGAAATTACTAGTTTTTATAACCTGAACACCGCCAACAACACAGAACGTGAAAAACTCACTTAAGGTGATTGGTATATGGCCACTGTTTTTGTTGAATTTTTAACTGTTTTTTATGATGCTACTGTAGAACTTTCCGGGGTTTATTACCCCATATCTCCTCTTGCACTTCATAAACTTTATGACATGGCTGATTTACTTAGACAATATAGTGAAAATGTGTTGGTAGCTCCCGCTGCTGCTGCTATGTAAGAAAAATATGTAAAATATTGGGGGAAAATTTCTCTTTTGTATGTCTTTGGTATTGTTATAGATCGTAGGTTCAGATTTAATGTTTTAGAAGTTTTTTCCACTACTTTGGGTGAGGCTCTGGGATTAAGTGAAACAGATGTTGCTGAACACCTTAGTACACTGAAATCCCAAATGTTTGAGGTTTTTTCTATTTATGAGAAGAGGAAAAGCGGCGGAACAGCAGAACCGGCGCCTCCTCAGCAACAATCTCAACAACAATCGAAGCTCATGATGATTTTTTTGAACAAGGCCACAACTTCTCACGCTTCAAGAAGTTTGAGTTCGAGTCAAAGTCAAGGTCAACGACAACACGTGGAGCTGAACGAATATCTGAGTACGGAGTATTCCATCACGGAAAACGATGATTTCACAAGCAACAAACTTCTGAAATGGTAGCGAAGCAAGAGAAACAACTTCCCCATTCTATCGAGATTAGCATGTGACGTCCTTGCTATCCCAGTTTCAACAGTTTCATCGAAGCAAGTGTTCAGCACGGCCGGACGAATACTAGGAGAAAGAAGAAGTTCATTGGCCCCTGGTGCAGTGGAAGCTTTGACATGCCTTAAGGATTGGCAAAATGCAAGTTTGAGACGACAACATCAACTGGACAACAAAGAACTCATGGATAACTTCTCCAGCATGACCATCGATGAGAGTTCTGGTAGCAACCAGCCGGCAAGCTGATGTAATTGTAAATACTTAATCATTTTTTTTTCCGATTGCACTATTTTTCGCTTACCAAATTTTTATCCCATTGGGTTTTTCTTGGTAAGGTTTTTAACGAGGCAATCATGATATACTTTTCACCACAAATTTAATATGAAATTACAAAAATTTATTCATCGAAAACTAATTAAATGTTGTATGAAATGAAAAATGTTATATTTCATATTAAAATTATTACATTAACAATTACACAAAATTATTACAATGTATAAAAAATAATATTGTATAAATCAAATGTTTAAAAATTAAAATAATAATAATAATTTCGAAGCCTGTTGGGCCCGGCTCATTAAAGCCTTAATGGGCCGGCCCGTTACAGGCACGGTCTGGCACGCCCTGGCACAGGCCAGGCCCACCCCTCCCCCTAACAGGCCAGCCCAGCCCAGCCTATTACCTTAACAGGCCGTGCCTGGCCTAGCCCATTACGCTAACAGGCCTAACGGGTCGGGCCGGCTTGTTTTGACACCACTAAATATTGATAAGAATAGAAAATGAATCAATTATTTGAAGAATATAATTGTTGCAGGGGATGATGTATAATTAGCATATGTTAAATTGTTAATTAGCTTGAAGAAGGCAAAATTATTGAAAGGGAGCATTCCCATGAATATTGTGATTTTAGATATTTAATACTTTTGAGCAATAATTTAGAAAGTAGAGGTGTGAAAGAGTCAAATATTTGCAGTAATTAGAAGATCAAAGGATTCAAAGCAACCTATACTTGCTAATCAAAACCTACTTCTTTCATGCTAATTAGTATCCACAGCTCTTAGTGGCAGGCATGAATGGGACTGCCATAGGGGATGTAAGATATAGAAAGTTAATTATATTCAAACTTCGCATGCACTCACATGGGATGTAAGATATAGAAAGCTAATTATCTCCATACTCATCAAAGCTTTTAACTAATTCTAATGATTTTATATTTATCTTCAATTTTTAACACACGATCTATTAAAATTTGTATCTCTAATGCAACTATGCATATTCAACCTTATGCTGATGTAGCAAATTTTTTTTAGACATTGTCAACATGACCGTCTATTTTCAGACGGCCTTATTGCACATCTATTTTTTCGGTTGACTCAGTAAGTATTTCAAATTGATATTAATTTTTCATCTAGTTTTGGTCAGGAAATAAATAAAAAAAGAAAAAAGGATAAAAAAAAAATTGGACACATCAATAAAATTAAATGTATTTTAAACACAAGCATTAGAGACCAAATTTTGAGTTGATTGTCTATCAAGTCTATCTTTATGCCACATAGGAAACAAGTCTCTTGACATTGTTGCCATGTCAACGACTTTTGATATGCAAGCCACTTTTGCATTGTAGATGCTCTTATGTTTGGTTTGATGGAATATGAGAGAAAGGAAAGGAAATGATTTTGAAGGATTTCTAAATCTTGTTTGGATTGTTAAATGAGAGAGAAAGGAAAGAAAAAGGAAGAAAATGGAAGGAAAAGGAGGGAATAATTTGTTCTTGTATCACCTAATTTGGTTTCCACTCAAATTTAGGAGGAAAATGAGGGAAAGGAATCCAGAATTAGAGTAATGCTAGACGTCCCAATTTTTATTTTTTTTCCAAATTCTGTCCCAAATGGTGTGGCACATGATGTGTCACTATGTCAACATCTTATAATTAAATCATGAGATTATATAGTAATTGATGTGATGTTGACACCTCATGTACCACACCATTAGTTTAAAGATAGTTAAAACATTACACATTTGAAGCCAGAGTGTTAATTACAACATCACACGATGTGGAGGGGGTGTGTAACTGGTAAGAATAGGGTTAACATTTAAAAAGCACTTCTATTTGACCTCAATGGAAATCAATAAAAAATAATAAGAAAAGTTTCTTAATTTACACAATATTTGCTTTCAAAAGGTGGAAATAATCGAAACGTGATTAAGATATAATTTAATTTCAATGCTTGTTAATTTTAATCTGGCTCTGACCACTAGTATATGATACTTTTAGTAGCCAGGCTTATGAAGAAAGGTTGAAGCCCCCGCCATAATTATTAAAAATTGTACCTCTTTAAGATAGTAGGATACGTTAACATATGGCAATTTTTTTTATTCAGAATTTAATTGGAAGAACAAAAATGTAAAAGGAGTTGATAATCTTATTTACATAGAAGAAAAGACTGATGTATTAGGATAACAGTGAAAAACAATAATAGGTTAAATGGTAAAGGATGTTAATTCAACCAAACAATATGAGTTGCCGTAATATATATAATATAAAAAAAAAATGATAATACAAATGATGAATCACTTAAATAGTGTTAGCGAACAAACGTCACTATACACATGGAAGCGTTGCCAGATAGAACACAAACAAACACAATGATCAAGAAAAGATAAGATGAAGATAAGTAATTAAATCCAATCACACACAACACAAGAATTTACGTTGAAACCCAAATCAGGGAAAAAACAACGGTCGTCAGGATGACAAGAGAAAGTTCCAATATGTAGTAAATTGTTACAACCACACACTTAGGATCTCTCTCTAAATAATACCCCAAACCCAATTACTCCCAATGCTCACTTTGAGATCTCTCTAGTATTTGCTATTTTGCTCCACCACTCTCAGGTGTTTTTCACACACACCTAATAACCAAGTTATTATGGTCTATTTATATGAATTATAGGGAGTTAAAGCTAAAAGGAAATCCTACTCATATACGTACAAGAATTACTTGTTCCACATAAATACTATTTCCTATTTATGACAAGTCTTCTTTTAAGAAGAAATCCTTTTCCTATTAGAACTTCTAGAAGCAACATATTTCCTCTTCCATGAATAGTTCCTGATTTAACGCATGCTTGTGATTGACTATGATTCAAGTTGCAGTTGGCCACCCGCTTCCTAAACTGTGTCGAACTTGACAACTCAGAAAACCGTGATCCATGCGCCACATCATTGTCGACCGCTGTTGGTACCGCTATGGAAGCCACAATGCTTTCCACAGAGTGAAACACTGGAATTGGACCGCTCTCATTTCTGCTACACAAATTCATAGCGATGTTCTACCGCTGCCATTACCGCTGTCAAAGCGACGACGGCAGTGACAGTGGTAAGCGTTGTTCTTCACTTCTACTATTCGTCACGTCCTCCAAACCTCCCTTAAACATAACCTCATACTCCCAAACGCTCTCACGTCTCTAGGAAGTCTTCGCATTGTTAAATCGTGTTTGGTATCCATTGGTAATTCAAGCCATATCCAACAAATAGTTATAAAATTGTTCACAAAAAACTAATTTTAAATGTTTGCTGATCAGGTGTTCCAAATTCAAATCGCCACATGTGATATTGATGCTACTGACAACTAATATTTCAAGTTTGAATCGCCACTACAAATGGTATATATATATTAGTCATTAGATTCAACAACTTTGGATAAGTCAACATTCGCTTATACTTAATCAACGGCTCACATACAATGCACTGATATAAATACATTAGTGCGCACTGATAGGAAAACCATTATATATATATATATATATATCACTAATGTTAGTCAATCCAAAAATTTAGTCCAAATTTAACAAACCTAAATAATGTGGCAAATGATTTGTCATTGTCATATCATTCACCACATCACCCAATGATTTGTGTGGTGATAACAATTCATTTGCCACATAGTTAGGTTGAATTTTGGATTAATTTTTTGGGTTGTAATTGAAATTTTAGGTACTAATTAATTGACATATTAAAAATTAAATGTTGATTTTTTTTTTTTGGTAAAAATTAAATGTTGAATTTTACCTGTTACGTATTTTGACAAATGAGATTTACAGATCTAATGAATGAAGAAGGGAAAATAAAGAAAGGCGAGAATGGGTCAAGTCTACAACAAACCAAATTAAGAATGGCAACCAATTGTTTACAGAAAACAATGAATTTGAAAGGGTGATTTAATTTCGAGCTAAAACGTATGCTGATGGTAGTTTAATTTCTTCAAATCTAATGAATGAAGAAGGGAAAATAAAGAAAGGCGAAAATGGGTTAAAAGGCTGCTACAAGTCTACAACAAACCAAATTACGAACGGTAACCAATTGTTTGCAGAAAATAATGAATTTGAAAGGGTGATTTAATTTCGAGCTAAAACGTATGCTGATGGTAGTTTAATTTCTTCACATTTTTGAATGCATGGTTCATTGGTTTGTGATGCTAGTAGTTCTAATTCACATAGATGCATGGCACATGCACCTACGTAAATTAATATCTCTTCTCTCGTGAGATATAGTTCAAAAAATAGAAAGGTTTTGACTTTTGATGATCTCAAATCAGTCATGTATGGATTTTTTAAAGAATATACGTAGAAAAGGAATATTAGAAAAATTGACTACCGTAAATATTGACAAGAAAATTAGAAAAGGAATCAATTATTTAAAGAATATAATTGTTGCAGGGGATGATGTACAATTAGCATATGTTAATTAGCTTGAAGAAGTCAAAATTATTGAAAGGGAGCATTCCCATGAAGATTGTGATTTGAGATATTTATTACTTTCAAGCAATCCATTTTAAGTGGAGAAAAACTTAACGTGGGACTGCCATTGAGCTGTTGAAAGTAATTCAAGTGACGGCAACTGAATTGAACGAAGCATACATCGACAAAGAAGAAGAGAAAGAGATGAAGAGACCGAAATTCAAGACTTATAGAAGCTTCACATTAAACATGTAACATCAGTTTCATGTTTAACCTGAAACATTTGAAACATTAACATGAAACATTTGAAACATGAAGCATATGTAGATGGAGTGAGAGAGACAAAGAGAAAGAAATCTGTATTTCTTTCCAACAAGAAGAAAGGTTGATAAAATCAAATTTTAGGGCATTTTTGTTCAGCTCTATACATTAAACATGTAACATCAATCATGTTTCATGTTTAACCTGAAACATTTGAAACAATAACATGAAACATTTGAAACATGAAGCATATGTAGATGGATTGAGGGAGAAAGAGAGAAAGAAATCTGCATTTTTTTGTTGAATTTTTAACTGTTTTTTATGGTGCTACTGTAGAACTTTCCGGGGTTTATTACCTCACATCTTCTCTTGCACTTCATAAACTTTATGACATGGCTGATTTACTTAGACAATATAGTGAAAATGTATTGGTAGCTCCCGCTGCTGCTGCTATGTAAGAAAAAAAATGTAAAATATTGGGGGAAAATTCCTCTTTTGTATGCCTTTGGTATTGTTGTAGATCCTAGGTTCAGATTTAATGTTTTAGAAGTTTTTTCCACTACTTTGGGTGAGGCTCTGGGATTAAGTGAAACAGATGTTGCTGAACATCTTAGTACACTGAAATCCCAAATGTTTGAGGTTTTTTCTATTTATGAGAAGAGGTACAGCAACGGAACAGTAGAACCGGCGCCTCCTCAGCAACAATCCCAACAACAATCGAAGCTCATGAGGATTTTTTTGAACAAGGACACAACTTCTCGCGCTTCAGGAAGTTCGAGTTCGAGTCAAAGTCAAAGTCAAGAGCTGAACAGATATCTGAGTACGGAGTATTCCATCACGGAGAACGATGATTTCACAAGCAACGAACTTCCAAAATGGTGGCGAAGCAAGAGAAACAACTTCCCCATTCTATCAAGATTAGCATGTGACGTCATTGCTATCCTGGTTTCAACAATTTCATTGAAGCAAGTGTTCAGCACGGCTGGACGAATACTAGAAGAAAGAAGAAGTTCATTGGCCCTTGATGCGGTGGAAGCTTTGACATGCCTTAAGGATTGGCAAAATGCAAGTTTGAGACGACAACATCAATTGGACAACAAAGAACTCATGGATGACTTCTCCAGCATGACCATCGATGAGAGTTTCGGTAGCAACCAGCCAGCAAGCTGATGTAATTGTAAATACTTAAAAAAAAAAAATTCCGATTGCACTATTTTTCCCTTACCAAGTTTTTATCTCATTGGGTTTTTCTTGGTAAGGTTTTTAACGAGGCAATCATGATATACTTTTCACCACAAATTTAATACGGAATTACAAAAATATTATTCATCGAAAACTAATTAAGTGTTGTATGAAATGAAAAATGTTATATTTCATATTAAAATTATTACATTAATAATTACACAAAATTATTACAATGTATAAAAAATAATATTGTATAAATCAAATGTTTAAAAATTAAAATAATAATAATAATTTCGAAGTTCGTTAGGCCCAGCCCGTTAAGGCCTTAACGGGTCGGCCCGTTACAGGCTCGACCTGGCACGCCCCGGCATAGGCCACGTGCCTAGGCCAGGCCCACCCTTAACAGACCATGCCTGGCCCGGCCCATTACACTAATGGGCCTAACGGGTTAGGCCGACCTATTTTGACACCACTAAATATTGACAAGAATAGAAAATGAATCAATTATTTAAAGAATATAATTGTTGCAGGGGATGATGTATAATTAGCATATGTTAATTAGCTTGAAGAAGGCAAAATTATTGAAAGGGAGCATTCCCATGAAGATTGTGATTTGAGATATTTAATACTTTTGAGCAATAATTTAGAATGTAGAGGTGTGAAAGAGTCAAATATTTGCAGTAATTAGAAGATCAAAGGATTCAAAGCAACCTGTAATTGCTAATCAAAACCTACTTCTTTCATGCTAATTAGTATCCACAGCTCTTAGTGGCAGGCATGAATGGGACTGCCATAGGGGATGTAAGATATAGAAAGCTAATTCAAACTACGCATGCACTCACATGGGATGTAAGATATAGAAAGCTAATTATCTTCATACTCATCAAAGCTTTTAACTAATTCTAATGATTTTATATTTATCTTCAATTTTTAACACACAATCTATTAAAATTTGTATCTCTAATGCAGTTGTGCATATTCAACCTCACGCTGATGTGGCAAAATTTTTTTAGACATTGTCAACATGATCGTCTATTTTCAGACGGCCTTATTGCACATCTATTTTTTCGGTTGACTCAGTAAGTATTTAAAATTGACATTAATTTTTCATCTAGTTTTGATAAGGAAATAAATAAATAAAGAAAAAAGGAAAAAAAAAAAAAAATTGGACACATCATTAAAATTAAATGTATTTTAAACACAAGCATTGGAGACCAAATTTTGAGTTGATTGTCTATCCAGTCTATTTTTATGTCATATAGGAAACAAGTCTCTTGACATTGTTGCCATGTCAACGACTTTTGATATGCAAGCCACTTTTGCATTGTAGATACTCTTATGTTTGGTTTGATGGAATATGAGAGAAAGGAAAGGAAATGATTTTGAAGGATTTCTAATTCTTGTTTGGATTGTTAAATGAGAGAGAAAGGAAAGAAAAAGGAAGAAAATGGAAGGAAAAGGAGGGAATAATTTGTTCTTGTTTCACCCAATTTGGTTTCCATCCAAATTAGGAGGAAAATGAGGGAAAGGAATCCAGAATTAGAGTAATGCTAGACGTCCCAATTTATTTTTTTTCCAAATTATGTCCCAAATGATGTGACACATGATGTGTCACTGTGTCAGCATCTTATAATTAAATCATAAGATTATATAGTAATTGATGTGATATTAACACCTCATGTGCCACACCATTAGTTTAAAGATAGTTAAAACATCACACATTTGAACCGGAGTGTTAATTACAACATCACACGATGTGGAGGGGGTGTGTAACCGGTAAGAATAGGGTTAACATTTAAAAAGCACTTCTATTTGACCTAAATGGAAATCAGTAAAAAATAATAAGAAAAGTTTCTTAATTTACACAATATTTTCTTTCAAAAGGTGGATATAATTTAATTTCAATGCTAGCTTGTTAATTTTAATCTGGCTCTGACCACTAGTATATGATACTTTTAGTAGCCAGGCTTATGAAGAAAGGTTGAAGCCCCCGCCATAACTATTAAAAATTGTACCTCTTTAAGATTGTATGATACGTTAACAGATGGCAATTTTTTTTATTCAGAATTTAATTGGAAGAACAAAAATATAAAAGGAGTTGATAATCTTATTTACATAGAAGAAAAGACTGATGTATTAGGATAACAGTGAAAAACAATAATAGGTTAAATAGTAAAGGATGTTAATTCAACCAAACAATATGAGTTGCCGTGATATATATAATATATATAAAAAATGATAATACAAATGATGAATCACTTAAATAGTGTTAGCGAACAAACGTCACTATACGTGCGGAAGCGTTGCCATATAGAACACAAACAAACACAATGATCAAGAAAAGATAAGATAAGATGAAGAGAAATAATTAAATCCAATCACACACAACACAAGAATTTACGTGGAAACCCAAATCAAGGAACAAACCATGGCCGTCAGGACGACAAGAGAAAGTTCTAATATGTAGTAAATTGTTACAACATCACACTCAGGATCTCTCTCTAAATAATACCCCAAACTCAATTACTCTCAATGCTCACTTTGAGATCTCTCTAGTATTTGCTATTTTGCTCCACCACTCTCAAGTGTTTTTCACACACCTAATAACCTAGTTATTATGGTCTATTTATATGAATTACAGAGAGTTAAAGCTAAAAGGAAATCCTACTCCTATACGTACAAGAATTACTTGTTCCACATAAATACTATTTCCTATTTATGACAAGTCTTCTTTTAAGGAGAAATCATTTTCCTATTAGAACTTCTAGAAGCAACATATTTCCTCTTCCATGAATAGTTCCTGATTTAACGCATGCTTGTGATTGACTATGATTCAAGTTGCAGTTGGCCACCCGCTTCCTAAACCGTGTCAAACTTGACAACTCAGAAAACCGTGATCCATGCAACACATCATTGTCGACCGCTGTGGAAGCCACAACGTTTTCCACAGCGTGAAGCACTGGAATTGGGCCACTCTCATTTCCGCTACACAAATTCACAGCGATATTCTACCGCTACCATTACCGCTATCAAAGCCACAACGGCAGTGACAACAATAAGCGTTGTTCTTCGCTTCTACTGTTTATCGTTCTCCAAACCTCCCTCAAACATAACCTCATACTCCCAAATGCTCTCACGTCTCCAGGAAGTCTCTGTATTGGTAAATCGTGTTTAGTATCCATTGGTAATTCAAGCCATATCCAACAAATAGTTATAAAATTGTTCACAAAAAACTAATTTTAAATGTCTGCTGATCAGGTGTTTCAAATTCAAATCGCCACATGTGATATTGATGCTACTGGCAACTAATGTTTCAAGTTCGAATCGGCACCACAAATGGTATATATATATATATATTTGTCAGTTTCTTATATATTAGTCATTAGATTCAACAACTTTGGATGAGTCAACATTCGCTTATACTTAATCAACGGCTCACATACAATGCACTGATATAAATACATTAGTGTATATATACAAAATTATGATGAGAGAGGTTTTTAGAGAGAGATACTCCCAAAAACTTGGGTCTTCTGAGTTCAATGGAGGGAGCAAGGACTTTAGGGAGAGCTTAGTTTCAGTTTTCATAGGTAACCTTAATCCCATTGTTGACTCGGCTAGCTTATGGAGCATTTTCAAGATTTTCGGGAGGGTTCGAGATGTGTTTCTCTCAGCAAAACAGAGCCAGAAAAACAATAGCTTCGCATTCATACGATTTGAAACGCTGGAGGAGGCAAGTAAAGTGGCTAAAAAGGTGAATGGAATGCATGTCTACGGTTGGCCAATAACAGCAAAGGTTGCATCGTATGATTGGAAGAGCAGACTTCTCAGTGGAAGATCTCAGAAGGGGGACGACAATATCAGCAGTAGGAAGTTGGGGGGAGTAAGGATGGGAAAGGAGGTGGAATCGAGGAGGGTGGAGCGCACGAGAACTGTGCAAGAAGGACGCTCGTATGCAGAAGTGGCTAGGAAGACAACGCATCCTAACCCGAAGGTAGATGAGCGCATTAACTTGACCTGGACTACTGACAGAGAGGAGTATGAATGGCTTTCCAGAAGTGCAATCGGAATCCTTAGAAGTTTCTCTTCAGTGGAAGGAGTGAATAAAAAGCTGGAAGACAGAGGTTTCGGTTACACTTCTACTATATTGGGGGGTAAAGACATTTTATGGACTTTTGAAACTTCTTGCGATCGGGATGGATTCGTCAATAATAGTTTCTTTTGGAAGGAATGTTTCTCTACTATGAAAGCTTGGGGTGGGCTGAATCGAATGCCTAGTTCGAGTAAATTATATTGGGTGGATGTGCATGGAGTGCCATTAATCTGTTGGAGCAAAGCCTTCTTCAAAAGGCTGGGGGATTTAGTAGGGGAAACGTTATGGATCGATGAAGAGACGGAGCAGAGGAAGAGACTGGATGTGGGTAAAATCTTGATCTCGGCTCCGTCCGGGGAGTCTTTAACCAGAGAAGTGGAAGTGTTAGTCGGAGGTCGATCCTTTCCGGTGAAGTTGGTAGAACAAACTACACAGCTTTCAATTGGATGGCTGTCCAATCATCTCAAGGTCAAACCGCACGGTTCAAATTTGAATAATAGTGTGAACAAGGATGATTTTGGGATGTTCAGTAGGGAGGCTTGCCCAGTGGTAGGAAGTGGAAGTGACAGGTGCAGAGAGGGTTTAGGGAAGGTAGCCTCAGACAGTTTCAGAGGTGAAAAGAATTTTAGAAAGGATGTCAGGGAACAGGTCTCAAAAAATAATATTAGACTAAATGGTGAGGCGATAGGTGGCAGTGGAGTTGGTAAAGAAAAAGGGAAAGGTGTTTGGATCCCTAGTAGGAAGTTTCGGGCTTATGGTAGAAATGGTAGTATTAGATTTAAGAGTCAGAGTGGGTTGGATGGTAGGATTAGGAGGGATAGAATGGACTCTAGCTCTTCCAGTTCTGATCCGGCAGTTGGACCCAAGGTTTATTTTAAGAAGCATACAGGGGAATGTTCTATTGGGCCTACTAGGTGGTGGAAAGAAAGTGGGCCGAGTTTGGGGCTGTGTGGGGATGGGCTACATGGGGCGAGTGGTGAGGATGCAGGGGTTCAGAAATATAGCAAGGGCTTGGGGCAGTCTGTTGAGGCAAGAAAGGCTTCAACCGTTTCTAATCAATTTTATGACTCTTTGTCTGATGATAATGGGGAAGAGATGGAATCAGAGGATACTCAAAGCACCCTCGGAGGGAAGGATGATTTGTCTATCCAGGTGGTTCCGGAAACTCAATTTAGCTCCGATAGAGGAATTGAACTGATGGTTGATTTGCGGGAGAAAGGTGACTGTGGGGAAGAGCAGATTTCAGGAAGAGAGAAGATAACAATGGAAGAAATGACTGGGCAAGGTAAGGAAGACAATCAGCGTAAGGAAGGAGACAAGTCTAACAGTGGAAGAAGGTGTAGCGGAAATGTGATGTTGATGCCTATGAAGAAACCGAGAGGTAAGAAAAATCCTTCTTCTGTTAAGATTCATCCTATGGTGACAAGAGGTCTTAAGGGCTTATGTTTTGAGAAGAGTTTCAAGGGTAAAAATAGGAGAGTGCTGTGGAATTTAGAGGATGAAATCACTAAAGTTATTGAAAGAAGGGAGGCTAGGGGTCGTTGTAGGGAGGAGGCTGGCCCGGCTGTTGTGGGAGCAAATTTGGAGAATGCAGGCGAGGTGAATATTATTGAGGGCAGGGGTACTTCGTGGAATACGGAAGAGGAGGTAGCAAAAGTTATTGAAGTAGGAGCTGATCTGGGCTTTGATTACAATGGTAATGAGGATGAAATAGTGGAATATTTATCTTTGAGGGAGAAGGAGGATGACGATAGAGAAGAAGAGTAGGTTGGTTACTGTGTGTGTGGGGGGGGGGGCTGTTGTGTTTCCAATGTTAGCTCTATCTTGGAATGTTAGGGGTTTGGGGAAGGAGGTGAAAAGGAGAAAGGTGAGAGGTGTGGTGATGAAGTTTAAACCTGCTTTTTGCTTTCTTCAAGAGACAAAATTGGGGTCTTTGGATATTAGAATTAGTAGAGGTTTGGGTGGTTCCTTGTTAGGTAAAAGTGTTGGTGTCGATGCGGATGGCTCTGCAGGGGGGCTCCTTACTTTGTGGAATGAGGATCTTGTGTCCATTAAGGAGTGCATTTCGAATAAGTGGTGTATTATCTTGGTTGGTGTTTTGAATAATTTCAATAGAGAGGTTGTGTTATGTAATGTGTATGCGCCGGTGGTGGAAAAGGATAGAAAAGATTTGTGGGGTTTTATCCTGCAGGTTCAGCAGTCCTATTCGATTCCGTGGTGTATTGGTGGGGATTTCAATACTGTCCTTAATGAAGCTGAGAGGAAAGGAGGGGAGTTCAATAAGTGGTCGGCAGCAGCGTTCAATAATTTCATGCTTCTGGCAAAGGTTATTGATATTCCTTTAAGAGGTGGAGACTTCACTTGGTCTAATAATAGAGTTGGGGGTACTTGGGCTAGATTGGATAGATTTTTGGTGTCCCCAATTATCTTGTCTTGGTACGATAATCTCGAGCAAATTAGACTGCCTAGAATGATTTCTGATCATCATGCTATTGGATTGGGTGCCGTGAGAGCTTTTTGGGGTCCTAGACCTTTTAGATTTAGTAATTGTTGGTTGGAGGAGAAATCCCTTATGGAGGATATTAATAAAGAGTGGGTGGAGAAGCAGTTTTTTGGGTCCAGCAGTAGTAGATTGATTTTTAAATTGAGAGGTGCTAAAAGGAAAATTAAGAGATGGGTGGCAGCTAATATGAAAGACAAGAATTCTACTAAGGAGTTAGAGGACAGGTTAGGGAAAATTGATGATGAGGCTGCTATAACGGGGTGGACGGATGGCTTGAGGAAAGCTAGATTGGATGCGGTTTCGGACCTTTGGAAGGGGCTTAGACGTGAGGAGCAGCAGTGGAAACAAAAGTCGAGGGTTAAATGGTTGCTTGAAGGTGATCGTAACACTAGATTCTTTCATAGTGTGGCGAGTGGAAGACGTAGAATGAATTTTATTGAGAACATTGCTTTCAATGGGGTCATAAGATCTAAGCCCGATGAGGTGTCGAGTGGGGTGGCTGATTTTTTTGAGCAGCAGTTCAGAAATGTGCAGTGGAGTCGGCCTAAGGTTAGGGGTCTCCCTTTGAAGAAGCTTTCCGTTGGTGATAAGAATTTCCTGGAAGAAAGCTTTAGTGTGGAAGAGGTAAAGGTGGCGTTGGAAAGTTGTGATGGTAATAAAGCGCCGGGTCCGGACGGGTTCAATTTAAACTTTATTAAGGAGAATTGGGCGGGTATAAGTGGAGATTTTATGAATTTCTTGGAGGAATTCCATAGTGATGGGAGGGTTGTGAAAGAGATAAATAGGTCGTTTATTACCCTGATCCCCAAATGCGTCAAACCTAAAATCATGAAAGACTTTAGACCAATTAGCTTGGTGGGGTCGTTTTATAAAATTCTGGCTAAAATTTTAGCTAACAGATTGAGGAGGGTTATAGGGACTGTGGTGGGTGATACGCAAATGGCGTTTATTAAAGATCGCCACATTCTTGATGGGTTTGTAATAGCGGAAGAGATTATTCATTATTGGAAAAAGGGTAAGGAGGGTGGATTAATGGTGAAGCTTGATTTTGAGAAGGCATATGATAGTGTTGATCATTCCTTCTTGGATGATATTCTTGGGGATATGGGCTTTGGGCATAAATGGAGACAATGGATGAGGCATTGTATAGTCTCGCCAAGGATTTCGGTCTTGGTTAATGGTAGCCCGACGAAGGAATTTGGGTTGGAAAGAGGGCTTAGGCAGGGGGATCCTCTTTCTCCTTTCCTTTTTAACGTGGTTGTGGAGGGTTTGAGTGCTCTTTTTCGGAAAGCAGAGAGTTTGGACATGATGAAAGGTGTTTCCTTTAGGGGTGACGAGATTATGGTTTCCCATCTTCAGTTTGCCGATGATACTATCTTGTTTCTCAAACCAAGAGTGGATTACTTAATTAATGTTAGGAGGATTTTGAGATGTTTCGAGGTGGCTTCGGGATTACGCATTAATTTCAAGAAGTCGTGTGTGGTTCAAATTGGGAAGTGCGGTGAGAGGGAGACCAATTGGGCCGCTGTGTTTAAAGGTGTCAAAGGTTCCCTACCGTTAAAGTACCTGGGTCTTCCGCTTGGGGGACAGCCGGGATGCAAGTTGTTTTGGAAAGAGATAGTGCAGCGTTTAGAGAGGCGGATGGCTCCTTGGAAGAAATCTTTTCTTAATAAGGGTGGTAGATTGGTGTTAATTAAGAATGTTATGTCTAGTATCCCTATTTATTTTATGTCTATGTTTAAAATTCCGGTAGGGGTGGCTCAGAACATAGAAAAATTACAAAGGAGTTTCTTTTGGGGGGATGGGGTAGAGAAGAGGAAAGTGCATGCCTTGAAGTGGGATACGTTGCGTAAAAGTAAGGAGAATGGGGGCCTCGGCTTTGGTTCTGTTCTAGACAAAAATAAGGGTCTATTGGCTAAATGGGTTTGGAGATTTGGGAGGGAAGAGGCTTCTCTATGGAAAAAAATTATTTGTGCTAAGTATGGGGTGGCCGCAAATGCTATTAGTTGGAATTGGAATGGGGGTGCTCAGGGTTCCTCTTTTATTAAAGCAATAGGTGGTCTTTTTGATCAAGGGTCGAAGATTGCAAAAGTGTTGGATGAGGGAATTCGAGTGATTGTGGGGAGTGGGGATAGAGCTAGACTTTGGGAAGATATTAGAATCGAAGGTGTGCGGCTAAAGGAAGCTTTTCCTAGGATTTTCTCTCTCGCTTCTAATAAAACCGGCAGTGTTAATGAGTTTGGTAGTTGGAGTGGGGGTAGGTGGTTTTGGAAAATTGATCTTAGAAGACCTTGCTTTGATTGGGAGCAAAATCAATGGACTGCCTTTAACAGCTGCTTGGATAATATTGTGCTGCGTGATTCTATTTCGGATACAATTGGCTGGTCTTGGTGCTCGACAGGGCAGTTTTCTGTCAAGTCGGTGTGGAAAAGGTTAGAGGAGGATTTTGTGGGGAACTCAGCTGTTTTCAACAGGATTTGGAAGAGTATTTGCCCGCCAAAGGTGGAAATTTTCGTGTGGCATCTTCTTCATGGTAGGGTGCTTGTTAGGAATGTGCTGAAGCGCTTTGGTTTGATTTCGAATAATATTTTTGATTGCCCGATGTGTGGTGATGCTGAAGAATCGATCGACCATCTCTTCTTAAACTGTAAATGGGCGTGGAATCTTTGGGGCAGCTGTATGAATTGGTGGAACATTAGTAGCTGTCCCACGAGTTCTCTGCTGGACTGGTGGTTGAATTGGCCCAGCCTTTGTAATCTGAATTCTGCTGCAAGGGCGTGGAGCGCCTTGTTCTTTGCTATGACTTGGACGATTTGGGAAGCTAGAAATGAGAGAGTTTTCAAGGATGCTTCGATCTCTTTCGAAAAGGCTGTGGATATGGTAAAATTTCGGGTTGGGTGGTGGTTTAAATATATTGGCAAGGGGTCTAAGGAGCCCATTACGTTGATTTTACTAAACATTGCGGAAAGATGTGTTGATGTTAAATCTCCTAAACTTCCTAAGCACAAGGACTGGATTCCGCCTAAACCTGAGTTGTTGAAGTTTAATGTCGACGGTTCGGCAAGGGGTGTGCCTGGTCATGCGGGGGTTGGAGGGGTGTTGCGGGACTGTAGGGGTAGAGTCTTGTGTGTGTTCTCTGATTATATTGGGATTCAGGATAGTGTCACAGCGGAGTTGAGTGCTATCGAAAAAGCTTGTGGCCTTTGTCTATCTAGGACTGAGTTGAAGGGAGCCAAAATTTCAGTGGTGAGTGATTGTAAGCAGGTGGTGGCTTGGATTAATTGTAATGGTGTTGGGGAGTGGAAGTATCTTCATTTGATTTTGGAGATTAGGAGTTTGATGAGCAGGCTGAATCAGGTGGTGGTGGAGTATGAGCCAAGAGAAACTAATCTTTTTGCTGATGCTTTGGCTAAGAGAGGAGCTGATGGAGGCGGGTTCTTGTTGAAGTGGAGTGATAGCTAATTGTCGGGTGCTGGGGTTTGTGCGTGGCTTCATTGGGCTTCTGTTTGTTCCAGGTGGCTGCTGTGTGGTGTGGGTTCTGGCGAGTTTCCTTGCTGGTGGGTGGGCTGTTTTGGTCTGTTGCTGTGTTGTTTTGGTGCTTTTGCTTCCTCTGTTTTTCTCTCTTTTGAGTTCAGCCCCTGTCAAAGTCTCCAGACAGGAGTGTGTGTTCTCTTGTCTTGGGTTTTTGATGTGTTTTGGCTTGTGCTCTGTGTTGTTTTTGTTGGCCTTGGCCTTGTTAATATAGCCTTCTTTTCAAAAAAATAAATAAATACATTAGTGTGCACTGATAGGAAAACCATTATATATATCACTAATGTTAGTTAATCCAATAATTTAGTCCAAATTTAACAAACCTAAATAATGTGGCAAATGATTTGTCATTGTCATATCATTCACCACATCACCCAATGATTTGTGTGGTGATAACAATTCATTTGCCACATCAGTTAGGTTGAATTTTGGATTAATTTTTGGGTTGTATAGTATATATATTAAATTGTCAATAGCATCAATACCTGATTAGCAGACCTTAGTTGAAATCCTAAGTGAAATTTTAGGTACTAATTAATTGACATATTAAAAATTAAATGTTGAATTTTACCTGTTACGTAATTTTGACAATTGAGATTTACAGATCTAATGAATGAAGAAGGCCAAAATGGGTTAAAAGGCAGCTACAAGTCTACAACAAACCAAATTACGAACGGCAACCAATTGTTTACAGAAAATAATGAATTTGAAAGGGTGATTTAATTTCAAGCTAAAACGTATGCTGATGGTAGTTTAATTTCTTCACATTTTTTAATGCATGGTTCATTGGTTTGTGATGCTAGTAGTTCTAAATCAAGTTTTTTTTTCATGTCATCATAAATTTTAAGACAATCAGATCTACATGTGTTCCTAGAAATGTTAATATATGCAGGTTGAAGAAAAGTTTTTATAAATTTTATAAATCTACGATCTTCAACTAAACTAAATGGTGACTCTGCAGAAGCAATATAAACAGCTAAGCCAATTCTCATCTTACTTTGAGAATAAGTAAATGTGCATACTTTACCACCAGATCCACTGGCTTTAGCAAGTTGTTGTTGTTTTGGGTCTCGAGGACCATGTTTAGCTAAACATTTCTCCATATGCCGTTTAAGATGATTTGTCCCGTTTCTAGCTCCGGCAACCAAGGGTGCGTTGCATAATTTGCATATTGCACTTTGAATTTTGTTACCATTGTTGTCTTCTGATTCATGCAAATCAAACACTTGCCACACATTTGAAGTCATTTTGGGTTTTTTACCAATGACTTTGCTTTGGCTACCTCCTACACCTTGTGGTCCAGAAACCGACATAGTGTTATTCTCGGATTGGGTGTTCATATCAGAACCAAAATGCTCAATATCAATATCATCAGCATTATGGTGATCCATATTACTACCTACAAAAAGAATATACATATTTTAAAAAATGTTAATGAAATATACAATAGCTTATAGATAGCAACAATAGAAATAGAGAAAATATAAATACCTCAAGTGAAAATTCGAGAGACTTGGCCAACAAACTCTTAAAATTTTCAAATGTCAAAATGGTAGAACTTCAAGAAATTTGGTTTTTAGAATATGTTTACAGTAGACAATATTTAAAAGATGGAGTTGTGCTTGGAAAAAACACATGGTGTGTATATATATAAGAACTATCCGAAAATAACTGTTATGAAATAGTATGGAGTTTGCCATGAGTGTTTTCAGAAGAAAAATGAAAGAGGAAACTGAAAAGAGTTTGGAGATTGTGATGAGTAATTCATTAGCATGAAAGAAGAAAAAAGAAATAAGAAAAACCTCTTGTGTGCTGTGTATGTATATTGAATGAATAACAAAAGTTGCTATGGTTACCGGTTGGAGTAATTACAGATGTGATATTATTTAATTTTAGTGGTTGAAGTTTGGTGGAAGTAGAGTTAGGCGGAAGCAAAGTTTCCGTTGTAAAGCCTAGAGTTAGTAATGCAATTAATATTATGCAAATGAATGGTTCGAAATTAACTAGTAATACAAAACAATGTTGCCGTTGTGAGTTGTCTACAAAAACAACAGGTTATAGGATAGGTGTAGACTGTAGTATGATAATTTATGAATTGTTGGTAGAATGGTAGTTAACTAATAAATGTAAAACAAGTAATTACTTATATACTTCATTTAAATGACTTTTTTTTTCTTTCTATTACATACATTTTTTTTTTTCAGCAGTGAACAGTTGAACACCAAGAAATAATAATTTCACATCATTCTTTAATGGTACATAATATATATATATATATATATATATATATATATATATATTTAATTGAATAATAATATCCTTATTTAGTTTATGAATATTTAGTAATAAATAATCTTATTAAAAAATGGGTGTAGAATTTTTTTTTGGGTGGTAATAACTCATCCTATCCGACGGGCTTGACGGGCTTTAGACTATAAGCCTAATCCGACCCTTACTCTCGGCCCTCCGGATCGACGGGTCTAAAATATATGTCCAAGCCCACCCTCTTACCCGGGCTCGGGCCAAGCCTGGGCCCTCAATGTGCCGGGCCGGACCGGGTGGGCTTGTACGGAAACGGGTAAAGCCCACAACGGGTACGGGCCGGCCCTGCCCTTTTGACACCTCTAGTTCTAATTCCCATAGATGCATGGCACATGCACCTACGTAAATTAATATTTCTTCTCTCGTGAGATATAATTCAAAAATAGAAAGGTTTTGACTTTTTTCTATGTTCGAAAAGAATTTCTGCGGGTGTGTGGGATACAACAAATCCCAATTTTTAGCCACAACAATGAAGAAGATAAATAGAAGTTCACTGTTGACCCCCCACACTAGTATTTAGAAAAGACAACCTATACCTCCACATCATGTGTTTCATCTGATTCTATGGCGTCCTTTTCCTTCCTTGCATTCATAGGAAACGGATCCTTCAGAATTTCAATTTTGCACAATTGGAAGTCGCCAGCACCAGAGACATGAACACAGAAAGGCACTGACTTCCAAATGAATCGATAGAGTATGAAGTGCTTTCTTCGCATAATGAGCTTGCTGACGCTACAAATGCAATTAAATCAGCAACCTGCATTGCAATTCATTTTAAAAAAGCATCTGACTGTTAAAGACTTTATTAAGTTTAGATTTTATTATAGCTTTTATTGAGCCGCTGTTAAAATTAAAGATCACGAGTTTGTTTCTCTCATGACTAAATGCACCCTACTAAATTCTTAATTGGCACCACATTTTAATTTAGGTGGCAATTTTTTTATTTTTTTTATTTATGTTTTATTTTTTATTTTTAAAGATTATATTTCTTTAAGTTAAAAGTTAACTCGGACACTTTACAAAAAAAATAAATAAATAAGAAGAAGAAGTTAGATGTGTGGCATTCAGATTCATTGTAGATGAAGTTCAATTTTATGGTTTCAAAGGTATATATATGAAAAAATATTCGATTTTCAATTTATCTAGTGCATACTATACTCCTAACTAATTAAATTATGTTGTAATGTAAAAAACATAGTTGATTGGTTATCGTTATCGATGCCATTATACCACACCGATGATATCATTAAATAGAGTTCGTAATGCATTGAGAATTTGAGATCAGATAGTGATCAATAGCATAACTTTAGATATTGAACATGAAAATGCAATTTGTTAGGATCTAGCTAGTTTAGTATATATCTTTCACTTGATTTCCATCGTTCCATGTTAGGAGAAAAAATTAGTATCGAAACTTTAATGCTAGTTCATATCATAACATCTTTTAAAAATTAAAACTCGATCCAATTCAGATCAACGAAAGATCCAATTATATTAGGGAATATGCACAAAAACCGTCATCCTTGACGGTAAAAACTTAAATGCATTCTTGCTTTCGTAACATTTGAATACCTTTGTGAAGGCAACGACTCATCATTCAAAACATATTAATTAAAATAAATTACTGAGGCGATCAGGATACAAAAACAGTGAACTAACAGGACTTTCTTTTCTTTTCTTTGCTTTGCTTCCTATCTATGAGGAAAAATATATTCTCCACAACCCTGCCCGCATACACAAAAAGAAATGCAAAAAATAGAGAGAGAGAGAGCGAGAGGAGCGAGGTGGAAAATAATGGGGAAGGTACAGCGAGAGACCGTTTCCCTCAACCGCATGTAAGTTGCAGCAAACTTGAAATCGGAACTGACAATCTGAACCAGAGCTTCATTCCCATGGACAAACAACTGTGCCTGCTTTCTTCTATGTTCGGGAACCAAACATACAAGGTTGAACACAGGCCATTGTCTGTCAAGCATCGACCATCGGGAACCGATGTTCTGGCCACTTGGGAAATGCACGCTTATACAAGCTCATGCAAACTGTATCGTTCTGCTGAAGGATACCATTTAAAACACACTTCATTGCCCCTGTGCAAAAATCAAAAACATTATTAATTTGAGCAATTTAATTTATACATGGAAGATAAGGGCATTTTTACAAGCTAGTTTACAAAAAAATTGAAACAATTCTAAAGCATTTTCGATGTTCACGGCTAATCTTTAAAATCCTTTTATTATTTTTTATTTTTTATTTTTTGTTGTTCTTTCTCTTGTTTTTTACTATTCTTATTTTTCAATTTACTTTATCTAAAACTAGAATTTTTATACATGTAATCACTTGCTCTTTCCCGAGAATCAAAAAACGCAAATCTAATAACAAACATAAAAATGTTATCAAATTCTCATTCATATACAAACATTACCCCATACCAAATGGTCCGTTAGACATTGAACATGAAAATGCAATCTGTTAGGATCTAGCTAGTTTAGTGCGTCTTTCACTTGATTTCCATCGTTACATGTTAAGGGAAAAAAAATTAGTACCGAAACTTTAATGTTAGTATATATCATAACATCTTTTAAAACTCGATCTAGTTCAGATCAATAGAGGATTCAATTATATTAGGGAATATGCACGAAAACCCTCAAGGATGATATGGTAAAATCTTGAATGCATTCTTGCTCTCGAAACATTTGAATACCTTTGTGAAGGCAACAACTCATCATTCAAAACCTATTAATTAACATAAATTACTGAGGAGATCAGGGTAAACAAAACAGTGAACTAACAGGACTTTTCTTTTCTTTGCTTCCTATCTATGAGGAAAAATATATTCCCCACAACCCAGCCCGCATACACAAAAAATTAAAAGAAATGCAAAAAATAGAGAGAGAGAGAGAGAGAGAGGTGGAAAATATTGGGGAAGGTACAGCGAGAGACGTACCGTTTCCCTCAACCGCATGTAAGTTGCAGCAAACTTGAAATAGGAACTGACAATCTGAACCAGAGCTTCATTCCCATGGACAAACAACTGTGCCTGCTTTCTTCTATGTTCGAAAAGAATTTCTGCGGGTGTGTGGGATACAACAAATCCCAATTTTTAGCCACAACAATGAAGAATATAAATAGAAGTTCACTGTTGACCCCCCACACTAGTATTTAGAAAAGACAACCTATACCTCCACATCATGTGTTTCATCTGATTCTATGGCGTCCTTTTCCTTCCTTGCATTCATAGGAAACGGATCCTTCAGAATTTCAATTTTGCACAATTGGAAGTCGCCAGCACCAGAGACATGAACACAGAAAGGCACTGACTTCCAAATGAATCGATAGAGTATGAAGTGCTTTCTTCGCATAATGAGCTTGCTGACGCTACAAATGCAATTAAATCAGCAACCTGCATTGCAATTCATTTTAAAAAAGCATCTGACTGTTAAAGACTTTATTAAGTTCAGATTTTATTATAGCTTTTATTGAGCCGCTGTTAAAATTAAAGATCGAGTTTGTTTCTCTCATGACTAAATGCACCCTACTAAATTCTTAATTGGCACCACATTTTAATTTAGGTGGCAATTTTTTTATTTTTTTTATTTATGTTTTATTTTTTATTTTTAAAGATTATATTTCTTTAAGTTAAAAGTTAACTCGGACACTTTTCAAAAAAAAAAAAAAAAAAAAGAAGAAGAAGTTAGATGTGTGGCATTCAGATTCATTGTAGATGAAGTTCAATTTTATGGTTTCAAAGGTATATATATATATGAAAAAATATTCGATTTTCAATTTATCTAGTGCATACTATACTCCTAACTAATTAAATTATGTTGTAATGTAAAAAACATAGTTGATTGGTTATCGTTATCGATGCCATTATACCACACTGATGATATCATTAAATAGAGTTTGTAATGCATTGAGAATTTGAGATTAGATAGTGATCAATAGCGTAACTTTAGATATTGAACATGAAAATACAATTTGTTAGGATCTAACTAGTTTAGTATATCTTTCACTTGATTTCCATCGTTACAAGTTAGGAGAAAAAATTAGTATCGAAACTTTAATGCTAGTTCATATCATAACATCTTTTAAAAATTAAAACTCGATCCAATTCAGATCAACGAAAGATCCAATTATATTAGGGAATATGCACAAAAACCGTCATCCTTGACGGTAAACACTTAAATGCATTCTTGCTTTCGTAACATTTGAATACCTTTGTGAAGGCAACAACTCATCATTCAAAACATATTAATTAAAATAAATTACTGAGACGATCAGGGTACAAAAACAGTGAACTAACAGAACTTTCTTTTCTTTTCTTTTCTTTTCTTTTCTTTGCTTCCTATCTATGAGGAAAAATATATTCTCCACAACCCTGCCCGCATACACAAAAAAGAAATGCAAAAAATAGAGAGAGAGAGAGAGAGAGAGAGCGAGAGGAGCGAGGTGGAAAATAATGGGGAAGTTACAGCAAGAGACCGTTTCCCTCAACCGCATGTAAGATGCAGCAAACTTGAAATCGGAACTGACAATCTGAACCAGAGCTTCATTCCCATGGACAAACAACTGTGCCTGCTTTCTTCTATGTTCGGGAACCAAACATACAAGGTTGAACACAGGCCATTGTCTGTCAAGCATCGACCATCGGGAACCGATGTTCTGGCCACTTGGGAAATGCACGCTTATACAAGCTCATGCAAACTGTATCGTTCTGCTGAAGGATACCATTTAAAACACACTTCATTGCCCCTGTGCAAAAATCAAAAACATTATTAATTTGAGCAATTTAATTTATACATGGAAGATAAGGGCATTTTTACAAGCTAGTTTACAACAAAATTGAAACAATTCTAAAGCATTTTCGATGTTCACGGCTAATTTTTACTTTCTCAAAACATTGCTCTAGGATATAAATGGGAAACGGATACTTTTCTCTTTTTTCTTTTTGTGAAAAGGAACGGATTCTTTTCTCTATACATCCAAACAGACATCACACATGCAGGACATAGTGAATTGCAGTATACAAACCAATGATAAGATTTATCTTGTCAAAATGAGTAGTAGCATACCATGTGTACCAACAGGTTCCTTGATGCGACCACGACGACCACATTTTGTCCAAACTTCAACAGGCTGCAATCACAAAACACGTGATGAAATACACCCACCATGTCTGTAAGGTGATTCTTAAAAAACCATACTCAAAAAAGAAACAAAAATTGAAAAATACAAAATACATGTAAAAACAATTCTCTTACCTTGAACCATCTAACATCCTCTGGGCTATGGAACATATATCTTACTGCAGCTTTTAGTTTTGATACTCGTTGTGGGTAACTGCATCAAAATATATTCAAGGTTTAACAAATCAGAACTGCAAAATCATTCTTCTTGTACTGCATGATACACCGCATATATCAAAACTTGATAAAGTACACATTAGGTGTACATGAGCATATTAGAGGAGAGTTGTTGATTGTCAGGATTTCAATTAAAAAGTCAAGAACAAATCTTACCCAGTTAAAATAATCTTCTTCAAAATTATTCTATCTGGATCGATTCTTCTCAAGGAACCAACAGCGGCAACTGCAGGTGCAACACCTTCTGCACTCTTCAAAACTATCAAAGGAAGAGGTGGAAAAGTAATAGGAGCATAAATTGAAGCCATGGAAAAACGCCCTGCATGAAGAAACCTCTCCATCTTGTGCTTGTCTGTATTCATAGTGTCAGTAGAAAATATCGGCCTGAAAAGCATAAAGCAATGACCTCAAAACTTCATTATAGAATCATTAAAGCCAACAAGTTGGGGGAAAAAAATTATTACCTTGCAACAAGTTGGCGAAAGCCAACATGAAATACTAATTCTTCTTTAGTTTTGATAGGATCACTGTAGCTATCATGCTTCTTTATGCTGCAAAACATTGATAAGTTAATACTCCAATACAGCATACAATTGAGCAGATATTTTTGAGGAGGAGAAAGTGAAAAGGCGAAAAAATACAGTAAAGGCAACAGAACATACCTGAAATGAAGGACAGACATCTTGGATTCATGCTGCAAAAGGCCAGATGCTATTAAAGGCGCTGTCTTAGCAATCTCACATAATCTGTAGGCAATACCAACAGGTACTTCCTTGATATGGAGCCTCACATATGAGCTAGCTGGTACACAGTCATCCGAATTCCCTTGCTCAATTTCTAAGGCTTTTTTAAGAACATGCTTCTGCGTTCTTGCGAAGTTATCAAATGCAAATATTCTAGCATATTCTGGAGGTAGAGATTCCTGATATTCATGAACAATAGCTTTGATTTATAGCTCTTCAAGTTGAAAGATATCATATATAGGAACAGATAATGTTACCTTTGGGTCCCATGAGGAGGTCCTAAAGGACTTAAGGCCCCTATACTTGGCGAACCGCTTTCTGGCAGGTACATCGATAGGGGTATCCACTTCATCAGGATATTCTGAAACATGGAAACTAACTATCAAAAATCAAGTAACAGCACTTGGCACCTAAAATTTATAGAAATGTCGGGTTCAACTAAATAATCAGCTTATACACAGCTCCGGATATTTTAAACAGAAAAAAATAATAATAAATAAAATAAATAAAATAAAAAATTTTAAAAAAATTTAAAAAAAAATCAACAGGCAAACGGTTTACTATCAAGAGAGAAATTCCACGGCTTCATATTGGAACAAGGTTTCCAGACACATTTGTGTATGAATGTTATAAGACATTAGGGTGCAACTTTGCAAGCATCAAAATGTTTGAAAGAGGGAGAACAAATATGGTTGCTAGTCACTGATGAGACATGCATGCCAATAATACCAGTACATAATGATAAACTATAAATGTGTGCATTCCTCTCAGTTGAATGCTTGCATTTCAAAAACTAAATGGTTAATAAAAAGAAGTGAATGGATGAAAGGGCCCTACAGACTCGAATGAAACAAATAAATCAAATCACTTTCTAGAAGTAATCAGATTAAGTTGGAAGAATTTCACCAAAAAACTGCATATCTGTTGGTCAACTGAATACAGATTATTACTAAGAACAGCTTGGAACACTAATTCTTAGAATGGGAAAAGAGAGATACCCTCATCTTCAGCATGTGCCTCTTTGATTTTCTTAATCTCATCCTCTAACTGTTCCATTGTCACGTTCTCACCTTCCTGAATGACAAAGGAAAGCAAGTTAATGTCATATAGAAAGAAAATTATCTTTTGGACGCTTGGATAAGCTAAACAAAATAATCTCAAGTAGAATAGTAGATGAACACATATTTACATTTCGTGCTTCTGGAAAACTAATTACACCAAGGTAAACATTATCACATTGATGAAACAGAGTGACTAACCATCATCACCGAATCATTTTCAGTTTCATCATCAGAGTATCTGAGATTTAGGGAAGCTTGATCATCATCAAGGTCAAAGTTATTGGTTCTCTCTTGACCAGTTAAACCACTTTCTACTTGGTCCAGCACCATACCATCATCATCATCATCACCATCATCACTATCTGAACCCTCCTCATCAGTATCATCCACAATCCAAGCAGCCTGCAAGATTTGAAGTCTGAATCAATTATAACGGAATACACTTTAAGCCTTTAACAAAGACAACACAAAGCTGTTTCACAGTATGCATGAACATATACAAACCTGGTATTCTGAAGTGCCTCGAGGAAGAGTTCTCTTTCTCAGCTTTTTCTGTTTTTGATTTTGATCAGCCTCAGTCATTTCTGCCTCTGTTGGCCATGTCTGATCAAAGGAACAATGAGATAAGTTAACAATTCAAAGGTAATAAGGATCAATAATCTGATTGAGCTAATAGTGTAATATAGATTAAAGTATGAAGAGAAAGCAAAACAATCAAGTGAGCCTCACTATAAAAGGCTAATTGCCTAGCCAATGACAGATCTTTAAAAAGGATGCAATGACAATACCAAATTTTTCCACGATGACTATTTCTGTTTTAGTTCAGTTTACTTTCACTCAGGAAAAGAAGCGGCTAAAGACTACAGAAAAACCACAGCAAACAAAACATGGACCAAATTCTACAATTCACTTAGAAAGTTGAGCAACCGCCTCTTAGTTATGAAAAGATTTCACCTTATTTAAGAGTAATGCTAGACAACCCAAAAATTTAACCCAAATTTTAACCCAAATGATGTGGCAAGTGAGTTGTTATCACCATACACAACATGAGGTGATGTGGTTGATGAAAAAATCACTTGCCACATCATTTGGGTTGAAATTTGGGCTAAATTTTTGGGTTGTTTAGCATTAATGCTTATTTAATTCATACTATCTGTTATAGTTAGTTTCACCATTATGAAGCCAAGTAAAATTTATATTTAATACAGAAAGATTTGGATACTATATTTAACTCACCTGTTCTCCTGCAAGAGGATCTGGAACATTCTCAACAAGTAAAGGTTCCTGCTTCATAGGATCAGGAACCAAGGAACGAATGACCTGGAATCATAAAAGAAAGAAACAATTGAATAAACACTTGTCTACGTGGAAGTAGATACAATCAAAACGCCAACACGATTTTTGAACTTTGGCCTGTTACATAAATTACAATATTCTCCGAGATAATGTAAGTTATGTAACACGGCAAAAGAATTTCAGCAGGGTGTGGGATACAACAAATCCCAATTTTTAGCCACAGCAATGAAGAAGATAAATAGAAGTTCACTGTTGACCACCCACACTAGTATTTAGAAAAGACAACCTATACCTCCACATCATGTGTTTCATCTGATTCCATGGCATCCTTTTCCTTCCTTGCATTCATAGGAAACGGATCCTTCAGAATTTCAATTTTGCACAATTGGAAGTCGCCAGCACCAGAGACATGAACCTGATGAAAAGAAAATAAGACAAGACCACCAGAATAACCACAAAGGAAAAAAGCAAAAGGAAGAAAAGATTACCAGCTGATTGGCCGAGAGGCTGTGAGCACGTAAATAACCATCGATGAGGAGATTACATTTTCCCGAATTGCAATCATCTGCTACCACATCAACCTATAATGAGACAGTGAATGAATTTACCTTCTGATGGTATGAAAAATGATTTTAACAATAAATTAATGAATGTTGCAAAATTTGCAACCAACCACTCTAGTATGAATGTAGGCACCAATGAAATCACACATGTCCCCAATCCCCACTCATTGCTACCTATTATGCGGAGTTAGAAACTTATTTGAACTAAAGTAGTACCTTTTGTGACATGAGGTAAGGTCGTTGATTTCGCCAATGAGGCACTGTGAGCCTCTGCTCCTTAAAAAGCGACATGAACTGCAATCAACATAAAAGAAGATAAATAAGATAGGTACAAGAACATGAAAAATTATAGATGAAGGGCTCTCCACATATCCATGTATTTCTAGGCATCATTAACCATCATTGCTAAAAGATGTAGCTAAAAATGCATAACTTTTAAAGTACAGACAATCACCTTGTGCAGCTCATCCTTTGTATCAGCTGGATAAAACTTACAATCCTCAGGAAATTCAGAAGAAAGGCTAGAGATACAAATCTTCTTCGACTCTTGTTTTTTTTTCAAATCGGAAGGTAGATCCTACAGGCAAAGAGATACTTATTACCCTCAAGCATTGGATAACCTAACTTTTCTTTTATACATTTCATAAGAATGCTAAGCACATAAACCAAGTACTTACACGAATCAACACAGCAGTGCTTGGTAATCCAAGAGACCTAAACACAGAAAGGCACTGACTTCCAAATGAATCGATAGAGTATGAAGTGCTTTCTTCACATAATGAGCTTGCTGATGCTACAAATGCGATTAAATCAGCAACCTGCAATTCATTTAAAAATGCATCCGACTGTTAAAGACCTGAAAGAGGGGCGGGTGTAGGGGAAGGAAAAAGATGCAAAACAGTAAATTGTACATGACTAAAGATATATACATTTATGTACCTTGGCCATTTCCATGGAAGTTAGTAAATCCCCATGAGGTGCTTGCAATATCTGAAGCACATAGCATCATTAAGATATTTACAATTTTCACATTGTGAATAGTCAACATAGTTACATTTAGATCATATCACTCAAAAATCAGGAAGGACATCATATTTCTGGAATGCATAGTAATTATGCAAAACATTCAGATAACATAAATATACATTCACACACCATTCCAAGAGTCATTTTAAATCTCAATATATACTTGAGTCAGACAATTTTCAATCAAAGTGAAACCTTAATTCCAAAATAATTCTCTCACTTGAATCACAAGACATCCCTACACGATCAGAACATTTATACACTCAATTACTGACCCCACCAATTATCAAGTCCTCAGCCTAGCCGATTGCAACTCATTCATGAATCATGGGTTACATTTTCTTAGTTTTTATCTACTTTACCATCTTCCTAAAGGAAATTCCTAGAAGTCCTCAAGATGAAATGTCACATTTAAACTTACCGTTGTTCGTAGTCTGTACTCCGAAGAAGAAACTGTTGAATGCACAACAGCAGTACCTTCTGGGGACAACAACCTCAAAAGATCTTCAGCTATTGAATTTAGATTCACAGAAGCAGAAAGACCAAAAAGAACCTAATAAGAAATTACAAGCATTAGACAGGAGACTAAAAGCAACACACACACACACACACACACAAAAAAACCCTTAAAACTTAAGCCGCAAAAACAAATATAACCACAAAAATCAAAGCACGTTATCACCAGCAATATGCAATAAAAGACTCACTATAACACGAGGAGGGCTTGCGGATCCACTCGAAGCCCTTTTTTCTTTCAAAATAGCTGCCCGCTTCTGGTCCCGTAGCTATTAAAAAATAATAATAATAATAATAATAAGTTGGACATCATTTAACAGCACGATAACTTTGATACGAACGAAACAAATTTAAGACATCAAAATACCATCTTGTTACGCTGAAGCCGAGCAGCACGAGCTCCTTTACCCACATTTCGCTCCGATTTTCCAATCCGGCTCTTATCTAATTTAAAACAAAGGAAAACAAATCAAATAACATTTATCAAAAAATCAAATTTGGGAACAAAACATAAGAAGAAAGAGACATAGAGAGCGTCATTGAAGAACGAACCTTGAAGAGAGGTTTTGTGAATGCTGCGAGACGATTTGGAGGCGAATCGGGTTTTGTGGGATTTGTTTACTTGAATTCGAGATCCTCCCATGGCAGCAGCAGCTGAAGAGAAGCGTACACGTCTGCCTCCGATAAGAAAATCCTAATGTTTGATCATCAGCAGCAGCAAAAGCACTCAATTTTTTTTTGCACAAAAACCCTAAAGACGCCGCCGTTTCTATGAGCTATAAAGCGGCAAGGGTTTTTGGGTTTGGGTTTAAATAAACAGGTGTCAGTTAATTCGTTATTATATATTGCGTAATTAGTAATCACCTACTCCCGAAAATGTTTTCAATTAAGTAAATCCACCACTTAATGCACGACACGTAACACAATCTAATACCAGTTCCCACATCAGACCCGGATATTGATACGTGGCACAATATTGCATAACCTTTTTCAGTCGTTCGTGAAAGTGCCTGTCACTCTATCACAACTCTCATGTTAAAAAAATTCTAAATTCAAACAAAATTAAAACCAAGTTCGTGTCTTCAAGTACGGCCACAAACGGACCATAAAATAAAAAAGCCGATAATGTAATCTTCTTCTTCTTCTTCTTCTTCTTCTTCAACACTCACATTCGAGTGAAAAGTAAATAAAAAAATGCTGCTTTTGCCTCCACAACAGCCTCTATCGGTTCGCTCTCCTACTACAGTTCAGTTCAATTCTCCAATCACACGTCACCACGTCATCTTCCTCCAACCGCCACTCTTCGCTACGAATTCAACGACCACTACTTCTTTAACTACCGCCACCAACTCTGCAGAGTCCTCTGTTTCCTTTACTTCGAAACCAGACGACGAAGAAGAAGAAGAAAACGACGACGTTTTAGCTCCCGAAAGGTTATCACGTTACGACTTCACTCCGCTTCTCGAATTTCTCTCGAAGAGGACCGGTTTTTCTGACTCGGCGTCGTCGTCACCTGACTCACTCGACCCTGCTGAGTTCCAAATCGCTGAGTCGTACCGAGCCGTGCCTGCTCCGGTTTGGCACTCTTTTTTGAAGAACCTCTGTTCATCGTCCACCTCTATCGAATTAGCGTACGCTGTCGTTTCATGGCTCCAGAGACACAACCTCTGCTACTCGTACGAGCTTCTCTACTCGATTCTCATCCACGCGCTGGGACGGTCAGAGAAGCTCTACGAGGCGTTTCTGCTCTCGCAGAGGCAAACCCTAACTCCGATGACTTACAACGCGCTGATCAACGCGTGCGCTCGAAACGACGACCTCGAAAAAGCACTCAATTTGATGTCCAGAATGCGTCGTGACGGCTACCAGTGCGATTTCATTAACTACAGCTTGGTTATCCAATCGCTCACGCGCACTAACAAGATCGATTCTTCGCTTCTACAGAAACTCTGTAGAGAAATGGAGTTTGATCAGATTGAGCTTGACGCACAGCTCTATAATGATGTAATTGTAGGGTTTGCAAAAGCAGGCGACCCAACCCGGGCATTGGATTACTTGGCCGCAGCTCAGGGAATCGGATTGAGTGCGAAATCTGCGACTCTGGTGGCCATTATAACCGCGTTAGGGAATTCCGGTAGGACTGCAGAGGCGGAGGCAGTTTTCGAAGAAATGAAAGAGAATGGTTTGAAACCGAGAACTAAAGCTTACAATGCCCTTTTAAAAGGGTATGTGAAGAGGGGTTTTTTAAAGGAAGCTGAGTTTGTGGTGTCTGAGATGGAGAAGAGTGGAGTTTCACCTGATGAGCACAGTTACAGTCTTCTTATCGATGCATACGCGAATGCAGGTAGATGGGAGAGCGCGAGGATCGTGTTGAAGGAGATGGAAGCCAGTGGTGTGCAGCCTAACGCATTCATTTATAGTAGAATCTTAGCTGGTTATCGCGATAGAGGGGAGTGGCAGAGGACGTTTCAGGTTTTGAGAGAGATGAAGAGCAGCGGAGTGCAACCCGATAGACATTTCTACAATGTGATGATTGATACTTTCGGGAAATACAATTGTCTTGATCACGCGATGACTACGTTCGATAGGATGCTATCCGAAGGGATACAGCCCGATACAGTTACGTGGAATACGCTCATAGATTGTCATTTTAAGTGTGGGAGGTATGATAGAGCGGAGGAGTTGTTCGAAGAGATGCAGGAGAGGAAGTTCGCGCCTTGTGCCACAACATACAATATTATGATCAATCTACTCGGTGAGCAGGAGAGGTGGGACGATGTGAAGGGATTGTTGGGGAAGATGCAGAGTCAAGGATTGTTGGCTAACATTATAACATACACTACTCTTGTGGATATTTATGGGCAATCGGGAAGATTTGACGATGCAATTGAGTGCTTGGAGGTGATGAAATCTGCTGGGTTGAGGCCATCCGCTACCATGTACAATGCCTTAATAAATGCCTATGCGCAAAGGGTATGTTGCTGTCTCAATTTTTATCATAATTCCTTGTGTAATTGCTTTATCAAGTATAATTTTTCAAGTTGTGACTTGTGACTCTTGGCGGATATTACATTACCTAATCACTTACTTGTGTTGTATACTGCAAACTTGGTCTCTCAAATCTATGTAGGAATTTCAGTTACCTTAGCTACGTGAACCTCAACATCGAGTATTATCCTATAGGTTACGAAATTGTGAAACACGAAAGCTGTGCTAATATGTCCCCTACCTGTTTTTGCCTATCAATTGAGCTTTCGAAGTTTTGTTGAATCATATTATCTGGAATGTTATCTGTTGAGTATGCATCAATAATCTTACAAATCATCTTTTAACAGGGTCTGTCTGATCAAGCGATAAATGCGTTTAGAGTTATGAGAACAGATGGCCTGAAGCCCAGTCTTTTGGCTCTTAATTCATTAATTAATGCATTTGGTGAGGATCAAAGGGATAATGAAGCCTTTGCTGTATTGCAGTACATGAAGGAAAATGTAAGTTACTACTTGAAGTTTTTTAAAAAAATACAATTATTCGTTTCACCATTTTAATGCGTATACATTTGGGGATCCTTGTAATCGCAGGACGTGAAACCAGATGTTGTAACGTATACTACACTGATGAAAGCTCTGATTCGTGTTGATAAGTTTCACAAGGTATTGGTCCGTTATGTTCTCAATAGGAAATGTTATAAACTCCTTGCTGATCTATGCTCTCATAACCTAGCTGCTCGCTGATTACGTTAGATGATCTTTTATTCGTGTTGAGATGTATTTTTAATGGTTTATGGGTTTCAGGTACCAGATGTATACGAAGAAATGATCTTGTCTGGGTGCACTCCAGATAGGAAAGCCAGAGCAATGTTACGGTCTGCTCTTAGATACATGAAGCAGACACTGAATTCATAGTTTTCAAAAGCAAACCATGGGATTAAAACTACGGACGAGTTATCAGTTCAAGGTTTGTGGCTGCGAGACTTTACGTTCTGTCATTGTCATTTTACGATGGATGACTTGAACATATTTTGCTTTTATCAGTAATTCACACGTTCTCTCATTTTGCGTTCTCCTCTGTAGTCTCAAGGACAAACGATAACTTCAAGAGTAATATTCCGGTGTCCAAAGCCTTAGACACGAAGCCACGAACCATATTTTAGGATCAAAACACATAGCTTGAAGAAACCCACACTCTCTTTTCTTGTACTATATCCACAACAATGATATTTATTCATTTTTCATCACCTAACTGAATATAGACACGATTTCTTATTTTTAATTGTTTTGGATTATTGTTCTGTTAGAAAGACTGGTAAATCAAATGAATATCATTCACAGAAAATATACAAGGATGATACAAATATGCCCAACATTTTCTTTCAAAAATTCTCTAATTATCGAGTTGGAATAAATTTCCTTCTAAACAAATTAGCAGGAGTTCGTTAACACAATGTTGCACTACAAGAAAAATATATCTATATGGTGTGTACAGTGTACTTGTACAAATAAAAAAATAGTACGTTTCTCTGAAGATTTTGACAGACATACATCTATCTCTATCTCATCCAACATGTTTAGGGGCCGATGTGGCCAAAACAATTGGCGTACTATCACAGACTATCTCGTGTTCCCTTTAGGAGGAAAGGGAAGCAATTGTTCTACTATACTTGTTCTTTGAAATTCTTGAACAGAACATGAACATTAACAAAACTGATGATAACAAGAATAGCCTAAAGTATGTTCTTATCTCTTGCATACCGAAATCAAGCACTTCTTTTTTCTTCTCATATCTATGACTTCTTTCTATTAAGTACCCATCAAGATATTCATCTATGGAAATCCATTTGTCCATACCAGATAATGAGCCCTTTGCCTGGATTTCATCTCGCTGATGTGGTGCCATTCTAAAAATTGCGAAAAACGCAGCAGACCAATCATTGAGAACTCTCTGAACCAAAAAAAAAAAAAAGGAGTAGAATGAGACATGCTTATTGAATTTATACCAATCACTTGTAAGCTCTTTCACTTATTTCTATTTGGTCAACTAGAAAAAAATAGACTGACAATTTGAGAAGTAATTGAACGTACATTGAAGGTAGTGTGGTCAACTGGGTTGAACATTTTAAAGCAGTCCTTTGATGAGGCTTCAGGATCTCCATATATCTGCCAATCAATGCAAAAAGTTATTGACAAAGGAAACAAACTCGCTTAGGCAAGTTTGAAAGAGTTCACATTTCACAAACCTCAAAGGTGAATGCCATAGGCACCTTTAAGACGTCAAACATATAATCTGTTGCTGTCCCATGTGCCAGATACCTAAAATCGTGGAAGAAAATTGTAACTATAAACATGTACTGATGTACAGTATGTCAACATACAAAATCCCCGCGTGGCACCTCTTGATTTTGAATGCTAAAGATAGGACGGTCTCTAGATCCATGACAAGTATAATATAGCTAAATAAAACAAATTCCTTCTAAAACAAATCCATAGTACTCAAACTTTAGTCTAGCAAGATACCGCACTTTATAAGAATTGCATCTCCTACTCGTTTTCTTAATTTGATCACTGTTTTTAGCCTTTTACTGGAATGCTAGTACTATGCAAAAAGAATCTTTAGTGCACAGTCAGGTGAAAGCTCCTGAGAGCAATAATGGAATGTGATCCCATCAGGGCAAGTCTGCAGAGACAGTCTACTGCTCAAAGGGCCACTGGCATAAAATGCCTGAAGTTGGGGAACTTTATATGATTACCAACGATTCTCAGTATATGTTATACAAACCCGACAGAGCCTCCACCCGATCCAATCATGCAACGTTTGTGGCAGTGTACTTTATTGAGTTCTTCAAGCAACCTCCTCATACGCACTGAAGGCAACCCATCAGGTGTTGTGTTTTTGTGATCATAAGGCATAAACAGTGCCTGAAAAAATAAAAATCAACACCAAGAAGTATGTCATTACACAGGGTATATAAAAATATCCCTAAGAGAGAAGAAAGCAACAAAAACAACACAGTAAAGAGCAACATGAAACTATAGTGGTCCACAAGTAAAAGGATTGAAGAAGAAGATATTCACTACAATCCATCTCTTGTAAACGCTATATAATCCTTTGATGATCAGCAAAAAGCATAACAAGATGTAGAATATTAACTCTATGATGTACAGATGATGTCACAAAATAACATCACAAAATATCGAAGAGAGCAAAACACACCATCCTGGAAACTTTTTTGTAATCAAGAGTAAGGAATAACTAGCAACTCAGGGCAACTTACCTCCATTCCAGAGTGTACATTAACCCATATGTGAGGATCAAATGATAGGGCAAGTTTCCTCATCATCTGACTTTCAGGCTCACTAAAAGGAGCAGTTCCAGGATTCTCTTCATGTGGATCATAATCCTAAAATTAAAGGAACAATAGAATTTAGAAAGAAAGACTTGTCACAAAAATTGCATACCATAGAATTTTAATTGCTGGTATTTGAATAGTCAAGTGAGAGAGAGAGCGGAAATAAAAATAGGGTCAACTAGTATATATCATTCTCAAAAAATATATTATAAGAGACTGCTCAGTATATTTAAGAGGATTTTAACTACAGTAAGAACTATATAACTGGATAATGAATGGGCACAATGAACCTGCTCTTTTTTACCCCAATCTACACTCCAGTTGCGGTTTAGATCAACTCCTCTCCCTGCCACATATTAACAAACTTATGCATTTCAGTTTCTACACTCCAAACAATCACAGATATTTTCAAAACACTAAAATCAACTGCATTACCATTTCTTCTTTCACAGAGATCTCCATCTTCAACAATTTTCCGGCCATTCAAGTTTTCCATTGGCACCACCTGACAAACCATTTGCAATTAGCATTCCAACTGATACCAAATTTCAATAGAATACCAAAACGAGGGCGGGAAATTAATAACAGAAATTCCAGTTCTACACAAATATTCACTAAGTTGAAAAATTAATACTACAAACTAGCTATAAACAAATACACATGACAAACTCTCATTTAAGTTAGATTTTTCGGTATATGAGCTCATACACAAGCCAACATCAGTAGTATAAGCCATCAATCATTACTTGCCAGCAGAAAGCTACGTAAGTTGAACGTAAAGACAGAGAAGTGAAGCAAATCAAGAACATAGAACTAATAGAATAGAGGTTGAAAGTAACTTTAAGTTTTAATTCTTCCTATATTTTTAAAGTAGAGCACCACAAGCTGATAACAAATATAATATTCTCGGTTCCTGTATTAGGAGAAAAATCATTCAAGCATTATTTAAAAGTTACCTTTATAACAAGCTTGTCGAGGACACTACTTGAAGAAGTTGGATCCATGTTTGGTAAAAACTGTTCTTCACTTAATATTGACAAGATCCTCAATGCAAGTTCAGACGTAATAAGCTCCCTTCCATGCTGTCCAAAACTCTGGAAGACAAGTAATCATCTGTCAAAAACACAAGCAATTACCATTTTGAGACAATCTATTCACTACACAGCAATTAAAAACTGGGTTCGCGATACCTAACCAACCTTTATTCCATAATTGAACATAAAAGATACATTTTGAATTGAAATCTCTATTATCTCCAACTAATTGACAAAAGTGACAAATCTAACCTAACTATTAGCATCATAATCCAATTAATTGTCTTCAAATTTGATCCAATCACACGCAATTTGATCGAAAACTTACAAGAAGGATCCGGAACTTTGACTTGTCATCACTTTCTGTCCGATTTCGGCTATAAGTAACTACCGTGAGCTCTGCATTATACCCTTTATTTCCAGTTTCAATAGTTTCCATCTGTTTCAAATTTCAACCACAAATACTTAGAAATTTGAATTCTGAAAAAACAAAAGAAAAAAAAAAAAAAATCCAACCGCACCACACATCATCACTTACAATCAGTTTGTCCGGGTGCCGATGCACCAAATTGCTTATTTGTTCCATCAAATCGCCACTGCAAAATCACATAGAAATTAGAAACCAAACCAAAACAAGCAAATGTAAACGATGTAATTCCAAATTCATCACACAAAAAAAAAAAGTCAACTCAAGTTTATATAATAAATACAAACACTACATCAAAACAAATCCGATTTGATCCTCATCAAGTTGCAACAATAATAAATTAAAGCTCGTACATAATCACACAAAAAAAAAATACAAAAAAAAAAAAATTGTGTGTGTGAAAATCACCTGGAGTGATAGAGGTCACGATTGATGGGCGTTAAAGATGGAGGGGTGAGATCAGCGTCACAATTGATGAAAATTCGAAGAGAAGCGAAGACGGAGATTGTAAAACAGTAGAGACGCAAGGTACGACGCCGTATAAGAGCCATTGATTGTTTAGCAGAGCAAAGCCAGAGAGCAAGGAATGTGAATTTGACCTCTTCGCTTTCTTTTTCTTCCTCTTCTTCTTCTCATTTCATTGTCCAGGTAAACAAATTAAGAAAACGACAAGAATATTAAAAAAATCAAGACCGATAGAAGATCAGTTTCTTCTACGACGATGTGATGGACACATATAGAGAGAGAGAATATGTGGTCTTGTCAGTTTGTGTCTTTTTTTTTTCCACGTTCTACGGTTTTTTTTTTTTTTTTTTTTTAAATCTTTTTGGGCAAGTACCAATTAAGTCCTGGACTTTTTTTATAATTCCAAGTTGTTTGCAACATTATAAAAGTGACCAAATTGGTCCTTACATTTTTTCCCAAGTGCCAAATTAGTCCCTCTAATTAAGTTCCATCAGTCAAATTTAATTATGTAGGGGTAAAATGGTACTTTACTCCTAAAAAATATAACAAAGAAACATGGATAGTTTTTTTTTTTTTTAACACATCTATATTTTTGTTTATTTTATTTGTGAGTTTTGATTTTTTGAATAATTTTAACAAAAGTGCTTGTATAATATTAACAAAAAAAAAACACTTATATAAAAATGGTAAAAGACTAAATTGAAAATGAAAAATAACTTTGTTAATAAAATAAGGGCATAACTAGCATTGTCTTATTAAAATAATTTTAGATTTTCTTAGAAAATTTTAATTAAAAAAATGTACGAATAGTGTTTCATTAATAATATTTTTGGATTTTATTGTAATTATAATGGTGAATTTAATGTACAAAGGATAAACCAACTTTGTTCTAATATGACAAATAAATGGTATTTACGTACTTTAACTAAAATTGTTAAAGTCAACTATTATATTTAACACCGTTAAATCGTTAGAGGGACCAATTTTGTCACTTCTAAAAGGAGAGGGACAAATTTGGTACTTGGAAAAAATATGAGGACCAATTTAATCACTTTTGTAAAAGTCGTATAAAATTTAGAATTTAAAAAAGCCCAGGACCTAATTGGTAATTGTCCTTTATTTTTTTAATTTTTCTTCTTCAATCACTGTATCAGACGGTGGATAAAATTTAAGTTTTTTAAGTTTTAACCAATCAGATCCGGGCGCGAAGGTGGGTCCCACCACCAAATATAGAAACTATTTTTTCTTATCTTTTTACCGGTTATTGCAGTTTATGTAATGTAATGTAATGATCGGTTAATGATTTATTATATATATTATTTTTCAAATGTGACACTGAACGTATCAAAATAACGACAAAAACTTTTTTTTTTTATTTTTTATTTTTTTTGAATGAAACGACAAAAACTATTAAAATTAAGTAATACATGGATATGCCGTAAGCGTTCTTATCACCTTCGGGTGATAGTTATTTATAACGGAAATCACCAATGGAGTGTGGAATGAGAAAGAAAACTATTAATATCGGAACGAAAACTCTCCGCGTGGCAGTTGGTGAAGTGGGAAATAGAGTTGTACACCACTTGGTCCTGTAATGATTGGACACCAGTGAGTGATGAGGGGTGACTGGTGCTTTTATTGAATTCTCATGTGAGATGGGCTTTTGGGCTTGAATGAAAGACAAAATGTTGCTCAGTTGTGGCATGAAATTGAAAAATGGTCCAAGCCCTTTTCACTTGCAACTTTTTCTCACTTGTTTCTCTTGTTGAGCTTCAATCATGTAATTCTCTACTTGTCTAGCTACTCTTGTTTGTATATACAACCAACTTCAAATTTAATTAAAGATTACCAAATTAACACCTCCCCTTTCACGTTTGTGATTGGAGTTCTAGTTCTACACTCAACTATTTAAATTATTCGAAATATTTTTCCAGTGTTTTGTTTTCTCATGCAGCTACGTCCACCAACCAAACAAAAATGTATACATTGGAAACTTGATATGGATAGGTGTTTATAGTGTTTGATCTTCTCAAATATAGGGTTTTCATTTCTTCTATGATTCCAAACTCAGGTAGATTATATTACAAGTTACTGTAAAATTAAACACAAGTTGCCAAACTGTTAATAGATATAAACATGATCAAAGTGGAAAAACTTCGGGTGCAATAGTGTGCATGGCGCATCCTGCTGCATTATAGACCTTCTCGATCGAGCAATCCCGACCAATCGCCAAAGGACTCGGATCCACAGAAGCAAATCTGAGGAATTCAGGATCACTTTCAAGTATAGCCATATATTGTTCATCCAAGGTCATCCATGCTTCAAGACCATCACCAACTCTCGTCTCGACCAAAACGACAAGGTTGAGCACCAGTGAGCCGCCACTCATACTCATGCAGCTGACCCATATCGGCTTGCCCCACCCGAAATCCATCTCGTAGAATCCCAACTTGCACCAACTAGTGAACCCCAGATAGTCCACTCCTTCTCTGCATCCCATCTCTCCAAATTTTCTCAGTGACTCGCTCAAGATCATATTCTTGTCCCCTTCTTCGCTTTTAATCAGTCCCTTAACAAAATCGCTATCGAATTCTGAAATCGCATCCCTCACTTTTCCCACCAATTCATGCAATTCTGTTTCCTTGTAATTTTGAGGCTCATTATAAGCTGCTGCAAGCCAGAGCAAATTTCCTGTAGAGTGTTCTGTTGATGAAAATGTTGCTGTCGCCATTCTTGTACGAAGATTCACTAGGTGGGTCATTAGAGACGGCCTCTCTGACCCATGTTTTGTTCTAAAAGCAGCCATGGCTGACTTCCATATAAAGGCTGAAATCGTCTCGACACGTGTAGGAGATTTCACAATATGTGCCTTGAGAGCTTCTATAGCTGAGGCATCGAACACAAATCTCCTAGTCACACACTTTCCCATTTTGAATAAAGACCCCCAAATGGCCATCATCGAGTCTCTAAGCCACAAATCTTTTGTGGGGAAGAGAGAATTTGCAATAAAGTTTGGATTTATAACGCCACCCCCACGAGCAGTGGTTGTCCAAGCCTTGAGGAAAGTACTCTGGGCAGCTCCGTCGAGGATCTTGTGTGAAATGCAAAGGCCTAGAGCGATGCCGCCGCATTCGAAAACGTTTACTTGAATGTTGGTCACATAAGTCCCTACATTAGACTCCTTCAAAATGGGTTCACATGGAAAGAATTTATTCACCAAAAGAACTATATCAGGTTGGTTTAGAAACTCATCGAGACAACAGTTGACTCGAGTCTCTACATAATAAGCTCCCTCGTCGTTGCATTCGATGGAGAGATCGTCTTTGATCTTTCCGGCAAGTGGGTAGAATCGAGTCAAAGTTTCTGATAAAGATTTCTTTAGCACAGCCAACCTTTTGTGGGTTTGATGATCAACATTGTTGGTCATCAAGTCATTTTTGGAGTAGAAAAGAACCATTGGAGCATATGGAGCTTGAATAAGCTGATCAAGAAGTGAAAGCTTGAAGATTTTGAGGTTTTGTGGAGTTGGTGAAGATGGTTTTATGTTTTCTATGGAAACTATTTGAACTTCCATTTTCATTTTTCTTTTTTTCTTTTTATGTTTCAGATTTTGATGCAAATGGAACTGGTTGGAGACTCAATTTATATGTGAAGGAGTTGAAAGTTGAAACAAACAATGCAAAAACTTATCATGTCTACAAGATTCTTCTTCTCTTCTGAAAGCGAAGTTTGGTTCCCACTTGAATTGGCGTATTTGGAGGAGTACTAATCACTTTCTTAATTATCTCCATTCTTGAATTATCTATAGGGGATTAGTGATCAAATCAATGAAGTTGGCCAAAAGTTTCAATACAAGAACAAGTAGAAAACACAAACTCAAAAACTTTTAAAATTTTGAATCAAGTTTCACTTTTAGACTACTTGAATTCTTAAGATTTAGATAACATTAACATCACATTTATAGCAATTGGATTGTATTTATACAATTAAATAGAATAAAAATCAAGTCCACTATTCTATATCGGTTGTGCAAATTCCTTCTTAGTTCGAGTTTGATCACTATACATGTTTTACAAGCTTGTATGATGAGTTTTTTTTACGGTGTTGTAAGAGTAAATATCTATCGATTATAGAAGTAGAAACCAATGTTGTGTAGTGCTTGATTTTTACATATCTAACAGATTAAAATAAAAATTAGCATCGATTGTGTATATATAATGATTGAGTTTTTAATACACTGATGAAGAAAATGAGGTATCAACATCAAAATAAATCGTAAAAATTAATCTGTAGATGACTTCGATGTAAAAGGAGGATCTTTTGATTCAATAATGACAAAAAATTGACAAGCATGATAATTGTTTATCTTAAAGAATCGATATCATATTAATTTTAATGTGGGTCATGACTCATGACTATGATAATTAAGTTTGGATTTATTGTTATTTGATATACTAATTACATGATCAATGGCATCAACATTGCAGACGCAACACTTAGCACCACCACTGAGAAATGCAATGATATTGATCTTAATGAGAACTGGCGTTTTCTTGAGATGTTAAGAGTCTTTTGAATATCAAATACTCTGTCATTCTCAAACAGTCATCACTATTGAGAAATTTGAAGCTCTTGCTTTGAGCATCTACCGGTTGGTTTACGACAAATGGTGCCGCCTAGCCTTCCCTTTCTGAACCAGTCCCATATTTGCTAGCAACGTCTCCTGAGTCCTGCCTACATCAAAGACGAAGCATCTCAATTCTTGGCATCTTTTATGTTGTTTTTTCTTTCGTCTGGCGATTATAACAATGCATTTCTACTGGGAAAGATCAAAGATGCTTGATACATTCGCATTTTCTGACTGTATTTTCGAAATAAATACTGCCAAGTATCCCAAAAAAAAAATGTACGCGCAAGCCATTTGCTAGTAAAGCATATATACCGAAGATATCAAGAAAATCCTGAGGTTTAAATACCTGTAGAACAGAATTGATGAGCTAAATGTTGAGTCTTTTTTGAAGTAAAAGCTGATTTTGAAAATGTTGTTGAGCTTTTTCATCACTTGTAAGTTGTAAATCCAAAGCACTCCAGTCTCCACCACTTTTGATTTGTGAAAATCCAAAGCTGAACTGAAATCAGCAACATAAGAGTCAACTAAATTGTTATTAATCATCAAAATTGGTTGAATAAGTTTGATCATATGTCATGACAAGCTATAAAAAAATATGAATTAGCTTGTTAGCTCTTCAACAGAATGGAGAGAAACAATTAATATATCTGAAATGAAATATTCAGTGCTTCAACTCCTGAAAGGATCAAAAAAAAAGAAAAAATTACCATGGGTTGAAAGCAAAAAGATTCAAATTCCGGGCTTGTGAACTGTAAACCCGGAATATATGTATATATATATATGATCCTGCATATAAACCTGCTGCTCTGCATTAGTTCTTTCATGATTCTCTTGGATGGTTCCAATAAAGCTACTGTATTATCAGTAACGTAATAAGATCCAAAAATAATAAAGTAATGCAAAAATGTTAAAGAGTTTAAACCAAGAAAAGCTAAGAACGATCACGTCATTGATAAGGAGCACTTAATGAAGCAAGCTCTGTTGCTAAGAAGAAGAGTTTTCCATGATAGCAACCACCAAATTGAAAGATCTAATTGCAAATACAGAATGGCTGTAAATTAAAACAAACAATTTCATGGTAGCATCCACGATAAATTCTAATCACAATACCCAAAGGCTGTAAATTCGATTCACAATTTGGTAAAATGATACAATTTTCATAGTAATACATTTGGGTTGAAATAACTATGCTTCCAACAACAGAAGAACAATTTTTTTTTCTTGCCATTGACTGAGAAATATACCACTCACAGCTATGACTAATTGAGTAATTGTACTATTACAATTTAAGGTAATCAAATAACCTTACCGACCAAACAGAAGTGATTCACAATTTGCTGGTTATGGCTTTTGAAAGGCTTCCCATGGCCTTAGCCTTCTCCCTAAGAACAAATTTTTGTGTCTTTCCAGTTGAAGTCTTTGGCAAATCCTCAAAAACAACTGTGCGGGGAGCCATATAATGGGGTAAACAATCCCGACAATACTTAATAAGTTCCTCAGCACTGACATCACACCCATCCTTCAACTTCACAAAGGCACAAGGTGTCTCCCCCCAATGGTCATCAGGTCTTCCAACAACAGCAGCATCAAGCACGGAAGGGTGAGTAAAAATTACAGACTCCACTTCAATTGTGCTGACATTTTCTCCCCCGGAAATTATGATGTCCTTTGATCGATCCTTTAGCTCTATGTAACCATCAGGATGTTTCACTCCCAAATCCCCACTCCGAAACCATCCTCCTTTAAACGCATCCTGTGTTGCTTCAAGATTTTTCAAATATCCATTCATCACAGTGTTGCCTCTGAACATGGCCTCGCCAATTGTCTTTGCATCTGATGGTACACTCTTCATGGTAACAGGATCTTTAATATCAACTTCCTCCAAGCCAAGATGTTGCAACCCTTGACGGGATTTGATCTTCGCCTGAGTATCTCGAGGCAATGCATTCCATTCAGTTTTCCAACTACAAACTGTCGAAGGTCCATAGGTTTCTGTCAAACCATATGAGTGAATCACTTCAAATCCTAGCTCTTCCATCTTGTAAAGTACTTGAGGGTTTGGTGGGGCAGCTCCTGTCATCACTCTCACCTTCCTTGGAAGCGGCCTTCGATCCCTTGGAGGTGCATTTATTATCATGTTCAGAACCGTAGGTGCGCCACCCAAGTGGGTCACATTGTGCTGAGCAATACTATCAAATATCGATTTTGCGGTGACATTCCTCTGGCAGATATTTGTGCCACCCATAGCAGCCACACCCCATGTGAGGCACCATCCATTGCAGTGAAACATGGGGACGGACCATAGATACCTAGGCATCGACCCCATCTCAAAGATAAGAGCCGTAGCCAGGGAATTCAGGTAGGCGCCTCTATGACTATAAATGACACCTTTTGGGCTCGAAGTGGTACCAGAAGTATAGTTAAGTGATATAGGATCCCATTCATCATTTGGTTGTCTAACTTCAAAATCTAATTTTCCAGTACCTAAAAAACTCTCATATTCTAAGTTTCCAAAAGTTGAAACTGATTCACCGGTCGTGGGAACCGGTTGACCACACTCCAGGATCAAGATTAGTCGGGGCAAGTTGGCTATAGTCTTGGATAGAATTTCAAATGCTCCCTGAACAATATGAAGAAACTGGTAATCTACAAAAACAACTTTGGCTTCTGAATGTTTCAGTAACACAGCCACCATAGCCGAATCATGACGTATATTAAGCGTACAAAGAATCGCGCCAGCCATTGGAACACCAAAATGTAGCTCATACATTGCGGGAACATTTGGGACCAAAGTAGCAACCTAATCAAATGATTGAACACAAGTTAACTATGATAACAAACACAAACTATTGACAAACTTGACATTGCTTTCATCAAATGTCAAGTGTTTGGTCTGAGGACTATAAATTCACTGGAAACTCACTTAGTTATCCATCTATCTTCAATTCCCAATTCAATTTTATTTAAACAACAATTCTATGAAACAATGTAGCATCTTTTGATCACATTTCATTTGAATTTTGAGCAAGATCAACAGTTCTTGGACAAGCAATCCAAAAAGTCGATTGAAAGCTAAAATTAATTGACATTTCTCGCATAAATAGTAACTATAACAAGCTACAGTCCACTATTATAACAACCGATTAAACTCTCTTTTTAATTATATAAATAAACGGTGAAAACATGGAAAATAATGCTCGAATTACAAAATTTCGAAAATTTAATACTATCAATATTTACTATATTGTTTCGAATAATCAAATGCAACGAATAAAATTAAAAACAAAAATAGAAACTTGCCACGTCTCCCCGAGAAATTTCCAAGCGAGCGATAGCAGAGGCGAGTTTGATGCACCTCCGATGCGTGTCTTGCCACGTGTATTTGACGTCTCCGTAGACGACGGAGAGTGAGTCCCTGTAAGCAATCGCTGTGCGGCTCAAGAAGCTGATTGGAGACAGAGGAACGTCGTTCGCGGAGCATCGGACCATACCCTCCATCATTTTCGCAAAAAGTTTTTTTTTTTTTTTTTTTCGAATTTGTGAGTGAAATATTGGATTAGAGATCAGATTTTATGGAAATGGAGATCATTTGTTATTTTACTTCTGTTGACAATTGACACTTGACGATGAGTAGGGATGATATAAGCATTTGACCTAAATTTAGGGATGATTTTTATCCCCAAATTAAAATGGGTACGGGGATGAGGAGACCCCTCCCATCACAATTTCTCTATTTTTCCTATAAATTTATAGAAATTGGGATGAGACTCAAATTGGCTATAAATTTTGATGTTCTAATTTGTATCTAACTAATCAAATTGGGAATGGAAGAAATATTTCCATAAATGTGCACACATGTTCCAATTTGGTTAGTTGATTGGACACAAATTGTGACATCAAAATTTGACAGCTGATTTGAGTCCATCGGGATGGGGCCCCACCCTTATTTCCCCAATTCCCTCAAACATTATATATAATAGGGAAATTATTATTCTCCCCCCTGTAGTTTGCCATATTCTCCAGTCTCCCCCCTCTAGTTTCAAAATTCTCCAATCTCCCCCCTCCCATGCCTATTTTTATATGGTGAGATTGGTTGGTTGTATTTGTGCATGGGAGGGGGGAGATTGGAGAATTTTGAAACTAGAGAGGGGAGACTGGAGAATACGGCAAACTATAGGGGGGAGAATGATAATTTCCCTATATAATATAAGAGTAATGTTAGATATCACAACTAAAATCACAACACATGTGGCACATGAGGTGTCAATTGGTGAGTGGATACACATTAATAATGATTTATCTCACTTTATCTATGTATCCATTCACCAATTGACACCTCATGTATCACATGTGTTGTGTTGGAATAGTTATGATTTTATAGCATCTCCAATGGTATTGTGGCTTGCATTTGAAAAAATGGTGATATGTCAACATTGTCAAGCAAATTGCTTCATATGTGGCATGTAACTAAACTTGATAGACATCCAAATAAAAAAATGGTCTCCAATGCTTCACTTGTAAAATATATGTTTTTAATGATGTGTCAATTTATTACTAGTCTCCTTAAATATACTTTAGAATTGTTGAATAAAATAAGGTAAAAGACAAGAGTAGTTGCTGACTGGGCCAACAAGACGGCCGTCCAACAGACCGTCTGAAATCAGAGAGTCATGTTGACAGCCTCTAAAAAAAAAGTTGCCACCTCATCTTGAAGTTGTACTAGAGATGTTGCATTGGAGATGGATTTTTTAATAAAATGGATGTCCATCCTATGTGACATCTAATTTTTTCACAACCCACATTAGCATTGGAGATGCTCTTAGTTGTGATATCTAGCATTACTCATAATATAATATAATATATATTAATATTTTTATTCTTCTATTTTACTAAGTATATATATATATATATGGATTTTGTGTTTTTATAGTATGTAATTTTTAGTTAAATAGAGGAAATGGGGGAAACGGGAAAATGAGGATGGTGATTGGGTGGGGGGTGGGTGGGGATGGTGTTTCGAAAGTAGGGATAGGGATGAGGGGACCTATATCCATCCCCATTCCCCAAATGCTCATCTCTAACGATGAGAGAGTGTGATTTGGCACCTTGTTTGCATCCAACTTTTGACGTAAATACCCTTAAATATTTTTGTATAGACAATTGAATCTTTTTTTTTTTTAACTAACCATTATAATAAATGAGTGGACATGACTCAAACTCACGACCAGTGATGTACTAAACCCAAAAACTTATCACTCATCAACTTCATCTCATCGACCTTGAAATTAACTAATTTGTATACTCTCCTGCTAAACTAGAAAACTCCTGTTTATAGGAAGAAAAATAAAAGTTCATGCTTAGATTATGAGATTCTCATCATTCAAACTTGAAATTATTGGGTAAAAATGTAAAATACATTATGATATCATATTAATAACCACTAATCGGATCCAAAAAAGTTAGCTAAAGGTTAGCTATTAAGAATGGACTAATAATAGTATTAGAGTAATACTACTTTACTCAAATTTGGTGCCTAAATAATATGGTATCACTATAATTCACTCATTTAAATCATGTAAATCTAATACAATTTAATATATTAATGTGACATCGATGATAATACAACAGTAATTATAAATTATTAGAAATATAATATAAAATTTGATTAATTTGTTCTTTATTATTATTTTTATTTTACTAACGAGTCATCACAATCTTACCTTATGTCAGGTTACAATTTATATTAACAGATGATTTTTTTTTTATCCAAGGAAAGGAATCGACGGTATTTTTTTTATTTTTTATTTTTTAAAATAGAATCGACGTTTTGTATGAGACAAAATAATGCATACAATGTTGAGATAAAAAAAAAAAATCCACAGCAAATACAAACTTATTCACCTAATCATACATTAATTTGATATTTCTTTCTGTTGTTTCTAATGAACATTGTTCTATAAAAATAGATGCTACCTAAAACTAGTATGCCTAATCTGTAGCCTACAACAATAGCTACATAAAGGCTTGCATCTTTGTGTGGTCGGGGTTTCCTACCTGTCTTACTCCACAATCCAGCATATAGGCCATGGCGAGTCACGCAATTGGGGAGGATAGACTGATGGATGCCTAGATGAAGTCCGGGATCCTTGATACCAAAAAAAAAAGAAAAAAAAACAATAGTTTCATAGTTGCTTATCTATTTTTTAGTTGCGAGGGTTGTACATCTTCTACTCCTCTTTTACAAGAACTTAGTTGTGTTAGTTGTACATCTTTTTTTCCGTTTTAATAACAAAGGTTCGAGTTCTATCATGCACGTGAATACTATAAAAATCACATTTTTTGTTATTTGTTTTGACATACTCTTGAACGGTGTCGAGGCAATCTAATAAATGTAAGACTAATTGATTGGGCTAGTTTTAGGCCACATGCACAAGTACCGAGTGAAAGAAATTAAAGATGAAATTAAAGTTACATTAAGAAGGATTTAATAAGAAATAAAGTTATATAGATGAAGGATTTAATAGGATAAAAAAAGTAGTTATCGAAAGAAACCGAAAATATATATATATATATATAAGATGAGGATAGGCCGATAGTATATTCATTACATCTATACCATTGAAGTTGTGAGTTCGAGTTGGTTTTTTATTCTCCCAATGAAATAATTGTAATAGTGAAAACAAAAAAGTAGTTTTGTAATAATGCCAGTTTTGGATACTCTAGTGGTCTAGAAAATTGTAGCACTAATAGATTGGGCCAGTTTTGGGCCACAAATGTGAAGGTCCACAAGTACCCAAATAAAACAGAATATTAAAGAAAGGATTTAATAGGATAAAAGTAAATCCAGGGATTTTATTGTAAATGATCATACGTTATGACTTATGGAAACCTAAAACACACCTTTTAAATATCAAGCAATTCTAGACCGTCCGATCATAAATATGACCGTTGGAGACGCTCCACATCCGACGTGTGAAAATTCAAACAGGCATTTATCTCTGTCTCTCGATAAAATCATTCGTTGTCCACCCTCAAAAAGGCAAACAGTTTGGTGAAAAAGCACAGCGAAATTACACAGAGATCGAGACCAAGAAATTCAATTCAAAAAGACAAGAAAATCATCGTGACAATTCAACACAAGAAACAGGCAAGTGCTGGGTATTTTTTTTAATGCTCTGTTTTTCGATCGATTAGCCTTTTAAAGAGTTATTTTTCGAGTTTCTGAATCGTCTCTGTTTCTTTAGAGTTTTTATCTGCAAATCAGACATGTCTATGATGATGAGATCCGATCGCAAACCTCCGCTCGCCAAATCGCCGATTCGGGTCCGGCCTCGTCGGGCTCTCCGATCGAACTCAAATGCTCTTCAAACCCCTCCAGGTGAATCTTCTCAAACACCACTCTGTATCTGTACCGATTAAGAATGAAGAAAAAATCGATTTTAATGGATATATTGAAATCAAAATTTATGTTGATATTTAATTGATTGTCATAAGTCATTTGTCAATTATTAATAGTATGGTGTTTCTTTGTTTTGAATTTTTTACACTAAAATATTTGATTTGTAAACAGGTTCTTTAACGAAATCCCAGAAGCCAATATCGATTTCAATGGATACATTGAAATCAAATTTTATGTTGATATTTAATTGGTTTTTCAATTATTAATAATATGGTGTTTCTTTGTTTTGATTGAAATCAAAATTTATGTTGATATTTAATTGATTTGTCAATTATTAATAATATGAAACAGGTTCTTTAACGAAATCCCAGAAGCCAATATCGATTTCAATGGATACATTGAAATCAAATTTAATGTTGATATTTAATTGATTTGTCAATTATTAATATTGTGGTGTTTCTTTGTTTTGAATATTTAATTGATTTGTCAATTATTAATAGTGTGGTGTTTCTTTGTTCTATTTTTTTTTTTTTTTTTTACTAAATGTTTGAATTGTATACAGGTTCTTTAACGAAATCCCAGAAGCCAATCCGTTCCTGGGATGTTGAAGAATCGGATCTCCGACCCGAGTACCGATCCATTTCTTGTGAGTTACGTGCTCTGGCAAAGACGTTTCAAGACGGATTCGGCGATGTAAACGCTAATAATAAATCCGTTTTGGGTAGTACTACTAGCTTGGGCGCCAATTCGAGCCCTGTCTCGATCTTCGAGAGAGGGAGGTTTTATGAGGAGTACTCGGCGAGGAGGAACGAGAGGCTGAAGAGGAAGAAGAAGAGCGAAATGGGGGATTCGTTGTTGAAGACTCCGTACAGTCTCGGAGTCACCGTGGAGTCTTCGAAGAAGAGAGACTCCTCCAGGAAGCTTGAGAGCTTGAGGAAGTCAGTCAGTGCTGCTTATTCTGTGGAGAGGAGTGAGCCGAGGTACATGCTGAGGAGCATGAGCAAGGAGAACAAGAAGCCTCCTCTGCCTCTCAATTACGAGAGATCGACCACTACAACTACGTCTGTGATCGGCAGCCAACGGAGGTTGGGGACTCGCAGCAGCGCAAGAAAGATATAAAAGGGATTGATTCATTCAAGTGGGGTTTTAGGGATTTTTTTTTTTTAATGCTTTTTAGTATTTTTTTTTGGTTGGTTTAGGATGGTTGGATTTGATTCATTTTCATGGTCATATGGATAAAAAGAGACAGTTTTTTCTATGTTTTTGGGTTCCGGTGGTTTTGTAAATATTCTGGTTATCTTCATCGTCCAATGACCATAACTTTGATTGGTTGTTTGGTGATGATGTTTTGTGAACCATCATCAAGTGGTTCTTACGTTATCTTAATGGAATTCTCTATCTAATGAATGGATCGGATTTTTCATGTTTATGCTATTCAAATTCATATGTAGGTTTCATCAATCCATTTAAATTGGCATTTAATCACTTTATGTGTCGATAAATATTGGTTTTGATAGATATATTGAGAGTACACATTTTTAAAATATCGCCCAAATTCCTAAAGTTTCAACCGTATTTTCGATATTTACTTCACTAACATATGTTTCAAGAGCAAAAACTTTGTTAGCTCTATAAAGATTTTCATCACAATGTATAGACCATCCAAAGAATGTTGTCTATGCCTGTATGGAAAATTTGCTACCAGAATTCAGAGACCAAAAGAAAAAGGCAACTAAGAAGAAGGCCTATTTTTCTCAACAGCAAAGAGAAATCGTCACATAGCTTCTGCTGCAAGTGATAATTGCTTCTTATGTAGTGACTAGAAGATATACAAGGCCTTTCAGATATTCAACAATTTCGGATCCTCCAAGCTTTGAACTTCCAAACACTCTGTCGACGAAAGTAATTGGAACCTGTGGAAAAGATACAGATTGGAATCAACTTAGAGGCTTAAATATAAGTAAACTCTAACTAAGAGCTGAATACACGGTATCTGAAAGGGAAATAGATGCAAATAATTCGCAGAGTAGATGTCTTGTAAAAGTTAAGACTGCAAAAAATGTGATTCATGGTAGGTCAGACAGCCAATCAATCAAATTTATGCATAAGGTTAAGAGCAAAACATAATATTACCTCTTCAATGTGATAGCCTTTTCTCGAAGCACGAACAATCATCTCCATTTGAAAGACATATCCCTTACTCACACAGGAACTAATGACATCTTCAAGAACTGATTTTTTATAAAGCCTTCACAAGAACCAAGATATGTCAATTTCTCAAATTGTTTTAAGTTTGAAATGCTGAATAGCTTAATACTTAAAATTCATTGATTTACCGGAAAGATCCAGTAAGGTCTGATACACCAGGCCATAAAAGTGTTTGTGCAAGGACGTTGGCTCCCCTACTTGTTAGTTTGCGCATGAGATTCCACCCATGTACACCACCCCCATTGACATATCGGGTTCCAGTAACTATACTTGCACCAGTCTCTAACTGTTTCCTAATAAACACAATGCATACGAACACCAAAAGGTTCCAAGAAATTAGGCATCGTAAGCCATTAATGGAACAGTACATGAGAATAGCCAGGAAAATATCTTACTTGATAAAGCTTGGCAAGTACTTCGGCTGCAAAACAAAATATGAACGAATCAGAGGTACAAACCAGATGGCACACAGGAAGATAGTGTGAAGAGTGGTATGAGCAAAATGATAAGTGTGTGGATTTTCTACTATCAGAACTGTACCTAATATATTATGTTCTCACAGAATTGTACAACATCAAAGACAATGAGTTAAGATCCTAGTTTCCTAACATGCAAAACAAGCCGATAGGAGATCAGCATTAAGCCCTCCGAAGTGAATAATCATCAATTTTCCAACCCAACATTTCAAGAATGTCCAAATAATCATCTACACCACAGATATACTTACATGGTGGGATAGATCAGCATCCATAATTACAACAAAATTGCCAGATGCATGCTTCAAACCATGAATGTAAGCCGTTCCTGAAATTGAAAATATGATTCAAGAGCCAGTTTCCTGTTACTATTAAACGGAAAATCCCAATTACATACCTAATCCAAGCTTCTTCGCTCTTGGTCTTAACAGCTGCCACATCAAACAGACAAAAGTAAGGAAATAAGCACTAATTAGACCTCTTCTAAAAAACAAATTCAGATCCAATATCAGGTAATAAAATTCTTACAATGTGGTCTTCTCCATATAATTGCTGCAATTGCTTTACAACTTCCTGAGTACCATCAGGACTCCCATCGTCCACAACGATTATTTCAAAATCAACATCCCTAAATAAACCAAGAAATAAGAGATTAGATGTATAGCCTACGATCTAATGTCTACACAGAAACACGGTATACTTGCAAGGAGAGGGATCACCAATGAATGGTAATTTAGAATTTTAGAGGTTCGAGTCAAAAACACCAAAATGAAATATAGACCGCTTTCTTAAACCTAGCCCACATTTTAGGAAAAAAACCATTGAAGAGTCCCTAGCTTAAGTAAAACACATCAGGCGATCACGAAGTCCACAATTTCTTAACAGTTTGAGTTCACAATGCTCTAACTAGTATATAGTTAGCACACACCATCAATGATAATTCATAACTGGATCCTCTTAACCTGTGATTTCTAGCGTTCCAAATCAGCTAAAAACAAAACTTAAATTTTTCTCCAGTACTGTGAGTATCTGCAATTCGGTTTCTCAAATATTCCAAAAGCAATTTATTGATTGGAAAAGTACAATACAATGAATTTCAGACAAGTATCGATTCCATCATGCGTTGTTATTCACAAGTCAAAATCAATGGAATTGATATATTTACTTAGAAATACAATTCAGCTCCGATTAAATTCTCATGAAACGATCAATTGTAATTCTACTATAACAAATAAAAAATTCAAAACTTCACAATCGATTCTCGTGAGAAAAGAGAGAGAGGTTGTGGAGATGTTTTTTTTTTTTTTACCGGAGATGCTTGAAGATGAGGTAGACGATGAGTGAAATGTTGAGTCGCTCGTTGTAGGTTGGAACAATGATACTGTACTTGTTCTTCTCTTCCATATTATTCTTTCGCGAAACCCTAGAAACTGTAGTAAACTTTTTAAATTCTTATATTTTTCTTCTTCGAATCGATGCAGAGGACAACAGAGATCAAACCGACTCAGATCTTTGACTCGCCTTGTTGACTCAGCTTTGTTTGTGTATTTTTCAGCTGAGTGGGAGACACTGTAGTTGGGCCAGGCCTGAATCCGGTTCATGGATTCCTTTTTATTATTGGGCCCAGACCTGGGCCCAGACTTGCCATTCATGGTAGGCTCGTGTTTTTATACAACGAGTTTCTAGTGCGGGATCTTTTAATTGTGCGGAATGGAATTTCAGGTCTGACATGTGGGAAATCCCGCACCTTATAATTTTTATTATTTGCAAATCTATCATTAGAAATTTTACTTCATAGCTCAAATCTAGAACAGTTTCCTGTTCTGATACTCAAGATTGTGTTGATGATTTCATGAAGAAATACTTAGAATAACACTTGCTTGATAATAAGCTCTTATTGGTAATTACATGAGCGAATTACAAGTACATAGGATTGAATCCGTGGAATTTCACCAAAAAACAAAAAAAAACAAAAAACTCACATAAGAACCATATCCAAAATGAGTCTTGCCTACAAACATAATACAAGATGATGATATGCAGATTATTCCAGAATTTACAACCGCAAAGAGAATCCCACGAATTTAATCCTAGTCGTTATTCACATAATTATACATATAAGCTGAATTTCGATCGAGGGTAGAACTTCGATCAATCATCAGGTGTCCCTTTCTCCGTCACTTCCACTTCATCTTGTGACCTCTTCTCCGTCTCTTCCACTTCTGGATTTTTTTTTTGGATCTTCTAGCTTACTTTCTACGACATTATGTTCACCTTCATTGCTTGCGACAACCGATTCTTCAAGATTTTCCAGCTTAGCTGCACGATTGGCTACTAATGTCTTGTTATCATTGATTGATTCAATTTTGTTGCGTTCTTCTTCGCTTTCTTCCACTCTATAGTAAACCTGTCATATTAAGCACTTTATATTTACTGTTCCAAACTTTAAGTATCAGAAGATAGCAACAGGCTTGAGTTAAGGTCCTAAAATGTACACGTGATAGTCCAACGTGTCAATTATTATTTTTATTTTTTTTTTTAAAAAGCAGCACAATTACTAAACATATAAGCTCACTTTATTGATTCTACTTTGTCATTTAACTAACGATAAGAGAAACAGAAGAATTTGAAGGGAAGACCATACCACACATGTGCGTGCTGGTGAAAGTACTTTGAATGAGTTAGGGCGATTATTGAAATTTGTTTCGGGCACTCCTGGTATCCCTTCTGGAGAAGTGAAATGATCTACACCATGGCCAACCTGTCGAAAGTACAATCAAATTTGTTATATACTGAAAAAAACAAGTGACGTAAGGGTAAGCAATGAATTCAAATCAGTTTTTATGTCTGAAAATCCATAGAATCAGTATTTCTTCTACCACAGTCAAAATCGAAAGGAAGACAGGTTATGAATTGTGTTTAGGAAGGTTAAGAGCTTTTTCAACATGCAATGTTCAACAAGACAACAACTCAAGAACCCACAGAAACGAAATCAATTACGGGAATGCATGCATATAGTTATACAAGAGGTTCCTTACTCTTCCATGTCCACCGTATTCCCAAGCATCACTATCCAGTGCAACTCTATACTTTCCTGGCCAGCCACACCCAACTTTATACCTGTATGTTTCCAATTAAAAGTCACCAAGTTAAAAAGGAAAAAAAAAATTCCAACAAAAACAGTGTTATAAAACACAAATACATAAAGCTATGGCATAATATACATAACAGAGACAAATAATAAAGCTCTGGCATAATATAAAACACAAATACCCTTCATATGTATTCTCTGGATGAAAATTGAAGACAAAGACCAGATCTCCACGCTCAAAGACAATAACCTGTAATGTGTAACAATTAATCATGTCCTTGCATAAACTGTGGATTGCTGCTCGAGAATATTCTTACAATCTATATTAATAGCAATGTGTACCCAACTTACAAGTTTTAAACTTCTCATATTAGGATAATCGATATCCACTCAAGAAATTGGAACAGAATAAATGTATATCACACATGGGCATCTTTACCTTGTCTTCTTCATTTGTGCTGCTCACAATCTGCTTTGTTGATGCAAGGAATTGAAACTTCTCATCAAGCATATTCATCGCTCTGTCAAATGCGTTCATAAACTGAAGACAAGGAAACAAGATTTGAAAATTTTGCACCAAAGGAAAAATGACACCAAACATGCAAAGTAGATAAAAATACACTATGATGTCATAAAAATCATGTTAAGTAGGTGTCTGTAGCATTGTAGATTCATGAAGCTGCAGTATCATTATACATGCCCCACAAAGTTGCTATATCATAAACCAACACGTGGGGAAATCAAGTCCTATTCTATCAATTGTTTTCTCTCCAAGCTATTTAACCTATCTCATAAAAAAATAATTCTAATTAAGTCTAGGAGTTAATAAATCTAGTTTTTAAAGGTTAGAAAGTTATAACAAAATATGCACATCATTGGGATCAGGAATGACTGAAGAGAGAGAGAGAGAGAGAGAGCTAAAACTAATTTGTGAAAAAGAGATCTAAACCTTATATCTTAGGTGTTCAGTATCCACCAAGTTCCATTGGCGTCTGCATTTTTCATAACTCCACCCATTGCCTTCTCTAGGGAAGTCGATCCACTCAGGATGGCCAAACTGTAATTATCACACAAGACAAATAGCTTAAAAATTGAACCTATCTGTGAGAACAGTTAGAAGTCCATTCCAATTTGCAGTCTGGCTGTGCAACAGTGGAAATTGCCTTGGGAAAAATGCTGCCGTTTGATATTAATGTTCTAAGCAAAACATGATTATCTAATTAGTGGTAAAGAAAATTAGTTATTCCCCTTTATGAACTCATCTTTTAACACGTTGCAATGTATGGTTCAATACCTGTTGGGAAAGGAAAAAAAAAACTGACCCACCTGGTCTGAGCCAAAAGTTTTCTTCCTTTTGCAAGATTTGAATTTTGTTGAGGCTATCCAATCAAAATCTTAAGAAAAAGCCCCTTTCATACTATATAAGAGCAAAAACCTAGGTCTGACTGCAGTGACTCCTAGAACTTAGCAGGTAGGATTTGTGGCAGTGTGCTTACCTCATTCCCCATAAAGTTAAGATAGCCATCGCCTCCTATGGCCATAGTTATGAAATGTATCATCTGCAAAAGATAAATATAATAATTATAAACAAAAGAAATAGATGACAACAGTTAAGAGTAAACCTAACATATACAAATTCTGCAGTCATTTGTATTATAGATCTGAAATGTAAATTAGTGTCCTATGCAATTATCTTAAAAAATTTCAGTATGATAGGGCTGAATATAAGTTGAAGGACCTGATAATATCACCTTTGAAGGAGAATTATTTGTCATGGTATAGCCGTATAGACCATCAGCCAGCTAAGCTATGAAAGAAACAACTATGTAAAATAAGTGTCTCTGATTTGATACATAACATACCTTGTGAAGAGCGATCCCCCGGTCAACAGTAGGAGAAGCATCTGTTAAACTAGACATACCAGAATACATCTCTTTATCCATTAAGAGAAATGCCATGGTCTTGTCACCTACAATGGCCTGCGTAAATAGAGCAATTCAAAGGAAACTTGTAAAGAAACAGTAAACTAACAATGGCTAAATTAAAAAGAAATTTAAAAAAAAAAAAAAAAAAAAACAGAAGCAATGATATTTTCTGATTTGGCAAAGGAGATATATTATAATGAAGTCTTCTATGTTCCTCTTTTCTTTCTTATTCTTGATTGCCAACCTCTGACTTACAAGGTTGAGACACATCCAATTAGACCCTAGTCGGACCTACCTAAAAGTAATGAGAATAAAAGAACATTTCAAACCTGGTCATGACTTTCGGCATAAGCTACACACTTCTCAGTGTATCTCCTATTTGTCAAACTCCACAATATTTCCTTCATGGACCATTCTTCATCTTTCTTGTTCTTCAAATAGTCCATCCACTGGTCAGGGATGCCCATTGCCAAACGGTAGTCAAAACCAATTCCTCCCATAAAGACAGGCAAACTGAGTCCAGGCATACCAGAAACATCTTCAGCAATTACAGTTGCATCTGGCAAGATATTGTGAACCAGACAATTTGCCAGCATCAAATAAACAATAGCATCAACATCTGTGGTCTCGCTGAAATACTCACTATAATTCCCAGTAAAAGTCATGTTGATCCCATGGTGATGATACAACATTGAAGTTACTCCATCAAATCGAAACCCATCAAATTTGTATTCCTCAAGCCACCACCTCAAGTTGGACAAAAGAAAACGAAGCACTTCCCAGTTGGCATAGTTGAAGAGCCTACTATCCCATAGTGTATGGTAACCTCGATCTCCAGTGTGAAAATATGACTCTTGCGAGCCTTGGCCAACATCATAGCCATTAAGGCCATCAGTCACATTGTTACTTGCATGGCTGTGAACAACATCCATCAAGACCCTTAGACCTAAGCTATGGGCTTTATCAATTAGATACTTAAGGTCCTCAGGTGTTCCAGATCTGCTACTTGCAGCAAAAAAGTTTGTAACATGGTACCCAAATGATGCATAATAAGAATGCTCCATCACAGCCATCAATTGGACTGTATTATAGTTATTTGCCCGAATACGGGGCAAAACATTGTCAGCAAATTCTCTATATGAACTCACACTGGGTTCGGAGCCACTCATTCCAACATGAGCCTCATATATACGTGGGGCATGGGGTTTTGGAGGTCGAGGGTACTTAAACTCATACCTGCATATTCAAAGAAAAGAATGGGTCAGCAGATTACTTAACAACCGCCTTCTTTTTTTAATTAACTAGAAGAAAAAGATACCAAGTTCCTCAGGCTGAGCAATGTCAAATTATAGACTTATAGTTACAGAAGACCAGCATTAAAATTACACTGAAGATTCTACAACCAACACTAAAATATGAAATGACCATTTAAATCATCCATTTCTCTCAGAGTGATAACTGATAGCCCTTCAAATTCTTTCGCTCAATTTTTGCCAAAAGAATTCACTTTGACAAAATTAAAAGAACAGATTGGTACCTTTCCGACGGTGGTGGGTCCCAGTACACACCATCATATGGTGCAGCAAATCTTGTAGGGTCCACAGTGGCATACTTTATCCATGCAGGAATTCGATCAATCCAATCCCCATTGCCAAGCTTGAATTGGAACTTGACTCGTGAATTGTGAGGAATGACTGGAATTCCATCAGAATCAGGAATTTTTATACTCCAGACACCATATTGATTCTTTTCCATCTTGTGGTTGGTACCGTCCCATCCATTGAAGTCCCCAATAAGTTGTGCTTCCCTATGTTATGATAGATAAATCCTAATTTAAAAACTAACATATGGTATGAGCAAAGATGTGAATAAATTTGTATTCAAAGAATTTTCATAACAATAATGACTTACTCGGCTGCAGGGGCCCACTCACGGTAGACAATGCCGCCTTCTTCTCCTCTGTTGAATCCAAAGTTCAAATAACCTACGGAACAGAGGAAGAATATTAGGATTTACATTGAAGTTACTATTTAATCAGATCACAGAAGACAAAAAGAAAAAAAAAAAGAAGAAAAAAGGAAAAAAAAAGGTCATAAAACATGTAATATACACCCAGAACAAATGAACACAGTAATAAGGTAATTTTTAGGAAAAGCAGAAACCATTCAACAAGATATTTGATCACGCAAGAAAGTTACATGTCAGTCAATATTCGAGGACAGTTATCTCATATGGATTCTTACATGTGATGTATCAGTCAATTACTTAATAATGCTTTCATATGCAAATGTACATTGTTGAATTATTTACCACACTATGTTTCAAGAATGAGAGGAAGAGGAAACATAGGGGTAAGATAGATGATACAAATATTACCTTTTGCAAATTCCTCAAGACTTCCTTCATAATTTTCAAGAAGCCTTTTCTGTTCTACATACTTCCTCACTCTACATTTGAAATGATCTTTAAATGGTTCCAAGCCTGGATCAATGCTCAAGATTCCAATATTTTCTGTATCATCTTCTGCGCTTACCATGGTTGAGTTGTCATCAGTGAGAATAGCTGAGATTGGGGAATTGTGCTCCACCTGGAGATGTAATGGAATAAGAATAAAATAAAAGCACTGGCTTACAACTTACTAGTAAGCAATATACTCTTGATTAATATATCTGAAAGAGAGAACAGTGAAACAGTTGGTTAAAATTCTTGTACTTCTATAGTTCAGAACTGCTAATGTCCGTAATCTACTATTTTATGATTAAAGGAATGGAAACAAGGAAAAAAAGAACAAAATAAGTCGATATCTAGATGCAACATGCATGAAGAATCAGTAAACACCATATCTTCATCATGTTTAGAATGAAACAACCAGTCTTGATTGAAGTTCAATTACAAACCAACCCACTAACAATGTTAACAACTCAATCAATAAAAATATATGAGACCATGAAACATATAACTGGCTCCCAAAAATAAATTTGCTGATGAATATTCCACTCACACATAATTTTTTAAAAAATAAATCCTTAACACTCCTATTCCATGTTAGAAGTGTCACACATACCCTTTGGTACACCGGGATCCTTGACGAGAATACGTGATGCCTAAGGAGTTTTTGAGATCCACACGTTACTTTGATTGGTAGTTGTTTGGTACACCAGCTGGTTCTTGCAGCCTGTTAAAAAGATTAAGCAATCCATAATCCATTATTAAACTAATTGAAAATGATTCTAAACAAATGGAACACATAGAAATAACTCATGAATAGCATCTCAATGGAGTAAGCTACTTTGCAATTTCAAAAGCAAGACTGTTAGACTGGTATTCACCAAGAGCCGATATAGACAACACCAGTAATCTTTCTCGATTCTATCTTTACACTTCCATTCATTACTGACCATGAAATTAGATCCACCATCCAGGTCATGAGGAATATTTTCGATAAGAGAAGTTACCAAGAAAATGAGCCCATCAACATCATAATTCGATTCAAAGCTGACTCGACGATCAAGGTATCTACTACTTTTAAGCTTCAATAAGGAAGAATTTAGAAATTCTTTCATTTCAATTCAAGACACATGAGATATACTACATACATATTGCTGCTAATCAGATTCAGAGTAAGATAAAAACATTAACGTATCGAACATCAAAAACAAAAACACTTTCATTTCAGCTGAAAAAATCAAACACTGATGATCACTTCACAAGTATTGACTTGACATCACAGTCAAGCAAGCACTAGAACCGATTCAAATTTCCAAAGTCATTTGACCACTAAACATAACATACTCATTTGCAGTGACTCTCACTCCATTAGAAATCCCGAGAAACAATTACAAACTAAAAAAATAATAACAAATTCGAAAAACGAAAAATGCACAGAAACTTGAAGTTGATCTTTTTTACCTTCGTGTAGTCTCTGCTTGAAGAAAGCGAAGAGGAGCCAGCACGGGGCGTCGAAACGAGACCCAAAGAAGAACTCAACATCTTCTCCAATTATAGCTTGTCTTCTTCTGCATTTCATGCGAGTAACGCAGCTTTATTGAGCTGAAAAATCGAGCCAATTGTACGAGTACACATTCACACATTCAGGAAAAATCTCAACCGATGGATGTCTCAATCAATCTCAATCGGACCCACCATCAAATATAACCTTTTTTTTTTAATTTTTTTAATGATAAATGATTTGATTGCTGTCAAAGGCAAGTAGGCAACAAACAAGCAAAGCAAAGCATATACTACACGTCACACGTGACTTCTCAGTGACCGTCGAAATTCGTGAAATATTTAAAAATATTACAATGATCAGGCGGTCGTGGACCGATCACGAAAAGTGACCGACTTAACGCACGAATCAAGATCCTACAAAAGTCCCGAAATCAGATGGCTATGATTCATTCACGATGATTTGGCATCAAGATTGGTAATATGATATAATTCCTCTACAGTTGTTGCCACGTCAGAGTTCCCGAAACGTTATAGTACCAAAAACACCCTAATAGTTTCCAATAGGACTAATTGCACAAATTCCCCTGAGTTTAGGTATAATTGCATGTATATGGAATTTTACCCATAATTGCACAAACATCCCTTGTAATTAGTTGACTTCGTTAAATCTAACCATTGTCCACAATTTTAACGAAAAAATAACTAAAGTGCCCCTAGTTACCTATTTTATTATTAATTATATATATATACTTTATTTTTTTTGACAATTTATATATATACTTAAAATAATAATTTTATACAATACTTAATTTATTTATTTAACAATTTTTATAATCCATTTTTTAATCCATTTTTTATATTTTTATAATCCATTTTTTTAAATAAATAAATTAAGTATTATATATAATTATTATTTTTAAGTATATATATATATATAATTATTTTTTAAAATATATATATAATTATTTTTTTAAGTATATATATAAATTGTCAAAAAAAAGAGTATATATATAATTAATTATAAAATAGGTAACTAGGGGCACTTAAGTTATTTTTTGGTTAAAATTGTGGTCAATGTGTAGATTTAACGAAGTCAACTAATTAAAGGGGATGTTTATGCAATTATGGGTAAAAATTCCATATACATGCAATTATGCCTAAACTCAGGGGTAATTAGTCCTTTCCAATATGACGACAATACCCTGACTCTTTTGTATAACGCGAGTCTTAAAACGAAAATTCCAGTGTAAAACAGCTTGAGTGGTTTTGCAATTAGGGTTTTGCAGAGACAGCTTTTTGAGAGAGAAAGAGAAAGAGAAATACAGAGTGAAGCGATGAGCAGGAGTTTGGGGATACCGGTGAAGCTACTACACGAGGCGTCGGGGCACGTCGTGACGGTGGAGCTGAAGAGTGGAGAGCTCTACAGAGGAAGTATGATCGAGTGTGAAGACAACTGGAATTGCCAACTCGAGAACATCACTTACACTGCTAAGGTACTCTTTTTGTATTTTTTTTTTAACTTTTCATTTTTGTTTGTTTCGTTTTGCGATTTCTCGCTTATTAGTAATAAAACCCTAAATTTCACCAACTCAAAGCGAAACTTGTAAAAACTGCGTTTCACCCCATTGGATGTTAAACCCTAATATTGTGGTTTTAGGGAAATTATGATATTTAAATTTTAGGTTTGGATTAATTTTGAAGGTCACTTTGTGTACGTTGAATTACTATGGCTTGCTCTTACTGTATAAGAGATCTGAATTGGTGCGGAATTCAACTTATCTTAATAGAATTTGTAAAGGGGGGGTGCAGGATTTTAATGCAGTCTTGTATAAGTACCGGGAAACGCTATTGAAATTTTTGTATCCGAATTTTGAAGAAAATTAGTAAAAAATTGATTGGCAATGAATCAATGCCAAGCTTTTTGGCATACTTTCATTTCTTATTGGTTTTAAGTCATCTGTTTTGGACGATGAAACTTGTTTAAGATAAGTGAAGAATATGTGTACTATTGAAGTAGCGTCATTGTGGCAGTTACTGAGTGTCGGGGATTTAAGAGATTCAGCCAGTAGATAGTTACTTATAATCCATACTTTATCCCCTGGTAATGGTTAATGCATAGGTTTGCATTTATGGACAAAAATTATCTGTTAATAATAGTTTCAACTTGAATAATTAGCGCATACTTTTCCAATGCCATTAGTTGCTGAATTCAGTTTCTCTGTCTACAGGATGGAAAGATCTCACAGCTTGAGCACGTTTTTATTCGGGGCAGCAAAGTCAGGTATTACATTGTATATGTTATTTTGGTTTTTGGAACCAAAATAACCAAACAAACCATGTCTTGAAATATTTTTAGACTTTGAATGAATTATTTTCTAAACATTATGAAATTTCTGCAGGTTTATGGTCATACCAGACATGTTGAAAAATGCTCCAATGTTCAAGCGTCTCGATGCTAGAATCAAGGTATGCTTCCATTTGTAACAAAATATATTCTTCTAAATTGCTTACTTGCTAAACGGTTTCTGACTTGCAATGGTCTTTAAATCTTGAAGGGTAAGAGCTCATCAATTGGAGTTGGGAGGGGCAGAGCTGTTGCAATGCGGGCTAAAGTAAGTTTTCCGTAATTTATATATCTCCAGCTTTTCAAATATTTTTTGTCTTTTTGGGGTCTCCAAAACAACCTACTTTTGGAACAAGTATCTAATGTAATTATATCATCATAAGTAAATAATGTAATTAACCTAAGCGAAACTCAACACTGCAAAACTTATTTAAATTCTTGGAATGAGAACCGTGACTGTTAGGATATAGGTTACTGTGTCGAGAACCAGTACTACAGTTGCAATTTTATTCTTTTTCATACTGTTAAATTAGTGAACTTCGGAGAATTTTTCTATTTCTTGTCGTGCATAATTTGTATTTGTGAATGGTTCTGACTTCTTATTTTGTTCTAATTGCAGGCTGCAGCAGCTGGCCGTGGTGCAACTGGTGGTAGGGGAGTTGTACCCCCTGTAAGGAGGTGATCTTCCAAGCGAAGGACGGTTCTTTATTGCCCTCTCTCCGGATCACTATTGTCAGTTACTGTAGGTTATCTGAGTACGGTGTTTCAGTCTAGGACACCTGCTCTTAAGGCCCTCAAATTCAGTGTAAAATGATTGCTAGGTTCCGGCTTAAGTAGTTCCAAAGGTGGACGGAAAACATAAAGAGATCATATTACCTAGACTATCAAAGCCTGGTTTTTGTAGTAATGTATTGAATGCTACTAACTTCATATTTTAATGGCGTGTTTTGGATTTATAACAGTTTTCTTAATCTCATGATTATTCTATTTGCCTATTATGCCCACGCTCGCTACATGCTTGCTGAACTCTTTCGTGTTATGTAGGGGCACATCGTCGTGTACCCAGCGCCCTGCTTATAATATATTGTGCCTTTGTCATATTTTGATTTTCCAGGAGAAGTCCGCCGGTTGTGATAATTTGAATGGGAAGTTAAAAAGAAAAAACTTCTTTCTCAGTTTGCTGATTATAGCTTGAGAATTATTAGAGCAAAAAATTAAGAGAGAAAACCGAAAATAGCCATCTAACTTATCATACTTTTGTTTTTAACCACTTTTGAAATTATAATTGTTAATAACCACTTTTTTAAAAAACTTTCAGTGTATGTCCGTAAATTACAAGTATACCCCTGAAATTAGTTTTCTTTTTTTAAAACCTTTAAACTTGAAATCATGACTAAATTGAAAATGTCAAAACTTGAAATCATGGCTAAATTGGAAAGTCCAAACTTGAAATCATGCCTAATTTGAAAATGTTGAAACTTGAAATGTGGACTAAATTGAAATTAGGCTTAGGTTTTTTTTTCCCCAATTCTTCTTCTTCCTCATCTTCTTCCCCAAATCCCCAATCACTGCCACAGTCATCAAGGTAAGGGCCAATCATCGCCGGAGCTGGGGCAAACATCGCCGGACGACGTCGACTGGGCGTCAATCATCGCCGGACGTCGTCGGCGAGCTGCTTGGGCTCCCTCGCCGCTGGTTCGCACGGAGCCCAAGCAGCTCGCCGACGACGTCCGGCGATGATTGACGCCCAGTCGACGTCGTCCGGCGATGTTTGCCCCAGCTCCGGCGATGATTGGCGGCATGGAGGAAGAAAAAAGAGAGAGGATCGGGGAGAGAGAGAGAGCAGAGAAGAGAGAAAGAGAGAGAGAAAAGGAGAGAGAGAGGTGATTTAGGGGTTTTTATATCAGGGCATTTGCGTAATTTCTTAAAAACATGGTTAAAAACAATTAAAAGTATGCATGTGGTTAAAAAAGAAAATCCCATAAGTAAATGGGTCAGTTTTGGCAATTTCCACAAAAATTAATGGTATTTTAAACACATAATGTGTAATGGCCATCATAATTATTGATGAAGACAACAGGAGGAAAACCACAATATTAAACAAATGTAGCAGTTCTGATACTCATAGCTGTTAATCTAATTATTACATCAGAAACAAGACAAACATATAATCCTGTGTTTATATCAGATTAGTGGAAGTAGCCATAGAGTTCCAAGAAGCAGATGCAAAGGTTCAAGGGGTTAGATGCATCTGTCGTCGGACCTGTAAGAACCACCCTAAAGAATCTGAATGGAAGCAAGGCATTCGGTCCGATTATTGGCCACGACGCAAACTGACCCGGTTTGCACAGTGTTTGATCGTTCTCATGATCTCTCAAGTTTGTCCAAGTCCTCCCATCCAGTGAGCCCTGCATTCACACATTACCTCATCGTTAGCATTTCTTCAAGAGAACATAAAATCCGAGGGAAATTGCTGCTGAAGATCATCTAACGTCTTTACCTGAAAATTCCAGAACCTATTGTAAGCCCTTGAACCATCCATTCTCAAGGTGTAGTGGTTGCACATTAGCTGCATAAAACACATAACATTAGTTCAGATTTTCATGTTCTCGATATTGTTACACTCTTAATCTCATAACATGGCGTGAGCGACTGCATAGAGATGGTACAGAATACACTTTTGTGAAGAGTGTCACTGATCAATCTAGTGTAAAGAAAAGTAACCTGATGATCTTGGCCAATGTCAACCATCCACCATGCACACTGTTGTCCATCTTCCATTCGAGGTCCGGCAAAAGATGTTCCCTGAAGTGAAGAGCGAAATGTTATCATTCAATTACGACAAAATGAAGCTAAGAGTGCCGAGGATTTCTGCAAGGATTTGATTCATCATATCATACCTGGTAAGTTCTTGAAACCAACATTTTAGGATCAGTGAATCTTGAAGTAGGACTGCTAGCTGTGATGGTAATTCTCTGGAACATACAATATAAGAGAATAAGGAAATTCTGTACGAACAATTCATTCACCTAGCAAGTGATGGAAAATATATAATCAAAAGCAAATAAATAAATAAAAACCGGGTAGTTTATCACCTTAGACAGAACGGGATTAACCCATTGATGTTCCCCAAATGATGTGCCTGCGAAGTACAGAACTCCATTGCTGTCCCCGTCACATATGTACTGGAGCTCCTTGAAACTAGATCGTCTATGTTGAAATCTTACACTGCAAAATTAAAATTTATGTTAGCGAACTCTTCTCTTTCTATATAAGGCATTGCTCTTTCAAAGATGATATTGAAAGTGTCAGATTCTAAAGACTTACTTTTGGCCATTTGCTGGAGCTGCTGATCCATATTCTATAAAACCGATAGCCTCTTTCACCTTAGATATTGATAGAAGAAAAATTAATAAGATCGTAAATGTAAACAAGAAAAAACAAATAAATAAAAGATCAATGTTTTCTGTTAAATTTTTTGACCCAAAAAAGAATTTTGAACTCACCAGATAATCCAGAACAGAAATGTGGCTACTAAGACAACTGTTTTCCAACTGCAAGATCATCACACAAGGACAGCAAGTCAGGTTAAGTTCATGTTAATGCTCTTAGAAGACTTATGATGGTTTCTATAACCACATCATAGATACCTTTTTAAGCAAGGCATGTGGCAGTAACGGAAATCGAACAAATGGCAGTAAGTCATTAACTGACTGAAGCCTCCTCTCCTCAAACAGGAGTTCAGGAGTATATTTTCTCATTAGTTCATCCACCAACTCCCATCCGCACAACTCCTTTCCTTTCATGCACCACATTAAAATAGCATTGAGAACTCTTTCTTCGGATGTCACCGTCAGGTCTGGGTGCTGCAAAACCCATGATTCATTATGAGATAAATTCAATTAATCAAAGACCAAACCAATCATGACTATTGCTTCCAACAGGGAAGACCATAATCACTTGTTATCCTAATCCATAGTGGGTTTCAAACATCGAACGTTTTCTTCCTTTAACAAACTGAATGATAAGTACAATTCTATTCTCAAATACAACAACAGGTCCAACTCCTAACATAAGTTGTCACGACCTGAAACGGAGGTTGTGATGAATGAGAGATTTTTCTTTCGGATAGTTGAGGAAAAAAAATTCTCATTCATGTACCTTGGTCTTGGGCTGTGACATGTGTACTAGAGCTAATTCAGCAAAATACACAAAATTTCTACAATTCCAGTTGTATTTCTTTAGTCCATACGACCATACAAGTAACAATATATTTTCATCGAATATACTAAAGAGAACACCCTCCATGTTATCTACAACTGATTAGGGTATGGCAGAAGAATATTTATTGTGCCACTACTATCACAGTTCCGAGTATTCAAGTAGGTAACAGCTCAGCTCCATTCATGGAGCACTTGCACCCTTATAGTCACAAATTTACTAGAAAGATAACCTGATTCTATGAGAGAATAAATGTTTATAAGTGCATCTATCCTCATTCTTCCGTTAACCCTCAATCTAACAAGAAGTTAGCTTAATAAAAAAATGAGAACCTACCCGAATGATGCTGCTAAAAGTTGCCACATCGAACAAGACAAAGTCAAGGCTTGCGGTTGTGCAATAGTCGAAGTGCATTGCGATTTTCCTTTCACAAGTTTCTTTGATAAGTTTACATGATGGAATGGATGAGACCGCTTGGAGGATTGGACATACTGAGTCCTGCAACAAAGTTAAACAGTTAGCTCTAAAGCAACGGCACTACTAGTTTGCCAAATTTGTCTTCTTCCTCGTCCATTAAACTTGTGTTCATAATAGAAAAACTGATGTTGTATGACCTTCATCCACTAGGAGAACTCCATCCCTGCATATAATATGTACATGAAAGATATTAATATTTTATAACTTAATTATCATAGAAGGGATCTCTTCTTTTGTTTTCAGAAGGCCGAAATCGCAAGTCACTTCTCCGCTCATTTAGTTTCTAGTCATACAAAAAAGAAACATAGCGCAATAGTGACAAGAAGAAAACAATGCTAACTGCGATTTTCAAATTAAGGTATTTGATATGGAAGGATATTACTAATCTACCTCCGAAAGGCATTCCAAAAACAACTTGCAGCATTCCTGATGAAGAGGGGTAACTCCAAATTGATCGGCCAATAAGAGAAGCTGGAGTAACAAGCTACCAAAATCTATGGAATCTTCAATACTGAGCTCACCACTATACATAAATTCAAGCATAATGTTGAATGCCTCCAGTGACACTTCTCGTAAATGAATATCCGAGGAATTGCTCTCGATCATTCCGTTTGTAAACATCTGCCAATGTAAACAACTCATTTAAATTAATTTCTTCAAAATTGATAGAAAAACAAAAACAACTACAATCCAGAAGAGCGGATCAATCGATTTAAATGTTTGTTATTCCACTCTAAAAGGGGCATTAGGAAGCCTCAGCTAAAGGAAGAAAATAGCGTGTGCTTACTTTGGCAAATGGTACACTCCATAAGCTGAGAATAATCTTATGAGACTGCACAGCAAGACCATGGCCATCGATGTAAATGTTTATGTCACTGTACTCGCCGACTGAATGCAGCTGTTTGAGCTTCTGTACATTTATCGGTAGTCCAAACGGAAAAACCATACCACAATGAGGCTGAGTGCTTGGATATGATAATTCCACATTCTTACCAGAATCAAACAACTTTTTATTTAGTTTAAACCGTTCCATAGTTTCCACACACTGCTTCATCAATGGTGTCACTTGAAATTGTGAGCTCAAAGCCCATAAAGAATCAAGTTGGGGCTCTGAAATCTACATCAAACAAAAAGCTTCACTGAGATGAAATGCTGATGGAAAACTTGAAATGAATATCAACAGTTAGCATTTGCCTAAAGAAACAGATAATTTGAGCAGAAAATAAACAAAATGACAAAAAGTGAAAGTGAAAAGGAAAAATGGGATAATGTATGATTAGGACATGTTCCGGAGGAGCAAGCAGAGCAGTTAAACTACACCACTTTGAACCAACCACGATATCTATTCTCGATATTTTAAAAAATACACATAATTTTAGTACCAATACATTATTCAAAGTTGGAATGATTCTTGAATTAGGTAACATAAAGAAAAAAGATACCTGGGTGTGGCCTGTGTAGATATATTCAAGAAGTGCATGGAGGATTGGATATCTTACTTCTGGCAGATGAACAACTACACCTTCACCAGTCAAACTCAAAGGAAAATCACCAGATGTTTGTAAGATAACCTGGTGTGCAGGGACAAGCTTTTGCTCCTTGCCAACAATGAAGAACATGTCGGATAACTCCCAACTCTCGAGAAAATTTTCAAGTCCCCATTTATCATATCCCAAGCATTCATCTTTTACCTCCTCATCGCCATCCTCCTCCACCTCATATTCGCCACAATCCACTTGTTTCCACAGTAATATGTGATTCTGTGTCAATGGCAGCACATTCACATTTCTATAACCCACATGCTTGTCCCAGCTACTTAGCCCCACATACCGAACATTGCAATTCGGATTCGAATCTAGCCACTGAAACATAAGATTCTGAAAAGGGTATCTTCCTTTACCAACACTAATCAACCCATCATAGATACTAATCCAATAGCTCTGAAATGCTGAGGAACAACACAGACCAACACCAGCCACATCCACCACATCTTCCCCATCCACCTCAATTCTCAATCGACGGTTCCTATGACTACCAAGAATCACAGTATAATGAGGGCTATTGTCTCTCTTATAATGGTAGTGCTGACTTCCTACATTTTCCCTAAACACAACTGTGACATCGTTGTGAGCAAAAGCTTCAAAAGCCACACAACCCCTCCCAGCTTCCCGGAATTTCAAATCCTTCCTCCAAGCACACTCAAATGGAGGCACAGTGAGAAACTTCTTATCTATGCTCTCATTCATCTCTCCTTAGAGAAAATTACAAAATAAATAAATAAATAAAACAACACCCTTCTAACAAAAGAATCAACAATATTTATAACTTATAAGATCTAAGATACTGATAGAGCCGCCACCTTGTCTACCTGGAAAAAATAGATAGTTTTTTTTTTCGTTGAGGCAACAACACAGACTAACTACAAACAAATGGTACTTGAAATATACGACACAGTGTTGATAAAGAAAACACATAAGAATACAAATCATAACTTGTAGATGCTGACTAGGCAACGAGTCATATATGAGTCATATATGAGTCATACATGAGTTTTTTAATATAAATCGGATATTATTTCAAACATCCCTGTCAAGAACCACTAGAAATGTCCCAACTTTACAAAAAATCTAAACCCACTAACAAACTGTTGATATCAATCAGAAACTCGCTATCAATTCTACACCACAATCTTATCCTAAGTACAAATCAAGATCAATTGTGAAATAAATTTTACAAAATATAACCTGAAATAGGCCCATCAAATCCAGAAAAGAGACAACAAACACATGAAATGGACATGGACATGGCAAGTAACAAGAAAAATATCAGCTTTGGATCAACACAAGTGAAAAAACAAAAACAACAAAAAAAACTTGCGGTGTGCGTTATAAATAAAAATAAAAATTCTCACCTTAAAGAGAGAAACTTTTGATGTTAGCGAACTAAACACGAAACTTCAAACTAGAAACCAGAGATTCAGAGACAACCCAGAACAGGAAAATAAAATAACATCTTGGCAGATTATAAAATAATATATATATATAGAGGTTGGATTTTTTATTTTATATTTTTTTTGCAGGAACTTAATAAGTGATTGATTGAAGCTGAATTTGATCAGTGAAAGTGAAACGTGGCAGCTCGACATGTGAAGAAACACAATTCATGAGTTTCTGTGTCTTCATTATCTTCGGACAGAGTCAGACAACCTCGAGATTCGTTATTTTTAACCAACAGATCATCTTTTTTTAGCATATAAACAGTCTCAATCGAACATTTTCATAAAAAAAAAACAAAAAATAAAAAAAATTCCGTTGCCGGGACTTGAACCCGGGTCTTTCGGGTGAGAGCCGAATATCCTGACCAACTAGACTACAACGGATTTTTATTTTAAGTATCCGCTGAAATTATTTTATAGAGATACAGATTCGGGTCCAAGATATTTGGGTCGGATCACGTTTTCCATTGACGACTGATCTCTGTAAAGCCTAACCTGATCGCACTCTAATTTCGTTTTCAATTCGATAAATCTCTTCGATTTTCAGGTTGATATACACACTAACTATACTCTATTGCACGCAACTAGTTCGATGAAAGGTCGCTGAGAAAAATTTTAACTTTACTTCACTAGTGATTAGATTCACGTACAAAAAATCCAGTGTTTTGATCTTTTGCAGATACGAGCGCTAGATGTCTTCTTGGCTGCTGATAATCATATCGATAATTGTAGTTTGGGTGGCTTCTCTATACAAAATCCTCCACGCGTCTCGTTCTCAATCCAATGCCGATGGTTTTATCGGCACTGGTAAAATTTTCTCCAAGTTTTGCATTTTATCACTGTTTATAGCTTCTTTTTTTTTCTGGGAAATTTTATTGATTGAACCCACTTTGTGTGTTGAATTTCAGGTGAAAAGAGAAATGTTTTGCTGGTTATTGCTCACCCAGATGATGAGTCCATGTGAGTTTGATATTAGTTACATTCAAAGAACCAACTTTTGTGCGTGTGTGTTTTTTTCTTACTTGATTTAAATTGTGAAATTGAGTTTCTTATTTTGTTAAAGCAAATCAATATGTGTGGTGTGATTCTTGCAGGTTTTTTTCTCCAACTATCAATTACCTGATTTCTAGGGGGCATAATGTTCACATACTATGCATGTCAACTGGTAATATTAATACAGTGTCAATTGATCAATAATTGTCTTTCCATTTATGTTCATTAAGTGACATTTGATTTGCTTTAGTATGAATTTTATTGATTTGAGCTTCATTGATGAGCTGTTCTTTCGTTTCGAGTAGGTAATGCAGATGGAATTGGAAATATCAGAAAAGATGAACTCTATCAGGCTTGTGCAGTCCTCAAGGTAATCTGTAACTTGTTGCGAAAACGGGGGTGTAATTTTGTAGCTAATTCTGGTTAAGTGTGGTACTTATGTTAACTTTTGATCTGTTTATACAGATTCCTCTCAAACAAGTGAAGCTCCTGGATCATGTTGATTTCCAGGTGACGATCTGTCTCTCCAAAACTTTCAAATTTCTCTTTTATCTTTTTTAACAAATTTCCAAGGCCTTCAATTCAATTTTATCATCTGTACTAGGATGGTTTTGGCAAATTATGGAATCGTAACTTAATGGCGGAAATTGTTGAAGAGGAAGTTACTTCTCATGCCATTAATTTGGTGAGATATTTCTCCTGTTAATCTCAATTAACTTTCTTGTTCTTCACAGTCACTTACTTTCTGAAATTTCGTAGATACTCACTTTCGATAACTATGGTGTTTCGGGTCATTGTAATCACCGTGATGTGCATCATGGGATATGGTATGTTAAAAATTCTTTCTAGTATCTTTCGAATTGATTTGTTTTGTTCAACCTCTCGAATCATTTGCCTACGTGATTGTTTGACATACGTATATTTGGTCCGATACAATTGCAGCAACTTCTTGTCCAAAACTTCACAAAGAGACATTGAGACATGGGAACTTGTAAGCTTCATTCTTCTTTTTCTTATTGTCTCCAAAATACTCTCTGAATCCAATCGTTGATTGTCCGTTTTCTTCCCCTCCACTCCCAGATCAGCACTAACATATTACGCAAGTATATTGGACCGCTCGATATCTGGCTGTCCATCTTTTCTGCCACACATCACTCCGGCAGTCAAATGCATTGCTTGCTAAACGAGCATCCTCGTAAAAGCTTTCAAGCAATGTCACAACACCTCAGCCAATGGGTTTGGTATGTATTCTCTCTATTCTGTTCTATACATCACAGCTCAACTCAAGCGCCTTTCGCTCACTAATACTACTTCGAATTTTGCAGGTTTCGGAAGCTGTTTGTATCATTCTCCAGTTACACTTATGTAAACACCCTCAGAAGGATTAACAGCAACAACAACAATTAAGCATAGAATGTGCCTTTTTAATCAGATGTATTGATATCTTCTAGTTTATATATAAATTTTCATTTTTGATTTACTTTTTAACCATTTAATACTTGATCATACAGAAAAATATCCACAAATGCCAGCCACAATTCATTACACACATCAACAACAACCCTTGTTATTCAAATAACAACAAATAAAATTGCAAGATTTACACTGCCGAAATGTTTTCTCATGCTGGTAAGTAAAAAAGAAGAAAAAAATGAAGATTTACTTTTTAGACACCAAATCAGTAGAGCCCAAGGGGCAACTTGTGTTGCTCACAACAATTGCTCTCCCCCTCTCGTTTAGATGTCTAATTAAAAAGTTATTCTCTTATAAGTTGAAAAGCTTCAACTGGTTTCTTCATCTGTGGCTAGAGAATCAATCTGACTGCTGCTTCTAGGAGGAAATTAGCAGGCTCAGTTTTTGCAGCATATCCGAACTTGGATGTACAATATTTACGGTGTACACCCGTAAGCTTCCCAGTTCCTGCCTTCTGATGGAATGTAACCATCAAACTTGAGCATTCGCTGCATGGATTTAAGAAACACCAAGTAATCAGAACACAAGAATAATGTAAACAGCCAAAACCGGCAACCAAAACACAGTCATGAAGTACTTACAGAAGTTGCTCTTCTGGGTAGTTGGAATGCCACTCACTGGTTTTGCTCCATTGCCTGAACCCACTAAGAGTACATTGTGCTGTGTATATTGCAGCAGCAGCTAACAGAGAAGGCGGAAATTTAAGCATTTCATATTCGACCAGGCAAAGCTCGATCATGAAAAATGACAGAAGCTCGAGCTGCTCCACCAAGGTCATCACAACAAAATTCTTCTGATTAGAACCAATCATTTGAAAATAAAGATGAAAAAGCTATGTGCAGTTTGTTAAAGTAATTTGTGTAATGTTGTTATTAGAAACCTTCTTGTCAGCTTCAGAAGCTTTGAGAAACCTCCTCATAAACACGTACGGAGTGGGAATCGAGAAATTGAACTGTAAGGTATTGAGCATTAACTTCTCCTGCAGGAATGAAAAGTGTATTAATTTTATAATTACCTCATTCTGTTCTAATAATTTATAAAAAGAAAAAATTCATTTTAATTGCAAAACTGCTTCAAACAAAGCATACCATATCAAGCACTTCTTGTCGGCTGTATGCCTTGTCGGATATCAAGATGAGATCCTCTACAACAGGAACTGAAACTTCTTCGTATTTGCATGCAAGAAGCATTGCTGTCACCCCAACCAGCTGAAGTTTCTTCCTGACCAATGGTTGTACAGCTAAGAATCTATCGATGAGATTAACAGTAAGATATAAAGTCTCTTCCATCAGTTCAAACTTGTAATGCACCTGTAATTCCGATAAGTTGTCAGTAATTATATTCACCATAATGGTTTCATTGCCTAAGCAATACAGAAGTAAGAAAACAATTTTATGTACCTACCTCAATCAACCAGTCAATGAGAATGCCTCTCATCCTCTCATTTATATCAAATTGCTGTGCCATATAGTTTGAGGCAATACAGCTAGAACTCTGTAGGTAAGCATTACACAAACAAATTTTAGTAAATCAACCAAAAGAGACGCAAGTATGTATATTCACTCTGCCGCTCATTTATAAACAAGATCAACAGCAATATAAATTTTGGTAAAAATTGATAAACAAGCAGATAATGTGGGAAAAAAAAATAGAAATTCTGGATCACCTCTGCTTTCCTGTAGAAGTTATATATGTCATCAATATACTCAACAACAGCAAGAGGATCATTTTTGTCTCCCATGTCTATGTCCACAACTGGCTCTTCAACTACATCTTCCATTTCAACCTCCTCCTGCAGACAATGAAAACATCAATGACTCTGATCCCAAGTGTTTGTTATCAGTATGACAGTATGTGATGACGAAGAGGCTTATATTCACAAACAGTAAAGAATATCCAAGTACCATGCGGTCAATCTCATCCAACATTGCCTCTGTGTGTTGAACAAACATCGGCACATCACCAGTTAGTCTGTACTCATCCACATCAATGATAGTACAATCCTCAGACTCACTAGAACTTGAGACCGACAAGGCTGCTTTCTTAGCTTCCTGTTAAAGTATTAAATTAACCATCAACCTCATGCATCTAAAACAACAACAATCAACATCGTTTTAAGTCACAAAAATGTTACCTCAGGTTTAGCTTTAAGTTGCTGCTTGTTAGCCAACTGGGCAGCAAACTTCCTAAATGAATAACAAAAACGTACACAAAAAGGCCAATTAAGGATTTAAATCACGGGTTCGAGTAGAAACAAGCTGAACATTTAGGAAAAAGACCAAATGCTGACCTAGTAATTGGTCGATGCACGGGAATAGGTGGGTTCTTCTTATCACAGATTGCATATCTTCTACAAGAAAGAAGGGCAAAAACAAAAGTGGGTAATTGTAAGACAAAAAACCCTGATTTAAAAATAATAATCATAGAAGTAAAATTTTAAATTTTCACTCATTTCAAATCTAAGGGTACCCCAGAAACCACCCTCTCTACTTAACATCTGATACTGTTTCGACTAGATTAAATTTAATTTGAGCTAGTTAATCAGAAACAAGACCAACAAAAAAATCATCTCAACCACAACAGAAGGACAGAGAGGGTAATCAAATGTGGGGAAATTGAAGATAAACACAACTTATGAAAATGAAATGGAAGAAAGTGAAAATTCAAATGCATTATTTTCATCACTACAAAGACAAAAGAAAATAAAGAAGGAAATCCCCACACCTTTTCCTAGAAACAAAAACAAAGAAATCAAACATAAGGGTTTTAAAGAAAAATTACTCTGACAAGGGTCTTTTGTTGACTGCACAAGGGCCGATTATGTTCCGATTAATAGTGCTCAATGCTCGCCGATTGTGACCGGTCACGGCCATTAACTTTCCTCCTCCGGCACGTAAGCCCCCTTTAAAAAATAACAATCAATCAAAAACCCGCATTTCTTGAATTAGGGTTTAACAGTCGAATTCAAAATTTAAAACAAATTTACAGTTTTCTTTCACACAAAAAGAGAGAGAATAAGAGTAGTTCAATTAAAAGCAGACCTTGATGATTTGTTGGTCCGATCACTCCTGGGTTGTTCTCGTCTGATCCAGCCATTTTTGTTTATCTACAAAAGAACAGTTAAAGAATCAGAGTCAGATAAATGTGAATCCAAAACCTTAAAACCCATCAATCAAATCGTGAAAATCGTTTAAAAAAAGATCACTTTTTTAAAAAAAAATACATTCGAAATAAAGAACAAAAAGAATCGATTCAAGAACAAACAAACAAACCCAGATCATAAAATCAAAATCCCACTCACCCAGCAACGTATCCAATAAATTTTCGAAAGAATTCTTTATCGTTTCAATCAAGCAAATCCAACTTCCAAGTGTGCCCCCTTCAAGTCTCCACTCAGCGACCACCTTCAACGACGACAACAACTGGAAAGCAAATCGAAAGAGAGAGAAATCACTCAAAGGAACTCCATTAGAGGACCCAACAATGGTGGGCGTGAATCTCTCTCTCTATCTCTCTTGTGGGGCTTCTTCAAATTCTTTAAAAAAAATTCTGGGTTTTACAGGAAATAGACCCGAAATGCGGATAGATTGTCTGCACATCACAACACATGCCCTTTCTAATATTTCAAAACCAACATTTCAAAAGCAACGGCTAGTAAATAGTGGCCGTTGGATCAATCTGATCGAAAAGTCGCGTTGCTTCTTTGTTGGTGCCTCAACGGTTACCTTGCATAGTTGCATGTGCTGTTTTTCAAAATGTTCGCTTATTTGGTATTTTATGCTCTTTTATTATTTATTACAACTTTCCCTATTATTTTATTAAATTTAGTTACTTTTATAATTCTTCTGGATAACACACAAGGGACCCCGGAATGCCCTAATTAATTTCTCAACGTCTTTATTTTATGCCATGTCATCCGGGACTAAATGAGTAAATGGATGAGAATATAAATTTTAGGTCACGTAAATTTATTTTTAAAATTATCAAATGCGGACCAATCTTCAAGTTTTTTGTTTAATCAATGCTAATTTTAAGTTTTGCATGATCTGAAAATTTGGTCATGTTGTCTGACTTGTCTTGCTCCGACACATATTTGTCTCGTCTCGATAAAACTATAAATTTTACCATGTATTTTTTATTTTTTTTAAAAGCTTTTACCATTGTTAGGATTCGAACCGCTAACTTAGAAGTCATTTACTCAAACTCTAAACTCGTCCATCTAGTAGTTGAACTACGTCCCTGGAAGCACATTATACGTGACTTGAAAAACTAATTGTGTGTCCTTAAAAATATATATATTATTATTATTATGAGTAATGCTAGAGGACCCAAAAAACCAACCCAAATTTTGGACCCAAACCCATGTGGCACACATCATATGGGGTATTGGAAAGAGTGAAGTGGGACCATGTTGTGTTTGATGTGTGCCACATGGGTTTGGGTCCAAAATTTGGGTTGGTTTTTTGGGTCCTCTAGCATTACTCTATTATTATTATTATTTGTCATGTGTCTTGTGTCATGTGTCTACACTATATTGATAGGCCCATTTATCTTGCCCTAACAAAGCCATATTACAAGCCCAAATAAATGGCTTATTATTTGAAGTTTCCGTACAATTATATTTTTGTTATGAATATATCTGATCTCATGGTCGCAATTGTTGATGAAAATTGCAATAATTACTCTCACTTTGCTTGCCTATTTATATGAATGAATTCCATTGTATATTGTATGTAACAATGAGAAGCAGTAAATAAAGCCATCTGATGAATCGAAATTTGTTCTCCTATTTATTGTTATATTATTTCTCTCCCATTATTTTCACAACAATTTTGCTGAATTTTTTTTATGAAATTACTGGTCTATCTCTTTATTTGATTCGTTTTGAAAAAAAAAAAAAAAAAATCATAAAACAAGATATTATTATAAATCATAAGATTATAGTGTAAATGATATGATATTTACAACTCACGCGTCACATCATTTTGACAAATACTCTAGACTGTCTAGAATAATTGCATTACTATATCTCTATTACAATTGCAAAATGAATAATGTTAGGTTGACCAAAATATTTGTCCAAAATAATATCCAAATAATGTGATAAATGAATTATCAAGATATTGTAAATCATGAGATTATGGTGCGGGTGATATGATCTTGACAACTCACATACACATCATTTATGTATGATTTTCGACAGCCTAGCATTACTCTTACGGAGATATTTTGTAGGTGGTTTTTATGTTGATCGAGTTGGTTGTTTCATTCACTAATTTATAGACTTTCTTTTTCCTTTTTGTTGATGAAAACTATTGTATATGCAAACTTTACCGCACGACGTAAGTTTATTATTATAGATTCACACAAATTCTCATCTCTCCTGATCCATTTTGATTTGGATGGATATTATTTTTTATATTCTGTAAAATAAAAAAAATAATAAATAAATAAATAAAAAATAAATAAAATAAAATAAAAAACTTTTTTGAGTAAAATAAAGGTCCTCAGCTTGTATGAGTAGCAAATCATGGATGTCCCTTAATTTGAAAAAAAAAAAAAAAAAAAAAAAAAAAACTTTCAAAACAATCTTTTAACTATTTAAGAAACGAACCGAAAATCCCGCCAAGAGTTTGACACCCACCATACCAAGAAATGAAGACCCACCTAGGGTTAGGGTTTCGTTTATCTTCTCTTTCCCTCTTCATCGTCTCTCTCATCAAAATCAAACCCATCAAACCCATCTCCATTTCCCTACAAGAAGTTCTTATATGAAGCTTTTCCTGTGGAAAGTCATTTGCATCATTTCCTACACGATAATTTTAATGCAGAAAATGTTGCTGGAGTTATTGAGAACAAGCAAGTGATCTGGCTCTCCTACTACAATCTCCAGGGTGTAAGCCACAGGCATCTCTCAGAGCTCGTCGAAAACACTTTAAGTGATCCGATCCGATTTGATCGGCATACATTTGTTATAGATCAAATGCGAATCAATTTCCATGTTTTTTTTTTTTTTTTTGTAAAACATTCCAGCTTTAAGGACATCTCCAATGGAAAGCACTAAAAATTACACCAAATCAATGTAAAAAGAGAATCTTGTGGGAATATTTTTACACCAATTTACCATTAATTAAATGCATAATTAATAAGTTAAAAAATAATTTAAATATATATATATATTAATATTGGTGTCATTTTATAGATCTAGACGAGATCTTTCCTACGGTATAAATTTTAAAATAAATATTATTATAAATAAGTGTGGGATGGTTAAATTATGAATTGTAATAAAACAATTTTGTGTTGATTTGACATTTTAATAAAAGAAATAATAATAAAAAAATATATATTGTTGAGTGAATAGTGCTCCACTAAATTTAGTGGAGCACTATTCACTCAACACTAAATATTATCTTGGTATTTGTAATTTAGTGTTGTATTGGAGTAACATTTTACACTAAGATAGTGTTTTTACGATAACATAGTGTGCAATCGGAGATGGCCTAATTACACTTATGATGCGTGATGTGTCTAGACTATATCAATAGGCCCATTTGTCTTGCCCTAACAAAGTCATATTACAAGCCCAAATTAATGGCTTAATATTTGAAGTTTCCGTACAAGTATATTTTGCTGATTTTTTTTTAATTTTTTTTTTATTTTTAATGAAATTGGTAGTCTATCTTCTCATTTGATTCGTTTTGAAAAAAATAAATACAAGATATTGTTATTTTCATATAGAATAAAGTTTTTGATTTGCTTCCTCTTCACTTGCTAGATTCCGGCATATATTCAATGTCAATTTTTTTATAAATAAAGTACTAATCTTCGGTTTATGTTTATCCATGCTTATTTTTCGCATCCACAAACATTGAATTTTTTAAAATAAATAAATAAATAAATAATGTTAGGCTGTACAAAATCTTACCCAAATAACTTGGCACATGAATAAACTAATTGTCAAATCATTTGAAGTGGTTTTTGGACTAATTTTTTTTTTTTGTTGGGTTGTTTAGTACTCTAATATTAGTATTTCCTTTTTGTTGATAAAAACTATATTTACAAACTTTATCGCATGAGATAAGTTTCTTATTATAGATTCACACGTAATCTAAATTCTCAACTCTCTTTATCCTTGTTATCCTGCCAACAAGGGTGTAGTTCAGCTTAGAGATGTTAAAAATTCCCATGGGTATGGGGCCCGCGGGGACCCACCCCGTTTGGAGCGGGTTTGGTACATGTTAACTGGGGTATGAGGCGGGGATGAGATTTAATTTTAAAACTCAATTAATTTTAGGGCAGAGAATAGTATTTTGGTCCCCACCCCGTCCCTATACCCTAATTAACATGTTGCATGGATGATTAAGAAACAAGAAACACAGTTATGTTACAAATTTTTTCTTCAATTTACTTTCAAAATATAATTGGTAAGAAACCCTTTTTTTTTATAAACAATTAAAATGTACTCTATTTTTTTTTTTTTTTTTTTTTTTTTTTTGGGATACAGGTATACATGGAGATGGAAGATGCATTGTCACATATTTGTCATTAGCACTTGTTATTAGACAAGTATCATGAGTTAAACATTCAATCTTTATTTTCTTTTGGCAGATTTAATTATGGTGATTTTATATTTCACTTTTATTTTTATTGAAAAAGCATGGTATAATATTCATATGTTTGGTAATTTAGTTTGCGATATACTTACTATGAATTAAAGTTTATTTACTTTTTTAACTAATTTTTTTCTTCAATTATTTAATATTTTTATAGAACGATTGACATTTGTGATTGTGGCTTATAATATAAGGTGTATAATTATTAATGTTGTCTTAATCAAACGAGGCAGGGCGAGGCAAGATGGGGCAGGTACCGGGAGCCCTATCCCCAAATGTGGATTCCTCATCCCAGCCTCAAGAGGGAAATGGGACGGGGACGGGAATCTTAGTTATATTTTGGTTTGGGGAATGGGGATGGTATCCCCACCCCGTACCGGCCCCATTGACATCCCTAGTTCAGCTGGTAGATGGAGTATGGACGAACTTGGGATTTGGATAAGTAAATGACTCTCAGGTCAGAGGCTCGAATCCTACCAATGACGAAAAAAAAAAGGAAAAAAAAAAAAAGAAAAAAAAAACTCTTGATCCATTTTGATTTGGATGAATTTTATTTTTTATATTCTGTTTCCGTAAAAGACTGTTTTTTTTTTTTTTTTTCTTTTTTTCTTTTCTTTTCTTTTTTGAGTAAAATAAAGGTCCTCAGCTTGTGTGATACAAATACAATAGATAATGGTATGAGTAGCAAATCATGGATGTCCCTTAATTTGAAAAAAAAAAAATAACTAACTTTCAAAACAATCTTTTAACTATTTTAAGAAACCAACCGAAAATCCCGCCAAGAGTTTGACACCCACCATACCAAGAAATGAAGACCAACCTAGGGTTAGGGTTTCGTTTCTCTTCTCTTTCCCTCTTCATCGTACCTCTCATCAAAATCAAATTCATGTCCATTACCCTGCAATTGGAAAACCCTTTTCTGGTTTCGATCGAATTGTCCAAAAACTCTTGAGAAAAAAACCTCGCTTGTTTTCAGGGCTAGCTGCAGATGGTGGTGATCATGGATGGGGAGAGAGAGGAAGAAGAGAGAGAAAGGGGAGAAGAGGTTGCTGCGGCGGTGGAGGAGGAGGAGGAGGAAATTGATCTGCCCACATCGAGCCCACGAGAGCAAATCGATGTGATTCATGAGATTTTTAGTGTGATTGAATTTGTAGCTCAGTTGGGAGACTATAGAAGAACACAGAGGAAAGAATGTTATAATCTAGCTAGGCGTATGAAGCTTTTGTTGCCGCTTTTAGAGGAGATTCGAGACTGTAATTCCCCGATTAATGAGGCCGGTCTTGCCAGTTTGTGTTGCTTGAAAAAAGCACTTGTTATGTCAAAAAAGCTTATGAGAATTTGCAATGAAGGAAGCAAGACTTATCTGGTCAGCTTCTCTTGAACTGTGAATTGGCTTTTGATTGAATATTTTCATTTCTGTTGTTAATTCTTTTTTCTTTTCTTTTTTTTCAATTCTTGTTCAGGCATTAGAGATGGAGGCATTTATGATTAAATTCTATGCCATATATGAAAAATTAAGCCAAGCTTTGGATAATTTGCCTTATGATGAACTTGGGATCTCTGATGAAGTGAGAGAACAGGTAAATTTTGACTCTGTATTATATTAAACTTGTGATTCATTAAAAATTTCCAAGACAAGTTTACATATGATAACGGTTTCAGGTTGAGCTAATGGGGATGCAACTTAAACGCGCGAAAAGGAGAACAGATACACAGGACATAGAGCTCGCAATGGATATGATGGTGGTCTTTTCGAAGGAGGAAGACCGGAATGCTGACAGTGCCATAATCGAAAGGCTAGCGAAGAAGCTTGACTTGCACACCGTGGAGGACCTGAAGAATGAAACTATAGCTGTAAGGAATCTTGTTAAAGAAAGAGGAGGCCAGAATTTAGAAAGTACAAAGCAAATGATAGATCTTCTTAACAAGTTCAAACAAGTTGCAGGAATGGAAATTACCAATGTGTATATCGATCCAGTCATGCCTAAATCGCTCGAAAAATGTCAATCTTTTGTCATCCCACATGAGTTTCTTTGTCCTATAACATTAGAGATCATGACAGATCCTGTTATAGTAGCAACCGGGCAGGTAATTAATGTTACATATAATTTGCTACACATTCTCTAATATGTACATTTTATTAAAGATTTGAAAGCTTATGTGTTAATGTCTGTTTTTTTGAAGACATATGAAAGAGAGAGTGTACAAAAATGGATTGATTCGGGGCACCGGACGTGTCCTAAAACAAGGCAAAGTCTAGTTCACCTATCGCTTGCGCCAAATTACGCGCTCAAGAACCTGATTCAGCAGTGGTGTGCGAAGAACAAATTTAGACTTCCGAAGAAAGATGATCAAGCAGCAAGCTCAGAATCCTCTACTGCAGAACAGAAAGATCAGATATCATTGTTGGTCAGAAAACTATCCTCTAGTAAACTAGAAGTGCAGAGAGAGGCGGTGAAGAAGATACGAATGCTGTCTAAAGAGAGTCCAGAGAATAGAATTTTAGTAGCTAACAGTGGAGGAATCCCACCATTAGTACAACTCCTCTCATACCCTGATTCGAAGATTAAAGAGCATGCTGTTACAGCTTTGTTGAATTTATCAATCGATGAGACTAACAAGAAACTTATAACGAAAGAAAAGGCGATAGTTCCTGTAATAGAAATCTTGCAGAGTGGAAGCAGAGAAGCTAGAGAGAACTCTGCCGCGGCTTTATTTAGCTTATCAATGCTTGATGAGAACAAAGTAACTATAGGATTATCGGATGGTATCCCACCATTGGTAGATTTGTTGCGCGATGGTACAATTAGAGGCAAAAAAGACGCAGCCACTGCGCTATTTAACTTGTCACTCAATCAATCAAACAAGGTCAGGGCTATTGATGCTGGAATTGTTCTGCCATTACACAATTTACTCGAAGACAAAAACTTGGGCATGATCGATGAGGCACTCTCCATTTTCTTGCTCCTTGTAACACATCATGAGGGACGTCAGAAGATTGGGCAGCTCTCGTTCATTCAAACCCTTGTCGAAATCATCAGGGAAGGGACTCCTAAAAACAAGGAGTGCGCGACAGCAGTTTTACTCGAACTGGGATCGAATAATTCCAATTTCATACTAGCGGCACTTCAATATGGTGTTTACGAGCATTTGAGTGAACTAACACAGACCGGAACCAGTAGAGCGCAGAGGAAGGCTAATGCTCTCTTGCAACTTATGAGCAAGTCAGAACAACTTTGATGGATTGAAGTGTTTTCAAGAGCAAAAATTCCTGTAGTTGGTGCTTTTGTCTTATAATTTGTTCAAAAGTTACATTGAATTCTTATAAAGATGTTGTAGTTAATTGTATAACCCAGTTTTAGTTTTTGTTGATCATGTTCTTGATCCTGACCAAGTCTATCATTCCTTTTTCTTTTTTTTATCATTTCTTCCAGTGTTGATGTAAATAATATTATGCACATGTTTACGTACTCTTGCTTTTACTATTACTCATACTCATATACTCGTGTTGGTGTTTAAACTTTAAACTTCATAAATTTTACGTTCTAACATAGAAAGTCAATCTACACGATAAATAACTATAATGATTATAATGATGATGTGGGCCATGTGGCCAACAGAACAAAAGTAGTTTATATGTTATTGTCAGGTTTTGTTTGGTCTGAAAGTGGGTCTATTATTATTTTTAATTTTTATGTTACAATAAGGATCAACGAGATTAGACTCCAAAGCACCTCCCACTATCGGGGAGAAAGCACCCACTCTACTTTCATTTTACTCTTTGATCATTAACAGACTTTTATCTATTTTAGCCGACAATAATGTAAAACCCAGCCTGAACTTATAGTTATTGTGGCTCAATATTAATAAGCTTTTATTTAAGCAAAACAGCTCAACACTCACATATTAGTTGGAAAATTTCACTCATTAATGATGTTTGATGTGACAAATTACTTTTTCACAATCGCAATCTCAATCCATACATAAAACAGTTTATTTAATTTGATACCATTTATAGCCCCCCATCTACTTCACGTGGTATGCATTTATTGAATCGGCTACTGTACCCAAATGGATATGGTAAGCAATACATTCTGGAAACAACTCATGGTTAATTCAAGATTAATTTTAAGAACCACTTTCATATTTAGGAACCACTATAAGGTTGAAGTTAACGATAGAGTTGTTCACAAAAAGATATTGATATAATATCAACACTTTTTTATGAATATCGACCGTGAACGGTCCCTCGTTTTTCCATTTTAGTATTTTCAGATCTTAATAAAAAAAAAATATTTCGTAGTTTCTGGTTTAGTTCATCTAGAAAAGTTGTTCTTTATTTATAATAAATTTCAAGCATTCTAAAACTTATTGTCATCTTTGATTATCATTTTATAAAATCCTATGAAACAATGCTTGTGGTGTATCCTTAAACCTTTGCAGTAAAATCACGGGTTAATTACATTAATTTACCCTTACTTTATTGGATATAGCAAGATTTTAAAAAGATATTCTAAATTAACATAAACATTCCCTGTCATCAAGTCAATCCGTTAAATTTAACGATTAACTAATCTTGACCTATGGAAAACCAAACATACCCATGCCACATTATCCCAGATATAAAATATTTGTAATTAAAATTTGATAAATAATAATAATAATAATAATAATAATAATAATAATAATATATCGACCGTCTACGGAAACTTTCTCAATTCGCGGATGAGCCTCCTCTACGAACTGCATGAGATCGATCTCCAAGTAGGAGAAGATCTTTTTTGGTAACTAGGAGATCGTCAAAGATCTATTGTTTTATGCTCTACCGCCAGTAGATTATTTTGTTTTTTTAAAAAAATATTTGATTTTTCAATTTTAATTAAAAAAATATTTTATGTTTTAGATGATGTGGCAAGGGTATATTTGGCTTTCCAATTGTCAAAGTTAGTCAATCGTTAAAGTTAACGGATTGACTTGATGGAAAGGGTTGTTTGTGTTAATTTAGGGTATCTTTTTGAAATCTTGCTATATCCAATAAAATAAGGGTAAATTAGTGCAATTAACCCTAAAATCATTCATTTTAGGGTTTGTCAATAATTCAAATTTATTTTACTTTTAATAAATTTTGAGAATTCGATTATTATTATATAGAATCATTTATTTCTTCATTTTCTTTTGATTGTTTGCATGATTATTGTATAGCATAATGTATAATAATAATAATAATACATTACTATACCTACCCTACCGAAAAAGCAACCTATTTTGGCTTGGTACGCTTGGTTGGTGCTTGGTCCCTACCCTGCTGAGATAGTGTGGTCACATATCATACAGGGATTGAAAGTGACAATATATCTTCCAAGTCTATATCAAATATATTGTTAATTTATTCATAATAATTAAGACTCCATCCTCCTACTTGTATACTCTATCTTCCAATAGAGGAGCTTAGACTTTTCTCCATATCCACGGCGGTCTTCAGACGTTTTAGGGTTCGATTTATTTAATGATATTAACAAAAATTGGAGCCCCATAAAAAAAGTTATTATCATTAACAATCTATAGGATTATGGTTATAATATTAATAGGATTACAATCTATAAAATTAGGGTTTTTGGTTTTATTTTTAAATAAGGAATTGGATCCTAGGTTTTATTTTTAAATAAGGAATTGGTCAATCGAGTCTCAGTATATTTCTAAAACAACCATTAATCATTGAGAAAATAAAATAAAATAAAATAAGATTGGACTAATTAGCCAATTAGGGACCCCAACAAATTGCTAAGTTTGCTGCCCCGTTGGCCGGCCTTGTCCATATTGAAGTAAAATATATACTATTATGAATGTGTCTAATAATTAATTAATTATTATATCAATATCAATGTTTCGTGTCTGACAGGTCACATGTTAGATAAATCTATTGAAATTCAAAGATGCAGTATGGACATTAACATTTTCTATAAACAATAATATAAAAAATCGAGCCCCTCAACACATGACAAGTCTATAATTTTTTTTTGTTTTTTTTGTTTTTTTCTAATTTTAAAATACGTAATTTCTCTATGACTAATCAAACAAATTCTACATAATATTAAAAAAGTCTAGTAATTATCATGTCATTATCTATGTTTCGTGTATAACAAATCCTATTTTTTAACTCATAGGTAAAGTATCTATCGACTGAAATTTAAAGATGTGGTCCAGACATTTAACCTAAAAATCAAACACATCAACACGTGACAAGATTATAGTTGATTTTTCTCTAATTTTAAACTATGTTCTCTTATAACTCAAAGAATAATTCTACACGATATCAAGAATATATAGTACCATATATAAAAGGTGATCATTCAGTTTGATAAATGTCTTAGGTTTGGATAGTTATCATCTCAATCAAAGTTTCGTGTTTAAGAAATCTTGTGTTTTTTTTTTCTTTCCAATTTTAGATAAATTTATAGATTGAAATTGGAAGCCTCAAAATCAAACACATCAACATACATATGACAATTGACAATTGAATTTTTTTTCCTAATTTTAAACTATTTTCTCTTATTCCAAAGAAAAAAAATTATAAAGTTATGTTGGTCCAATGGGGAGATTAATCAGTGCACTTAACCCAAGAAATTGAAAATGAGACCCATGATAATATATTTTAGTCATGACTAGTATTTCTTGGTGGAATTCAATATGTTACAATCCAACGGTGGTGGAGCCCCCCATCATGTGTTTGGATATATTTTCCCTCCACATGGGTTGATCTTAGTTTCATACCCAAAAAATCTGGAAACCATGGTCATGGTGGACCCAAAAAATCATGATCTGTGGCTCACCTTTCTCTACAGTCCATTCTTATCATCTTATGAAGCATTAATTGGTTAAGCTTTTGAATTTATAGATCTATGGCTTATCAGCATCTACTAAACAATAAGATAAGCACGTATCCTGTATATCTATCTAATAAAAAATGTTCTAATATTTATTTCGCCCATTAATAACCCACGTATTAATTAGAAATAATGAAAGCTCCTACTAAGATTACCTAATCACGTAACATATCAAATCAAAATCTTAGTTAAATCGTCGAGGATTTGAGTCGGAGAACTTTCTCCTTATTAAGAAAGTAGTTATTCAAAGCGTGCAATTGAAATTGTAAAGTCTTACATTTGTATATGAAAATGTAAATACGGAGAACTTTCTCTTTAATCTTTATTATAAGAGTAGTTATCCGGACTACGCTTCTGAAATAGCAGAGTTCTTCGTATACATAGAATAGCACATGTAATAAAGATAAATATAAAAATTAAACACCGTCACACTAAGAATATTCCTTGCTCTAGATCTCTCTTGCAAAACACCAAAAGAGTGAGTTAAGCGAGAATGGAAAAATTTTCTTGTGCCACTTCTTGCCAATGAGAAAATTTTCCGTGTACGGGTTGTTGTGCATCTGATCATTAAAATCATATATATACGGCTCGAAAAAACTGTTATTCATGACACATGGAATGAAACATTTGAATAAAGTGTATTGCGTCGGGTGTAAGTAAAATTTTCTCATTACCGGTTGATGTTTCTAATGTCTTGTTACGTGATCAATCATGGACCCGTGAAAACAACCTCTCAATTATTTCTTGTACTCCATTTATAAAATTCAACCTTCCAATTATTTCTTGTATTCAATTTATAAAATTCAACCTTCCAATTATTTCTTGTATTCAATTTATAAAATTCGAATATACTCTTGTGATATTGTCTTCAATTTTTAAAGTTGGGATATAATTTTCGGTACCTTTTCTTTAAATATTATTATATTAAATTAAACAATCTAGATCTGTAATGGGATCAATTACCTAGAACATTTATTTATTTATTTTCTTTCTGTAGCCGACATGATTGAAGACAAAGTTATAAGTTTGTCGAACTCAAAATCCAACGAGAGCAAACAAGTGTGACTCCAATAATTACTTTTATATATGGTAATTAATAAGTTTATCGGACGGTTATTAATTTATTATTTTTGTTGTAGTAAAGATGTAATAAAATTTTATAATAAAAAATAGACTAATTGACGCTCGACCCCTTTGAATTGTACATGAATTTGTATATATGTTCCCTAAATGTTTTTTTTTAAACGGTAAACCCCTTGAACTCCCAATTTCTTTGCACCAACTTGTTTTATCATCCCCTCATGAGAAGGGGGCATCTACATAAAAGTGGTGCAAAGAAAATGAGAGTTCAAGGGGTTTAACGCCTAAAAAAACATTCAGGGAGCACATTGCAAATTCATGTACAATTCATGAGGGTCTAATGCCAATAAGTCTAAAAAATATTAATTTTAGATGATACTAATTTTTTATGACGTTGCTACTAGACTCGTATATTGTTGTTCTCTGCATTTTTCTTATCTGTGACCACAATTTGCGCTGTTTTTCTTGATTCTACAACTTTCTTCTTTGCTTCAGTACTTATCCAAAATCCATTAAAAATTTCCTCCATTGTTGATCTCTTCAGTGACCCTCCATCTTCGCAAACGACAATAACCTGTGTTATACAGTATCTTGGATGCCGATCGAACTTGTCTTTTTCTTTTTTCTTTTTTAAAATCTATGGTTTCTTCAATTGTCTAGATCCACTAGGATCAAATAATACATAAGCTCGGATATCATACATCTCGTATTCTAACCACTAGCGTAGAAAAATGTATACACTGTCTACGGTAAAAGATAGCTATCTTACAATGCATGCAAGTCACAATAGTTGCCATTGTTGAACCCCTAAATTCAAGTTATTGCATCCAATTCTGAGGAAATATTGGCCAGCGATAGATGACGACACATCATGAGGAGGAGAGAGAATATGTCTAAGAAGTAATACACGTAAAATACAAGAGCAGTTAGTCATTCGATTTCAATTCAAGAGTTTTTTTTTTTTAAATAAAAAATTAGTGATATACGTACATTAGATTTAGCTTTGTAAATTTTAATTGTTGCATGTCAATTGAACAATAAATACAAAATTTCAACTGTTACATGAGAATTTGATTGAAACTATCACAATATAATTGTTAATTTGTTAAAAGATAATAATAATAATAAAAACACGAGAGACAAAACTACAAAAGAGGAAAAAGGAAAAAACAAAATATACGTAGTGTAACCCCACCTCCAGTCCACTAGTACTATTGCATGCAAGTTGTACAACTTTGCCACGTGATTATTGAAGCCATATTAAGGAGAAAATCTCAGAGCACGCCACAAACGTGCAACAAGTGTGCCATATATTCTCCAAATGTATATGTGGTGTGCTCTGATTGGACGGTCTCATATCCACGTCAGTGAAACCGTCCCACTGAAGTTTTTCTCCATATTAAGTGGAGGTAAATCATGAAAAAGTTTTGACCTGTTGTTATACAACTTGAACCCACAATTTTAAAATACGTAATTATTATAAGAGTAGTTATCCGGACTACGCTTCTGAAGTATAAGAGTAAAGTCTTACATTTGTATATGAAAATGTAAATACGGAGAACTTTCTCTTTAATCTTTATTATAAGAGTAGTTATCCGGACTACGCTTCTGAAGTAACAAAGTGCTTCGTATATAGAATAGCACATGTAATAAAGATAATATATAAAAATTAAACACCGTCACACTAAGAATATTCCGTGTACGGGTTGTTGTGCATCCGATCATTTAAATCATATATACGGCTTGAAAAAACTGTTATTCATGACACATGGAATGAAACATTTGAATAAAGTACATTGCGCCGGGTGTATGTAAAATTTTCTCATTGCCGGTTGATATTTCTAATGTCTTGTTATGTGATCAATCATGACCCGTGAAAACAACCTCTCAATTATTTCTTGTACTCCATTTATAAAATTCAACCTCCCAATTATTTATTGTATTCAATTTATAAAATTCGAATATACTCTTGTGATATTGTCTTCAATTTTTTAAGTTGGGATATAATTTTATGTACCTTTTCTTTAAATATTGTTTATTATATTAAATTAAACAATCTAGATCTGTAATGAGATCAATTACCTAGAACATTTATTTATTTCTTTTCTTTCTGTAGCCGACATGATTGAAGACAAAGTTATAAGTTTGTCGAACTCAAAATCCAACGAGAGCTAACAAGTGTGACTCCAATAATTACTTTTATATACTCTTACTAATGGACATTTTCGTTCCAGTAAAGATGCGATAAAATTTTATAATAAAAAATAGACTAATTGGCGTTCGATCCCCTGAATTGTATGTGAATTTACAATGTGTATCCTGAATGTTTTTTTTAAGCGGTAAACCCCATAAACTCTCATTTTCTTTACACCAGCTTATTTTATTGCCCTATGAGGAGGGGGCATCTACATAAAAGTCGTGTAAACAAAATGAGAGTTTAAGGGGTTTAACGCTTAAAAAAAACATTTAGTGGTCACACTGCAAATTCACGTACAATTCAAGGGTCTAGTGTTGATAAGTCTAAAAATATTAATTTAACGATGTTACTATTTTTTTTTATGACGTTGCTACTAGACTCGTATATTGTTGTTCTCTGCATTTTTCTTCTCTGTGACCACAATTTGCGCTGTTTTTCTTGATTCTACAACTTTCTTCTTTGCTTTAGTACTTATCCAAAATCCATTAAAAATTTCCTCCGTTGTTGATCTCTTCATTGACCCTCCATCTTCGCAAACGACAATAACCTGTATTATATCTTGGATGTAGGGATGGCAAAATTGTGCAAGGACATGGATATCCGTAAGAATCCGCTCCATTCATAATGGGGATGGTTACTATTATTTCGGGGATGGAGCGGGGATGGATACGATCCTAATATCCGTTTAATTTTCGGATATGGGGATGGATATCGTCTATGGATATCCATCCCCATCCGGATCCGTTAGGATATCCATCCCCATTCGGATCAGTTAAATATTTTAATATTTTAAAAATATAAAAAATATTATATAATTATTAATTTTAATTATATAAGTTATTATTAATTTTTTTATCATCAAAACCCTAAAAAGCTATTTTTCTAAAGTAAGCGGCCGAAAGACTGGAGAGTTGTGACTACATTTGCTTGTTGGTTGTTGGTTGTTGTTGACTTGCTGCTGAGTTTCTTTGTAAGTGAATACTGATTTAAAACTCTCTATTTAATTTTGTTTGTATCTTGAAGTTGTGGGTTTTTGTTTTTTTTTGTTTTTCGTTTGTTGAATTTATGTTATTTGAGGATTGGATGTATTTGTTTCTCCCTTTTAAATAGGATAAAAGGTACTATTATACACATTAGTTATATTTTTCTCTTATAAACTACAACAGTTTATATATATTTTTCATTGGATACGGATATAGACGGAGCAGGGATGGATATCGTTATCCAAATTCGCGGATTATCCGAATCCGTCCCGCTCATTTCGAAAGGGGATGGATGTGGGGATGGATATACATATCTTAAACTGATACGGGGATGGATAATGGGGTATCCATCCCCGATCCAATCCATTGCCATCCCTACTTGGATGCCGATCGAACTTGTCTTTTTCTTTTTTCTTTTTTAAAATCTATGGTTTCTTCAATTGTCTAGATCCACTATGATCAAATAATACATAAGCTCGGATATCATACATCTCGTATTCTAACCACTAGCGTAGAAAAATGTATACACTGTCTACGGTAAAAGATAGCTATCTTACAATGCATGCAAGTCACAATAGTTGCCATTGTTGAACCCCTAAATTCAAGTTATTGCATCCAATTCTGAGGAAATATTGGCTAGCGATAGATGACGACACATCATGAGGAGGAGAGAGAATATGTCTAAGAAGTAATGCACGTAAAATACAAGAGCAGTTAGTCATTCGATTTCAATTCAAGAGTTTTTTTTTTTTTTTTTTTAAATAAAAAATTAGTGATATACGTACATTAGATTTAGCTTTGTAAATTTTAATTGTTGCATGTCAATTGAACAATAAATACAAAATATCAACTGTTACATGAGAATTTGATTGAAACTATCACAATATAATTGTTAATTTGTAAAAAGATAATAATAATAATAATAAAAACACGAGAGACAAAACTACAGAAGAGGAGCCAATGGGCTCTTGCCACAGTGGCCGGACTCTCCTTGTGAGAAATCCACCACCATGGTTCAAACCCAAGTCATGCCATTTGTGTATATATATATTCTTTGTCCACCTTGGCTTTACTCCCAAGTGTGGTGTTGTCTCACCAATGTGTGAGTGTTATCTCCCCGTTCGTGGGAGCTATGATCCAGGCTATGTTTGTAGAGCACAATCTCGCCGGTCCTGGTAGTTGTTGTAATATTCAAAATGTTTGTACTTTGTAGAGCCTAATCTCGCCGGTCCTGGTAGTTGTTGTAATATTCAAAAAAAAAAAAAAAAAAAAAAAAAAAAAACTAAAGAAGAGGAAAAAGTGAAAAACAAAATGTACGTAGTGTAACCCCACCTCCAGTCCACTAGTACTATTGCATGCAAGTTGTACATCTTTGCCACGTGATTACACTTTCCTTTTGAAGCCACATTAAGTGGAGGTAAATCATGAAATTTTTTTTTTTTTTTTTAACAACTGCCGGGACTGGCGAGATGAGACACTACTAGCTCAGCCCGAAACGAGACTCCCACAAAGGGGAGAGAGCACCCACACTGGGTAGGACACAACCCACACAAATGGAGGGAAATCTCCCTAATACACACCTGGGCCAGGGTCGAACCTTGGTGGCAAGAGAATCTAGAGAGATTCTGGGCCACCAAGCCAAAGGGTCGTGTGTTGAAAAAGTTTTGACCTGACTTGAACCCACAATTTTAAAATACGTAATTATTTTATATTTCCAACTTAAACTAAAGTATTATTATAACAAATACTCTAAAGATACACGTTCTAAGACAATTTTGTGAATAAAATTATATTCTCTAGTTATTTCATAAGAACAATATAGTTAATGGTAGCTATAAGAAGGGTTGAATATTTTTATATAGACATGTTTTCTTAAAATCGAGAATTAATGTAATTTATCATCAAGTCGGTTTTCTAAATTAAACAAAATCGTGACTGTTGATCTCATAATTGAACAAAAAATAAAGGAATTTGGATTCAACAGATCTTTGTCCTGACGTATATAGATCTACTGACATATCATATGTAATCAATGATTATAATTTATTTCACTTTTATTACTTTTAAATGTAGATTATTATTCTCGGTTGTTTTAGACCAAGAAAAAGATAATTATAGAATCCTAAAGAAAGATAAGGACAAGAAACACTCGATACTCTCTCACCCGACGATGAAATAGTAGGAGAAAATGGGCCCTACTACATGACAAATTGGGTGGTCCCACTCACTTGACTTCTTGCTTTTGGAATAGATGACGATTAAATCGGCACTCGGCAACCAGCATGATCTGGTGCCCGCCACGAGCCTTTTATAAATAAACACCATCTCACTTCACAATCGGCAATCCCACAACCACCTCTCTAGTCTCTTCTCCTCCAAAAATCTCTTCATCACCTCTCATCGCCATGGATCCATACAAAGTACTACTTCTCTTCTTTTCTGGTCTTTTTTGGCTTTTGATTTATTCTACTGTTGAGTGTGATCATTTGATTCTTGTTGCTGCTGCATTGTGATCTAATTGTTTGAATATTCTTTAAGTTGCATAGCTCATATATGTTAGAAATGGAATTCCTTAATCATTTTATTAATGATCTCCTTTTTCTGGGTTTGGATTTGTTTACTGGGTGGATCATTCCATTTCATCGTCACCTTTTTAATTTTTATATGTTCTTTAAATAGATCATATCTATTTCTCTATGATTTTCGTTATAATATATAAATACTACTGTTACTGTTGATCTCTTACCTGCAAGCTTAATGTCGTCTCAGAATTTTTTAAAGATTTTTTTGAATTAAATCCATGACAAGCATATGTTTATTATACGGTCAGCTTCTTGAATCTTGATCTAGTAGTTGCATACAGCATACTTGCTTCTCGCGCGTTGAGACAAAATAGGAGATCACAAAAGGACAAAACACACTTAGCACAGTCCCACTATATATTATATAGAGTGTATGGTTTTCAAAATACATCACTCGTATTAAATTTTAAATTAAGGGTTTTATAGCATTTTTTTATAAATAATTTCTGGTTAATTTCTGATTTTTTTAATAAAAAAAAAAATCAAAATATCCAGATCGATTTATTTTCACAATCACGTTCATATAATTAATTGTTCTCTTAATTTTATGATAGTATATTAATATATTAACTTTAAATTTTGATGTACAGTAGATCGAAATTATACAAGGTTAAAAAAAAAAATTAAAATTCGAATATAGACAACAAACTTTTTAGTTGATTACATAATTATAAAATCAAAAAGTCATAAATAATTTCAAAAGTAACTTTTGCATAACATATACTTCTAATTACATATAAAGTTTTAAGTAAGGGATCTCTTACTTTGATTTCGGTAAGAACTTTGATGAAATTATATCGATTTTTTTATGAATTTTGATATAAAGTTTTTTATGGATGATTAGTTTAATGAAATCTACGTATGAGTAAAATTTTAGAAATTTTCAAGCATTAGAACTATTTATCCCAATTTTATTAAATACGAAGGTATTGGAAAAATGATAGAAATATAGGAAAATTCAAAAAAATAGTTTTAGTATTTGAAAAATTCTAAAATTTATTGTAGATTTCAATGAACTTATCATCTATAAAAAAATTCAGATCAAAATTCATAAAAATCGATAGGATTTCATTGAGATCCTTATCGGATCCCTCACTTGAAAGTTAACGTATATATCATATGGATCGGGTCACTTATTGGGCCTAAGTAAAGAGTATTTTGAATATCAAGACCTTGTCAAAAAAAATATATAAAGCGAACTTGGAGCGAAAACTCGCGTAAAAAGCAGTCTTCGTTAATTCAAAAATTTTCACAAATTACTCGTCTCCCAGTCTCGCGGACTGCGATCGTCAGTCATGGAGTTTCTAGGTCTTAATTGTTCTGCCGTTATGATATCGTCTTTGTTTGATAATTTTATGTTTTAATTGTTTTTTGTGTATTGTGATCTGCAGCATCTTCCGTCCAGTGCTTTCAATGCACCTTTCATGACCACAAATGCCGGAGCTCCAGTCTGGAACGACAACAATGCACTGACTGTTGGACGCCGAGGTATTAATTTTAACTTGTAATTGTTTTCGATATTGTAGGTGTAGTTTGTTTTGATGATGGATCTGGCAACTAATGTGTCGAATAATTAAAATTATAGTTAGGTCGTTTTGATGGTGTTGAATCTGCTATTATGGACTTAACTTGTACAATTTAAGAAATTGAGATCTGGATATGGTGAAACTGTGGACCGGTTTGAACTGGAATTTCCTAAGTTTGATTAGTTTTATTGGAATGTTAACTTAACTTCTACTACATATATTTTGATCATGTTTTGGTAGTTGATTCTATGATGTATTCCTTGTTTAAATAAAGTTGGTTTAGTCATATGTGTAGAGTATCAATTGGTGTCATCATATAGGAATATGAGGTTTAGGAGAAAAGGAAAGGGTGTGACTGGTTCCGACAGAAAAGTCATTTGATCAAATTACGATCCGTGTAATTTTATCCAAAAATTACATAAGGACTTTGTTGAGTATAGATGGAATTAGTAAAGGATGGTCATCTGGGCAGTGCAGAAGATTTTTTTTCCTTTTCCCTCCCAGACAGGCTAATAATTTATTATCGTTGAAGTCTTAAAAAATGAAATTGTTTGAGCTCTTTGTGCATTTTTTTCCCTTGATGTATATGATTGAGAATTTTAGTTCAGAGATTTCATCTGTTTTGGTTTGATAGGTCCTGTCCTCCTTGAGGATTATCATCTGGTGGAGAAACTTGCTCACTTTGCTAGGGAGCGAACTCCAGAACGTGTTGTTCATGCAAGAGGAGCTAGTGCTAAGGGTTTCTTCGAGGTTACCCATGACATTTCAGACCTTACATGTGCTGATTTTCTTCGAGCCCCCGGGGTTCAGACACCTATCATCATCCGCTTTTCCACTGTTATCCATGAGCGTGGGAGCCCTGAAACAATTAGGGATCCTCGTGGATTTGCAGTGAAGTTCTACACCAGAGAGGTGAGGCTTTATCTTATACTTGCTATTATCACTAAAAGGTATTGGATGATTATTGTTTATTTAGGACCCGGATCATGAACACAATCATTTGGCCGGTTAATACGGTGGATGTCTTAGGTACATGTAATAAAAGCTTATGGTGGTCTTTTCTGAAAACATGATATAGTGCCCGTCAAGGAATAGGGGGGATAAGAACTCTTATATTGCCCATCACATCAATTTAAGATAATTTGGAATAGTTATTACCTTGGAGTTCTTTCACCAAGGTTGATGTCATATAGACTGAACATTCTTGTACATTGAACTTATCTGATATCCAATTATCCATATTACCCTAGGAATGTTACTTGGTTTTAGATCTCAAGCTGTTAGTTCCCATATTGGTTGATATGTTCTTGTTGTGATTTCTTGTGAACCCAGGGTAATTTCGATCTTGTGGGAAACAATTTCCCTGTTTTCTTCATCCGCGATGCCATCAAGTTTCCGGATGTGATCCATGCATTTAAACCTAACCCAAAGAGTCACATCCAAGAGAACTGGAGGATCCTTGACTTCTGCTCCCACCTTCCTGAAAGCTTGTCCACGTTTACCTGGTTCTATGACGATGTGGGAATCCCACAAGATTACAGGCACATGGAAGGTTTTGGTGTTCAAACTTTTACTCTTATCAATAAGGCTGGGAAAGTAAACTATGTGAAATTTCATTGGAAACCCACTTGTGGAGTTAAGTCTTTGACGGATGAGGAGGCAATCAGGATTGGAGGAGCTAATCACAGCCATGCCACTAAGGATCTTTATGAATCAATTGCAGCTGGAAACTATCCCGAGTGGAAGCTCTACATCCAGACTATTGATCCTGACCATGAGGACCTATTGGACTTTGACCCACTTGATGTGACTAAATGGTGGCCTGAAGACATCATACCTCTGCAGCCTGTTGGTCGTTTGGTCTTGAATAAGAACATTGATAACTTCTTCAATGAAAATGAACAGCTTGCGTTTAACCCTGGTCTTGTGGTGCCTGGCATTTACTATTCGGATGATAAGATGCTCCAGTGCCGAATCTTTGCATATGGTGATACCCAGAGGCACCGCCTTGGTCCGAACTACCTGATGCTCCCAGTTAATGCTCCCAAGTGTCCTCATCACAACAATCATTATGATGGTTTCATGAATTTCATGCACAGGGATGAGGAGGTACTTTGCTCTTTATTTTATTTTTTTGGAAAACCTAAAGAATTGCAGCTGGTTGCTGCACCTTTTAATCAATTGACTCGCATCTCAATTAAGATGCTAACATGGTTTCTGATACTGTTGGCATATCAGATTATGTTCTAAAAAGTTGCTGGTTTTTTTTTTTTCTTAGGTCGATTACTTCCCTTCAAGGTACACTCCTGTTCGTCATGCTGAGAAATACCCCATTCCTAATAGAATCATCACTGGAAAGCGTGAAAAGGTCAATTCAATACTCGAATTCTCTCTTATGTTGAAATTGTATTTTAATTAAAAATGTTTAAATGAGGTCCCCAACATCAGGATCACATTTGTTTGGTGGCATAGCTATAAGATTTAAATGTTCATTTAGGTTCTATGGCGTAGTTTATTGATGAATAGGATGGTAGATAAACACAATATGAATTTTAATAAATGCTAAATTTTCTGAAATCATTGGTCAATGCAGGCTTGTATTGAGAAGGAGAACAACTTCAAACTACCAGGAGACAGATATCGATCCTGGGCACCAGACAGGTAATTATGTGTTCCTCCATTGTTTATTTAAAAAATAGCTATGAAATTATATGGTTAACATATATTTTACATCTTCTTATCTGTTTGTGTTTAGGCAAGAGCGGTTCATCCAGCGAGTTGTTGACGCTTTATCTGATCAACATGTCACCTTTGAGGTCCGCAGCATATGGGTTTCATACTGGTCTCAGGTGAGACTCCCTTTCTTTTGGTCTTTACAAACTATTGCTATGAGATTAAGTGGTTAACATATGAAAACTTGATGATATTCTCCTAGAAGTTTAAATGTTCATGGTAAGAGTGAATTAGCTAAACTGTTCTTACTTAATTTTCTATTCTTGTATGAGTACAGGCTGACAAGTCTCTGGGTCAGAAGATAGCATCCCGTCTCAATGTGAAGCCAAACATTTGAAGGTGATACACGAGCTGGATGTTTTTTACTTGCAGAGAGTGAGCAAGGAGTAAACTACGGGGTGCAGCTGTCTGAAGAATGTTTTTAATCCTTTGTTTTCTGCGCTGTATTGTAAAATTAAATAAACTTGTATGTTATGAGACTCTATGACCTGATGTCCCATCAATAAATGTCTATTGTAAGTTTCCTTTCAATATTGGGATTCTTGATCTAAACATTCCGTCACTTTTCTTCCAACTATGGTTTTTCTGAGCTCATGTTGCTGGCTTGCTGCTCTGGTTGCTCAGTGTCGTGTTGCCAATGTTTTGCATTTGAAGGAGTGTTCTGTTCTAGTTTTTAGAGGGTTAGCAATTTTGTTACAGTGGGAAGCTAGTAGGATTCTTATAAGAAATCTGGAGCTCCAATACTTTTATGTTTATCGTGCAAACCAACTTGATTCTACTACTGACGAATTCAAAACTCTTATCGTCTAAAATTGCAGTATGTCAGCAAATAAAAAGCCCTTGGTTTACAAGTATAGCATCTTGGAGGACAAATGAACCTAGATACCTAAGGTGCGTCCTCTCTCTCACCTCTTTCTTATACAAACATTAATATTTGATGTTTAATGTAGTTTTTGCATGTAAATGTGTATGCATGTGATTTTTCCATAGGCAGTAGTTGATTTGGTGTGTTTTCATGTTAAGAAAATATTTAGAAGCTCCAGATGTTGCCAGCCAGAATTCAGTCTTTTAGAACTTATCAAGTTAAACTTGCAACTTAATTGGCTTAACATTACCCATGAAGAAATTGAGCCAACTCAAATACAAACTTAATCTATATTTCACAGTCGGCTTTTCTCAAGCCAATTCTAGTCGACTAGTGACTTTTCCCCAAACAAGGTGACTCTTGAGTCGACAGTAATTGTAATAAGGGATATATTTTTACTTTATGTGAGTTTTGAAATGAACATAAGAGTAAAATAAAATATGGGTAATGTTAATAAGTTCTCATGTTAGGAGCAACGGCTCTCTGCCTACTGAGAGTAATGGTGTCTGAATTACTTCCTTTTGGGTGAATTTTGATGCTAAGGTGATTCGTTAGTTAACTTTCTGTTTCCAATTTATTTGTTTTGAATTCCTTGCATCTATGTGTTTATATCAACTGATTCATTTATTTTTCCTCGGCAAGTTTTTGGTTTTGGAACAATCACTTTCATCCCTCTGCCTAATCTGCAGCAATCACATCCCACTAAGTCAGACTGTGGCTACCATTCTCTCACCATCTTTTTTGGTTATTTTTTCTTACTTGGGTCGTGTCAATTTTTTGTGTAGATTTTATTTACACATTATCCATTGGTTGGTAGCGGAGGACTCAATCGGACTAATGGATAAACAAGGGATGCTATTCGACTGTAATGCTGCAGTTACTACATTACTTGGCTATGATGGTAAGCTGAGTAGAAGTTTCAGCACAAATTACTTAACTGACATGTTCCTTATCATATTAGCGAACCAAGTTGTAAGTTATATCTCCTTATCAGAAATGATTCATTTGAAAATTAGCTTGACAGACATTTCATTCACTCATCTATATATTGTATATGCAGAAAGTCTTCGGTGAGATGGGGATGCCATGTCATGTGTGTGTGAACATTCAATTAAATCCTGCCATGTTAGATCTATTTTGTCAAAAACTACCATCATGATTGTGGTTGTGATAGCTAAGAATAGAGAATTTGAATCTTGAGTTGCAGCCTTCTTGTTTAAAGGATGATGATGTAATTAGTTTTCTTGGTAAAATACTAAAATGCCATTTACTGCAATACAAATGGTCTCGACCTATTGACTCATTTCATAAGTGAATAGTGTTTAATGCTTTTCCCCTTTGATGACATCTGGTTTAGATCTCACAATGATAGTAGCAGCACACAATCAATACAATGCGTTATAACAGTAGTTGATAGTGCTGGAGCGGGAAAAGCTTCAATGGGATGGTACGGGCAAGAAGAGCTCCAATGGGATGGATGTACCATATCATTTGTACAATTTTAACATGTATTATCTTTTTGCATAACTAATTATAATAGTGTCTATCATAATTAAGAGATGGATTTAAAATTTATATTCATACATGGCAGGATCTCATTAGACGCGCGTAAGGATGATGAGTATACTCATCCAGACCCTGATGTGGTTGAAACTTTCCTATATGGATGCATGAAGTTGATGAAATTGAAGTATGAAAATGCAAAGTGGTGAGATATTGCTACCTGAGTCTCCTTTTAAATATAAATGTCATTGTAGTTATCGCTGTAGATAAAGTATGTCAGCTACTAAAGCAGGACTAGTCTAAAAGCTTCGTTTTCTTACTCTATTTCAGGGTAAGAAATTCATTCAACGCAAGATGTCTCCAAATCCAATCGTGTTCATTTCTGCATCATATTGTCGAATAAGGTCAGATTTTTTTTAAAAAAAATATTCAGCATTTATAAGCATTATTGTGGATAGTAGATGACTTATAATCTTTTGATGTTGATTATATGTGTTCATTTTAGTCATACCCTACACCTAAATCTTTAAATTCTCATTGTAATTGCTCTGCATAATGGGGTTTGTATGGTGAGTTGGTGACTAGAAATCAGTTGTGCAGAAAAAGTTAAATGCTAGAGGTATTTAAAAATTGAAATTTAATAATTTTAAAAAAGGATCCTTTTAATAATTTGTTGAGAGAATATTTATTATCTCTTATTATGACAGTTTATACGATCTTATTAGGACCTTAGAGTTTGTGCATGTCTTTAAGAAGTAACGTTATATGGGTATGGTAGCAACAAATTTTGAGAGCAATCTATGGCTAATTTTGGAAACAACTTTCATATTTGGGAACCACTCTAACGTCGAGGTTAATGATAGGGTTGTTCCCAACCGGTCCCAATGATATATATATATATATATATATATAATATTTAGGATAATGATTGTTGAACCTTGAAATGTGTGTACTTAATAAAATGGATATGTTTGGAAAAAAATATGTAAAATATTTTGTGCACTCATTTGTGGTGGAGGGGCAAAAAAGTCTGGTTTGTGGTTGAGGCTGAGCTCAGTCTTCACAGTCTCACACACAGCCCATACATACTAATCTTATCATCAAATTACACATATAGCGAAAAATTAGCAGCTTTCATGTTCTCGTCCTCGTAAAACTCCAAAACAACTCTCTATAGTCTCCAAGGACACAACCCTGATCTCTCCCTTCTGTTGAGCACACGTTTCGATGCTACTTTTTTTCATACGTGGAGGCCAGAAAGTAGACCACGTCAGCCCTTTTTCCCATACGTGGTCACGGATTGGCTCACAGGAAAAAACCAAAACCAGGATAAGGAAACTCGAGTGCGTTACGTTCTCAATTATTTTATTAATTTTTCATCACCATAAAAAATTATAAAAATTAAATAACCATATATGGTGACTGGCGAGTGGCGACTGGTGTGGGTCCCACCTTCTTTGCAAATATCGGCGGGTTTTTTTTTATTTTTTTATTTTGTTTCTCGTCACCGCTTTGTCTCGTTCGCGATAATTTAGGACATGTAATTGGATATGTTTGGAAAAACAGAAAATCTTACAAAAATATATATTATTGAACAAAGTGAGAGTGGTGTATAATTGCCTTTTTAACAAGAATTATATAAATTTAGATTTCTGTTATTTATTTAGAATTAGTCTTCATCTATAAAAAATCCGCATAGTTCAAAAATAAAATGATTTTTTCTTTTGTTAGTAAAAAAATTGTTATAATAAATCTATGAGTAACTTAACATAAAATTTCTTAATAATATGATACAATTTCTTAATAATATGATAAAATTTCCTTCATTTTAATCTCCTCACATAGAAGATAAGTTGAAATTGGCGAGTAATACGGAAAAGAACATGTCTCGCATGATGATTTTTCGGTGTCATTGTTTGTGGATATAGATAGATAAATAGCAAAGAAGCGCGAGCCACTTATACGTTATATAAATATATGCCCCAAATAAGAGCTCAGGCTTTGATTGTCGCAAACACAAAATAACTCCTCTTCTGTTTCTCTTATCTTGAACTTCCTCTAGAATTCCTCTCTCTCAATCTCTATCTCTCGCTATGGATCCATACAAGGTACTGATTTTGATTTTGATTTTGATTTTGAATTTTAACGATTCTGTTCTTGATTCATTCTGTTGTATAATCTGATTATTTGATGCTTATTTTCTTCAAGTTTTTTTTTTTTTTTTTTTATACCCAATTTTCGATTGTATAGTTAGCTTTCGTTATTTGAGTGTCTCAAAGTGATTCAATATCTATATCTCTATTGATTTGATTGAATCGAATCTCGTGGATTGTTCTTTCTGATTGTCACCTTTTCGATTGTGTGTTTCCTCGGATTCTTTTATATCTGTTATTTAAAAAATTGTTTACTTTCTCAAATAATTTTCAATCTTCCAATTGGTTTTGTTTGTGGAACTGGGTTCGGTTGTTTGACTTGTTTCGCAATGAAATCTGATGAATACATATTAAATTTGTGTTTGGTTTCAAATATAATGACGGGGAGTCGTTTTTTAAGTACTTAGTTTGTTGATGATTTTGTTTGTGTTGTATGTGTGTGGTGATGGTGCAGCACCGCCCATCAAGTGCTTTCAGTACCCCCTTCTGGACTACTAACTCTGGTGCTCCAGTCTGGAACAACAATTCATCATTGACCGTTGGATCTCGAGGTATCTACCTTTAGCAACTTATCCTTTATGTGCTGGATTTGTGTTTGAAATTTATTTTCACTTTTCTCCTTGAAATATACTAATCACTACCTGTGTGGTCTTTGTATTTTTAATTCCAGTGTTACAATCTCTGTTGTAGATATTTTCTTCTATTATTATACTAGATATGATATTCTGATGATAGGAACAAAACATGGCTATGAATTGCAAATTAATTTGGACTACTTATGAAAAATTTTCTATGGATAGCTACTGTTTCAAAGTTTAACTGATTGGTCTTCCTAAATTTTTCCTCGTTCTGCCATCTGATGTCTGATGCCCCTTGGATATCATTGGTTTTCATTTGGATTGTCAATCTCTGTTTTCCTGTATCATGTTTCCTTCTAGAGGATTTAATGGTACGTTCTATCTCAAATATATGATGGTTTGGTTATGTGTATCAAGTGTTAATGACTGCATCAATATTGGATCATCTGACCGAGGGAAGAAAGGGTGTCATTTGAATTTTGACATCTTGCTACAGATTTTAGCAGAACGAAAAAGTATGATACTATGTAATCATATATTCATATTCATAATTGGTGACTGAAAAAAGACATTGGGTAGTTTGTGGAAGGTCATTGTACATGGTTTTTGCCTTGTCTGAAGAATTTTAACTTAGTTAATGAACAGCATTTTGTTTAATCTGATATAATCAAGGATGGTTATGTCTTTTACTTCTCCCATGTTATCATTTGCTTGTCTCACTCAACGTGGAACCTTGCTGGTTCAAGTCTATTTGAATAGCAGATGATGCTTTTCTGCAATAATTTTTTCTAGTGAAGAAGTGGGAAGATCTTGTTCTATGCGAGGGAATGTGGGGGTTGATTAGTTTATCTCCTTAAAATGTTCTATAATAGAAACTTTATTTTAGCTCTTTGTGCAATGTTTAGCTTTGATGCATATAGTGGAGAGCTTGAGTTCAGAGTTTAAGCTGATCTAATTTGACAGGTCCTATCCTCCTTGAGGATTATCATTTGATTGAGAAACTTGCCAACTTTGATAGAGAGAGGATTCCAGAACGTGTTGTCCATGCCAGGGGAGCCAGTGCTAAGGGTTTCTTTGAGGTTACACATGACATTTCAAACCTTTCATGTGCTGATTTTCTTCGAGCTCCAGGGGTTCAGACACCTGTTATTGTCCGTTTTTCAACTGTTATCCACGAGCGTGGCAGCCCTGAAACCCTTAGGGACCCTCGAGGATTTGCAGTGAAATTTTACACAAGAGAGGTGAGGGTTTATCTACTCTGTGTAGCTCACTGAGTTGTAGGCTATTGAGTTGTTAAGTCTCTCTACTTACTGGTATGTACTTTCTCTGACCTTTTGTCTTATGAACGCAGGGTAATTTTGATCTTGTGGGAAACAATTTCCCTGTCTTCTTCATCCGTGATGGAATGAAATTCCCAGACATGGTCCATGCTCTTAAACCTAACCCAAAGTCTCACATCCAAGAGAACTGGAGGATCCTTGATTTCTTCTCCCACCATCCTGAAAGTTTGCACATGTTTAGCTTCCTCTTCGATGATTTGGGTGTCCCACAAGATTACAGGCACATGGAAGGCTCTGGTGTTAACACTTATACTCTCATTAACAAGGCTGGGAAAGCACACTATGTGAAATTTCACTGGAAACCCACTTGTGGAGTTAAGTGTTTGTTGGATGATGAGGCAGTCAAGGTTGGAGGAGCTAATCATAGCCATGCCACTCAAGATCTCTATGACTCAATTGCAGCTGGAAACTATCCTGAGTGGAAACTCTTCATCCAGACTATTGATCCCGACCATGAGGACAGATATGACTTTGACCCAGTTGATGTGACCAAGACATGGCCTGAGGACATCTTGCCCCTGCAGCCCGTTGGCCGCTTGGTCTTGAATAAGAACATTGATAACTTCTTTGCAGAAAATGAACAGCTTGCGTTTTGCCCTGCTATTGTCGTTCCTGGAGTGTACTATTCAGACGATAAGTTGCTTCAGACTCGAATCTTCTCCTATGCTGATACCCAGAGGCACCGCCTGGGACCAAACTATCTGCAGCTCCCAGCTAATGCACCCAAGTGTGCTCATCACAACAATCACTATGATGGTTTCATGAATTTCATGCACAGGGATGAGGAGGTACTCTCTCTTTCCCTCTCTCCTTGTTTTTACCCTTTTATATCATTGACTTGTACCTCATCTTAGATCATGATGCATTCATTAGGATATGTGTGCCTTCGTACAAGTGAATGGTATCAGATGCTACAATGATTTCTGCTAGTGTTATCAAATTAGATTATCTACTAACAAGTTGCTATGATACTTATTTGTAGATTGATTACTTCCCCTCGAGGTACGATCCTGTTCGTCATGCTCAGCAACACCCCATTCCTCCTGCCATCTGCAGTGGAAAGCGTGAGAAGGTGACTTTGTTTTCTTTGGCTTCTCTCTAATTGTGAAATTAAAGTTGGATGTAGATTTACGAGATGATTTTGCCGTCTTTGGGTTCTTATTTGTTCAGTGGCTTACTTGTATGATTGAAATGTAGATAATATGAGATTAATGTATTTATGAGAGATTTTAGCTGAATTCATTCATATATGCAGTGCATCATTGACAAGGAGAACAACTTCAAACAACCAGGGGAGAGATACCGATCCTTTTCAGCAGACAGGTAAAATCATGTTCCCTTCATTTTTTAAAATTACTCGTAATTGCAAAGCTATAATATTAATATCCTATGTTTGTGCTTTTTATCAAACTATTCTCAGGCAAGAGAGGTTCATCTGCCGATGGGTTGATGCTTTATCTGACCCACGTGTTACCCATGAGATCCGCAGCATATGGATCTCATACTGGTCTCAGGTAACATTGTTTTATAAATAGAGATTTTTTGAGTTGATTAACCCTTAACTCTTTTTAAGTGTTCTGACTTGGTATTCCACTGCTGTTACGAGTACAGGCCGACAAGACTCTGGGTCAGAAGCTAGCATCTCGTCTCAACGTGAGACCAAGCATTTGAAGATGAGACACACTGAAAGCTGGGCTGTTTTTGAACTGCAGAGAATGAACACAGAAAATCAATATATAGATAAATGTGTAGTAGTGTTTGAAGAATGTTAAAAATTTGTGGTCTCTGTGCTATACTGTAATATTCAAACAAATTTGCATATTATGTAACATTTGGGACCTGGAGTTTCTATAATAAATATCGATTGTACAATTTAAAACTACAATCTCGTGGTTTATTGATCTAAATTTGGTTCTGTTCTTTACTTGCATATAATGCATTTCTAATATCATGTTAATTTTTGTCATCAACTCATCTCTTGCTTTAATCATCACCATCACAACTTTTTTGGCTCTCCGTCGAAAGCTATCAAATGAATTAATGTTTTCACTTTTCGTTTTATCGATTTTCATTCGAAAACAGATTTGTTTTTCATATTTTCAAATTTTTTAAAACGCTTTCGATAACAATGAGTGAACCCAATTGCTACGAAGCTGAAGTTTATCATGATCTCAAGCTCCAATACAAGAATCGCAAAGGTCACAAACTCAACTATATATTCTGATGTGCAACACAATCGAGTGGAGACAGAATTGGACCTAGATCCTAATCGAAAAAAAGTTGGATTTTGCAGGGCTATCGAACTCAGATTTCAGAGCCTTAATATCGTTTTCTTATACAACTAGGTTTCGAGTGGCTGAGAAAGGAGACTCTGCTTTGGAGAATATTCAGCTGGATTTATGTTAGCATCTGTTTGGGTTTCGGTTAGTGTTCTCTTGAGTCTGTGGAAGTATTTTCGAATCAGGTGGGATTTGATTTGATTTGATTTCTGTTTGAAGACGATTGCATATCTGGGTGGTGTTGGTGGTGGTACGGCGGCGCACGCCAGATTTAAACAGTGCGAGTGCACGCCGATTTGAAATTACTCATGCACTCAGTCAGATGACGTGTGCGAGCACGTCACTCGATTTTACCAACGTGTTCAGATACGTCTACGTCCATGCGCCGAAGAGGATGGGCACGTAAGCGATTTTTATGACGTGTTGGGACACGTAATCGAAATGGCTGCCATGTATATGCGCCCCAGCTCATGGACGTTGACGTGGCTGAACACGTCGGCAAAATCGAGTGACGTGCTCGCACACATCACCTAAATAAAGTGAGGTGTCCGGGCTTTAAAATACTGATAAATGAAGCCCAAAAGAAAATTATTTGGGGCGGACTGAGTCGAGCCCGGCCCACGAAGTTGCCGTCTTCTCCATATAAAATACAATTAGCGGGAGCCTTTTGTGATATTCAAATTTTGATTCTCTGTTTGACACTTTGTTTAGAAGGAAAATCGCAGAGATGGAGAGTGTACAAATCGAGAATATTGATCAAATAATCTCGCTTTAGAAGTGTATGTAATCCCCTCTCCACAGATAAATTCTTGAGTTCTTTTTTTTAATCTTAATTATTTACTAAAACAAAAACAAAAAATCATACAATTTGCAAGACCAGTTTCTTCAAGTGAGAATTACGTACTACTGTGACAACTTGATCAGATTGGATGTCTGTGAGGTCTTCTTCTGCATTCAATTCAAATTCCCAGACAGCTTCCCAATTACTTTGAACATTTTCTTTCTTGAGATCATATATGCATCAACTTCGTTTGCCCAGCTGGATTCTCAGCCTCTTCTTTTTCGAAGAGATTATTCGAGCTCTTGAGCGCATTCCTCCAACAAACAAGATAATCAATGGTGGTCATCTTTAGATCATCTTCTCACATATTGCCAAAAAAAACTTCCAGTACCCTTCCAAGATTTTTCTCTCTGGTGAATTTTCTTGAGCTTCTATTTACTAGACTTCTATCATCCATGGACATGGCAGCTTCAATTACGGGTTCTATAGCAGTAGAAGCTGGCGGCTATCTTTGTGGTTCAATCTACTCTAACATCAGCAACGCTGTCAGAATCCAATCAAATATCCAGGTTTTGGAAAAAGAGATGAAGAATCTAGTCAGCATTAGAAAGGACATGAAAAGTCAACTTGCCAAAGCTGAGAAAGATGGGAAATTACCAACAATTCAAGTGAAAGAGTGGCTGAGAAATGTTGAAGATTTTATGCTTGAAGTGGAATTGATGCAAGTAGGTACAACAGCAAAGAAAAAGAAATTTACCAGATGTTTCTTTAGTTATGTCAAGAATGCTAAAAGAGGTTAAAGAACTTGTCAAAGCTGGAAGTTCCCCCGGTGGCTTGTGGACCGACAATGATGCAGCAATAACCGTGGAACATATTCCTGGACCTTCAATCCAGGATCAAACAACCGCATCAACACATTAGACAAAGTTATTGTTAGGAACTTGTATATGGAAGCAATATACTGAAACTAAAGTAGAGACTTGAGAAAAATAAAGAAAAACTAAACACACGGTTTTTACGTGGTAAAACCCCCAATTTAATTTGAGGGAAACATCCAGCAAAGATTGAAGGACTTTATTAGACCAAAAAAATTATAACCTCTCTCTAATAATATTTAAGGAGAGAACTACAACCTTTCTCTCAGACAAGAGAAAAGAACAAGGGAGAAGAGAAGAGAAGGGCTTATTGGCTTGAGATGATTGAGTGGAGAAACATGGGTTGCTATTTATAGGCCAAGCACCCACCCATGCCATTAATGCAAGTAGTTGATAGAATCAACTACCACCTATCAACTAATTTGTTGCCACTAAAGTCTCCAATTTTCAAACTCTTAATTAATTTCCATGTGAAAGTGACTTTAACCTTTCAGTTATCGATCTACTGAAGAACAATGGAGTCCAGAGAATTGGTGTTTGGGGTACGGGAGGAGTTGGCAAGACAACTGTTGTTAAGAACATGAACAACAGGCTAAAGACAGATTCTTCACTACCGCCTTTTGGCATGGTGATATGGGCAACAGTGTCCAAGAAGTTGGATCTAAAAACGGTCCAACTACAAATAGCTGAAAGATTGAATTTGCAGATTTGGGTATTCCACGGCGTGAAGATCATGTGGGTTCGAAGATCATTTTAACATCTTCAACATGTAAACAGTACGAACGAGTGCACGCCGATTTGAAATTACACATGTAATCGACATGCACTCATTCAGATGACGTGTGTGAGCACGTCACTCGATTTTACCGACGTGTTCAGATACGTCAACATCCATAACCCAAAAGGGATAGACATGTAAGCAATTTTGATGACATGTTCAGATACGTCATCGAAATGGCTGACATGTGTATGTGCCCCTGCACTTGGACATTGACGTATCAGAACACATCGGCAAAATCGAGTGACGTGTTCACACACGTTATCTAAATGAAGTGAGGTGTCCGGCTTTAAAATATTGATAAATGAAGCCCAAAAGAAAATTATTTGGGCCGGACTGAGTCGAGCACGGCCCACGAAGTTGCCGTCTTCTCTTTATAAAATACAATTAGCGGGAGCCTTTAGTGATATTCAAAATTTGATTCTCTGTTTATTTGGAAGGAAAATCGCAGAGATGGAGAGTATACAAATCGAGAATATTGATCCGGTGAAGGAATTTCTCACCTGCAAACAAGAGTCCGGCTACGAGTGTGAACTCTTCAAATAGAACGCCAGGCCTTTGAAGAGAGGCTGCAACGTTGGTCTCTAAATGATGACGCTGTCACTCGGCACAACAACAATCGACTCAAGAAATCTTCTCTGTTTAGCAACAGCGAGGTTGCAGAGAGAGATGGCTATGGTGGACGTGGATTTTTCTTCAGAAATCAAACTTCTGTTTGTTTTTATTTACATGCAAAGCAGGACATATACACAACTCAGGATTGAAGAGAAAGATTGGAAAACAGAGAAGGCAAATTGATCAAATAATCTTTCTGTATAAATGTATTTCATAGATTTGAAAGTGTATGTAACCCTCTCTCCACAGATAATTATTGCTTTAGAATTAACAATTGACGAATTGCAAATTCTTGTGATCTTAATTATTTACGAAAACAAAAAATAAAGTCATACAATTTGCAAGACCAGTTTCTTCAAGTGAGAATTACGTACTAATGGTGACAACTTGATCAGATTTGGTGTCTGTGAGGTCTTCTTTTGCATTCAATTCAAATTCGCAGACAGCTTCCCAATTGCTTTGGGCATTTTCTTTCTTGCATCAACTTCATTTGCCAAGCTAGACTCTCAGCCTCTTCTCTTCTCCGAAGAGATGATTTGAGCTCTTGAGCACATTCCTCCATCTCGAATCTCCTCAACCTTCTTACGAGTGGCAATCGAAGCAAATCATCAACATTCTCATATAAATCTTGGCGATTAATCGGTCCATTACGATATTTGCATACAATTATGGTATCTACTGAAATCACCTAATTTGCATTCTATAAGAGTTATTGGGGAATGGGTGTGTGTGGTGTGAGTCAGACTGGAAATAACATCTAAAACTATTTTTAATAAAAGAAAAATGTACATACAATTCTGCCGTAAAAATGAAATCAACAATCTGATGACCAAAAGAATGAATAAATTGAACACCAATTCATAACATTCTATTACAAAGAGAAGTTTCAACCAATGCTATGACTAGAGTTGAATAATTCTTAAACGTGGAGGGCCAAAAAAAAAAAACAAATCTTCACTGTGAAGGAGGAGGCGTGTTTGGTGGGTCATCAGCTGGAGGAGAAGGGGATGTACCAAAGTCTATATTTGGGTAGACACCCGGTGGCCTCTCCAGAGGTTGGATAGATAGCAACTGGTTCGAATCGCCCACAACATCAGCCCATCCGTAGTGAGGTTCAGCCCTTCAGTGCAAACAGTTAAAATATGTTAATTGATGTAAGGACACTCGATTGCAAGTTAGTTGCATGCTGATATATAACGAGATTTATATCCAAAAGTATATGCTTACTCATAATATGTTTCCTCGTCGACAACAATATCCCAACTTTCACCGGTTGTGCTCTTTCCGTATTTGTGAACTTTCCTGGTGAGAGAGAAGGCAAAATTTAGCCAGTCACCAATACACAAACATGCAAATGAACTTATGTGCAGGGCATTATAACTATGCAGACTACTTTAACTTTACAGAAGAATAAAAATGAAACTGAAAACCAATATGAAAATCTTTTCAAATAATCGACAGCTGAAAATATTAGTCAAGAACTGACTCAGCATCCATTAAGTGATTTACTTGTTTTGAGTTCCATACCCGTTTCCAAAATGCTCCTCTCCCCACGTCCTTGACCAACCTAGACATGAGATAATGTAAATGTTTAGCTTCAGGAAAAACCTAAAAATCAAACCTGAGAGATCTTAATATACATTATAATATCCAGAAATCTGAAAAAGTTTTGTTCAAAGATGTGGAATCAATAATTGCATAGGGAAAATCAAATTTAACTATCTATATAATTCCAGAAGAAATATTGAATGGCCAATCATTAAGAAGAAAACAAAAGGGTTGATAATATGCATGCCAGCAGATACAAGTCAAGAACCAGACGTACGATCACCACTGGGAGATACATGCCATGTTTCCCCTTGGCGCGAACCTATGCCAGCAAAGAACTTCTCTTCCCACTTGTCTCCCCATTTGGTACCCAGTTCGGTCTCAGCCCATTTATCTGTCCTGAGGAGTAGAAAAATGAAATTAAGAGAAACTACTCAAAAGTTTTTCACACAAGGAGAAGCAACACTTTTATAATCTTTATTTCCCTCCAAAGCATAGCATTAACTAGAAACGAAAAGCAGTATTAAGATTAATGATAATTTTGCATCTCATTATACTTCTATGTATCAGAGTTCTACAGTCTACTCTATATAACAACTGAAAATTTACCATCAGATTTAGAGGACAGATACAATTAATCATCTACCAGGTACCAACTGCACATTTTTCATCATTAGATGAGTTTCAAAGGTTGTGTCACTTCTGGCTTTTATAACATTAAATTCAGAAACGTTCCCTAAATCCAGTGATAAAATATATAGCAACCTATTGCTCTTTACAGCTAAGACATAAACTGTAAAAAAAAATAAAAATAAAAATAAAAATAAAAATTACATATTCTAAAGATACGAGAAACTAACGTCACAAGATAGGTCTACAAACATACAGTGGTATATCACCTAGCATAAAAAGCGTCTAAATAAAGGTAATAGGAAAAACCATTTCAGAACGGATCCTCTTCCGTCATAGTTCTCTCCCCACTTCTCCCACCATGACTGTTCATTAAGTCTACCGTACTTATGTGCACCTTTCTCAGTCCAGCCTTTAGCATCATACTTTTCCCACCTGAAGTTCAAAAGAAAATGAATCAGTAAATATTATACAAGGAGCCTTCTCATTGACAAACAACATGCTTAATGCATATAAAATACAATTATTGCAATTGCAGAGAATCGTAGGATCAGCTTACCATTTCTCATACCATCCAGCATTTTCAGTGCCTGATTTTGCTTGTTTCTGAGCACCCCTCTCAATCCTTGCTAAATTGCTACAATTCCAAAGATGTACAGTAATTGCATGTGATAAGATTTCTGTGTGGTTAGGGGATAGTCACAAATAATAAAATAAGCTATTAATGTATGAAAATAGCAAAGCACCTCCATTCATCTTGATGAAGCACCTCTTGCCATGTTTCCCACCATGAATCCCCTCCAGCATTTCTTCCTGATTTCTCCACACCTACAAAACATGAACTTTGCAGTGAGTGAGCACTCAAACAGAAGTTTCAAGATGCCCTTCAAGTGGACACCTACAAAACATGAACTTTGCTGTGAGTGGACACTCAAACAGAAGTTTCAAGATGCCATTCAAGTGGACATCTAGTACAAAAAGGTCAAGGTCAAAATCCTTCTGAATTTTTCTGAATAAGAGACACCCTCTTGCATTTGTTGTTTTCTACAAATTGTCCGTACACACAGAAACATATTACAATATGAGCATATTGTCTACTCATGACAGGGAAGAGAATCTCTTATATCTAGGTAATAGTCTAACTATTAAGGATATTTTGACTTGGTGCCAACAAATTCCATTGCCCACTCATACATGCATGGTGCATGGCCATAATAGCATGCCTACTTAAAAAGCTATAAGCATAGTACTGCACTAAGATTCTTTGCTAAGCACTATCCGAGATTTTATCGCACTGAGCTCAGGGTTATCATAATTGTAAAGAAAACTTTAACTGGGACAAAATTACATAATTATCAACAAGATTTACTTAGGCGAATTCAACAGCCTGCTAGAATGCTTGCTTGTGCTATAAAAGCATTCCTACTTAAAATGCCAAGGCCCCAACAATTTAACAAAAGCCTATTTCAAATCAATTCCTATACCTCACCACTCTTTTACAGTTTATCATTATGGTATTTTTAAACTTGACTACGAGAGGATGTCATAAACATTTAACAGATTTATACTTCGATGAATTAAATCATACTAGCAAGACTTTATGCATTGAAGTCAACAAGAAGAAGAATAATCAGCATACTAAAATCATAAACCTCCAAATGATTCAAATTGATAAGTTGCATTCAATTTATACGGGCTTTACAAATATTCCTTATAGTTGAAGTATTTTTCTTTTCCTAGTGTCTCAAAATGGACGCTGTGCATTATGATAAAAAAAATGTCCAAAACTTTTTCCAGAACCTTTCACGGAAAAAACATCATATCTAGTAAATGACAAGGTAAGCAATGTACCTAGCTCTTTGTATCCCGTCCAGTCACTCTTCTCCCACCACTGTCAAGGAGATCAATAAATCCAATTAAATGCATCTACCTGGATGATACTTAATGGAGTTATAGAAACAATGCAAATGTAGCAGAGTTTTGAAAAATCATACAGTTGAGTGATGCAGAAGGATATGCCACTAAATACGGTTTGGGCTACCAAACCCAATCATAGATGGTGTACATCAAAGCATTAGAAAAGATAGAACTTGAGAGAACTTTAGGGATTAGAGAAGATTACTGCAATTTAAAACTGAAAGCAGAGAATGGAAGAAAGGCGAAATAAAGATAAAAGAACCATGACATCTCATTAAGAGAAATGTACTTAAAAAACTTTAATAAAATAAAAATTATTATATAGCATCCAAGATCATCTTGAAGGACATAAGTCTGACCAGAAAACCTTTAAAAGGGAAAATTAACATAGTATAGGGAGAAAAGGAAGGCCAAATATCACATTTCTTATTCAGAGTAGATGTTCGTAGATTAAGCATTGAAAGTAGATTATCCTATAGAATTCTATCCTAAAATGTTCAAACTGGTTTCTCTTAAAGCGTACAAATCCAAACTCCAAGGTGGTTTCCATCATAATGTTGTAGAAATTCCATAAGTACAGCAACATAACTAAACTTAGTAACTAGTTAACATGAACAATTAACAGTAATAGGTTCAACTGAACTGTCAAATAAAAATAGCAAAATTTACCAATGGATTACAATTATATAGTAACTTTATTGAATTACATTGAACTACTTCAACTTCAATCCATTTCAAGATCAACAGCAGTAATAGATCAGAATTTTTTATTTGTATAAACCAATACCGTTTCTTTCCACTCTGAGGAACCGTCATGGGAGCTGCCACCCATCCTTGTCCATCTACATCTGTATCCATTATCGCCAAGGTCCTCCCCGCCTTCTCGATACCAAGTACTGTCATCTTCATTGATGCCAGACTCGTTAACATTTTCATTCAACAAGCTGATTCCCCAATCCTTCTCATTTGCAATACCTGTGTCTACAGTGAAGGAAGCAGTGAACACAACACATCTATCAATAAGCATGAAATCAAAAAGTCCATTATGGGCTATCAATCATATGCTAAACTAGCCAGAATTTTGTCATGAATACTCCTACCTGCTCCAAGATTAGCTAAGATTATAAAAAGAAACAAATTCGGTAGCCATATCCAGTTGATTATTACCTCTTTTTGGTGGACTATCACGGGACTGTGGACCCGAATTCCGTGGAGTACAGCGTGGATAAAATTTCTCTTGTTTAGAGTCTTTAGACACAAAATAAGATCTACAAACAATGATAATACAAACAGCATAAGTATATTTGAACAACCTAAGCTAAAAAGTTCAATAATGCCACTAACATGATAGACATGCATATGATTGCACTTGTACTTCTGAGTTGAAAAATGCCAATCCCAAATAATCACATCAACACTTAAATTAACATTTTTTAACATAACAATTACAATTCAAAGCTGAAAATGGCACTAAACGACTTACTGAGGAGAAGCGAAGGGCATTGCAGGAGCAGCTTGGATTCGGACCCTGTGAGAGCTCTTTTTCGAATCGAACCGCCATTCCTCGCACTTCTCCACACTTTTACCCGAACCGCTTGTTCTCCGGATCGGGACCACCGAGTTGGAACAGCAGCAGCTGATTCGACTCACTCCGACGACACGGTCGCCTCCTTCGAAGCACACTCTCTTCCTCTTCCTCAGCTCCTCCAATCCATTACTGTGACTCTGTAAATGAGAGACATCAAAGAGTCTGCTCAGACTGAAATCGAGCTGAGTCGCGAAAGCTCTGGAACTCGCCGCCATCAATTATGGAAATGCCATTCAAAACAGCAAAATTAATAACCAAAAAACAAAAACAAAAACCCTAGCAGAAATGCTTCGATTGAGAGAATTCGAATTTATTTTTTTTCGAGAGCTTTTAAAAAATAGGTTTTTATTTTTAAGAGTGGTTCTAGTGCGCTTGAATTCTAGAAAGAGAAGGAGACTTATTAAGTATAAAATAATGTTTTGTTTAGTTTTTTAAGTTTTGAAATTTTAATTGAATTGAAAAAAGATAGAAGAAGAGAATGAGCCAATGAGAGTGGAAGAGAGAATTTCGGGAAATCTTTGTGTTTTGTGCATTTGACGGAGAGAGGACTTTTAGAGAGATGAGATCGGTGGCGTCGTTTCACGTTTGTTTGTTCGGCTAATGGTGGTGGTGGTATACTGGTGGATGGTGGCTGCGAATCCCGCGATTTAATCATACACGTCAGAAGAATGGGAGGGACCCACCTTCGCGGTTTTGTATCCGTTATGCCTCTCTGGGGTCGCCACGTGTTTCAAAGAATAATGACGTGTATGGCACACAAAAATACAAAATAGTATTTATTTAAAAAATTAAATAAATATAGGTATATACAATCTTTCTATTATCAGTTTGAACTAACAAAAGTTATATCAGTTCCTTGTATGTAGACCACTGGATTTAAATACTTTGACTGACAAGTGCATACAGCCAAGTCAAAGTATTTAAATCCAGTGCCCCACATGTAAGGAACTGATATAACTTTTGTCAGTTTGAACTGATAATAGAATTTCTATAGGTATGTATATCAATATATATAAATTATCAGGATAGGTATACCTAATACCTGACTGACTTATCGTACGGTTTCACTAATTTTTGCTACCGAGAAATAATAAAACCGTACGATAATATCGTCAAATATATTTGATCTGATAAAATATCATCAAATATACCTAACCTGATAACATATATATATATATATATATATATATATATATATATATATATATATATATATACATATAAGTATGTTCACTTATGGATTGCAAAATAAATTTATTATGTGAATTAAAAAAAAAATGATTACTCCAAGCTGGTATAGTCTTGGTCTGCTAATAAAAATGAATTGTCTCAACTACCATTTATAAATTTTAGATATTTCATCATAACTCTTTCATTATAAATACATTATCAACACATTTTTTATAATTCACTCAACCAAATGCTATTTCTAAAAATACATCGTCAACACATTTTTTGTAATTTACATAACCAAAAGCCTTTTTTTGTTAGAAACTCTACTACAAAAAAATCTACTCTGGAAACTCTACTTGAAAAGCCATACCAACCACACCCTATCAGAGTTTGAATATCGTGTTGGAGATCACCACCTAAACAATGAACCCTTAGTATTAACTAACATTATTTTGATTGCCCTTTAGCTACACTTGAAAAAAAATAATAATAAATAAAAAATAAAATCCTAACATTAAATGAATAGTACAAATTGAGAATGATATACGATATAAAAGTCATATATACTGATGACATGTGTCAACTCGTGGAGATTTATTTAAAAATGGAATTAATAGATGTTCCAAATCACCTCTCGTCTCAAAGTCTTTCAAAAAATTAAAGAATCTCCAGATTTTCTCAACAAAATCTTTTCTGATGAAGACGTAGCAACATGTGGACAGGACTACAAGTGATTTTCAAAGCTTTATCATCACCGTTGGAAAGCAAAATCTTTTGTTGCATCTTATCCAATTCAAACCAGAAGTATTACCACATACAGTACTGCACTTTTTTTTTCTCCAATACACCTGGGTCTCACCACGTGTCCCAACCTTAGACTTTGATGACATGGCAGGAATTCTATCGACCATGAGCTTTACAATATAGGATAAGCTGAAAACGTGGTAGCTTACGTGTAATATAGCACGTGGCAGACGATGGTGGAATGAGATGCCGTGTCCGAAAAACAGTACAAAAGAGATAACTTTGTAGCCTGCCGTCTGACGAGGAAACCAAACACATTTACACTGACAAGGCGGGCAATCAGTGTTTGGATAAGCTTAATGTCCCCTTCAACAACTGTTCTTCTTTGAAGTACTAACAAAATTTATTGGACAAAATCTTGTCTGCCACATACACTACTAGTCTAATAAAATCACAACCACATGTGAAAAATTGTCGATTATGATAATGATTTTACATTTAAAGTCATCATGAATACATATATATGTGACGTGATTTTAATAGAAAGAGTATGGATAGAATGATACGTCATCTGTGATGAAAATTATTTTCTCACAAGTCAGAATTTACAAACCAGAGGAAGAATATAAGGATTGCAATTACAGAACAGTACATAACAACAAAAGGATGGTACATTTGAAATTTGAAGTTTTGAGGAGAAGACTGATGATGATAATGAGACCTAACTTGAAATGAGTATTGAATAATTGTTTAAACAGAATGTGTGAATAGGTTTGTTAATAATCGAGGAAAACATGTAACCCATTTGCGAAAAAACAGGCTGCTCAATGGGATACTGTTTAGCTACTAACCCATTCGGTTGCATCATACTGAGTTGCATGAACTGATGTGGATCTTTGGTGAGTTTGCTCTGACTGTTTATGAATCACAGGGAACCAATTTCGGACGAGGGAGCAAAAGGCAACTAGATTCACATGAAGAGAGATGCACGAGGGTGATTTGTGTCGAATTTCATTTTTTGGCAAGAAAAGGCTTTACTGTTTCGACAACTACCTGTATTGCATGAAAGAGATTGAATCAAATCACTAAGATTTGTGAAGAATACCAAACAAGCATTACCTATTTGCATTTTTTTTTTTAGTTTGACATGAGGAAATTGAATATCCATACTTAATAAACTATAAGTCCAGACTAAAAACCACATTTACTGGTATAAGGCTATGCATGTAACACCCACCGATATTTTATTTATATATATATATATTCCTTTCATGTTTTAGGAGATAAAATTTCAGAGAATCCGAATACATTTCTCCTATCACAGCGTCTTAAGTCTTACCCTTCCATCATAGGATAGTGATGCAAAAATCCAAGGCTCACGAGAACTCCAAGCAAGGCCTGTGATTACAAGTGAGATATGGTCAGTATCTGCACGAGATTTACAATACAAAGATCCAGAGGGTTGCAGCAATTACCATATACGCTGTCTTCATAGTCAGTATATGAATTAAGCAACGGATCAGCCCTTTGCATTGGTGTCTCAACTAAGCTGTCAATGACATAAACATATATAATCAAAATCATCTAAATAGATAAAACGGAAATGAGATGCCATAATTTAATGTATATTACATAGACAAGAAATTGACCTTTTAGGTGGTAACTCATCACTGCTAGAAGTAGGAGCCAACCACAAATTAACAGTTGAGTCCGTACCAGCACTCTGCAGTATAACTCCATTATTTAAAAACAGCTAGGAAAGATAAAATAATTTGTTCCATTGAGTAAATCATATAATGTATTCCTTAGTGACATGTTAGTTAGGCATAAGTGATTATGATGCATTTGAAATTGACACCTAATGAATCAACTTAAATATAAACTTTTTACGTTTTCAAAAAATCTAAACTTTTTATAGATCCTGAAGTGGACCCATGTAAGATGAACATATAGAGCCAATATACAAGGTTCTTCTGGCCTTGAAGGAACTGTGAAAACATTCTACCACTAGGTCCACTAGATACATTAGTGTGATATGCAAGAGAGAGGGAGAGAGAGAGAGAGAGAGAGAGAGAGTTACCAAAATCAACCCACCGTACTCAGGGTTACAACTGACAGCCCAGGTCCTGCCAACATTCTTAAAGAGGTCAAAATCAGAAATCTACAAGTACCAGAAAATGAATATCTCTTGTACAAGGGAAGAAGCCAAAGAGAAATATCGAAGTCAAGCACATGAAAATATCAATATGGCATGCTCATGGAAACACAAATCTTTGCAGAAGAAGTATATTTTTTCAATGAATGAAAAATGATTGAAAGAAGACAGAACTGTATGATGTTGAGAAATATATTACCAGTGTGTATGTCCGGGGAGCTCTTGGATAGGGGCCTTCAGCATTCTAAGATCCCATATGTTTATCCCAGATTCATCCTCTGCAGTGACCTACAACAATTGTACCATTTTAATATGTCTGAAGGTATAAACAGCAGTTAATTTACCATCTTTGAAAGGAAAAAATCTAGCATCCAGGAGAGTAGTGACTTCAAGCAAGAAATATGAGATGACACAAAAAAATTAAATATTTTCAATTTATGACTAATCAAATAAGGACAAAATCCAACATGGATGACTTGACAAGAAAAGCACTTAAAGCAATGAAGCATGCTGTCATGTTTGTTAATGATAAAAAGCTTAGTTTACTGAATTAAGACATCATACATGTAATTCTTTTATTGATAATCAATAAGCTAGAAATGTACACATGCGCAAACTGAATGGTTCTTAGTTTGGCCATGATGGTTTCAATCAGACCACAATCTAGTATTATACTGGTGTAGTTATAGTTTGGCCACAATGGTTTCAATCAGACCACAATCTAGCATCCAATTTTAATTAGGAGTCTTACTTCACAACTGGCAAGCAGACCAAAATTGAAATTCACGGATATGAATATATGATTTTATAATGAAAATTCAGAATATTATACATTTTATACTGTTGACAGTTCATTAAACAAAAATTCAAACAATCAACAATCTTCAACTAATAAGAGCAGTGCCTAGTTGTTTGGGATTCTTATCCTTTATCAATGTTTACTTGATTGACTTTATATCTACAGCTGACCATTGAGAAATAATAAGTGATAATCTTACAAGTATATGCCCGTCCTCCATGGAATAGTCCACACTGCGAACATGAGCACGGTCAATTGAATTTGTCTTCCTGCATTATACGATTCTATTCTTAGCCACGCAAACCTTGTGCAACACAAATGCTTCATATGAAGGAGAAACATAAAAAAATACATAGCAGTTTCAGACCTCTATAACAGTTTGAAAAAAAATAAAAAAGGTCTTGGAATAGCAAGGTATTTATATATTTGTCGGAATAAAGCTTACAGCTTGGCAGGTTCGTTGTTTAAAACAAATATTAAGAAAAACAAAAGCTACGGAATCCAATTTGGCAACCATGTGAGAAATTCCATTACAAAAAGCACAAGCACCATTAAAACATCTAAACACATACTTCAAACCGAAATGACTTGAAAGGAATAATGTGAATGGACTGCTATCAATAGATAAAGCTACATTCAGGAAACGAAATACAAAGATATGCAAAACATACTTCATTGTTCTTAAATCCCAAAACTGGACAGATGATACAGATGTTGCTGCAATGCAATTCACGTCATGTGGATCCCATGCTCCGCCAGATAAGTAGTGCAGCATACCAGCAGACTCTTTAGATTGTACCTTAATTTCCAAAACGATTTGAATAAGTATACCATTCAAAAGTGTTCTTGAAATGCTGCTGATGTATAGTAAATGTCACCATGGCAACTAATATAAATCTACTTCCACAAACTTAAAATCTAAAATATTGCACAAGGCTCTACAAAGCAAAAATGAAGTGAAACACAATTATCATGTGAATTGGAGTAAGATCATTCAGTCCCACTAAGTTGCAATTAAGCAACATCTTTACAGATAGTTTATCAGTCATAATTTATAGGCATAATCAACCAAGTGCATCACTTAAAGCCAATCATTGGAGAAATGTGAGTATGGTAGCAATGAGTTTTAGTCAGCATGCTAAAACCTTAACGATTTATGTATGAATGAGAGTAGCAATGGGGAAGAAGAAAACTGAACCTGTTCAGAAAGAGAGCATAATAATCAAAATCATAAGATTACTACTTGAACTCCATTAAGAGCTATACCTGGGCTGTCTTTTTTGAACAATCTAAGCTCCACAAGAAAATGTTTTCTTCGTCGATGCTGATCAACTTATCATGTCTTCCAGATGGCCACCAAAGAACGCTGTAAAAGAAATGCATACAAAAGGTGAGCAGAAGTATATGCCATGATTAAAAAGTCAATTAACTTCAAATGTTTAATATTAAATTCAAAGTTCATTCAATTCAAAAATATTAAATAAAGTTTCAAATGTACAAAATAGACATATCTTTGGCATAACTGTTATAGCTCATGACAATGTCTCATCAAACTAAACTTAAATCAGATACAATTACGTAATACTTCCAGAGTATCACATTCTCTCGTTATGTATTTTCCTTCTTGTTAATAATTCTAAACAAACTTTTGATACTTCAAGATGGAACTAGACACCAAAATCCACAATAGCAAGTTTGTGAAACCAGGATAAACAAACTCACCAATTAATCTTACCGACGTGTGCATCAAGAACAGCAATTTGTTCCAATTGAGGCGAATTCAACTGGCCATATAACTCCGGAATCTGCCATATCGCTGCTCCATACGTTTCACCTTCAATAACAAAACACAACCCAACCAAACCAACTCTCTATCATCGAGCCAAAACTCAAAAGCATTGGAAATTTTTGAAACGATAAAATATAAACAGGAACTCCACAATTCAAAAATTACAGGGATTGAGATCCGATCAAATCAGTTACCCGTGGAAAAGACGGTGGAGAAAATGCGTTGATCGAACGGACAAGAACAGAGGTCCCAGATCTCATTAGGATGCGAGAACAGGCCCTCGCATATGAGCTCGGTTCCACCGGACGATAGCCGAAGCAAATGCACCTGATATATAGATTCCGTTTTTCTACATTAGATCTAGTCATACAAAAACCATAACCAAAAAAAAAAAAAAACAGTTGAAAATTTTACCTCGTTTTCTTCTTTGAGACTGAGAGTTCCAGTGAGGAAGCTGGTGTGATCTCTGTCTGCTTTGACATCGGAAATGCATCGAGCCTGTGCGTGAAAATTGACATTTACAAACCAATAATTAGGGTTTAATGAGTCTGAAAAAAAAAATGTCAGCGAGTTTTGGTACCTGATATTTGAGACCATAACCGATGCCAGACGATCCTCCTTGCATCGTTTCGCGCTTTTGATTCCAAAGATCGAATCAAGCTTTAGTTAGAGCTCAGCTAGCTAACTAACAAACCTGCTCATATGTCAGCCCTTTAACGGCAGTTTCATTTTTCTTTAACGGCAGCTTTTCGATAAAATTCGACAATTTTGGGCCTTCAAAGCCCATTTCTTCGTAGCCCGATTGAACTAAACTTGGGCTGGCCCATCGATTTTTTTTTTTTTTTTTTTTTTCCAACTACAGTATTACAAGTTTAGGCGCCAGAATAGGTGACTACTCGAACCCACGACCTTTTCGATGTGAGTGTGAGAGGCAATGGAGGCTAGGGGCCGTCCGCCTGTCCCTCGAAATTTTATTAAAACTTCATCCAAAAAAGCTTTAAAACAAGGGATATTATTATTTTCCCCCTTAAGGTATACCCTATTGTTAAGACGAGGACAGGGTTTGGGCTTATTGGCCATTCTTCCCCTTTAAATCAAACTTATGTTAACTGACCCCCTTCTGACACACTTTTCACTGGTCAATGTATTTTATACCCTCTTTGACCATTAAATGGAAGGGCATTAACGTCATTGACCATCTCTTTTTTATTTTGTTATTTAAATTTAATAATAACAATAATAATAATAATAATAATAATAATAATAATATCACAATTCCTCTTCTCTCTCCAAGTCCACGACCACATTCAATTATCCCAACCACCACCATCTTTGTCTCACATACCACCACCATCATCTCTCACTGTATTCAGACCACAACCATCTCTCTCACGCACACACCACCACCAAACCATCATCTCGTTCGAACCGGATCTGGGTTCAATTTAAAATCGACCACCAACCCCGATTGAAATCCAAATCGTCGCCGATCGAAACCCAAATCCAAATCAAAGTCAACCAAACCATCTCTTCTCGCCTCTGATCTTCTTTTCTCTTTCTCTTTCCTTTAACCCATAATCCATCCCTTTCTCATTCGCGGCGTGGATTTGTTGGTGGTTTGAAGGTGGCGGCGACATGGATTTGTTTATGGGTTGGTGTTAATGATTAACAATGGGTGTGCGTGGTTTGGTTCATAAGTGGTTGATAGTGGTGGTGTGTTTGTGATTGATTTTGGTTTGATTTAGGTTTGATTTTAAATTGATTTTGGTTGGATTTTAAGGTGGTGGTGGCATTTGGTGGTTTGATTTCGAATTGATTTAGGTTTGATTTAAAATTGATTTTGGTTGGATTTTAAGGTGGTGGTGGCATCTGGTTTGTTGTTGATGATGATGAAATGTTGTTGGGTTGCTTGATGAAACATCTGTGTAACAAAAGGAATCAGAAGAAATTTATTTTTTTAATTTTTTGTTGGTCTGGTGGAGAAGATGGAGATGGGCGTTGGAGATGATGATCACGATGATGATGATCATTTTTTTTTTTTTTTTAATTCTTTTTAATTTTTTATGTTTTTAAATTCTTTTTTATTTTTAAATTTTTTTTGAATTTTTTTTTATAAAGAGATAAAAACAAATTTGTTTTTAAATTTTTAAAATTTATTTTTATTTTTAAAATTAAATAAAAATAAAAAGAGAATCTCCACCATCCATCTCAAAGATGGACGGTGAAGATCTATCTTTTTTTTTTCAATTGTTTATTTTATTTTATTTTTTGTTTTCTGTTTTTTTAATATATTTTTTATTTAATTAATATTTTGAGGGTTAACTTAAGGATAAAACGGTCATTTCATTCCCATTTAACAGTCAAAAGGGGCATAAAATACATTGACCGGCTGAAAAGTGTGCCAGAAGGGGGTCAGTTAACATAAGTTTGATTTTAGGGGGAAGAACGGCCAATAAGCCCAAACCCTGTCCTCGTCTTAACAATAGGGTATACCTCAGGGGGGAAAATAATAATATCCCTTAAAACAACAAACTTTTATTAGAGTGTTTAAATATTGGACAATTCCCTATCGGTTTAAATTTTTATCATGCAATTCACGATATTCACATAAAATTATTTGTATGTGTAACAACTACACAAATTTTATAATCCATATTATACATGTAGCGTTGAAATTAAAAGTGGTAGAGCACGCATTGATAATGTACTTTGATTCGTTTATTTTTATAGCATAGATAATCGATCATGTAATATATAGTTGTCACTTGATATTATTTAGAAGAGTTGAAGTACGAAGTTTTTTTTATATATACTATTGAAATTTGAGATATTGTAAAATACGATTTATATTTAATTTCTTAATATATTTATACACAATTTTCTATATTTTTAAATAATTAATATTTTTTTAATCCTTAACATAACATATGTGATTCCAGCTTGTGCTAACAATTTCATCAAAATAATTCTTCAATAAGACAATAACTGGAGTAATATTAACTGCATACAATTAAATTAAATTCATATGAGAAAGTTACTTGCTGAAATATAAAATTGATCTTGACCGTTTCTCGAGTACACGTGGCGGCTTAACGTCCGCCGTAATTAATCTAATAACGTAGGTCTGACCATTTCGTTGGTTCTCGAAGTCTGAAGTTACAAAATAAAATATAAAGAATATAGAATGTGATTATTGATTCCCACGCTAATACGCAATCCAAGGTTCATGCTTGATATTTTTAATTTGAAGATAGGGAATTACTTGGTAGTTGGTATTGATTCCACCAATAGGGGTTTTTTTTTTTTTTTCACTTACTTTTTACATTTACCTCCTTATATTCTAAGAAAAAAATAACGCATCTCATTGGTGTGGTCAGTACCTTAAGTACGTGGTTTTTTTTCTTTCACTTTTTATATTTATCTCCTTGCATTTTAAGAAAAAAACCATATGGCAACCCCTCATTAGTGTAGTCAGTACCCAAGCAATGTTCTTAAAAATATGAGTTTATACTTTAAATTCAACTACTATTTTTGTATTCGTAGTCTAAAGACTTACACTGACACACACTTTATTTATAATTAAATAAAAATCAGTTAACTAAAACTAAACAAAATTTGACTTTGTTTTGATCGGATATTTGGATTTATACATCATACGGTTTTTGTCATATTTGTTTGTTCATTTCTTCATTATAATTTTTAATTTCTCTATAAAAAAAATATAATAATGCTAAACATCCCACCTAAAATCCCACCTTTTTCATCCCACTACATGTGGCATGTGAGGTGTCAAATTGTGAGTGGATACACATTAATGATGATTTATCCCACTTACCTCATGTATCCACTCACATTTTGACACCTCACATGCCACATGTAGTGGGATGAAAAAGTTGGGACTTTAGGTGGGATATCGTAGCATTACTGAAAAAAATAATCAAAACCAAAAGAAACACACGTAGCAAACTAAAAACGAACGGTCTTAACGAGTGAAAAAGAACAAATCATCTACGATAGTATTTCGATATTTGTATATTTTCCCACTAAATAAAAAACGGAAAAATCAAATTAACGCAATAAAAAAACACGACACAAAAGAAAAACCGGTTTTTATATTTGTGAACACAAAAGAAATTAGTTTTGTTATTTTCTAAAAGGTTCAATTACGTATATACATCAAAATCTATACATTAAAATAGAATTATGCAAAAGGTATCATTTTAACAAGTACCCAAGCATACTGTAATTCATTTTGAGATTTAGTGGTCATATATATAAGTTTAAAAAATAAAACAAAAAATTCTAAAGGCAACTTCATAGTAAAGCATATTTATCGAAAATTACAAAAAAAACCCCAAAAGTTTGACAAATTATCACCTAACTCCCACCAGGCCGCCTCTCTCTCTCTCTCTCTTCCTCTAAATATATCTCTGATCCCTCACGCGAAAAAGAAGGTTAGTGCACATCTACATCTTCCTTCACAACTACTAAAAAAGTTGTTTGGTTCTATCGAAAAACAATCATCAACTACTCGTTTTCTGTCTCTCTCTGATCTCTCTTCGTTTTGGGGGTTGCAAATTTATTCATTTATGGCTGGAGAAGCCAAAACGAAGAAGAAGATCCAACAAGGGTTTTTCAAAAACCACACAACAAAAACAAAAAAACAGCTGCAGAGAAAGAGACCCCGATGACGACGCCGTTTAAGAGCCCATTAAAATCAACCATGTCTAATATCACGAAATGGTTCTCGGATCTCGATTGGCGTCTTCTCTTCTTAATGATCCCTCCTCTGCTCTTCCTCGTATTTCTCTCCATCTCATACGTGACACCCTCCAACCCGTTTTTCTCTTTCGGGCCGCTCCAGTCTCTTTTTTTCAACCGCACACTCTCCACCACCTCCGCCGCCGCCACGAATTCTTCAGATTTCGCGAATCACAGTCCGGATGAGATCCGGATTCGGAGCGGATCAACCGAGCTGGATCGGTCTAGAATCGCTGTGTGTTTGGTAGGTGGGGCCAGGAGATTCGAGCTCACGGGCCCTTCTATAGTGAAAAATATTCTCGAAGTGTACCCGAATGCGGACCTGTTTTTGCACAGTCCGGTGGACCGCGACGCCTACAAATTCTCTCTGTTAAAGGCTGCGCCCAGGCTCGCGTCGGTTCGAATCTTCGAGCCCCGACCCATTAATGAGTCCGAGTCCGAAGTCCGAGTTCTCACCGCCGCCAACTCACCGAATGGCATCCAGGTAATTCTATTCACCTAACTACTTTATCCATCGTTTTCCATAGTTGATTGTCAATCCAATTTCAGACGAACCCTATAATGTTACATTTAATGGATGTACTCGTAAGAATCTCCAAACTGGTCCCCACTTTCGAAAATAACAAGCAAACGATATCTTGTTCTGGTTTTAATTTTAATTTTGTTTCAATTTTAAATTTTGGCAACAAAAATTTGTTTCTAATTTGTTTAATTTGATCTTAAAATTGCAACATTTTGAGGTAATTTTGTGTTACTAGTACCGGAAAATGAAATTTCCATCTATTTATATGTAGTCAATTTTTCTATTCTCAGTTCGTCCTAGTATAAAATATATCTGGACGAAGAATATGGACTATTAAATTTATATACTTTAATTCAAATTTAAAATTTCTCCATAATATGAGGAAAATATCTTATACCTTTGTTGAATAATACGACGTTCCAACTCCTGGGTCCCACTGCCAAGTTCTAAAGCACATAGAGTGATGATACCACTGATGCATGACACGTATACTGAGATATTTTTTTCGTGCTTTTTGAAGCTTAAGCAACATGTGTTATCAGGTGACACATTAAAGTCACTATTGTTATAATTCACAGTACATGCAATTTTTTTTTAGAGTGAATGCAATTTCATTTGGGTTTTCGATTATATATCGTGCTTGCAGAGCTCAATTTTACCGGGGTCTCGCCTTGATGGATGATTGTGTTGGTTTTTTTAAATAGTGCATTTTTGCTCACCAACACTAACTAGGGTGAACCATTATCCTCCACCTCAAGTGTTGACACGTGTCCCAAACTTTGCCTTAATTTTAAACTTTGGGTTAAGTTTAAGACACGTATCAATATTTAAGATGGGAGGTAATGGTTACCTCTAGTTAGTGTGGGTGAGTAAAGTTGCACTCTTTTTTAAAAGAATGAAAAGTTATCTATGTCAGTACATATACAGTATTTTTAAAATCCAATGTGGAACATGATTCTTTTCGATGACATATGAAACATTACATGTACCTTTGATATTGTGAATATTAAAAATAAATAAAATTCTATAATTTATATAAAATAAAAAATGTGTACAAGTTTTATTTTCACGTTGTCAATTTGATTTAATTTATTCTTTTTTTTCTGTCAACGTAGGGCCTTTTGCAGTACTTCAATTTGGTAGAAGGGTGTCTACAAATGATTGAGGACTACCAAAAACGCAACAGCTTCACGTACGATTGGATAGTCCGGACCCGAGTGGACGGGTACTGGAACGCTCCACTTGGACCCGAAAACTTCATTCGTGGCGAATACCTGGTCCCACCCGGATCCAGCTACGGCGGACTTAACGACCGTCTTGGCATCGGCGATCTCAACGCCTCAAGAGTGGCTCTCTCCCGCCTCTCTCTCATCCCCAAACTCGACTCGGCCGGGTTCCACCAACTCAACTCGGAGACGGCGTTCAGAGCCCAACTCACCACCCAACACGTGCCTCACCACACGAAACGCCTCCCGTTCTGCATCGTATCGGACAGGAAATACGATTTCCCTCCGTCAAGGTTCGGCGTACCGGTGGCGGCGCTGTCGAGTCCGGGACCGCTGAGCGGTGCCAAGTGCAGGCCGTGCACGCCGGCGTGTCAGGGACAATGCGTGGCGGACGTGATGCTATCTCTCGACAGAGGTTGGAGCTGGACCGACTGGAGAAACGGTACACTGGAGCTGTGCGACGCGCACGGTGAGTGGGAGAGAGGTTGGGAGAAGATTTTTAACAGAGTCGCCGGAGAGAAACTTGCTGCGGCGACGAAAAGAATCAGAAAATTGAAGGTTAAAAGATGTGTTGATGATTTTAACGAGATGAGGAAGAAAGCTTTTAGTTGGGAGGCTCCTCCGCCGGAGGATTTGTGTCGGGTTGGTTTAGGAACCAGATAGAGAAATCTCGAGAGTGAGAGAGACGTGTATTTTCTGTTCTGTAAAAAGTGAGAAAACAGGAGGGTATTTTTGGGTTTTTAGGAAGTGAATTTTTATTTATTTATTATTAATTATATATGTTGGGATTATAGAACAGTATAGTTTGTAAGATTTTGGCACCAAAAGAAATAGTTATTAGTGTGTGTGTGTGTTTTTTCTTCTGTTTTTAAAGAATAGTTTTATAAGTGTTAGATTGAGATTTGTCTAAAATTCTAAATCAACAATCAACAATTACAAAACTCAATGATCAAAAAGGATACGTTGGTTAGATATAAATCGGGACATCGTTTTTGAACAACTGATTTGAGTATGACGAAGAAATCAAGCTCATCCAACTTACAACCAATCACTTTAAATGCATTCAAATCAAATTTGTATTAAGACAAGTCAATATCAACTCACAATATGCACATTTATGATGAGTTTAATGTTCTTTTTCTACAACCAATGAGAACTCGACGTAAGTTATATAAGTTATATCCGGCAAAAGCAGAAGCACAATAGCTTAATAGCTTTTTCTACAAAAGAGAGAGAGAGAGGTGTGTAATAGGGACAATGGTACATATCCAACACCTTTGTCCAACACTTGCATTCAGCTGTTGATGTGTCAATTAGTGAGTGAATACATATTAATAATAATTTATCCATGTATCCACTCACCAATTGACATATCAACCTATTGGACAAAAGTGTTGGATGTCTAACATTATCCGTGTAATAGGCACAGCTCTTTCTACAACCGGAGAGATATCTCCTTAAGCTTGTTCATTTTAGGACAAAAGTGAAATTGGGGAATTCATTGCATGTACAAAGAGGTTTCTAAAAACAATATTTATTTTTTAATTAGGTGCATGGTTGTTGAATAATGCTGCTGAATTCAAGGGTAATGCTGCTGAATTCAAGGGTAATTAGACACCGGTGTCACGGCACATGGGTGGCTTTTTACATCATTAAACCAACACCATCAACAACCGTGAATGATGCTCGAAGATTCCACAGCTGATGATTTTGTTAAAAATAAAATATAAAAAAACACTATCATTTCCTTTCGTTAGTATACCTTTAATGATCGTTGAATAAAGTTTACTGATCCCACCATGTCCACCATTATTGTATTTGCATAGCAACACGTAGGCCAGTAACCCATTCCAAAACAAAAACAATTAACAGGAAAATGTTGTATTTACATGGACGAGATTTGACAAATTATAGTTAACTGAAAACTTCAAACTACAAGATCGATTATACAAACCATACTACGAAAAAAAAAAAAAAAAAAAAAAAAAAAAAAAAAAAAAAAAAAAAAAAAAAAAAAAAAAAAGGATTTTCAAGAAAACAAAGGTGACTATTCACTGCATGTTGTCCATGGCCATAAAATATGAATATATATATATATATTACTAAAACTAAAGAGACGTGTCCTTCCACTTGTTCTTTTTAAGACAAAAGCACTGAAATTGGGGAATTCATTACATATACAAAGAAGTTCTATAACAATCTTTAATTATTTTTTAATTAGGTGCACGGTTGTTGAATAATTTTGCTGAATTCAAGGGTAATTATAGATAAGTAGCTCGCGGCACTTGGGTGCCTTGTTACATCATTAAACCAACACCATCAACAAGCGTGATGCCCACTCCATCTCAATTCTCAAAGCCTCCACTAAATATTTTGTGCTGCTAATGTTTTTGTTAAAAAAATAAAAAATTATCATTTCCTTTCATTAGGATACTTTTAAGGCTCATAAATAAAGTTTAATAATTGCCACATCCACGGCTCCACTAATTAAAATCTGTTTCGCAGAACATTACATGTGCTTAGTTGAGTTGATCAGTTTTACGTCGAGGAACTGAGGAAGAATAATGTCAAAGGACAATTGTTAGTTTTGGCTAATAAAAGTTCTTTTTTTTAAAAAAAAATTCTTTTTAAATTTTTGTTTTCCCATTATATGAAAAACAACTATCCTTGCATTTGTGCACACCACACCATCTCTTAGCAGAGCTGATAATACACCTCCATTCCGCATAAATGATGCACAATACGCATTTTACAAGTATATGTGGGAAGTTTTCCGAATAGTTATCTCTCATTATGGGTAAGGCCGGCCCTGACTTTTGTGAGGCCCGAGACGAAAATCCAAAATAGGGGCCCCTTATTCGTTTTTATAGTTTTTTTTTTTTGTATAAATTATAAAACCGTGAAGCACTACATATCTAACCACAAAAACTAACAAACTGACCCACATTATTGAAGAACAGATTCAAGTTGAGCTTTTTTAAAACATAAAATTCAAACTAAAAAAAAAAAAAAAACAATCAAACCAGTCCCGCAAACCGCAGGCATACTCTTGGATTCATAAAATTATAATTAGGATTATTTAAAATCAAATAATCGTTTCAATTTAAAACGTAAATAAGTAAATTAATAGGCAAGAGACCAAAGATTATTTATTATCTGGTGTGGATTTTATCGGTTAGTAAGTCAATAATAATTTGTAAGAAAACTTACAATTTGTAAAAAATAACAAAAAATAAATAAAAACAAAGAGAGACTTTAGGAGAGATGCTTGAATGGATGAGGATATGGGATTGAGACTTTAGAGAGAGAGAGAGAGAGAGAGAGAGAGAGAGAGAGAGATGCGGTAGGCGGTAGCTACGTTTGGTGGAGAAAAAAAATTAAGCAATAAAGATGAATAGATGATTGATGAATTGAATTTGAAACCTTGTAACTAGAAAAAGGGCCTGTAAGGAATGGGCATTAGAGAACTGAAATGGGCTTGTAAAACTAGAAAAAGTAAATGAATTAGGCAATAAGTATTAGAGAAAATGTGGGCCAAATTAGTATTGTTGGGCTTATTTTAAAACAAATATTTGGGCTCATTGAATTATCTGTAGTACAAATGTACAATATACTGATCAAGCTGTTTTTTTATATAAAAAAAACTATACTCGGGCCTCCAGATAGAAATACACAGTAAACGAAATTTGGGGGCCCTTTGAAAACGAAGGCCCTAGATGGTTGACTCTTGGGCTTACCCCCAAGGCCGGCCCTGATTATAGGAGTAGATATTTGAATCGGACCGTACCTGTATTATTTGATCTTGGTAAATCCTAATAGTCATATTGTAATAGTTCTTGTAATATTTTATTAAGAAAAAGAAAAAGAAAAAAAAAAAAAACTATTCTTGCATTTGCATAGCAACAGAAAGGCCCATTGATTACATAAAACTATAAAAGGCCAAGTTACTAATTCGGCAATTCCAAAACAAAAACTGTAAATACATGAACGAGATTTGACAAACTAGCTAGAGTTGAAAACAGAAAATGAAAAAACAGGATTTTCAAGAAAACAACGGCGACAAGTCACTGAATGTAAGATTGGCCAGTGATATCGACGTCACGGTCGCCAGAAGAAGGTGGAGGTGGGTGCTTGGGCTTGATTTGAGGCTCATCAGGCCCATCAGCGCTCTGGGTTTCACTAGCCGGTGGCTTGTTTGGTTTCTTCTGTTGCTGTTCCGGTTCATTTGCGTACATGCCTCCGCCGTAGGCGTCGTGGGTCACCGCCTTCATCGGCGAAATGTTGGGTGGTTTTTGCTGCTGCTGTTGCCTCCCCTCAGTTTTCCCTTTATGACTCTGATTTTCCATTGTTTCACAACACTCGATCAGTTTCGCTATAGCCCGTTTATAGTAATTATCAGTTATCACTCTTGTGATCATTGAAGGACACGTGTTCGATATCAAGGACACGAGTTATGATTACGTGTGGCATCAGAATGGAGTAGCCACGTCTCCCATTTGCATGCATGCAGCTAGTTTAAGAGATAGGTATCATGCAGTAGGATTTACATGCATGGTTTGTTGTGATCTTTGTCACGTGTCAAATTGTTGTTGTTTTTTTTTTTTTTTCCTTTCATACCAGAAATCAGATGTTTAATGTTAAACGGTTCAAATCTTATATATTATTAGACTAAATGAACGCACGGCAAATCACTTCGGAAGAGAGTAACATAGATATAATATTATTTTTTGATTCTGCATATTTTATATGGATGTCTAACATATTTCATTATACAAATTATTATAAAATGTAGAGTTTAAAGTAGTCCGTGATTGTGGGGCTATTTAGTTGGATTAGACTTTGGACTAGTTTTTGCTATTGGACCTATTGGCCCAATACAGTTGATTCAAATGAAGAACAAAGAGTAGACCCTCATGGCCTCACGTTTGAAATATAAGAATATGTCTCTAATTAGGACCGTCCTGATTTTATAATTTCAGAATATTCAACCACAGCCACACATCCACTGTGGGCATATAGCCCCACATTAATAAATACACACACCCAATATGAATGTGTGGTTGTGGTTATGGTTGGACGTCTTTAACTTATAATTTCAGGGCGTTCTTACTAGAGAACCACCTATATATATATATATATACAGTCTTTCTATTATCAGTTCGAACTGATAAAGTTATATCAGTTCCTTGTATGTGGGCTACTGGATTTAAATACTTTAACTGACAAGTGCATACAGCCAAGTCAAAATATTTAAATTCAGTGGCCCACATGCAAGGAACTGATATAACTTTGATCAATTCGAACTGATAATAGAATTTCTGTATATATATATATATATACGGTCATGTTTACATCAATACGCACTGATATAAATAAATAAGGACATTAAATGTGAGTCACTCATTATGGAGAAGTTTTGATAAGTGCATACACACTAAGTCAAAACATGGAAAATAAGTGGCTCACATTCAATGTTCTCATATATTTACATCAGTGCATATTGACTTGAACATATATATATATACGGTCTTTCTACTGTCAGTTCATACTGATATAAAATATATCAAGATGAAGAATGTGAATCATAAATTATGGAGAAGTTTTAATAAGTGCATACACTTTGAGTTAAAATATGTAAATCTAATTATCCACATTTTTCGTCTTGATATATTTTATATTAGGATGAACTGACAATAGAAAAATTATATATATATATACATATATTAAAAACTAGATATTTGTTATGACCTTATGACCTTAGGGATTTTATAAATAGTATTCATTCATCTCATCTATCTATCTTATACGGTTACACCTACCAAAAGAATTCAAAAATAATAATAATATCAACCAAATTTATTCCAACAATCCTCATGTTCTGAAAAAAAAAATGAAAAGGTCGAGAAAACGTGAATCCGTAGCTAATTATTATTATTTGCTTCGGTGAAGATACCTTCTTATCATTTCCAATTTAATTACCACCGCACCACATGGGGGTGACTCACCTTTCTCAATATGCCAATACTCTAATTTTTATCTGCCTTTTCAACTACCAAAAACGTGAATTCTGTAAAACACAGTTGGTGGAGTTTCGTGCATGCTCTATGGCCTAAGCCTATAACACCGTTTTTATTTAATTTGTTTCCACAGAAGAATCTCGTGCCTTTGAATGGAATCTTATCTCCAACTACGTTACACTTGAAGAGCTTCGAACGATGGAGGACAATCTCATCAAACTCTTATCTGTCATGTCTGCTTGCCAAGCATGCACATGCATGCTTGTCTTTGAATTCTAAAACTCTACTTGGTTTGAATAATAATTTTGTTATATATATTTTTAGAAGGTCAAGCTTCGACGGTCAAACTCTGGACCTAACATTTACTCAACTCAACTCAAACACGGTTGAGATTAATCAATTCATTAAAATATTCATGTTGATGACACTTTTTTTTATTTATTTTTATTGCAAAACTATCTTCAATTATTATTGCTTGCCTTGATTATATTACCAGCTCCCTTTGACTTACATGCTAATAGCTTATAGAATCATGAGAGTTTCATTTATTTAATTTATTAATTAATAATGTCAGTATCCGCACCATTCAAAAACTTAGAGCACCTCCAATGCTAATGTGGGTTGTGAAAAAAACATATGCCACGTAGGATGGACATCCATTTTGTTAAAAAATCCATCTCCAATGCAACCTCTCTAATACAACTTCAAGCTGAAGTGGCAACTTTTTTTTTAGAGGCTGTCAACATGACTCTCTGATTTCAGACGGTCTGTTGGACGGCCGTCTTGTTGGCCCAATCAGCAATCACTCTTGTCTTTTACCTTATTTTATTCAACGATTCTAAAGTATATTTAAGGAGACCAATAATAAATTGACACATCATTAAAAACATATATTTTACAAGTGAAGCATTGAAAACTACTTTTTTATTTGGATGTCTATCAATTTAGTTACATGCCACATATGTAACAATTAGCTTGACATTGTTGACATATCACTTTTTTTTCAAATTCAAGCCATATTACCATTGGAGATGCTCGTAACATGCTCATACCTACATAGACCGCACTTTGAAGATAAAACGATAGACTCATAACATTTTTATACTATATCAAACCACTCAGCTCGAAAACATAAGTTGATAGGTAATGATCCAATTATATTATTATTATTATTATTATTATTATATATAAGAGGATTATACAGTTTATTAATAAGTACTTATATATAACTGGCATTCAAAATCAAATACAAGTTAGGGTGGATTGATAAGCATGCCACCTCAATTCTTGAGAGTATTTGATCCTTTCTTTAAACAAGTTAATAAGGAGCCACCAAGAGCATTTGTTATGTACCTAACAAAAAATTAATTAAATAATCACATTTTTATGATAATGCAACTTATATATATTTATATATATTGTTTATATATTCTAGATTGATCGAGGACTTTTCCTCAAAAAAAAAAAAAAAAAAAAAAAAAAAAAAAAAAAAGATTGATCGAGGACCACTATTGAACTGAAAGTACTTAGATCCTCGATTTTTGGAGTTGGCATTGTATTAGAAAAACTTATTAATTGGGTGGTTTTAATTTAATTACGTGTGAACATTTTATTTCTGTAAAATAATCATAATCCAATCGTATATAATATTCGATCTCTCAATGCATGGTTTCAAGTTTCAACTTTTCGATCCACTACAATTGAGCTGGTTTCCCTTTGAAAAAAATAAATAAAATAAAATAAAAAATAATTAATTAAGGTTACGGATATTGACACCCATAAATATGATAAGCACACTCATATTTACAAGTACACCCATGTCTAAAATTTAAAATTTAAACATTATTATAAAACACCATCGTAATGCCAATGGTACCCTTATTTAAATGAATGTTTTCATTTTAATACAATTTATTTATAAACCCTCTTAAGTTATTACCACACCAAATTTCACAAATGATAAATTTTTAAGTTCTTCATACTTGAAAACAAACACAGTCTAAAGAATTCTTAATTTTTTAAATTCTTATTTAAAAGTTAGGAAACTGGTCTAAAAAAGATGCTGGTGGATCAGATTTCTCCTCCGCCACTAACTCCAGCAAGCAAAAATACAAGCAGTTACAGCGCAAATAATGTGGTTGGGTTAAGCTATCCTGGCCAATAGCACTACTATCTTTTGTTTTGTTTTTTGTTTTTTAAATTACTTCTCACTTTTGTTTATTTGATAGAGTTCATAACAAATAAATAAATAAATACGTACCTTGATCAGAGTCCTTTGAAAATTCTTTTTCCATTACTTTGTTATATGATAATGAGAGATTTTGATACTTGAAATATAATTAGGGATTAATTAGGGTTTAGTTTTTTATTTTTATTTTAATAAAGTGATATAGTTGAAGATATGAGTGTAATTAATGGGTGTACATAATATTTGGTTTATTTTTAATTAAACCGATTTGTCCTTATTGGTAAATTCCTATTTGGATATTTTTGTAATTAATTTTTTTATTAAAATATAGGTGTACTTATCATATTTATGGGTTTCAACCCATTAATTAAATTAAAAGAGGGAGTAATATTGTGTTATTGGTGCTTCTCGTTCGTGGGTTGCTTTAAATTTTCATTACTCTTTGTTAATTAATTGTTGAATTATATACATATATGTCCAGCATATCTCATGAAAACGGTACTCAAGAATAAAATATTAAAATAAGAAGCCGTTTCCGGCCAGTGTATAATTATTCAATGATACCGAATAATGTTTTCGACTTTTAGTGCCTTTCTCTTTTTCGGCTAAACTATTTTTTATTTTATTTAAAACATAAAATTAAATTCTGCTTCAAAAATGTGATTTTTACGTTTTCTCGAACCATTTATTGATTTAATTATTACAAATTTAGAGGGAGGATGGGACTCAAATTTATAATCCCATTGATGTGATTGAAATGGATTTTACTATAGAACCACCGTAATTTTCGGATAAAACATTTATCTTCTACGTGTAAGAGATTTACCGTCGAATCCGTGAAACCAATCCGACTGGATCCTAGAGTGTATATGCCTTTTCCTAACCATGAAAGGTGGTAGGCTAAATGATTTTTTGGATCTGAAGATTCAAATAAAATACTTGATTAATTTGACTTCTTAAACGTTAATTTAATCGTTTTCCATACATTCTAAGCTTTTATTGTAATCTTTTTCCGAGTTCCAAGAATTTACGTGTGCGCAAGCATTATTAGCTCCGTGTAATCTTCTTCGAATTCTTAAAACATAGCAGTGTTTTTCATTTTCCAGCGATGAGCTGCTCAAGATTGGCAGCAACCTGAATCCTGATCTCGATCCATACATCAACTTGCTTAAACAATTAATAAACGACGCGTTTTTGCAGCCATAAAAGCTTTTGTAAAAAGTTCTTTTAAAAAAGCTGGTTCTGTTTGTGACAGCTAAAAACTCTTCACTGGCGTGTATGATTAATTTGGTGGATTATTTTTAAATCAACAATAAAAATTGAAAGGTTGGAGATGGCAGAGGCAGTCATGGCTTGTCCAGACTTTCAAGTCCGACCAATGCTGATTCAACGCAGGCATTGATACAACCTTGCCTAATAGGTCCAACTACGGATGTTGGGTCATGTATTATTAACATTTTGAATCCTAACAAGTTCGTAAAACGTTTAGTCAACTTACCGATAATGTTATTAAGACCGTAAAAGCTTTCAATTGTATGGAATGTACCAATCAATTATTAGTTAAGTGATTGTACATCTTTCTCTTTTTACTAATATAGTAATATATATTATTGATATCAATTCAAGGATTTGAAATTATAATTATAGAGATCAAGATGTACATCTCCTTTGTTATGACTTACGATAATAGTTTTCCGATTAATCCCTTGAATCCTTGATCCAATCTCATTTTCATTCAACTAAACAAATCTCTTTTTTGTGTAATGAGATAGTTATTCGGATTGCACGATGGACCATTGAATTGAGTGCCGAACACGTATCCAAACTTGATATGGTTAATTAACACTATCAAATCAACTTGATCCAATCTTGATACGAGTTTAACCCTATCAAATTTGATCTTCTTAAAGTTTCAACCGAATCAATCAAAAATAAAATGGGAGTAGTTAATTAGTTGGAGACTTGGAGTAGTGAAGTTGAACACAGAAAAGCCAGCGTGTCAAGCCCACATGGTGTCTCCTCTCCACAGGAAAAGGAACCCAAAAACGCATCGTTTTGCACGCTAAACAAAATCTCACATGATTAAGCACTAATAACAGCTCTAATTATTCGCGGATCCAGTCTCTCTCTTCCCTCGGCCGCCTTAGTTGTCGATCCTCCCCTTTATATACCTCCTCTCCATTTTCAGTTTCTCTTCGTAAAAACAAAAACAAAAACACTTTCAAAAAAAATACATTTTAAAAAAACACAACACAAGAATGGTAGGCGTTTTCAGGCGTTCCCTTTCTTTCCCAAACAAACATCCCAACCGTCCATCAAAACCTCCCATTTCCCACCACATCAGATCCATCAGTCTTCCCTGCAGATCACATCCGTTGATTTCCCAGATCAAGTGCGAAGTCAACGACATCAAATCCTGGTCAACGAAATCCGAAAATCGTACTTCCACCTGGCTCTGCGATGGCTTGAGCCGTCTCAAAGACGTCCACGACTCTCTTGTCGATATCCTCCAGCTCCCACAAACACAAGACTCGCTTCGAAATCAAAACGAGTGGGTCGAGAAGCTTCTAGAAGATTTCCTTCGTTTCGTCGACGTTTACGGAATCTTCCAAACCTCTGTCCTCGCTCTCAAAGAAGAACAATTCGCTGCTCAGGTCGCCATAAGGAAAAAAGACGAGTCCAAGCTTGCTCTGTACTTGAAAGCAAGAAAGCGTATAGCGAAAGAGATGGCGAAACTCGTGTCTGCAATCCGATATATCGGGCAATACCCGGTTCCGAGATCAATGTTAACATCGATAGCTGACACCGAGCTGGCCGGTGTCGTTGGCGACGTGGTGGAAGCGACAATGCTGGTGACGACGGCGCTTCTCAATGGGATTTCAGAAGCTTTCGCGGCATCGCGAACGCGAAAATCTTCGTGGATGGGGTTGAGGTTGAAGAAGAAGGCGAAGAAAGCGAAAATCGAAGAGGGAATTCAAGAATTTCAAGAGGTAGGTAGTGTTGAGAGCTTGTGGGGTCTGAAGAAGAAGAGTGAAGAAGAAGTGAGAGTCGTTTCGAAGAATATGAGGGAGTTGGAGGGATGTGTTTGTAATATCGAAAGCGTTTGTGAAAAGGTTTCAGGAGTTTGATTAACACTAGGGTTTCATTACTCAATACTCTTACACAGTAGACATGTAATTTTTTTAATTTTTTTTTTTTTTTTTTTTTTTATTATTTTGATTCCTTCTATTTATTTCATTTTCTTTGTGGTTTATCAATTAGAGGAGAAAAAAAAAAAAAAAAAAAAAAAAAAAAAAAAAAAAAAAAAAAAAAAAAACTCGTGAAAATTAGTGTACAGTCACTAGATTTGGTTGTAAAGTGATCGTCTTTTTTTGATACTTAATAATTACAAAAGAATAGTATACAAACAAGAGTTCAACTGTTCAAGTCAAAAGAGCCAATATTGTTAATTAGAATAATTATATATATATTTAATTAATTTTGGCATATTTAATAGCAACAAATGGATCTGAAAATTAACATGTCCTTGGCAGCCACTTTTTGTTGATCGATTTTTGGATTGATTGTCAATGTGAGACCAACATTATCGCTTATTGAAGCAAAACCATATACGAGAAATCACAAACCATATGTGAATTTACTAAAATTCTAAAATTATTTATTTATTTTTAAAAATAGAACAATTTTTTTTTATTAAAAAAACCATAAAAAATGAAGTAATAGTACTACACATTCTAGAGTTTCTTTCAAAACTCGATAGCTATATACTAGCAAATAATTTATAATTGCTGTTTGATTCAAACTATATTATTCATTTACTTCATCTCATTATTCACCGCTTGAAATATATGTTGTCCATCATGTCTTAGTTTAAATTTTGTACGTATTCTTTTTCATATATGTAGTGGGGGATCGATCTCGATAAGAGAATAGATTTAATGGTTCTTTCAAATAAAATAGATAATAGATCATACCTACTCGTTATAAGAGTAGAAATTAAAATTGAACCCCTCATATATTGCTCAATCTCGACTAGTCTCGATAATTCCCACTCCATTTTGTTGTCAAATTTCACGTTCTTAAATATTCTACACCTTTGTTTTTTTACCATATTCACGCGGCCGTGTTAGCAAATATGCTACAAAACACAAAGGTACGTACGTTAATTACTATTTATCATCTCATGTTAAGTAGTAGCTAGTAGCTAGTGGCAAATTAAAGTTAATCGTGTGATTAAAAGTACAGCTGATTAGAAAAAAAACAAAAAACACTGCAGGGTATGCACGTTGATAAATACAATTAATGATGGATCACTTCTAATTAATCGAAAAACAAAGTGTATACATCGCATGGTTAATTTGTTAGACATAATTGGAATCTTGTCACAGGTGATTTTATCGATTAAAAAAATGAACGTTATTTTAGTTGCTGAAAAAGTCTCCATAATGAAGCCCACCAATATCATTCCCTTATCACGGCTTTTGTTTGAATCAAAATGAAGAAGAATCATGGAATCGAATTTCATCGCTTTAGTGGCCGGATACTTCACAATCTCTATCGACTCATCGGAATTTAAATCTCAACACTTTGTATAAATTATCTTATCATTGTCTATAAAACCACGATAAGTACGGAAGATCTCTCTTGATGTTGGGAGCAGACTTCTTTCGATTATTGAAGTAAATATCTAAGCTGCGCTGCGATACTATCACTTGATCTTAGTAGATCCCAACTCCCTACATATGTAAATATTTCAATTTTTATTTTTGAAGAAGATCATCAACCACAGTAATATAAAATTCATATATGGTTCCTATATATAATTGGCCTTTTAATTCTCTTCAAGAATTCAATCTACTTGTTCATGTATCTGGATGATTCGATGATCTCCACCGGCATTGACAGCCGATTTTGGCTAATGAGGACTCAATTGACATGTCGTGAAGTCCCAACAAATGGTGAATGTGGTCCCTTATCATTGCTACTTCTAAGATTTCTTTGCCTGGTAAGAGAGAGTTGTATTATTTTGAGTGAATAAATAGGGTTCATTATTGGCCAATTAAGTTCGGGACCATAAAAATAATTGGAAGTCAGAATGTTGTTGTCGTTGGGCATTATTTTCATATATTTGTGAGTTGTTATGTTGTTTGTAGACAAAAATAATTCATACTCTTGTCATTATATATTATTATACTTGTATTTTCTTACTCTAGTTGAACCGTTACGATTTTAATTCATTTAGAACATTACAACACCGACTGTAGTTAACAGCAATCCAATGTAGTTTGATTGTAAACAACGTTCATTCGATCTATAAGGTGAACAATTGTCTAAATCAAAAGTTGAGACAAACTTACAATGGGCCGTTCTTAACTTGAGAATTTATATTACTTTGTGTCTCTTCTGTTATGTTGACATACATTCATGTTTGAACCCATGTAGAGGTGGCCACAGTTATGGTTAAACCGTCGGTTTTGTCCGCAGTTTAACCGAAACCGTACGGACCAAACCATAACTAAAACCATGACCAAAAGACAGTTTGAAAACCGGTTTCCTACGGTTTGGGGCTCAAAAAAACTGCCTAGATGAATTAGAAGCTGCCACGTGGCACATTTTTTGAAAAAAAATTAAAAAAACCACCCAAAACCGAAACCGTGACTAAAACCAGCGGTTTCTTAACCGAAACCGTAACCGTAACTGCCAAACCGACGGTTACAAACCATGCACCAAACCGGTTGGCCGATTACAGTTACGGTTTTAGTCTCCCCAAAACCGAAACCGAAACCGTAACCGAACTATAACGGTGGTCACCTCTAAACTCGTGGCATATCGTTTTACCATGTCAGTATTTACAACATTATTTTACCGTAGATTACAATATATTTTCTACGCGTCATCATTTTTTTTTTTTTTTGGTGCACAAATAAAATTGGGAGTGCCTATGAAATGGGCCTGAGATGGACTTTTGCATTCATGATCCAATCAAATTGATGGCACAGCCCACATTTTTTTTTTTTTTTGAATGATACAACCCACTATTTGATTACACAAATTCCAACACAATTACACATCTATTAATATTATTGGGCCATCAATGGTTTCTCTTCATGCCTCTCTCTCATCATCTAAATAAACGATTAAGATCCTTTACTGAACTATCAAATATCTAACGCAGCGTGTGTTGAACGATATTCAACTTTCAAAGTCTGTTAAAAGCTACAAAACATGACTAGGAAAAGAAGACATTTTTTTTCCCCTTGAAAGATGTTTTAGATCGAAGAGAATGAACCTTAAAAGACGGAAAAAAATGTAAAAAAAGTTTGAACAAAATGTTTCAATAGAGAAAGTAAATTAAAATTTATTGAATGCTTTTTAAGCCCTTTTGGGCCACAAGCACGTACTGAATATTATATACGTTTACCCAAATTGTACGGAAAATATCGGTTGTATAATATATTTTTATATTTGGACAGTAAGTCTAAGTAGATTTGTTTTATCCGGGATATAGGTTAACCGGAAATTATCCTATCAGTATGCACTGATAGAATTATATAAGGACATTGAATGTGAGCCACTCGTTTTACATACTTTGACTTGGTATGTATGCACTTGTCAAATCACTGTTATAAATGAGTGGCTCACATTCAATATCCTGATAAAATTATATCACTGCATCCTGATAGGAACGGGACTGATAGGTTAACACTGCCTTATATAAAATTCTTGTGGATCGGAACTAATTAGAAGAGACAAATTTATGTAAGCTCGATTTCTGCACTAGCTTGAATAATTTTTTTTTTATATATATTTTTAAAGAATCTCTAGTTGGAGAAGATAATTCAGAATCTTATATATGGTAATTTCTAACACCATGATATCCGAAAGAGTAATGCTACAAATCTCACCTACAATCTCACCATTTTCATCGTAACACATGTGGCAACTGATGTGTCACTTGATGGGTGGATACACATTAATTGTAATTTATCTCACTTACCCATGTATCCACACAACAATTAAGAATTACTTGTGAATTACTCTATTCGAAAATTCAAGCAAATTCAGAATCTCAACAGAAAAAGAAAAAGAGAGAAGAATAAAGAAAAAAGTTTTGGCATATTATTGTCTTAGTTTTTAACTCACACATTCAAATTATGGCAACGTAACAATGGCTTTTATATTTCTCCTTAATTAGTTTCAAAACTTGTAAGGGTCCTCTTAGAACATATATAGATAAGAATTGAAAAAGTTAATTAAAAAAAAAAAAAAAAAGTCCATACTTGAGGTTTACGTTAACACGATCTAACTTTCTTGTAATATTCAAATCGAAAAGAGAAAAAAAGCTATAAACACCAGTGAATTGAAATTAATGACAGTCAAATATATTTAAAAGAAAAAGTTGTCCATAAAGTTTACTCGTAACACAGTAATTAATTAACAGTACTTTTGCTGATCATCGCCCCCTAAATCTGAGAAGTTAGGTCATGAAAATGAAACAATGAGAAGTGGCCGGAAACAAAGGTTCTGTGTTTGGTTTGGGTGAGGCGAGGGACCTTAATTTGTGTGATGGCACGTAAAGAAGCTAACTACAATTGCATATTTTATATGGCACTAAGAGAAAAAGATGATTACAGATTCGTTTCCTGAGAGACAATCCGGTATATATATATATGCAATGCATTCGGTTAATGGATACATGCCATGTAACAACAAGTATCGATTAAACGAGTTTCTTTACCACATGGCAAACATTTATTGGTTATGATACATTGTATTAGGTGCATGCAAGTTTTTCTCGTTTTCTAGATGGGAGGATCATATGCAAAGCAAATTATATATATAACGAGGAAGACAATACCTCCACAGATAAAAAAAAAACAACAAAAAGAGAGAGACAATACAGACAAGATTTACTGAGTTGGAAATCCATTATAACCCTCCTTTTTAGGTTTAGCGAGCATGAGACCCCATCAATATCATTCATGTGCATGGACCCCTCTCCTATATATATATATATATATTTTTTTTATATATCCTCTCAAATGTCAAGTTTGAGAGGATATCAATAATTATCCTACCGACTCTATAATCATATATATTAATAATTATCTAATATTCTAAAAGTTTGAGTTAATAAGTAATGATCCGATCCGACTACAATATACAAGATATAAGTTGATGAGATTTACTATATATATACACGTTTGCAACGTATATAAAAAATCTTATAAGTAGTGCTTGAAAAATAATTGCTATAGAAATCTTCACACCTTATCCTTTTTTAAATTTGATATCAAAAAATGAGTTAGGAGTTTGTCAAGACCTATCGAGATCAAATACAATATACACTGTTCGAATATATACTTCCCAAACCGAAATATATTTACTAGTACAACACCGCAAAGAAATTAAACTCTCCGTACATGCTTGATTAGAAACCTCGGATACTGTAGGAATGTGAAACCTCCTGACTCTACAATCATATATATCAGTAATTATTCAATCTAAAAGTTTAAGTTAATAAGTAATGATCCGACTAAGATATAAGTTGATGAGATTTACTATATATATACGTTTGCAATATAGGCATATAGCAAACGTATATACAAATCTCATAAAGAAGTGCTTGAAAAATAATTGCTATCAAAATCTTCACACATTATTTTTAAACTTGATACCAAATGAGTTAGGAGTTTATATATCAAGACCTATCAAGATCAAATACAACATATACTGTTCGAATATATACTTTCCCATACCGAAAGATATTTACTAGTACAACACCGTACGTAAACTATCCGTACATGCTTGTTTGAGAGATGCATGCATCTTCACATCACACGGATTAGAAACCTCAGATACTGACATAACAGTAACATAAATATAAGACGTTGTGCTTTTGAGAGGCGCCACTGAGTAGTTAATCGATCATGTTCAATCATTTTCGAAGTTGAACAATTTTGCACAGTCCAAATATATCATTTAACTTTTATCATGAAGCAGGGAATTAGCATAATTATGACCAGTAGTATCAATTATGGGAGATTTGAACATCAAATATCACTTTTTGGCTCGTCAAATCATTAGTCTTTTTCCACACACCTAACTAATCTCAGATCCAACTTTCATTCCTCTTATAACATCTGAAAACTTATGTCATGTTAGAAGAATATTCACAAAGTTGGGGTAGCAACTTGACATTTTTAAAAAATAAATAAATAAATTAAATAAAATCTTTATTCATGAATGTACATGTGTGTATTTTATTATCTCTTTTAAACTTTGCATAAAAAGTTCAACATTGAAAAATAGGGTTAATCGTACCAACGTACGCTTACAGCTTACTGTATTGGATCTAGCAAGATTTTAAAAAAATTTTCCTAAATTAAAACAAACACTACATTGTCATTAAGTCAATCCGTTAACTTTACCGGTTGACTAAGCTTGACCCATGGAAAACCAAGTATACTCTTACCACGTCATCCCAAACATAAAATATTTTTAATTACAAATTGAAAAAACAATTTTTAAAAATATATATATATATATATCAGCCACTTACAGAAGATCGACGAAAATTTCTTGTTCCCTTCGGCAGTGAAGTTCCACCGGTAGATTATCTTGTTGTTTTTTTTTTTTTTTTTTAAATAGAAAATTTTGATTTTTCAATTTTAATTAAAATAATATTTTATGTTTGAGATGATGTGTCAATGGTATATTTGGCTTTCCAATGGTCAAAGTTAGTTAACATTTAAAATTAACGTTACGATTAACGAATAGGGGTGTTTGTGTGAATTTAGAACATCTTTTTGAAATCTTGTTAGATTTAATAAACTAAGGGTAAGTTAGTGCACATAACCTTGGAAAATATTTATATATGTATAATGTATATAGATATATTGAAATAGATAATAATACCAAATGCTTTATATATTAATCAACATCTATGGTTACCAGAGAACGGGTAAAGTATGACATTCAACAACCCACATCTTATCCTTCACTGAATACAAATCATATTTAGTAAGAGAATGAACTATTTTATTTATTATCCGTTAGAAAAATGATTTGTAAAATGGTGACCGCTTAAACGATTAGCGAGTGAAAACTCGATCAACAATTTAGAAAAGAAGTGATGAAAATGAAAATAAATAAATAAATAAAATCTAATTATTGTGTTAATTAAAGAGAGAAAACAGGTTGATGACAAAAGTCGCAAAAAAAAAAAGGCGAATTGACGTTATTTATTGCAATTTGTGATAAAATGATGACCATTACTGCAAAATAAAAAAGGCCAAAAAAATTATGTTAACTGTTAGAGAGACGTTATAAGTCGTATCTATGATCTATCCCGCCACTCTATTCCCTATATAAAAGCTCTCACTTCACAGTCCCACAACTTTTACACTCTCTCTCTCTCTCTCTCTTAAGTCTCTCATTTACTTAGGTAGAGCCGTAGAGGAGCTTAAATGCTCTCAAATTAATGAAATCTCCAGAGAGAAACTGAACCGTTTCGATTTCTAATCATCATCATCCTCCGTGTTGAAATTTGAAAACCTTTTTTAACGGAGCCGGGAGTCGCGCCGTGAAATCAGTCAATGGGATGCTCAACGTCGAAGCTCGACTCACTCCCTGCCGTCGCTCTCTGCCGCGACCGGTGCGGCTTCGTCGAAGACGCTCTCCACCACAGCTACGCCTTCGCCGACGCGCACGTGGCCTATTCGCTGTCTCTCAAGACGCTCGGCTCCACTCTCTACCAGTTCTTCGACGACCTTAACGTTCCCGATCCTCCATCGTCGGCTGCCAAACCGGCGACTTCACCGCCGCCACCTCCTCCTGATCGCTCTCCGTCGAGCATGACCTCGGATTCGCATATTCAATTCGATTCCGACTCCGAAGACGATGAAGACAGAAATACGGACTTTGAATCGTTGATCAAGAACCGTCACGATTATTTTGATCAACAAAACCTAGTTTCGAGTCCGGAATTGTTTAATTCTAGAAGCTATAGATACAACAATTACTCAACGTACAACAGTCAATTCGGCGTCGGTGATTGGCCGCAGTCCAAGTCGCCTCCGCCTCCTCCTCCGCCGCCGAGCAGCTCCGCCTGGGACTTTTTGAATTTCTTCGAGCCGTTGGAGAAATGCGAGCCTCCGTACAGTCCTGTCCGAAACACAAAGCAAATCAAAGAAAGTGAAAAGAAGGAGAAGGAGAAGCCTGAAAACGTTTCAATAACAGAAAAAGACTCCAAGGCGGAGGCCGGGCCCACTCCAACTCCGTCGAGAGAGAAGCGTGATGATGACGTGGCGAATAAGAAGACTGCAGTTGTCGCAGAGAAAGAGCAGTGGCGATCAACGGAGCCAGAATCCAAGGACGGTCAAAGCGGCCAACGTTGCGTCTCCGAGGTGATCAGACAATTACAGGCTCAATTCGAGAGAGCCTCAGAGTCGGGTCTTGAAGTCTCGAAAATGTTTGATGCCAGTAGATTTCGGTATCTTGACAAACACTCTGTTTCACAAGGTTGCCAAGGTATGATATTCTCACGTAAAAATCAATTTTAAAATATCAATAAATTTTGACTATATTTGAATTTGTTTTTCAAAATTTTCAAAACAAATTGCTGAGACCTTTCATTTTTTGCAGTTTCTTCGAAGATGTTGTATCATGCGGTGTCTCCGTCATCGTCGAGGACAGTACCGTACACAAAACTTGGTCGTCGTCAAGGCTTGGATGATGACGTGGCGGTGGTTATAGATTCAAGGAATTTGACTGCAACTTTGAAGAAACTGTGCATGTGGGAGAAAAAGCTGTATGGTGAAGTCAAGGTATGGTTTGCTTTTTCCAAGGACTCAAGTTGCTTTGGATATAAGGAGATATGTTTGCTTTTATGGCTTTATTGTGATGATGTTTTAAATGGGTCATATGAGAAAAGGTAGAGTTTATGATTGTGAAAGTGAAGGTCAAAAAAACTTTTATCAATTCCCTTAAAGTGAGTGTAATTAGGGTATACATATTAATGTTTTTTCTTGCAATAATTTACTGATATTTCATCTCTTATAGCTTAGTATTATAACCTGTCATAAAGCTTGAAGTTTTTATCAATAATCTACCTCCAATTCAATCCTCGTTTCACCAATTCAGCAATCTTTTTTCTTCAACATTATGATTTTGTGACCGAAGTGAACATGTTTATATCAATACATTTGCTTGTTTTGGACCAACTTATATAGATATATTCAAATTTACTCTCTCTATATATCAACCTTTTTTCTGTGGTTATAATGCTGTGCAACAATCAAGTCATGCTTGGCGAGATTTCCTCAATGTAATGATTTTTTTTAGTCCATTCTGATCCATCTAGCTCAAATACCCACCTTGTGCTTTTTTTTTTTTTACACTCACACTGTTTTTATTTTATTTTATTTTTTATAACTGTTCAACACATGAATGGTTCGACAAACAGAGTTAATTTTATGTTGGGTTCTAATGCATCATAATATTTGAAATTAGTGAAAAACGCACACTATATCCCAGTTCTAGTAAGGTTCAGGGTGGATTTTCATTCTTTTTAGTTATTGTTTGAAGGTATTTTGAAGCTGTTATGATTATGGTTTGGGTTCATATGTTCTTTATGCTATACTGTTGCTCAGTTTCTCTTAAATTTCAAGAAATTAAGCCTCCTCTAAATACCAAAAGGTGGGTATCTATTTGTCCATGTGTGGTACTCTGAAAGATAACTCCTTAGCAATAATTCTGATGTTGAATTTGCTAAATCTAAGACACAATTCTGGCTATAGGGCAGAGCAAGACAAAGGTTTGCAGAGTCATTAATCTAAAAATTAACTTTGTATTATCTTTTTTTCTTGTGAGATTTTTCTTTCTTTGACAAGCACACACTCTTGTTGTTGTGATGCCTTCTGTCTTTTGCCTCTATTTTTTGATTTTCCCAGGGTGAGTTGTTACATTGCTATTTACAAGTGAATATGGTGTTTTTTATGTTGTAGGCTGAGGAAAAGCTGCGAATACTATATGCAAGGAAGTGTCGGCAGATAAGAAGTTTAGGAGCGAAGGGTGGTGAATCCCTTAAAGTTGACTCAATTCGGACTATGATTAGGACTTTATCTACTCAAATCAAAATTGCAATCCAAGTTATTGACAAGATGTCCATCTCTATAAATAAGTTGAGGGATGAAGAATTGTGGCCGCAGATCAATGAATTGGTTCACAGGTACGATTGTTTGAGTTTGAGATGACTCTATGCATGCATTCCTTTTTTTTTTCTCCATTTCACAATTGAGAACTTGGTGAAGGTTGAGTAGAGTCCCCAACTAAGAGAACTATTTTCTTGAAAATGATTGGAATCGTTTAATTTTGGTGTCAGGTTACTTGAAATGTGGAAAGATATGCTAGAATGTCATAGATGTCAGTCCCAAACCATAACGGAAGCCAAAAATTTTGATGCCATTATTGCATCAGATGCAAAGCTTGACAATACACATCTAGAAGTTGCAATACAACTCAAGTTTGAGTTACAAAATTGGACTCTAAATTTCTCTAATTGGATTGAATCCCAAAAAAGCTACATCAGAGCCTTGAATGCTTGGCTGCAGAGATGTCTTCCAAGTGAATCTGTAGAAACTCCTGACAGTGTAGCGCCCTTCTCCCCCGGTAGAGCTGGAGCACCTCCCGTCTTTGTGATTGTTTATCAGTGGTCACAAGCCATGGATAGGCTATCTGAGAAGGAAGTGACCGAAGCAATACATGGATTCTTCACAAGCATAAATCAACTATTAGAACAACACAATGTAGAGCTGCAGCAAATGGTAACTAACAACAAGGATATGGATAGAAAAGTGAAGATCTTGGAGAAGGAGGAGCAAAAGTTGCAAAAGGTATTTCACATTCGCGACAAAAAAATGACTCTTCCGACTAGAGAAGGAAGTGGTATCGGTAGTCTACATTCCGGTCTGAAACAAATTTTCATCGCTATTGAGAGATATGCTGCCAACTTTAAACAAGCTTACGACGAGCTTCACATTCGAATCGAAGAAGGAAAGTTTAGCCAAATGAACCCATCAGGCCCTTAGTTTAACAACACAGGTATTCTTCTTACATTTTCAATTTTTTTTTCTTGGTGATGAGCTATGTGTCTGTAAACTCATAGGAAATTATGTACTACTACAACTTTTAACTGATGAAATTTTGAGTGATGTCCAAATATATGAAATATTGGTGGAAAATATTAAAATTACAGTCAGAATTTCAATACTTAATTCTAAAAATATGTAATCCATCATTCCATCTATAGCTGGTCTGTCTCTGTTATTACTATCATAAACAGTAGGGCTACAATGGTGTTAAAAACTGGTTTTGTTGTTATGTTTTAGTTTTTTACAGTAAAGATTTCGAATTTTGTACTGGTTGATTTGCTAATTCCAAATTCTGGCAAACAATGCCAGGTTGCAAACACCTATAAAAATCCAGTGCAGAGATTCCTTTGAACAGCTGTCGGTCACAAGAAAACCAAACCAGTGCTGTTTCTTAACTTATTATGTTCATGTTAAAGCAATTTGATTTTTTTTTTTTAAATTAAAAAAAATTCCATTATTACGTGAAATTATATATTTACAAAGTGAAATTATTTTATAATTAAATTGCATAATTGAATAAATTGACCTCTCACATACTGCACATATGTATTCTAATTATTATTACACTCGTACAAGTTTCCTTGGCATTTTTCAAACTCCATGATGTTATGTAATTTATGTATTAATTATAAATTAAGGTAAAAATGTATTATAAACCATAATGCATACAAAAAAAATTCTTAATATGAGAAAGTAATGAAAAATACATTGCACAGGTGTCAGGTGTGAAGCCAAAATTTCCTTTCAGCTTATCATCTAACGGCTGCATTCCCGCCAAGTTTTAATGGAGAAAGTGAGATTTTGTGGTCTCTTTCAGCTGTATTCCATACTTAGAATTTAGAATTCCGTGTACAATTAACTAACCTTGTGATGTAACTATACAAAATTATTCTCATTTTAATTCATCCAAAAGTCCACAAATCGGATCACAAATTCAATTCATTAGGCTAAACTCAAATTTATTTTAAATTATTCACATGTGACATGCCACGCGCTTCATTAAAATAAAATAACGAATACAATGCAAGAAAAGTCTTGCTTGCGTAATCTAACGTAGTTTTGTTTTGTTTTAATGATGTCATTATATGAAGGTTAACGTTATTATACAGCGAAGTTTTTGCGTACGATAATAGATTATTATTATTATTATTATTTTGAAGTAAATAATAGATTATTATTATTATTAGATCAAAAGTAGGAGATCAGGTGTGAAACGAGAAAAAATAATACAGGAGTAGAGACAAAAGTCTATAGACTCGCGATTATTTGAATTGGGAATTCAACATATCGTTCAATTCGTGCTCTACACTACACGCTCCGTGTTGTCTCCGTTTGGGGACGTAACGGTTTCTTCGAGGTTCTTAGGGGTGCGTTTGGTACGTGGGACAGGACGGGACAGGACGGGACTATTTTCTCTTGTCCTGCGTTTGGCGCGCCAATAGCTTGGGACGGGACGGAACAAGGTGGGACAAAATTCACCAAAAATTGTCCCACCTCAGACCCTAGGCCAGACTTGTCCCATGCATGGGACAAGTCTGGAAAAGACAATTTTGCCCTCACCATTTCAAAATATTACAAAAATATCACCTATATAATAATTACATATATAATATTATATATATTATATATATTATATAATAATATTCAATATATCATATATATATATATGATATATTAAGCATTATTATTATTATTATTATTATTATTATTATTATTATTATATAAATATATTATTATAATATATATATATGTATTAACACATAATATATATGATATATATATATTATTAAATATAATAATATATAGTATATATATATATATATATGATATATTAAACATTATTATTATTATTATTATCATTATATAAATATATATTTTATAATATATATTAACACATAATATATATGATATATATATATATGTATTATTAATATATATTATAATAATATATATATATATTATACTATATATATATATTATATAAAATAAATATGTAATATAAATATAAAATATATATATTATATTTTATTATTATATATAATAATATATAATATATTAAATATTATTACGTATATAATAATATTATTACCCATACAATAATATATATATATATATATATTATTATTATACATGTAATAATATTTAATATTATATATATATATATATACTTATAATGTAATATATATATATATATAAATTATATATATTATATTTTTTATATGTACTAATATTTAATATTATATATATCTATATATATCTTATATTATATTATTATATATAATAATATAATATATTATATTACTATATATATAATACATGTAATATTCTATATTAATATATAATAATATATATAATAATATGTTATATATTATTATATATTATATATTTTATTATTAATATTATATATATATATATATTATTATTATTATTATTTGATATTATTATATATTAAATTGTAATATTATAATATATGTTGATTTATATATAAGAGGGGTACTCTGGTCATTTGAACCTCTTGTCCTGTCCTGTCCCAGCCAAACCAAACACATAATAGTACAGTCCACAGTTCTGTCCCAAGCCTTCCAAACACAGTATAGAACAACATGTCCTGTCCCGTCCTGTCCTGTCCCGTCCCACCTTGTCCTGTCCCATGTCCATGCCAAACGCACCCTAGATGCTTTTTTTTCTTCTTCAGAGCATGTCACACCCACCTTCTAAAATTATGTTTCTAAGAAAATTTAGAGGATTGGTTGCTCCTATCTACACTCTAAATTGTTGTTCCCAATAAATTTTTTAGAGATCTTATAGTATCCCAAACAAGGTTTCCTATTTTTTTTCTTAGATTTAGTGAGCTAGTTGTACTTTTTATGAATAGGGAGTCATACCTTCCTAAAAATGGCTCATTATTATTATTTATTTATTTTTAAATTAAAAAATTATTATTTTTTAAATAAATTTAAAATATTATTATTTAGAATTAACGGTCATATATTTATGAAGACTCCAACAAACCTCCTTAAAAATGGCTCCCTATTATTATTTATTTATTTTTAAATTAAAAAATTATTATTTTTAAATAAATTTAAAATATTATTATCTAGAATTATGATCATGCAAGACCTGTTGCAAACTTGCAATTTGGGTTAAAAAAAAATTGAATTTAGCAGTGCCTAGCCGTTGGAATACAGTAAAATGTAGGAAAATAAATGAATTATTTATGTTTAAATAAAAAGAATTTGGGTTAAATAAATAATAGGGAGGATGTCTTGGCTCCCTAAATTTGAGGAGCCTTTGGCCAGAATAAAAAATAGGGAATGAGATAAGGAGCTTAGTGGAGCACATTCCGGTTGATCTTCCCTAAATATAGTCAAGGAGACTCAAAAATCCGGCCTATTGGGGATGCTCTTACACTTCATTCTCTAAATTTAGAGAACCATTTCTCATCCTCTAAAACCATTTTTCAACATTTTTTATTTCCTTTATGACATGTTTACTACTCATGAATTCTTCTTGGGAAAGGGAATTAAGTTCCTGATTTTTTAATTCCCGTGTTTACTAAGTTTATGAGGAATTAAGTTCCGTAGACCCCACACACATATCAGGAATTAAGTTCCACAATGAAAGGGAACTTGATTCCCCCACTCACCCTAAAAATCAAGTTCCCTTTCCTAATTGAAAATGGAAATTCATATATTTTTACTAAAATATCCCTACTTAATATATATAAATGAATCATCAATTATATTAAAAAAAAAAAAAAGTTGATAAAAGAATATTTAAAAAAACACTATACACTATACAGCGGCAAAAAATAAATAAATAAATAAATAAATAAAAAATATGTGAGCTGCACGAAGTCATGCTGCTTTTGATTTGATTTTTATTTCTTTAATTTTTTATATATTAGCTATAAATTAGCTATACTCATACATCTTCTATATTTATATTTACAGTTATTTTTGTATATAAGGGTATTTTTGTAATCAACTTTGTATAAATTTAATTCCATTTTTAATTCTTAAAAAGAACATAGCGATGGAATTTAGTAACTTAATTCTAATTCCCTTCCATTCTCTTTCTAGTGGAATTTGATTCCGATTCCGCTCATTCCCAATTAGTAAACGCGCCATTATATTCTTTTAACTTTTTTATTAAATTCAATTAATAGATAATAAATTTTAATTTATACATTTATTAACATAAAAATTATACCATTATAAATGTCTCATCTAGATTTTTAAAATGAGTCCAATATTAAATATTAATTATTAATTTTTTTATTTACCATACTTTATAATTTGTTCTTCATTTTATTATTTTGTTATAATTTTCTCTAAAAAAATTATTTTATGTTATAAAAAAAAATCTCTTATTACATATATATATATTGACACTATCAATTGGGCAATCTCTTATTACATATTGATAATTATAAGTTAGTAATAAAATAAAAACCGAAACATATTATTAAAATAATAAATATTAATATTAAAAATTACAATAACATAAAAACATTAAAATAAGGATAGAAAAAAAAAAAAAACTTAAATAATAACAACATAACATATGATAATGTCGATATACATTAATATTTTGGAAAGCCATCCAAATGACTTTTATATCCACCCGAAAATGACCCACCTTGTATTTGGGAATTGTGAGTGTTTTTTTTCTTCTAAAATTTGCATTTTTTTCCTTCGAAAATTAGTTGATAAATGTTATAAAAGAAATAAGTAGGTTGAGAAAATTAGTTGGAAAATGTTTTAGAACCTAAAAATAGTTATTATAAATTCATGCATTAATAAAACATTATATTTATAAAAAAAAAGTAAAAATAAAATAAAATACAAACGTTATTATAAATAATATCTGTTAAAATTTAGTTGAATAATAATTTATTAAAGAAACTTAAAAACAATAATGAAAATATAAGTTATTTGAAGATAAATAGAAATAGGGATAGAGATAGAGATAAGAATAGAGTATATGGTGGGAGTGAATTTTTTTTTGAGATGGAATTTGAAAGGAATATTTCATTTTGAATCTCTATTTTAGAGATAGAGATAGAGATAGATAATGGGTGGGAGATGCTCTCATGGTTTTCTTCTGATGAAATTGTAAATGGGACAGTTTCAAGATATTAATGGTATAATAATTATTAGGTACGGAATTTCACACATTTTTTTTCGATGCTTTATTAATTTTGTAATATTATATATTTATATGGGACATTTTCTAACATTACCGCTTTATAGATTTATATAATCACTTTTTGAAGAGTGTGTATATAATTATGTTGCGTTAGTATGTTACAAAGAGCATGCATGTAATTATGTAATGTTACAAAGTATGTACGGAAAACATATGAGATTTTCGTATTTATATATTTATTCTATTAAAATGTATTATGGTAAAATACTATACTAGTTTTTGATATATATATATATATATATATTTACATTAAATCTACAACTTTATTATGTTGGTGTGGAAGATATATAGGGAATTACTTCGTCTCGTCTCTTATTGGAGTTTTTTTTTTTTTTCTTTTTTTTTTCTCCTATGAAAGTGATTATTGAATTAAAAGTCAATGGTTTTTATTTATTAATTTATTTATATTTTTGTTTTTTACGTGGCTAAATCATAGTTATTTGGATGAAGACTTGTGAAGGAAAAGGGTCATAGCTAATGGTGTTATGGGTATAATGAAGTCAACTATTGATTTATCAATAATGCAATAATGATTGCTAGGTTGTCACTATGAGGTTTTATTTTTATTTTGAGAAATGGAGTGTGATTGCAAGTTATTATAATTCTTAAATATATAGCATCTATTGAAAGGTAAGTTGAGTTTAAAGTAATGGATTTAATTAATTCATAGGATGACATTCTAGAGAATCCAATTTTTTTTCTCTGTCATACAACACAATGTTAGGTTAAGATGCACTATTGTATGGTTGAAATGAGATAAATTAGATGATAATCTATCTACATCCATGAACATGAAGTATAGGTGTCGAGAGTAAGGATATATAATTTCTTTTTTGACATCTGTATCGAATCAAATGTTTGTTCGACCAATAAAGGAAAAAAAAAAAAAAAAAAAAACTACTCCAAATTATAGATATTTACTTCCATAACATATAATAGATGTTTTTCTATATTCGTTTCGACAAACTTGACCCACAATAATGACTAACTCTCATTGTGATAACTAATACCGGTATATTATCAGATCGAATAATGCACTTAACCGCCACATTGAAAGAAGATAACTACAATCTTACTATTAATAATAACTTATTTATCTAAATATTTAAATAAGGGTTTATCTGATGAGTCGATAACTATAATGTTACTATTAATAATAAATTAATAACTTATTTATCGAAATATTTAAATCAAGGTATTTTACAATACGATTACATTACAAGTATTTACCAAAAAAACGAGGTGTAAAAGGGCGGGACGAAAATATCGCGAGAAGTTAAAAGAAAATTGATTGGACAAAAGTACCCCTCATCATGATAAAGGACAATTCAACAGTAGAAGAAAACAGACAGAGACAGAGGTTTTTGTCAGTGCAGAAAGGCAGAAAAAAAGAGAGAGAGAGAGAGACATTAGATAGAGAGAGAGAGAGAGACCCAAAAAATAAAAAATAAAAATACTAGCATCACCTCCTCCTCTCTACTACTGTGATTAGATCTCTCTCTCTCTCTACCTCTCTGTGTTTCTATCTCTTAATTTCTCTCTCTCTATCTCTCTCACTCAACCCACACGAGTGGTAACTCAGACACAGACAAAAAACCCCTCTCTCTATCTCTATCTCTATCTCTTGCTTTGATAAAAGAAATAATCTGTTGTATACACATATAAAAAACAATTTTACAGCTATTAATTTCTGTTGATATATATATATATATAGATTATAGAGAGAGACTCTCTCAGCTGAGGCTGTCTTTGAGTCAACTCGACCGAGTTATGGGCTGCTGTGAATCGTCGTTCTTCAAAGGACACGACAGCAACGCTACAGGAGGGGACAACAAACAGCACAACAACAGCAACCAACAGCACAATCACCGTAACAACCACCAGGTAAGTCAGCCGTCTAACGGAACCGATGGCGGTGGAGGTGGTGGAGGAGGCTCCGATGGTGTACCGGCCTTCTCGGAGTTCTCGCTGGCTGACCTCAAGGCCGCCACTAACAACTTCAGCTCCGATTTCATCGTCTCCGAGAGCGGCGAGAAGGCGCCCAATCTCGTCTACAAAGGCCGCCTCCAGACCGGCGGCAATAGCAATAGCAACAGCAACAATAACAACCGTCGGTGGATCGCCGTCAAGAAGTTTACGAAGATGGCTTGGCCCGATCCCAAACAGTTCGCTGTACGCATTTAAATTGTCAATTAAAATCATTTTAATTTTATTCTATTTTTCTTTTTCATTTCTTTTCATCATTTCTAGGGTTTCGATTTTTTATATTTTTCTTTACTTGTTTTAATTTTATTTCTAATAGGAGGAAGCTTGGGGTGTTGGAAAGCTAAGACACAAAAGGGTGGCAAATTTGATTGGATATTGCTGCGACGGTGACGAGAGGTTGCTGGTCGCCGAATACATGCCAAATGATACTCTCGCTAAACATTTATTCCACTGTATGTCTTCAATTATGTTTTTTTATTTTATTTTTATTTTTTTTTTAATTTTAATGTAATTTTTTTATTTTAATGTTCTATTGACACCACAAATTTTTGCTATTAATATTATTATTATTTGTAAGTTGTAGACTAACTTTAAAATTGTTGTTGGATAAACATAGACGCCATAAATACTTTATTCCCCATACAACGAAGTGATTGCTTTCGAGTTCGTGTGCCATTTGTTTGATTCTTCACCATTTATGATAATTGCATGTTAATTTAATGTTGCTGATGCTCTTGAGCTTGGAATTGGGTTAGTATTATCCTAATTGATAGGTGAAAATTGGTTACGTAAGGCGAAAGCTTTCGAGTTTCTGCAAAATAGGTATTAGCATGCACAGAAGAAGATACATATTATGCGTTAAATACCTTGAAGACATTACTGAAACCTTGACGGTTCTCTTCGGCTTGTTTGTTATACTTATACCTCATTGTCTTCTAGTTCCAAATCACCAACAGCTGTTATTACTATTGTTTCTTGCTGATCTTTGCCTGTCTGTAACTTTCAGTTCTAGTTCATAGCCATAATTTTGATTTGCACTGAATTATTTCTATGACAGGGGAGAATCAAACCATTGAGTGGGCCATGCGTTTGAGAGTTGCACTATACATTGCTGAAGCTTTAGATTATTGTAGTTGTGAAGGTCGTCCATTGTACCATGATTTGAATGCATATAGGGTTCTTTTTGATGAGGTAACCTAACGAATCTCTTTCTCAAGATGGAAGATTGCTTTGTATTACTTTTTTCGTATTGGTTTGAGTTGCGGAATCTGTTTCATTGTATTAAGAGACTGTTATTTGTGGGCATATGGGAGTTCTTTGGAGCTAAGTAGCTAATTTTGTGGATGGTTTGGCAGAGTGGTGATCCTCGGCTTTCATGTTTTGGCTTGATGAAAAATAGTAGGGATGGAAAAAGTTACAGCACAAATCTTGCCTATACACCTCCAGAGTACCTACGAAATGGTAACTACTTTCATGTATACTTTTGAATTTAACTGGTCTTTAGACATGTTTACTTTTCAATGTTTAATGTTCGTTGAGGCTGAGAATCCTACTGAAAATGCTTTAGGGAACAATGATCAAGCCAATGTTGTTGCAGATGAGATAAAAAGACTACTTAATTTGATATTGATGTTTTTATTATGTAGAAGTTACGTGGTTTCTACTCATTACTTGGTTACTTTTGGGTTTCTCTGTCTGTAATATTATTACCATAGTGACTTTCCCAGGTGTTATTGCTGCTGTTAAAATATAAAGTTTGTTTTACAATATATTTAACAATTAATGTACACACCATTACAGTTTGTGTCCTAGACACTTCCTTCAGACCTTAAATTCAAGCGGTGAGGATAATTCAGAAAGATTCTGTGTTAAGACCAGCATGATGTAAGATTATGATTATCCAAACATAGGAATATAGTAAACTCAATAGAATATTCCCATCTCACTACAGTATTAAGTTCAGAAATTACCATATTCCCTTGCCCGCTATCAAGTGTCAATTTGAAATAATTAATCCAGTTGTGAATCGGTTTCAAATTTGAAATGTTACTTTTTGTTTCGCCTGATGTATCATGCATGTATTGTTTAATTATTACATTTAGTTATATTTACGATATATCTATGCATATTGTAGGGAGGGTCACACCGGAAAGTGTTATTTTCAGCTTTGGGACAGTCCTCTTGGATCTTCTCAGTGGGAAGCATATTCCTCCGAGTCATGTAAGTATCTTATAGTGTCTACATACTCCAATTTTGCTCAGTTTGATGTCATAAACATGTAATTGCATGGGTTATTTAACCAATGTAGCTGATTGGTGGATTAATTGATGGTATATCATAAGTATGTAGGAGAGACTGATGAGAAGTGTGCGTTTGAGTTGATTTAAACAATGTTGATCTTAATTCTTTAAATTGTCACACCTCTGTAGTTTTATATTCATCAAATGCTGGCTGATACTGACATAATTGCTGATGGTTTTGGTTGATTAAGGAAAGTTTGTTTTCTACTGATTTTGTTGTATACCAACTTTCATTTTCATATGAATGCAGGCCCTTGATATGATACGCGGTAAAAATATTCTTCTCTTGATGGATTCACATCTGGAGGGAAACTTTTCAACTGAAGAGGCAACAGTGGTCTTTGATCTTGCCTCAAGATGTTTGCAATATGAACCTAGGGAGCGACCAAATACCAAAGATCTTGTTTCTACACTTGCACCCTTGCAAAATAGACCTGATGTAAGCTCCTCTTTGCTACTCTAATGTGTGCATTCACCATTTACTTGCTTTTCCGTAGCTTCCTGGTTTATATGCTCATTTTTGGGGTTATCAATTAAAATAGTGCAAACCAACAGCATATTGTGGTCTTTAATAAATGAGAACCATTCTTTAGTGAGGTTATTGCTTGTGATAGTAGTCCACTGCTTTTCATAACATCTCTGATTTCATGCAAATGAAGTAATTTGTACGCACAACAATGTATATTCAGTCTATCTCAAGTTATATTCTGTTTTGCTAGTTGCTAATAGGGAGGGAGTTCCTACCACCTATGGGTTGAATAGTCGAGATGCTTCTGTGAGCTTTCCAGCTCTTTACTTGTAATATCAAGGGCTGGGGCTGGTTCTTTGATATCTGGAGGTTTTCACCTCAAAAGCCTAATTGTTGTATCTGGAAATACCAAACCCTTGGCTTTTCTCATTATCTTTCTATCCCTTTGAGAAGTAGAACGATTTCCTTTTTTTTTTTTTTGTTGCACAATTGCTCATGTAATATCTTGATTGCATCTGATTCCTACTTTCAGGGCATGCAATTAAGGGAACCTTGTACCTTGATGCCATGTTCATAAGAAGAAAAAATGTGATCAAAATTCAGAATTTTGAGGTTCATAATCTTCTTCTTGCAGGTTCCATCTTATGTGATGCTGGGAATTCCAAAGCAGGAGGAAGCACCTCCTACTCCACAGCATCCTCTTTCGCCAATGGGTGATGCTTGTTCTCGAATGGATCTCACCGCCATCCATCAGATTTTAGTGATGACACACTACAAAGATGATGAAGGAACTAATGAGGTAACAAACTGTGTAAATGCATATTTGAGATGCCTTTTGACAATGGTGTGCTAAATGTTTTGGTATTACTATTGGTTTAGTTATCTTTTCAAGAGTGGACCCAACAAATGAGAGATATGTTGGAGGCCAGAAAGCGTGGGGATGTGGCATTCCGAGAGAAAGATTTTAAAACCGCTATCGATTGCTATTCTCAGGTGTGTATTTGTTTCTTCCAGGGATGAGAAATTAGCATTCCTATGTTAAGTTCCGTGCCAGATTGCCCATGGTTGCTTTTAATACCGACTTTAATGGTAGTTGCCGTGTTACCCATTTTAATGTTTGTTGAAGTGTGGTGGAGGCCATAAATTGAAATCTTTGCCTGAAAGAAAATACTGAAGCCAACATTTCAAATCTAATCTCCCATTCAGTTAAATATTTAATGATGCTTCAGCCATTGAAGTGCGTTTTGGCAGTTTCATTTCTTATTTTGGTAGGCAAACTGGACCATTAGATGGTATATTAGGATTTCTATCTTTGGTCTAATAGTAGGTTTTGGAGATGAAACAATCAGTATATTTTTGGGAAACATAGTACCGGGCGTACATGCTTAATTGTCCGTATTCTCAACCCAGAAAGTAAATAAAAACAATTAATTGAAAGAAATCTGTACTTGCATTGTTGAAGAGAACAAGAGATATGCTCCATTATAAATGTTAGTGGTTAATTATCTCCTGTTGTTTCTATGTGTAGTTCATAGATGTAGGAACCATGGTTTCCCCAACTGTGTACTCGCGGCGAAGTCTTTGCCATCTCCTCTGTGACCAGCCGGATGCCGCCCTCCGAGATGCAATGCAAGCACAATGTGTTTACCCTGACTGGTCCACGGCATTCTACATGCAGGCCGTCGCCCTTGCAAAGCTGGACATGCACAAAGATGCAGCAGACATGTTGAAGGAGGCTGCTTCATTAGAAGAAAAAAAGCAAAGAGGCGGCAGAAGTTCTTGATTGGCTCTGTAATATATACTTTTGTAATCAGTGCTTAAAAAATCAATTATTGTGGGTTGTTGTAAGAAAACATTTGGGGTTTTTTTTTTCCTTTTTTTTTTCTCCTTTGTAAGATGAAAGTTAGGAATATGATTTTCATTCAAAGTGTACCATAGTGGGGGGAGGGAGGGAGGGAGGGAGGGAGGCGCCGTTCTGCACTAGATTGTTGTGCTATTTTTTCCTTTATATAATTTTGTTCAAATAATTACTCCCATCCTTAATATTCTGTGCTACGACAACCGGCTTAAACCCACAACATTTTGGATGTAGATATTGAGTGGCTAGAGTTAACCTCATCTTGTCAATAACTATCGTGTTCTAATTGCAAGAATGTCGGTAAAAAAAACGGTGATCCTTGGTTTTCAAGTATTGACTATAGACATTGTGAGAAATATCCGAATGGAGAAGTTTTGTAGCACATATATTTCCTGTCTAAATACTTGACATTTCTAAATGGACAAAATACTTAATTGGTTTTTATATGGGTGTTTCATGTATGACAACTCTACAATACAAGTTGGATTTGATGCTTACAAGTGGGAATCAAGAAACATATAGCTCAGTTTTTCCATCAATGAAGAGGCTCATGAATTCTTCACCATCGACGGTTTCTTTCTCTATGAGGAGTTGAGCAAGCTTGTGAAGGATGTCAATGTGGGTTGTCATGATCTCCTTGGCCCTTCTGTATGCCGTCTCTACCAGCTCCCTCACCTCCGAGTCCACAACATCTGCAGTTGCCATGGAGTAATCTTTTTGTGAAGACATCTGCAATTTATGTAAGCAAATCCACCATTATGACAATGCTTATCATGTAAATAGACTGCATGTAGTAACGACCAATGAAATCCGATCAAAACGCTTACCTGTTGTCCCAAGAACGGATTTCCTCCAGGTCCACCAATGGCAATTTGTCCAATCTTTTTGCTGAACCCAAATCTCTCAACCATTTGCCTTGCCACCCGAGAAACTTGCATGAAGTCATTTGATGCCCCCGTTGTCACATTTTCCTCACCGAATATGACCTCTTCTGCAACCCTGCGTAGACATTAAAGTGTTTGTCAAATTAAAATTTAGGTAGAATAATAAGAGAATCAAAAGAACTTGAACTTCCTATCCAACTCTATTTAGTTAGAGCTAATCTGACCAACAAAGGAATCTAATAAGTTTACAAACTATTTAAGGGCGACAAGAACACCAATATGTCCTACTATGCTTTCCTATGCAACGACCAAGAATAATGAACTAACCTTCCACCAAGTGCAACTGCCATTTGATTCTCCAAGTAGCTCCTGCTGTACAGTCCAGACTCTAGACGCTCTTCACTTGGAGCGAAAAAGGTAAGACCACCAGCTTGACCACGAGGAATGATTGATATCTTGGCCACAGGATCATATTCAGGCATGAGTGCACCAACTAAAGCATGGCCAGCCTCTGCAATTTGGAGTATGCATACATTTTAACACTCAAAGCATTGTCACAGTCATAGCAAAAAAGCAAATATGCCACAAAGAAAGCAAAAAATAACTACCGTGATAGGCAACTAATTTCTTTTTATCTTCTGATACAACAGCATTTTTCTTCTCTGGTCCAGCAATGATCCTCTCTAGAGCATCTGATATCTCATCTTTGCTAATTTCCTTGAGGTCACGTCTTGCTGCTAGAATGGCGGCTTCATTCATCAGGTTCTGCAAATCAGCTCCAGTGAAACCAGGGGTTCTTCTAGCAATTTTTTCAAAGTCCACATCCTTTGCAAGAGCCTTTCCTCTAGAGTGCACCTGAAAATCATAATTTACGGATTTACAAACAGAAAATGTAAGATAAATGGTATCTCATGTTCAGCAAATGGACTTACAATCATAATTCCAATCAATATGTTCGAAATATGCGTCCTGTGCCTGAAACAAGTATGCTAAATATGGCACATTCTCTCTAGAACAGACTTCAAACACCAATACCGATACTTGGCGGATGAAACTAGTTTTAGAAATATGAATCAAAGCAGACTTAAACTACGCATATATAGCAATTACATTGTAGTTGGCAACCTATACCCGTATCATCATATCGATCATTTCTGAAGTTTAGACTACTCCTGCTTCTATTGTATCAATCCTTTCTAAACCTTCTATGGCCAAAGTGTTTATACATCAATAGCTATTAAAGTTACTACAAGGAGTGCAAGTGCGACAACAATCAATTTAGCAAAGCTTTTAAACAGCTCTCACCTGAAGAATCTTGACTCTACCAGCAACATCAGGCCTGTCAACGGTGACCTGCCTGTCGAACCTCCCAGGTCTCAACAAAGCCGAATCAAGAACATCAGGTCTATTAGTAGCTGCCAACACAATGACACCAGAATTACCTGAAAAACCATCCATTTCAGTCAAGAGTTGATTGATAGTCTGCTCTCTCTCATCATTTCCTCCTCCTAAACCCGCCCCTCTCTGCCTTCCCACCGCGTCAATTTCATCAATGAACACAATGCAAGGTGCTTTCGACTTGGCCTTCTCAAACAGGTCCCTCACTCTCGAAGCACCAACACCAACAAACAACTCCACAAACTCTGAAGCTGCACACGAGAAGAACGGCACGCCTGCTTCTCCGGAGACAGCTCTGGCAAGCAATGTTTTTCCGGTACCAGGTGGTCCAACTAACAAACACCCTTTTGGGATTTTAGCTCCTAGAGCAGTGTATTTGTCTGGATTCTTCAAGAAATCAACAACTTCTTGTAACTCCAATTTGGCTTGATCAGCTCCAGCAACATCAGCAAATGTGACACCAGTTTCAGGAACCTCTTGGAACTTCGACTTCGACCTTCCAAAATCCATTGGCCCGCCGAGTCCTCCAGGCCCACCGGGACCGCCCTGGGACCTCCGGAAGAGGAAGAACAATCCGGCGAAAGCCAAGAACGGAAACAGCAAGTTCCCGATGAAGCTGAAGAGCCCGTTACCAGAATCGCCCTCGGCGACTGAGATGTCGACGCCGTTCATAGCCAGGATGTCGATGAGGTCCGGGTCGTTGGGGACGGTCACGGAGGCGCGGCGGCCGTCGATCGCCGTCAGCTGGAGGGCGGAGCCGTCTTTGCTGAACCTAACCCTTTCAACCTTTCCTTTCTTGACGGCGTTCAGGAACTCGCTGTAGCGCCATTGGCTGCCGTCGGGGAGGTCGGAGGACTGAGACTGTGGTTTCGGGGCCGTCATGAGGACGTTTTGGGCGAAAGGCGACGAATTTGAAGGGCTCGGCATAGTGGGTTGAGCTTCGATCACCGGCGGAGGCAGCGGCGGCGTCGCGTTGTCGACGGCCAGAGCTTGTGGAGTCAACGAAGACAAAAACAGAGCAGCGAAAGCGGCATGAGACGTCGCCGTTTTAGAGGATTGTGATGATGATGATGAGTTGGGTTTCTTATCAAGGATTGATTTTGCTATCTGGGATTTTCTGTTCCTGTGGAAAAATGGGAAATTTAGTGGAGATTTGATTGTTTTGGGAGTTGGAGGAGAGAACATAATTTGAGAACCATAGAAATTTGAAGAGAGTAAAGTGTTGCTTGTTGAAGCCATTTTTTGGTCTGCTACTCTGCTCTGTTTCTCTCTGTTTCTTTCTCTCTTTATATTATCTCTTCAAACTCTATTCTGTCAATTTTAATAAATAATAAATAATTGGGGCAAAATCAGAATTGAATTGAAGTGTGCAAGGGTAGAAAATAGCGCGTGAAAGCAACAAAGTTGAAAGATCTGGGCTTGATTTTGAGGTTTTTCACTACAAATTTTGATTTTTTGAGAGGTACAGGAGAGCTAAGTTGGCTAAGCTGAAGCCATATATTCAAGTGTTGCTTGGTTGCATCCACGTGTTCAATATCATATCCATTCGTTTTTATTTTTAATTTGTTTCTAAAAGTATCCCCAAATGAATGTATTTATTTGATGATCTGCCAATAAGAAATAAGAGAGTCTATCACCGATGACCGAACAAAGAATAAAGTTTAGGTCCTTTAGGACCATATTAGATGGTAGTAGTAATTTAAAAAATATAAAATAATGATAGTAATAATTTGAAGGTCAACGAGATAAAGTTGGTCCAGTGTTAAACCATTCATATTTGCACCACGAAATTATGGGTTTGAGTCATCTCTCTCCTTAAAAAACCCTGAATTTATATATTAGTGTAATACTTAAAAAAAAAGAATTGAAGGTTAATAATATTTTATCTCGATAAATGCCAACGTATCCCATCTATGATACGGTGACAAATTTTATTTTTAATGGAAATACATAAAAATCTCTAAAGTTTGATCTTTTGAAAAAAAAAAAAAAAAAAAAAAAAAAAACAACATTCTTATTTTAATTTTAGATTAAAACCCATGGTTTTTGGTACATAATTAGAATTTAGAGGGTGGTTGAAGTAAAATTTGAAACTGTAAGCGGATTTTTATGTAAATTCAAAATTAGAGGAATGTTTGTGCAAAATGCAAATCTCCCTTTTTAAAAGGAAAAGAAAAAACCTGGTCCGGGCCGAAAATTTGAGCCCAAATAAATATTCAGCTAATGGGCTTTATAAGACTGAAGCCCAATGAAGCCTATTTGACCCGTATGAGGTGCAGCGATTGTACATGACTTTCTTGGACTCTGACCAATGATTGATTACCATTCTAATTGCTATTGTTAATGAATTAAGTCATTAACATCTTCACCTATAACTCATCGACACAATTGGCGGGACAATCTTATAATCATTCAAATTATACACGTAAAATTAAATAAAATCTAATGGTCTCATCTACCGTTGAATGATTCTTATATGAATCAACAATTATATATATATTTCCCTCAAAAAAAAAAAAAAAAAAACAATTATATATATATATCAATATTGGTAAAACCTACCACCCATGTTCTTTCAATCATCATTCCGTCTAGATTCTACATACATATGCTTGAATTGCCACTACCCAACAAGCTCTCTAACATGAACAACACAGAGAGAGAAAGATGAAGAGATTTTGAATTGATCTCTTAGGCTGGAAGATTAGTGTAGAGAATCTAAATTGCAAAGTCAAGTGAATGCATATTTGATCTCCCAATTGGAAAGAGATGAAACACATAAACAAAGAATTCAATCAAGTCTTGAAGTTTTCAAATCCCTTGTAAAGACTAACAATGGTTTCAAAATACTTGACATCTAATCAAGTGTACTCTTGCCAAGTCCAACAAAGAGATCACTGAGAAAGGCCAAGGGATGTTAATGGTTTAATTAATTGTTGATAACCCATGCTACATTTAATCAAAGCAATAAACTTCATGCATGGATCGCAGATTGTTGGATATGTGCGGTAACATAAGGGATGTTTTCTCACACATGAAAAATTGTGTGCAAGAACTTGAATCTTCCCTTCGAAGAAGAAACGTTCAAGAATCCAGTCTGGCAAATGAGATCGAAAAGTACATGATCTCTAGAAAGCAAGCGAACAAGATGGTACGCAAGTGCTCAGGCAATTTCAAGACAATGCAGAAGGGTAAATTGGCAATCTTAGACAAAGACCAAGACCTTGTCACCATGGTTGACATGTTAAGGGAAGTTGAATCAGTCAGTTTCACAGTGTTCAAGTCTCTTTTGTCATTTGTCTGCCCAATCAAGGCAAGATCAAAGTGCAACAGTTGGTCCTTGGTCTCAAAAGTGATCCAATCCAAACGCGTATCTTGCGAAGAGGAGTTGGATAACTTGGAGATGCTCTAATCAAGAACAAGAAATGCATTGATGTGACGAAAGTGCAAAAAGCACAAAAAGGGTTTGGAGGAATTGGAATCAACCATGTAAGAAATCGAGGAGAGACTAGAATGTGTCTTCAGGTTTTTTATTAAGACCAGAGTGTCTCTTCTCAACATTCTCAACCACTAGTCTATGTTCCTCAGGAAATTTTTTGATCTAATGATCTCTAATGACATCCCCAGTTTTTACAAGGGGTGGTCTGAGATTTTTTATGTATATTTTTGTAAATACAAGAGTTGTGAATATTTACTTTACAGGAAACATTGAACTTACACATATCTCGCCTCATTTTCTTCAATTTTGGTTTTGTTTCTTCTTGGACATAAAATTGTGATAAGTGGAAAATGATGAACACTGATGATTATGAATTATGATGATAAAGAGCTCTAATATAAGTTTGTATATTTCAAGAGAAAAACAAAGAAAGTTAAGTAAATCCAAGCTTGATTGGTACATGAAACAAAATCATGATAAATTAACAACCTTGCAAAACTGAATTTCACCAGGGTTCAGAATTTGTACTTCATATAATTTACAACAGAACAATCGTTTATTCAAAATATTCAATAAGAGATGAAACTAAACTATTGACAGAGATGCCGATAACTGATAAAGATCAATGACGGTTAACATACACGAGAAAAAACAAGAAAGCAAGAATCCTAAATGTTGCAAGATGAGCATAATTCACAGCATTTCATCATTCTGTCTTCAATAAAGATAACATGGCGATTTATTTTCAACAAATATTCAATAAATTACAATGATACATGCTTCAATTTCAATGTATGTAAAACCAAATTCATACAAGTAACAGATGCTAGAACATTTTGGAGTAATCACAGCATCCATAAATAGAAAAAAAAAAATGTATGTAACACACTGCACAAAATAAACAGCTTTTGGTATTGTATAATCAATACATCCATGATAAGTCTTGCCGGAAAGATACTGACCTGGCAGCCCCTTGAACACTCCTTTCAGAAATTTGAGGACAATCTTCCACTGCCAGCAAATCCAATTTGTACGAACCCACAAGTGGCTTCAACCCATCATCGGTAACCCCCAAACATTTTTTTAGCTGTAAAATGCTTAAACGAGGGAACTGGGTCACAAGCTGCAGCCCCTCATCACTAATTTCTTGACATCGGACAAGCTCCAAGATTTCAAGATACTTAGCTGAGCAGAGTGCTTCCATCCCAACATCATTGAACGAATATACATGGTCAAGAGCGAATTCCCGAACAGGGCATTTCTGAATCAGAGAAAGGATTCCATTTAAAGTAAACGAAGAAAATGAAGGGAACTCCCCATCAGAAAATGATATCCTGACAGATTCAAGCATTGCACAGTTGTGAGCCAAGGCTTTTAGACTCTCATCAGTCAATCTCAATGGGTTGTTCATCAAAAGCGGCAGTGAGTAATCTGAAGGCACTCGGAGGGAAATGGATCGAAGGTTACTTGATTTCTTGGCTAAGTTTATAATGTCAGAGTCCCTAACCCCAACACACATGTCCAAATGAATCTTCTCCAAATTCCTGCACTTCCCCAACACACAAGCGAGTCCTCTACCTGGGCTGATAATACAATTAATCAAGCTTAGCTCCACCATGTTTTCACATGGAACCCGTTGCATTTGCCATCGATCCACAGCTAACCGATCATAAACTTTCATATATCTATAATTAGCATCCACTTCAAATTGCAAACGTTTCAGTGTCCGCCAACTAAGTCCCAGCTTTATCAAATCACCCTCCCCAATTGCTCTACAATTCTTAATCAAGAGATCTTCAAGTGTTTCTAGCTTGCCAAGATACTCTAGCCATTCAACGCTATTAATATTTAGACAACGGATGAGGTGGAGAAGCGTGAGATTCTTGCATCCCACAACGAGAGATAATATACCACAACCAGTGATTCTCGTGGTGAAATTCAACCTCAAGGCTGAAAGATTGGAACAAGAATCCAAGTAACGGAGACCAACATCGGTGATAAATGTGCAGTAACTTAATGTGAGATCAACCAAACAAGGACAATTCGTAGAGAGAACGTAAAGCCCCTGATCATCTAGCTGTTTCCCTAGTCTAGACATCCAACCAGCATAAGTAATTTCGACTTTCGTCAAGTTGGGAAACCTATTGCAAAGCAAAACCAAGGCTACGTTCGCAGGATCCAATCCACAGCCAACCCGAAGAGAATGTCTCTGCTCATTATCGAACTTGTAAAATTGTTTACAAGCCAATGAAGCAGAGTTCCTATCCACAGTTTTCCTAATCCTCCCCAAAATCTCCCAAACTAAATGCTCCGGTAATTTATCCATTGAATCTAGAATTAATTATCACCGTAACCTCCTGCAATCAATGAGGAACCAAATTTCAAAATCTGATTCTCAAAGACAGAGCCTAAATTTAAAAGCTGACACAGCATCACATAACATTTCAGAACAATCAAATATAAACTTATTTAACATGTTTTTATCAATCATAACAATATAATATATTTCATATGATTTATCCACCAGAGATGCTTGTAATTGATAAACACCATGATTATGATGATAAAGAGCTCTAATATAAGTGAATTTTCAAGAGAAAAACAAAGAAATCAAAAAAATTGTAAATCGAGACTCTTCACAAATCACAAACCTCATCAACTCAAACGCGATTTTGTGACAATTTTGTCTGCAAAACTTTGTTACCTCACGAACAAGAGACCAATTTTTACACCAGAATGTTTGAATGCAATGTTTCTATCTTGCACGTTGCACCAATCTTTAGATCTGTGTTTGTTTGCAGCAATAAAAAGCAAAATAAAAAGTTCTGTTTTGGATTACGGGTCCATTTAGAAACAATTGGGGGTTCAATTAGCCCATCTATTTAAAGCCAATTTTTTGAATTCTTAAATTTTTCTTCTGGGCCTTTGTAAAAGATTTCCCTAAAATTGAAGTTGGGTTCGGGTACAAGACCAACCCGGTTAATTACGGGTCTGGTTAATTCGGTTGTTGGCCGGTTCTATTATTTGTTGGATTGTGAAGTTTGACTCGGTAAATATCTCTCGCTCTATGCCGACCATAGGAGGTCGAGCTCCCCGTAGAGAGAATCAAATTGAGGAAGAGTACTGTTTCACTATTGTAAACACCAATTTGATATTTGGGTTTCTCTTCAAATAATTGTATCGCCAAAGCGATCCTCCAATCTTGTCCTCTCTCTCTCTCATTTTGCATGTTTATGGCAATGTACATGCAACCAAACTATATAATTTAGAGGTTGAGTTCGATCACTTCAATTATTATTTTGCCTGTGAGACATAGTAAGAGCTCCATGTATGCAACTATATTTTATGTTATATATAATATATGATCACTATAATTATATATGCAACAAACAATACTGATGAAATATTACTTGACTAGGTGCAATTTATATTATAATTAAGCCAACTGGTAGTTTGATAGCTTTGATTCCTCTTGTCTGATCTCTCTATTATTTCTCATATATAAGAAGATGTGTCTAAGTGATTAGTCTGAACATCAAACCGGCCTTGAATTCTTCTCCGCAAAGAAAATGGAAGCCTCAATTGCAACGACAAAACGACAAAAGCTAGTTGTCATGCTCGTACCAACAGTTTGCCATCCAGATCACACCCGCTTATAGTTAATGTTGAGGATCAATTGCAGAGGCTAAGAGCCTCCATATCATTGGAGGCAACAACTCCTTCAACATCAATTTTATGCCAAAACTTAGCTGGTTTGAAGGACTTGTTTGATTGTGTTGCTGCAAAATTCTTCAATACAAATAGTAGATGGAAAGTGTTTCAAAAATAAATTTTTGTTGCTGGAAATTATTTTTAAAAAACAATATTGTTGCTGGAAATTATTTTTAAAAACAATATTGTTGCTGCAAATTATTTTAAAAACAATTTTTCTGCTGGAAAATATTTCAAACAGTACACAATATAATTAGAGTAGAAAAACCTGGAAAGTGGCTGAGTCGCGGACAATGTCGCTCTCTTTAAGACGTTTCGCGGCTCTGCCCTTATTGTGCAAGCAGTTCCAAAGTTGCCACGCCGTCCCCAGGATAAAACAGTCCAGAATCACCTCTGTCTCGAAACTTCTTTGCACAAAGGAGAACCGGAATGCTCAAACTCTTTCAAAGATTGCTCGGAATACTAACAATGAACACTCAAGAATTTCTTTTATAATTATAACTGAGAGCTTTTGTTTTTTCAAAATGTTGTATATTTTGTGAATGAGGCAAAGCCTCTATTTATAGGATTATGAAATCAAAACTGAAATATAAAAAATTAACACCAGCTGTTATAAAGAAATAAAAACTGATTTAGCAATAAACACAATTTTTAAATAAAAAAACGTTTTATTAGTGGTTATCAGTTAACAACATTCATACAAAAGGTTTTTATAATATTTAAACAAATTAATGTTTTCAGATAACAACCTCAAAAACGTTTTATAATAATTTGCTTATAAAGAATCATTTTATAACAGTTAAACAAAAAAACATAATTGCAACGGTTAAATTTTTGAACTCAAGATTTTTAAATACACTTTTAACAGATTGTGTCGACAACATGCTTCAGTTGCCACTAGCCCGAAAAGCTTTGTGCAATGAACAGCAAGATCACAAATGTGTTGAAGATGTGTTGGATGGATCTCTCAGGTTGTTGGATATGTGTGGTAACACAAGGGATGTGTTTTCATACGCGAAAAGTTGCGCGCAAGAGCTTGAATCATCCCTCTGAAGAAGAAATGTTAGCGAATTTTGCCTAGCTAATGCGATTGACAAGTACATGATCTCTAGAAAGAAAGTGAATAAGATGGTTCACAAGTGCTCGAGCAATTTGAAGAAGGACAACTTGCAAATTATCTCAGACCAAGAACTTGTCGTTGTCGCCATTGTTGACATACTAAGAGAAGTTGAATCAGCGAGTTTCACAGTGTTCAATTCCCTCTTGTCTTTGGTTTCACCTTATAAGGCAAGATCAAAGTCAAGTACCGGTTGGTTCTTGGTCTCGAAATTTATCCGATCCAAGCGCGTATCTTGCGAAGAGCAGGAAAGTGAGGAAGATATCATATTGGACAGCTTGGAGAAACTGGATTGTGCCTTGTATGATCTAGTCAGGAACAAGAAAGGCATCAATACGTTGCAATTACAGAAAACACAAAAGGGTTTGCAGGCATTGGAATCAACCATGCAAGAAATTGAAGAGGGATTAGAGAGTGTTTTCAGGTGTTTGATAAAAACCGGAGTGCCTCTACTCAGCATTCTCAACCATTAGTGTATATATATATATATATATATGTCCCAAGTTAGGACATTTTATGATCCGCTGATGATCTCTAAAACATCCCCAGTTTTTTTACAAAGGGTTTTGTCTGAGATTTTGATGTATATATAAATTGTATCTTCAAATTCAATTGAACATATAGTTGATATAAGAAATATTTGACCTCATATATATATAGTCTCATTTTCTTCAGTGTTGTTTGATTGCAATATAAAATCATCTTGATAGATAATTAAAGGTACCAAAACTTTAATAGTGTGGTAGCCAAAAATGTTCATAGACCCAAACGCAAATAGAAGCCCAAAAAACTGTTTTACAGCTAGTCCAAGCCCATCTGCTCCAGGTTGACCCAAACTTATGCCAACAAGGCTTGTATGTTTGAAGGACTTAGTCAAAGCTTCGGTTACAAAAGCTAATAACCACTGAATCAAAGGAGAGGATATTTATCTAAAATCACACCCACTATCTACAAACGGCCAAAGTGAACGTTTTTTTTTTTTTTTTTTTTTTTTGGGGGGGGGGGGGGCTAGCACTATAAATGAGAGACAACTCTCACTAGAAAGCTCTTTGAAATCTCTCTAAACAAAAGCTTACAAACAGCGTATTGAAATTCTGCTCATAAGCACTCCAGCAACCAGAACTTGACCGGAATCATCGTTACGGTTATCGGAAACATTGATCAGCCCAAGCACACCTAAGGCTAATCCATTCAAACCCACTTTCTTCATTCTATCTGCGTTTATTATTTCTGTATTGTTTCTGTTCTAAGTTCATTTGCAAGTTCAACAGAGCATTCGACCAAGGTCGACGAGAACATTTCTGCAGGTTCAATAGAGGAGACGACTCCGTCCATCCAACGGTTCAAGCAAGTTGCTTTGAGCTCGATATAACCCGACCCTATTAACGTACCACGTAGTTCGATCACCTACAAACAGCACATAGAAATGTACTAAATAACACAGAAACATGCACAGCAAATATATCTAATTATGCGTATGTTGCATTAGATCAATAATTACTAGTAATAATATCATTGATTTATATGTTTTGACAAGGTGGAAGCAAGCAGTCAATTTGAGTTGAGCCTAAGTGCTTTGATGAAATTATTGAGATCATGCTAGTATGATTTGACCCTCATGAGAAATTTGGATTCATCTTATATATTTTATTCAAATTACGTCGTGCCATGTGACTCACATGTGAATAATTTTGACTAGTTACTCGTAACTTTTGCAAATTTTTGTTATGTATGACTTCAAATGCAAGTCAATAGTCCAATACAATGGGAAGTTGTACAGCTCAAACCCGATTCAAATTTCAGATGATTAAGTTGGGCCCAATCTAGGGAGAGTCCAAACCCGAGTAAAAAACAATTCCCATATCGGAGAAACTACCATGCAACCGATACATACAAGTTTGACCCATCATTAGGAATAAACAGCTAACTCTTCAATCCCTTCCCCACACGGAACCCTGACATTATGATAGATAGTGATTTGTTTACATTTAATGCCCAAAACAATTGTCAGCATACTTCCTAATGAAATTATTACTCTTGTCATTTTCTCCCAAGGCATGTCACCTTATAGATAGGACCATAGTACTACCCCATCCAAAAACCGAGTATCGTGGTTGATATATAGTAAAAAGGGTAGTATTAACATGTGCCCTTAATAACTATAAATTTATTATAATAAAAAATTTAATAAATGCATAATCATTGCAATAATTGTCTTGTCTCTATCTGTATATTTATTGAGTTTCCAATAATAGTAAATTTATACTTGTTAGCCTTACCCTTAACAATAGTAAATTTTGAAAAACGTGAAATTTATGAAATTCACATTCACCCCAATCGATGAAGGTTTAGGTGAAGAGAATTCCCCACCATAGAAATCAAAGCAATTGGTTTAGAATAGTCACGATCTAATTTGACCAAATGTACCGAAAATTGGGACCCGTATTGTACAATACCGACTTTGCTTTGGCGGTGCATAGTGCGGACCCAGGCTGGGACCATTTCGGGTACCGGCACATTCGATTCAAGTTAAACACGACCCATGCATGACCCACCCATTGGTCAAATTTAATTATTTCTAAGAAAATTTTTTAGAATGTCTTCTCATGAACTATATCAAATCAAAATCTCACAGGCCACAGCTGTATATACATGCATGTGTATGTATGTATCTCTGAATCTCCATGCCTCCTAAAACTACTTAAAATATTTAAAATACAAATATCTTCGAATGGTAATATAGTATGCATGATAAAACATGTATCAACCGTAGGATACATTGAGTTTTATATACGAATTTAGAAAATTAAACGCTGAAACTTTCACATTAAAAAATATTTAAATACATATGAAATTTGAGTTAGCATAATTGTAAATTCATTATACCTATATAATCGAATCGTGACCCTTTAAAAATTATAATAATTAAATAAAAAGGAGAAGAAGTACTGTAGACTGTAGTATCTAATTTTGAGTAATAAAAATAGTTAAACACTGTAAAACAGTAAAAGGCTTACATGGTCACATGCATAGTCAAATTGTGGGCCCCAAAAAGCCCAGTACAACAAGTTGGCAACTTGAAAATGGACCCATTTTAGAGAACAATTGACAAATGACGAGCTATAAGGAGAGAGAGAGAGAGGAGGGACCATCGACCCCCCCGTACTATAATACCAAAAATTGACAAATTGTGGATTCCTTCTCCCCACCTACAAGTCTCTTGAAACACTACAGGTTGTTACTTTGGAAAAAACCAACTAATCTACAATGTTTGATTGAGACTAGTTTTTTTTTTTTTTTTTTTTTCATTTTTATTCTCTTTGTCTCAAACTTCTTCATTTTCACATGCAGCTGACATGCGCTCCCACATTATCAAACTCATTTTGGGATCCGATGTAAAATTACTTCAGCCATTTCTCTTACGTAACTTATTAGTTAAGCTAGCTAATAGTCCTAAGTAAAATTTTAACGGTCCCATTCTCTTACACTAGTTTATCGTAGAAACTAATTTGATATATTTTCAATGATTGAGATGACGTAATCTGAAAGGGCTACAATCGAAGACTAATGATTACTAAAATGAAACAAGGAGTTTAGATGATCTCTATAAATTCTAGTGTAATTAGTGAAATGGTGATGTCTCTCCTAATTACATGCATGTAATTGAGACACTTCATCTTACAACTTCACGTGCTATATACTATATAACATATGACTTTATATAAATTAAAGTTATATTTCATTTATAGATGTGAGGAACTTATCACTTCAATTTTCGCCGCGTTTACATGGAATAATAACTATGATATATCGGCAAGGAAAAACCGAAGAATGAAATGATGATATGGTAAAGTTTATGCGTGAGGACATGTGAATGATGCGTGGATGACTGGATGCTCATGAATGAATGCGAATGAGGCAGAAAATATGGATAAGATTATAAGAAGGGAAGGAGGTGGTGAAGATCGAAGTGGTACCAAATTTGGTACGGATCCAAAGGACAGACAACTCATGGTGTGCGGTAAAAAACAAAGGGCACTGCGTCACTGCAACCCTTCAAATCCAAAAAATTAAATAAATAAATAAAGACAACCGAGAAAAGGAGTGTTGGAATTGATCGTGAAAATAAATAAATAAAGGCAACCGAGAAAGGGAGGATCAATTCATAATTGATTATCGGTTAATCTATACGAAAAATATATATCAGACCGATTCCGATAAAAGAAAGACAGGAAAAGAGTAAGTGAGAAAAAATGAGAGTGCAAATAGAAAATGGTTTCCTAAAAATGGCCTTTCGAAGTTGATTAAGCCGCCATGATTGATTATTAGTCCAAGCGTTTTTATCTCCCTCATCAATCAGTCTCTGTCAGCAGCTAGGAAGCACGAATACTCCATTTGGTAGAGGTAACTCGTATCCAACTTGTATCAGGTTCAGATACTTCCCGGATACTCTAGGATATGTATTCGATACGCCAAATGGCGTATCCGTTGACTTTTTCACAAGTTTGACTAGGGGATACTAGGAGGATACGTTTGGGGCAATATTATAATTATTTTAGTATAAAACAGGGTCAAATTATAATTTCAAAATTTTAAGAGTCAAAATGAAATTGTAAGGAAATTTTGGTTTTGATTCCATTGACATAGAGAATACTGGGATACTTGAGATCACAAAACTTTCTCTTGATGAACCAGAGTTAGAGGCCGAGTTATTTATATCCTTTAACGATATAAATGATGATAATGAAGTTAATCAGGAATTTAAAATATGTTTTATGAATTTTTTTATGTATTATTTGGATTTTGTAATACATTCGACTTATGTGACATGTTTTGTTTGGATCCTGTAATATGTTACATTGTTATGACTTATATAGTTATGTGACATATTTTATTTGGATTCTGACTATATTTTTATTTTGAATGAATTATCAAATATGTTTTCATATATTATTATTATTTTTTAAATATAAATATATATTATTTTAATTGACGTATCTTGTCAAATCCGTATCCTAGTTTTTGAAGATTTACCGTATCCCCGTATCGTGCTGTATCTATATCCCATACCCATATCCGTATCCGTGCTACATAGGTCAGCGGTCAGGACTCATGAATGGATTCTCCCACTCACACCAATACACTTTTATACACCATATCCACTTCTCTCTCTAATTCTACCTTCTTCTTTTCTTTTTCGTTTTTATTAAAAAAAAAAAAAAAAAAAAAAAAAAAAAAAATCAGTGGCAGGAAGATTTGCATATAAAATTCAAATTAGAGGGTTATTTTATACTTTCATTAATTTGTAAAATTAAAAAAATTACATTATTTATAAATCCCTTACACAGGCCCATCAAGTAAATATCGTCCGTTTGGGATTCACGCACACGTCCTTTACCCTCACGGATTTACTTTGAATCATTGGCTTCACGTAAGCATCCTTCACCCATGGTTCAAAACACATCTACTTAGTTAGGAAAGACCAAAGTTTATATACAAACCACATACCTCACTTGCTAACAATGTGGAATATGACTCGTTAACAATGTGGGATGTGACATTGTGACCACATAGTCTATACCCCTACTACATATCTAGATTTGATCGAGATACTACAAATTCCCAAAAGAGAAGTATATATATAAATAATATTGAAATGATTAAAAAAAGAGAGAGTGGGTTCCCTTTTTTAGTTCCAATTCAAAGGGATCAAAAAAAGTTTTGATGGGCTCCTGTACCTTTTTGTATGGCTACAGATGATTGAAAGCTTTGACTAAAGCATACACCAAACAATTGATCATAATTTTTCAACACAGAGAGAGAGAGAGAGGTCATAGCAGATATACCGTATACATTATACAACTGTAGAGCAGGAGCCGCAGGCATGCGAGAAATAATAAAAAGCTGCTATTTTATGGTTTATAATTTCTACTTCTTCTTCCTTTTTCTTTTTTTTTTTGGCCAATAGTTTACAACTTTTAACACAAAAAAACATGAAAAGAAAATGGATTTTTTTTTATTACATTTTCTTCTCATAAAACAAAAGAGTTAAACACTTAAAACTGAACGGCCACCTACCCATTTGATTTTTCTCCCTTCCTTTCTTTTACATCGAAATAATTACAAGAACAACAAAAATTGAGAGAAAAAAAAAAAAAAAAACTGAAAGCTAGTTAGAGAATCCTTCAACAAAATACAACTTGAAGAAAAATTAAAGACAGAGAACTTTAGAAATATTATATATATATAATATATGTGTAATTATTATTAGTTTAACTAATTAATTAGTTAATTTAACGAGCAATCTCAGTCTTCAAACATGTATGGAGCTCCACTTGTTCTGCTTCCCATTTCGCCTTGGCAACAACTCCGTCGTGTCTCGGCACGTACTCCTAATTAATCAAACCAAAACTAATCAAAATTAACAAAAAAATATCAGAGTAGTTATCAGATGCTGTATCCCGTATCTTTTTTTTTTTTTGCCCATGCAATATCTTAGATTTCTATAAGAAAAACATACGGAATTCTGCATATGACATATACGTTGTGTATATATATATATATAGGATAGCTACCTCAAGTTTTTGAACAAGTTCTCTGGCATTTGGAGCAGAGACGATTATGCTTCGTTGAGAAGGAAAAATGAAGCCATCGTCGACGGCTTTGTCGATGAAGTTTAGGAGGGAGTTGTAGTATCCATCCACATTAATCAAACCTACCTGGAAAGTTTAAAAAACAACAACGGTGAACAGAATTTCCAAGTTTTCAGCATAAAAACAAAACAAAACAAAACAAAATAAAATAAAATAAAATTGATTGGACGTGAAGATGCTTTACAGGCTTATCGTGTATCCCCAGCTGGGCCCATGTTATGACTTCTAATAATTCTTCGAGAGTTCCATATCCACCTGATCATCAAAAACACAACAACATGGTTTTGTAAATAATAATAATTGTCACATACATATATATATATATATATATATATATATATAAAAGCTAACTATAAATAAATAAACCATTTTATTTTTTTTATTGATCGAGAGAGAGATAGAGAGAGAGAGACCTGGTAAGGCAATAAAACAGTCAGAGTTGCGGGCCATTTCAGCTTTTCTTTGGTGCATGTCGGCTACTGGTTTGACCTCGCCAACTGTTTCTCCAGTAATCTGTTTAATTAATCACATCAGTTTTTTTCATTTACGTTACAGAGAAATCATATATTCATAGAGACACAGACATTGTAACTCACATATTTTCAGTTTATATATATACATACCTCTTTGCTCATCAGTGTTTTGGGAATAATTCTGTGAATAAAATCCAGAGACATAAAAATCAGAACCTTAACAAAAAGAAAGAAATTAAAAAAAAATATCCATGTTTTGAAAAATGAAAATCAGTCACACACACACGTGACACGTACCCTAAAACATGTCCGCCACCGCGATGGACTTCTTGGGAAACCAAACCCATCAACCCAACACTTCCTCCTCCATAAACAAGATCCAACCTCCTTGAAACCTTCAACAAATCAGTACACAAAAAATCATATCAAACATTTAATATTATTCATAAAAAAAATAAAAAATAATAAATAAATAAATAACGCAAACTTGAAATCAGAACTCAGAAGAACAAAAAAAAAAAAAAAAAAAAAAAGTACCAGTTCTTTGCCAAGCTCAAGAGCAGCATCACTGTAACAATCTCTCTTGCCAGTACTGCTCCCACAAAAAACACAAACCCTTTTGAATCTTGGTTTCATCACTGTTTTTTTCTCCTCCATCTCTCTCTCTCTCTCTCTCTGTGTCTCTCTAAATTTGATTGATTTGAGATTTTTTTTCTTTTCAGTTTTATCTTTTTATTTTTTTGTTGTTCTCTGTTTAGATGTTGTTTCACCAAAAGAGGACTCGATGCCAAATATATAGGAGGAGCAGAGTATACAAATTACCCACCAATGAAATGGTAACTCACTACCACACCCGTGGAATCCTGTAATTCCACGTGGACTTCTTAACATTTTTAATTTTTTTTGCTTTACCAAATTTCACCGACAGGACTCTTCTTTTTCTGCCATCGCGTAGTGACGTTGTGTTGGACATTCACCAGTGATTTCTCGCCACGTTGCACACCTTTTTCTACCACGTTATCTGGAGAAAAAAAAAAAAAATCTAATTTTGGTTCACGTGTGTGGCTTCTGATCGAATTTCCACCGTCTGATCATATGAAAAAACTAACAACAATTTATTATTATTAGTATTTTTTTTAGTAATGTTACGTTGTCCAAATTTGGTGCACAAATGATGTGGCAATACTGTAGATCATTCATTTAAATTGTATTAGATTTACATGATTTAAATGAATGGACTAGAATGTTGCCACATCATTTGTGCACCAAATTTGGACAATGTAACATTACTCTTTTTTTAACAAACTAACAACAATTTAGAGCATCTCCAATGCAAAAGTGGCTTGCATACCAATAATTGTTGATATGATAACAATATCAAAAGACTTGCTTCATATGTGGCATAAAAATAGACTTGATAGACAATCAATTCAAAATTTAGGGGATGTATTCAATTAGGATTCTTGAAGACATTTAAAGACATTATAAATCCCGGTGTATTCAATTCGGACATTTAAAGACTTTAAAAAAGTCTATATTAATCCAGTGGTATTCAATTAGGATTTCTATGGACTTTTAAAGAATCCTTTCAAATCCGGGTGTATTGAATTGAGACTTTAAAAATGTCTACAAGAATCAAGGTGTACTCAATTAGGACTAGATTTTAAAGGATTTTATAAGTCATGGATTTTGGTGGATTTTGATGGACTTGATGGTGAGAGATATACATATCAAATGCCATAACATGTCCGGCCTTCTCCCCAAAGATTTTGGTGGACTTTGCTCCCTCTCTCTCAAAATAGAAACATGTTCTTCTTCTCACTTCTTCACTTGATTTTGCTTCAAAAACACATGTTCCGAACTAGTAGTTTCTATATTTTATATCTACAAAGTTATATTTTTTCCTTCTGTACTTTTGTTTTTTCAAATGGGTTTTGATTATCAATCAAAACAAGACCATCAATATTGAATTTTTTTTTCTCTATCTCTCTCTTTGTTAAAAAGACTTGAAATTGCTTTTTCAAAGTTCAGTTTTTATTTTTATTTTTTGTTTCTTTCGAGTTTCGAGTTTTGAGTTTTTCTTAAATGGGTTTCTGATAATGAATGCATTGAAAACTTTTAACATATAGAGAAAGGACTTGTGGGCTGTTCATCATCTTCAATTAGGATTTTGGTCTTGGTGATTGCTTAAAAATCAGAGCTTTGAAGAAAATGGGAAGAAGAAAGAAGTTAAAAAGGGAATTGATTTGTGAAGATTGGTGTTTTATATGCAAGGATGGTGGATCTCTCAGTATATACGACTACAAGTAATGAATTTGAAAAAAAAAAAAAAAATCTGACATGAATTTTTTTTAGTGTGTTTTTTTAATGGACATGCAAAATCAGTTCGTCAACAAGTAATGTAACTATTCATATAATTTATTTTTGACTTGAAGATGGTTTTTGCAACTAATAATATATTTGGTATGCCCCATTAATATGTAGTTTTAGGAATAAATTATACACATCAAATATATATATATAAAAAAGATATAAAAGATATTTAAAAAAAAAAGAAAAAAAAAAGAGGAAATTAGTTATGTATCTGAAAGCAATATATATATATATATATATATATATATATATACGAACATTGTGAAAAAACGAATAGCCAAATTGATATTCATTCTCTTTTCATTTCACTTTTATTTTAACCATCTGAAAAATATCTTCAATGGTACATTGATACACGATGGTTGTATCATTCGATGGTACACTATGGTTCTTAAGATTATTCTTCAAAACGATTGTCTATGCCGATGTGATTGAAGAAAATCTCTATTCATGATATATTTGTTAAACCTTGGTAATAAATGTTTACCTTTAAAATTTTATTTATATTGAACTTTATATCATTTAGAAATGCACCTCAAATATTTATTTAATATTCATGTTTTTATTTTTGTAAAATTATATCATAATCATCGAAAATAATTTAAATTACAAAGGCAAACAACAAAATTATTTAAATATTTTATTAATTATGAAATAGAAGGGCAAGTACAATAGACTAGAAGGATACGTGTTTGCAACAACAAAGGAATTTATTAGTGCAAAAGCCAACAGTAATTGGACCGTGATCTCTGATGCGAAGTTGAGTACATATAAACAAAGAAGAGAGATGAGGAAGAGTGAGAGAGAGACGAGAGAAAGAGTGAACAGCTTCTGTATTGATATCAAGTCATCAACGTTTTATAAAGAAATGATCATATATATATATATATGCTTCAAACACTATAGCCACTTGCATAAATACATCATCAGTTGCATCATTGGCTATATATCAGTTGCCTCATTGAGAACCACCTAACCTTATTACATATACTAATTATATTGAACAAGTATATTGATGACATGATACATGATAAGCTCGTCCTATATATTCAAACATTTTTTTTAAGAAAATGCCTAATAATCAATCAACATTTATTTGATACATTTGTTTTATTGAAACATAATACATGGAAAAAAAAAAAAAAAAAAACCATAAGCAAAGTCTAAATGGAGAACTTGAAAGGGAAATAGCTGATTAAGGAGGTGAAAAGTAATAGAAGAGAAAAGGAAGAAAGTAGAGATTTTTATTATTACTGCAAATTGTATTAATGGATCATATTGCTTGAATGTATAGATTGTGTTGTTGGGTCATATAGTGGTATAATTCTTCACCTATAATAGAAGTCAAAGATAACAAATCCATGAAAGTCCATGGATGTCTAAACAAATCTATAAAAGTCTTAGATAGATATCTAAACAAATCCATAAAAGTCTGAGATAGATGTCTAAACAAATCCATAAAAATCCATGTGGATTTATAAAAGTCCGTAGAAATCCATGAAAATCTGTCATTTAAAAAATGTCTTTAAATGTCCACAAAAATCCTAATTGAATACACCCCCCTTAGTCTCCAATGCTTCCGTCTAAAATACAATTTTTTTTTAATGATGTGTTCATATTTTTTTCCTGTTTTATTTTTTATTTTATTTCCTTACCAAAAATAAATGAAAAATTAATGTCAGTTTTAAATGTTTACTGAGTCAACCTAAAAAATAGTTGTGCAACAGACAGTCTGAAAGTGGATGGTCATGTTGACAATGTCTATTTTTTTTTTTGCCACGTCAACTTGAGGTTGAATATGCACGGCTGCATTGGAAACGCAATTATTAACATAACGTCTATTTATCCTATGTGGCATCTTTTTTTTTTCACAAATCACGCTTGCATTGGAGATGCTCTTATTAATTTGTGCCTTAAAAGTTAAAAGTTTATGATATTTGTAACGGTCTGAATTAGGTAAAAATAAAATTATACAAACTCCTTAGTCTTTTATAATTTTTTTTTATTTTTTTTATTATTTTATTTTTTTTAAAGATTTTGAGACATCAAATATCCAATAAAGAGGAACTCTAATTAAAGGCACATATTCACAATGTCCTTCCTTATGGCAGAGGTTGACATGCCTCTAGAACCTAAATCATCGACGTTGTGGATTCGAGTCGTATTCTTTTTCCCAAACTCTAAATAATTGATTTTTTTATATATATTAAGAAAACAAAAACCAAATATATCATTCGGTATAATATTCATTTTGTAAAGATATCTCCAATATCATTTTGTTCTTTTAGTCAAATAGAAATTGCATGCTCTCTTCCCTTTGCCAATTTGGCAAAGGGTAATAGACATTCTTTTCTTTGGTTGAGAAAAATATATTGTATTTCACTTAAATTATATATATATATATATATACAGAAATTCTATTATCAATTCGAACTGACAAAAGTTATATCAGTTCCTTGCATGTGGGCCACTGGATTTAAATACTTTAACTTGGCTGTATGCACTTATCAGTCAAAGTATTTAAATCCAGTGGCCCACATACAAGGAACTGATATAACTTTTGTCAGTTCGAACTGATAATAGAAAGACTGTATATATATATATATATATATATGTATGTGTGTGTGTGCAGAGATTCGTAATTATGTTCTAGGGGGGCCTGTGGAATAATGAGTTAAATCCATATATATCTTAGAAATTGATTAAAAAAAATGTTGTTTATATTTTAAAACATTAATTATTTTAAATGAATAATAATATTTTATTGAGATACATTATTTTAATTTGTACAATTATGAAAAACATTTAAGATGATGAAATTTCATTGATAAAAATTATCCTAGTATTTTTTTAATATCCAAAAACTATTTTAATTGTTAAAAAAAAAAAAAAAAAATTCTCGATAAAATTTCTTAATAATTAAACATAAATATATGACTGTATTTACTTAACATATTTTAATTATATAAATCAACATATTTTTTTTAAAGCAAAAGCTATATAAATAACTTATCAAAAGTATGGCATTGTATTACAGTATTAGGGAGAGATAAGTAAAATTTGGAGGGTTAGAGAAATTATTTTAAGGAGATAATAAAATTAGTTAAGATAAAACTAAGTGTAATTTTGATAAGAAAAAAATTACAATTGACATTGCAAAATATATATGTTGCGATTTGATTTATATTGAGATAAAAAGAAATAATAACAATATATTTAGAATCAAATATATTTTCTACGTGATTACAAGAAAATTATTAACACTTAATTTATAAAAGAATTAAAAAATCTAAATATAAAATAACGGTGAAAAATAAAAATCTGAAAGTTTAGAGGATTAATTTATAAAACTGTAAAACTTTAAGAAATATGAAACAAGGGTAAAAACATAAAAACTCTAAAAAAATTAGGAGACAACTTTAGAAATCTGTACAACTTTAGGGGGCAATAGACCCCTCTCGCCCTCTCGTCCTCACGTGGCTCCGTCCCTGTGTATGTGTGTGCACATACGGGATCATGTAAGTTTTTTGGATGTAACATTTGATATAAGTAGATATTCCTTCGAATTTTGAAAATAATAATATTATATTAATAACTAATTCTATTTATCTATTTAATATTGCTGTTGTTCAGTTTTTCTATTATCAGTTCGAACTGACAAAAGATATATCAGTTCCTTGTATGTGGACCATTGGATTTGAATATTTTGACTTGGCTGCATGAACTTGTCAAAGCATCTTTTAAATTCAATGGTCCACATACAAGGAATTGATATATATTTTGTTAGTTCGAACTGATAATAGAAAGACTGTGCTGTTGTTTATCCAATCATTTATATGTATGTATGTATGTATGTATGTACCACCTTTAAGAGTAATGATAAGTTAGATGTATTGTTTCATGTCATGTACTACATTTATGATCATTTATTAAATCATACCATTTATTGTGTTTCATTCAAACTTTATATTATATATCGTACATAAATAAGTCATGCGTGGTACGGTTGACCCACAAAACACTTTCACACTAAAATCTATTTAATAATATAAATAAATAAATAAATTGAGATAATTAAATAAGAAAATAAGAATATACTTTTATACATACATAGTAATCTTTTATTCATTTAAGTTTACGTACAGCTTATATAGTATATATGTCGTGTCAAAAAATTATTTGGTAAAATAAATATCTATGAAATATGATATATATATATATATAATATTAACTTATAATCGTGATGATTGATGAGATGACCATGAACAGTATGTTAATTACATCAATAATGGTAAACATCCCACCTACAATCCCATAATTTTCATCCCAACACACGTGGTAGCTGATGTGTCATTTGGTGAGTGAACACACATTAATTGATACTTATCTCTTTTACACATATATTCACTCACCAATTAATGTTTGTCCACTCATTAAGTGACACGTCAACTGCCACGTCAACTGTCACGTGTGTTAGGATGAAAATGGTGGGATGTGTAGCATTACTGTAATTACAAATGAATTAATAGTCATGTTATTTCAGATAGAATTTTGAGATATTTTTTAAAGTATTTAATTTATAATTTTTTTGAGATATAATATAGTACTTGATGAATTGTATTAATAATTGTTCGTAATAGTTGACAATACAAATAAAAAAAATCATGTTTATTTATTTAATGACATTGAAAATTTCATACTAATATTTTAAAAGAATAAATAAAAATTTTATATTTACTTTGTTTTATATTTGAGCCTTAATTTGTGTCATTTACTAGGCTAAGAGGACCTTAGAGTATCTCCAATAGTCTCCCTTTGAGACCCCATTAAATAAGGGTGGATGTTGTTGTAAGTGGCCATTAAGGCAGTATATGATCTAACAATACCCCCTTAAATGACTCCCTTAATAATTTATTATTATTATTTTGATTGCTCAATGGATAATAAATGTTGTTAGGATTTAAAAGTTAAATATCTTGTGCTTTTCAAAAAATAAAACAAATTTAAATATGTGGAGCTCACTTAAGCAGGGCTAAAGCCACCCCTTAATTAAAGGAGTAAACTCTACAAGAACACATTAAATGGAGCCTCTAAGGGGTCTATTGGAGCTACAAAAATACAACTTCTCCCTTAATCAAGCTAAGAGGGGTCTCCAAGGGAGACTGTTGGAGATACACTGAATTAATTATTTCACTTGACAGAGACCCATAACTATCTTTAAATAACTTGTTAATACACGTGTTTTTTTTTTTGAATGTACAACAATTACCGGGACTCTGCAATGATTGGACACTACGAGCACAGCCCGGACAACTACTCCCACAAGTGGGGAGAGGACACCCACACATGAGGTGGGATAAGGAAATAATATACACGGTGCCGGGCGTTGAACCGTGGTGGTGGAGTCTCCCTTTGGAGAGTCACACCACATTGACAAGAGGCCCAATGGCAATACACGTGTTGAAATACAGTGTTTCGAATGAAATAGTCTGATAATATCAATTACATAAAAATATGTTATGTGATAAATAAATTAGACGTAAATGAACGAAAAAAAAAAAAGTAATTCCCAATGAAACTGTTTCATTAGAAGCTTTTTGGTAAAAAAAATAGTTTTGGTGGGATGAAATTCACCCAACAGACCTTCAACTTCAAGCAAAGGAATTTTTTATGGAGGAAATTAAAATAAAATAAAAAAGTTTGTAATTAATCACTGATTCTTCATTGTTGATCGAGCTAACACAGTTGAGTTGAAATGTTGAATAAACAAGAAAAGTTGATGTATTCACTTTCGCTAGTTGAATTTTTAAAATGAAATGTAACATCCATAACCTTTACAATCAGTACTGGTCAATTCTTGATATGCTTTTCAATGTTTTGAACCGAAAAATGTAGAGAAATTCTTCACAAAAGGACCCACTTCACATTTCTATCACAATTCAATGTAAGTAGAGAATATTCTCCACCTCAACAACAAACACATTCAAATTAAGGAACAAGAAAGTACCATATTCGATTAATTCTCCATCTCTAATTAATGAATTTGTATTAATTAGTCAAAAAAATTAAACGAAAAACCCAAGTCAATTATGTGAAATACTAACTAGCATAGAAATATAGAATATATAGTATTTTTTTTATTTAATTTTTTTTACAACAAAAGGTTTTGGATTCAAACCCTAAACCCTAAATCCTAAACCCGAAAATTTACAATTAGTGTAAACTCAATGAGGGAAAAAAAAAAAAAAAAAAAAGAAACTTGTAGGTTGGTTTTTGTTTTAAAGAGAATTCTAAAAATTCCAATTGTAATTTCAACATTCAAAAACTATATTTAAATCACGAATCAAACAATTAATCTATCCGTTTTACTTTTCTAAATTTTTTTAAGGTGATTTTAAAGCAGTGGTACTATTAATTTCATCGTATATCTTATCTTATCAAGCACGAAATGGTTGAAAAAATTGCAACCAATAAAATGTCATATCACGTGGCCATATAATTTCCATAAATTTATTTTTTATCGAGAGAATATCACAAATTCTTCATTGGTCCATACTCTCCACACCAGTGGATTTTACGTGTACAACTTTTCTAAGAAAATACTTTAAAAGAAAACGACCTTTTTTTGAATCTAGCTAGCTATTTGATCCCCATTTAAATTACAACCTGAAGCTAATTAATTAATTAATTAATTATAATACTAAAAGTCTTTGGTGGGTCTCGGGGGGACCCTTTTGAGCCTTTTTTTTTTCTTCACAATAATAGTACATTATCACTTATAAAATTTCATCATGTTGAATTGAATCATTGTTTACTTGTATTAATTATATAATTTTACATTCATAATTAGTATATATAATGACACAATTAATTCTCAATAATTACCTCTACCTTAAAAAAGAAAAAGAAAAAAAAAAGCACTTATATATGTTTGACCAATTATTTTGTTATCTCCATGTCTCACTATAGAAGAAAAGGAAATACACTAATTTTTTTTGGCCGGTAATGATGGTTTTTAAGTGACAAATCAAAGGCAAATGAGAATAAAATAATTTGGTCGAATAGTTGACTACTTTAGGCTTTGAAATTAGTCTAGGGTAGGCGCCTGTTATCATATATAATTAATGTTTGTTTATCCTAAATGAATTTTAATTTTTTTGCATGTTAATTAAAAGTATAGTGGACTTTGACTTCATTTAAGGAGGAGCCATTTGAGAAGGAATTTCAACTTCCGAGTTCCAAGTCCAAATTAGATCCCTCCTGATCTAGGATGTTACAAAATTAATTGTGATGCAGCTATTAATGCGGCTGAACGTTTTGTGGGTTTCGGAATTGTGATTCGTAACTCGGAGGGCTTGGTGATGGCGTCTAGCTCCCAAAAGATAGAAGCAACTTTTTCTCCGCAAGTGGCGGAAGCGGGTGCCATTTTCAGAGGCCTTCAATTGGCAAGGGATTCGGGTCTGTATCCATGTAGAATTGACTTAGACGCTGAAGTTGTGGTGGGCTGGATCAATTCCCAGGTATTGTTGTGTTCTGAGGTTGGTACCCATATTAGTGACATTCATGTTCTTCTAAAGCAGATGCATTGTATTTTTGTCAATTTCGTTCGTAGAAAGGCTAATCAAGTAGCCCTTATATTGGTTAAAAACGATCTCTCTTGTGTTGAGGACATGTTTTGGTTGGAGGAGGAATATCCTCATTGTGTTCGTTCTTTGGTTACGGCGGAGTGCCGTATTGGGTTGTAACCTACTGCTTTGTTTCTTCAAAAAAAAAAAGAAAAAAGAAGTCCAAACTAGATAATAATCAAAGTCGAACCAGCTTTATCAAATTTAAGTATGTGGTGATGACAAATTGACAACCAAATTTACAGAAAATGTAAATAATAATTAGGCATGTAAGAAGGATTACTTATCAAAATTGAAAAATAATTATACGACTTTAAATTAGATAAAAGTTTTATCTGTCTTTAATTAAAAACTCTTTTATCTAGTTCTAAAATGGTACAATTAAATATTTTTTTTTTTGGTCGAATATCACTGAATATTTGAAATTCTCCTTTAGTAGTAATGCTTTTCTTTTTAGATAAAAAAAAATCTCATTCTGCAGTTGAACCTAATTTTGAAACCGTATCATTATTTTTTATTCTTTCAATTTCGGTCGAATCTTAAACTTAAAGTAATAATTCCTTTGTTTCAATTTTGATTCATTCAGATTTCAGAGGTCCCCCACCTTCCTGGAATTCACAAAATTCGAAATTCTATTAAAGTAATGAGAAAAGAGAGGTCTGAGGATGCTTTTTTTTTTTTTTTTTTTTTTTTTTTTTTTTTGAGAATAAACAAGCAACATAACACCGAAAGCAGTTGGTGCCTATTCAGGCAAATCCAACAGGACATCTCTTCTGACACATGAAGGAAAATCCTCCATCCAGAAAAGGTCCTCATCTTTCGTCAAAGCAAACTTTGCCAAGCCATGGGCGACGGAATCAGCCACCCTAGGAACATGACTAACCGAATGTGTACATGTAATTAATGGTTGGCCAACTTGGCTGAAATTTATGTACTTCAAAGCAACAGGTCATTAGTCATTACTAGAATAAGAACTAATTCAGTCTTAATATTCAATTCCTTTTTTTTTTTTTTTCTTTTTCTTTTTCTTTTTAATTCTTTATTGCAAAAGTGTAACTACAAATTCATTGAACACCTTCTTTTTTTTTTTTTTTTAAAGAGAAAAAGTTGAACTAATCAGATGATCAGATGTTCAGACCTATAATTCTATAAAGGAAAAGTTTATCGATCTGTCATTGCTATTTACACTTTTTCTAAGTCTAATATCAGATATTCTTCTGCACTGAATTTCACCGAAGAAGTCTCCTACTTTTATTTTCTGGTGATAATTAAAGAACTCATTTTTCTTTCAATTTTATACAAACACTTGTGAATTAGTTAATCAGGTAAAGAGAATATATTTTATCATTTCACAAGTACCCTCTAAGTTAATTTCAAGTTTTAATTAATAAATAATAATAATAATAATTGTTTCAATAATTTGGTTTACACAACTGAAGTTGGGTCAGTGTAGCAATAAGTCTCTCAGGTATACCTAATAAAATTTTGAGTTTGACTATTTTCCTTCCCCGACTCCTAAATTTGTAATAAGCCAATAAACAAAATACTCATGGTTACATCGACCCATTGTCTAAAAGATGTAAAATCTTTCCGATGCATAATTAAAAATGAGTAACATTTAGTGGGCACTCACAGAGGCCGAGGCCCAAAAATCCACACAGTCATCCATTTCCTTTCTAGAAACCACACGTACACTCTTTAAAAATAATAAAAATAAATAAATAAATAAATAAATAAAATTCCACTTTTTCGTTTTCATTTGCACCGGCAATTATCCATTTCCTTTCTAGAAACCATAAGTACACTCTATATATTACATTTTATTTATAAAAAAAATAAAAGGTTAGAAAGGACATGGTAAAGTATTGAGCTTTGGCCCTATAACTCTTGTCCAAGTAATTCAATATATACAAAATTTTGATTTGAATCCATGGATTTGAATGAATTTTGATTTGATTTTTTATGTGGATGATAAGTTTAATGAAATTTACTTGTATGCAAAATTTAAAAAACATTCAAGCACTACAACTATTTTTTCCACAAAAAAATTTAGATTAAAATTCATTCAAATCAATGAATTAATTTCGAATAGGTCTTTACCTTATGTTAAAATAAGGATCACTTATAAGAAAACCAATATATATATAGTCTTTCTACTATCAGTTTATCATGATATAAGATATATCAGGACGAAGAATGTGGACCATAGATTATAGAGAAGTTTTGACAAGTGTATACACTTTGAGTCAAAGTATGTAAATCTAATTGTTTACATTCTTTGTGCTGATATATTTTATATCAGCACAAACTGACAATAGAAAAATTGTATATATATATATATATATACAAAAATTCTATTATCAGTTCGAACTGACAAAAGTTATATCAGTTCTTTGTATATGGGCCACTGGATTTAAATACTTTGACTTGGCTGTATGCACTTGTCAGTCAAAGTATTTAAATCCAGTGGCTCACATACAAGGAACTGATATAACTTTTGTCAATTCGAATTGATAATAGAAAGAGCGTGTATATATATTCACAAAAATTTCCTAGAAATTCATGTAAAAAGTTGAATATCTTGAAGCTTCACTGGATTTTAGTCTAAGATTCCATGTCACATAATTGATTAATTGTAAAGAAAACAAAATCCTACACAGTTGTTAACTCCTTTAGAAACAGCATTCATGCCCCAATTTTCAAGCCTGCTTGATCTAATCATGTTTCAACATTATCTTCCCTAACCACTTTATATGAATAGATAACACCACTATTAATTAAACAGTACGTAAACACACAGGCTGTCACTCTTCTCTCGTGCATGCATTCAAATATCAATACGTACAAATATTAATGTCACACCAACAAACAATGTCTTCCACAAATATGTCTTTTCGATTGAAGCTTCCCTTTCAAGACAATAATGTTTAAAGCTCTTAGCTGTGTCCCAAATTAATGATAATATTAATAGTACTCTCAAGTCGTACTGCATGTCCGTACAAGAGGGGATACTTCATTGTACTTTCCTTCAAGATCTGAATCTAATTAATTAGGATCACAACTCACAAGCTGTCATATATCTAAGTTTCTCTATAAATCATCATAGAAATTAAACAACTAGTATTACTTCATCAACATTTCATTAATTTCTTGCTAAGTTTCTTTGTTTAATTAATTGCTATTATATACACCAACAAATATGGCGCGCCTTAATTTCAATGCTCTGAGAGACCTACACAACTCTGCAAACGATCTCCTCCACTCGCCGGTGATCCAACAAGCTCTAGTCCATCAAAGACAAGAGAAGTGGGTTAACGAAGTCTCGGAAGCATCTTTGAGAATGTTAGATGTCTGTGGCATAACCAAAGATGTTCTTCTCCTTGTCAAACAACATCTCCAAGATCTTCAATCCACGTTGCGACGAGTGATCATTGGAGAGTCAGACATTTCTACCAAAATCGCCACGTACAATCGCTATAGAAAGAAGTTGAAGAAAGAGACGTTGAGGTGCTTGCATTCACTGAGAGGGATCAAAAGCAAATCTAATATTATCACATCCGATCATATATTATCTCCTGCTGTAAACCCTAATTTGATCCTCGTTGTGGATGTGTTGAAAGAAGTGAGAGTGACAACTGTTTCTATAGTTGAATCACTCTTGTCTCTTATATCTATACCGTGGTTGGATAAAAAATCGGCAAAAGGGTCTTTTACGTCGATGTTCATGAGGTCCGGGAGCCAAAGTTTGTACGATATTTGTGACGAAATGGAGCTTCAAAGTGCCAACAAAAGAATGGAGGCAGTGGAGACTGCCATTGAAATTCTTGAAGTTGAGATAGAGTGCATGTTTAGGCGTTTGATTCAAACTAGGGTTTCACTTCTGAATATACTTACCAACTAGCTAGGAAGATATATATATATATATATACATGTATGTGTGTATATATATATATAGACTCCTTTTATTGTTCTAGGGTTGGAAAGCCATTATTGAAGAGCTTTCCACTTGATGCACAATACAAATAACATAGATGGAGTCACTAATCTTTTTTTTTTTTTTTTCCTTCATATTTTTAAGCCGTTTAATTTGTTAATTACTTCATTGTTTAATTTGTTAATTACTTCATTATTTTGAAGTAGATCGATATGTATTCTTTCGTTAATTAAATACTAATTCGTTTATCAATTTATACACCATGTTTCGTGTTCTAGTTTCATTATAAATTCTATAAACGATTCTGATTCCTAATTTATCATCATTTATTGTAGCTTGATTCGAAGAGAAGGTAATCAAATTTTTATTTTGATTTTAATTAACTTGCATGATATGCATGTATACAAACCGATCCTTAATTTTGAGCCAAATGATACGTATGCTTTATCTCAAGCATATATACTTCAAACTTAAAATCAAGTTTAAAGAAATATTCTAATTAATCAGTGTCCTTTTGGATTATCAAGCCGAAATTCTGTAAAATAAAATCAAACTAAAACAAAACATTTGATATCCAATTGAAGTGGAATTATAACATGATCCATTTGTATCCTAAGCAAATTTAGGGTTTGCAAAATGATGTATAATCAATGAGCTAGAGAGCAAAATGAGGTACCTTCTTAATTAGTTTGTAAATCATTTGAATATGTGATTGCATTCTCATGTCTGGCTGTCAGAGAAGTTTCTCCTCAGATGCATTTTATGTTAGACCAGTAATGACAAATAAAATAAAAATTAAAATAAATATTGATTCTGCTATCATAACAGATATCAGTGGTTGCAGTATAGGGAGCCCATCAATTTTTTATTTTAAAATTTGTGTATTTTTTAAACTATTAGAGTCCATGAAGCCAAGCGTCCAACATGACATCCAACAATTCTTCAAGAACTTGTTGCATGCGATTTATATTAATATCTTACAGCTTGGTAGAGGAGCTTTGAAGAGACAAGCAGAATCGTTGGCATTTTAAAAATGATTTGTGGATCTATTAATTATTGATTTGTCTAATGTTTACATGCATATAAAAATTTGACACGATTATACAATCTAAATTTTGTTTATTTCAGCATATATATTGTTATTAATTAATTCGACAATTACAACCCACGAATGGGTGATTAACAAAGTTGTCTCCATTTTCATGTGTCCAATATAATTTGTTTTCTACGGTTGAATCCAAATGAGACATCAAGGGATCTTGAATTGGGTTGCATTAATCAAGATTAAAGCGTATTCTGTACGTCCTCACATGACTTTCAATTTTCTTTTTCTTTTTCTGAAAGTTTATGTTGGTCTTCTATAATAGTTTCTGGCAATGCTACTACACAGGTTGTACTGCCAGCGATTTCGGATAATTTTTTTATTATCATATTTCTTCAATCACTCTGCCATGTATGATTTACTTTGTACCTTAGATTGAATTAGGAGTGTCAAATGCATATCATGCTCAATTTCCTGTATGTGTGGAGAGAGTTTGAGTTTTAGAGTTTTCTCCTAGGTACATATGTGAATAAATATCTCTCGATTATACGAGTAGATATTTGGATTGCTCATGCATTACTTAATCTCAAGTCCCGATAGACTTCTAACCCCTGACCCGTTCATGGTTAGATTTCAAGAGAAAAAAAAAAAAAAAATGTTGATTGACCAAGCCGAGCTATATTTTTAGGCTAATTTTCATTCTTTGAGCCTTGCAACTCAGCCTTGTAAGCCTTGATTGCTACTGGGACCAACCCAACAATCTTTGAGCCTTTTACGCTCTGTTTGGTACGAAGGAGAGATGGAGGGAGGGGAGGGGGTTGAAGGGAGAGAGCTGTGAGGAGAGTTCCAATCCATTGTTTGGTTAGAGAGACAAAAAAGAGGAGAGGAGAAAATGAGGGATCTTAGCTCCCTCGGAGCCCACCAAAATGCGTCATTCGTTCATAGGATTGACGAGTAGGAGGAGAGATGTGTTTTGGAAAATAGGTGGGCCTGCTAAAATTTACAATTATATATCAATTCATTTATTTAACTCTCCTTTCAATACCAAACAAAGGAATGGAGACTTATCTTTTATCTTTCCTAACTTACCAAACAACATAAAAGATAGATGTTATCATCTATATCCCTTCTACTCTCTCTCCTTCTTAATTCATCCATCCCTCCTGGCAAACATAGTGTTGACAAGTGACAACAGTGCATAGGAAAAGTTTGATTAAACCTCGGGCCAGGTCTGGCCCATATCATATTTACAATTTAACAAACGTCACCAAACCCAGGTCAAAGCCCAAAGCCAAGCCAAGCCAGGCTTGAAAGTTGAAATGAAAAACTACTCAGAATTCGATTGGCATACCAATTTCCAATGATTCTAAATATAGCGCACGGTAGAAGAATATGCGGTTCCAAGGTTTTGATCTTCAAGTTTCCAAGGATGAAGTAGGCAAGTTTTCAGACCGAATAATTGATATCAAAGATAAACTTGATTTCTAGATTCCATGTTCACTACTTCACTTTCACTCTGCAAAAATCAAACATGCTACAATGCCAGACACATCAAACCCAGCGACAATCCCTTCATTGTCAGAACCTCATTTGTTTAGACACCCTCTATGTTGAACCAAACCAGATTTGAAGAGTACGTCTCCATTATCAGTTGTCACCGGTGTTGCAAAAGTCCTTGACTAGCCGCCACCTAGTCCCTAGTCAGCAGTCCGCTGCCCCGATTAGGTGGTTTACCGCCTAGTTGGCCTAGTCGGTCAAAGTCAATGACTAGTTACCGTTGACCGAATAGGTTGATTTTTTTTTTGATCGACTTTTTAGAATTTTATTGGGTTTGTTAGATTTTATTTAGTTGTTTATGGATTTTGATTCTCAATATTGAGTTTTTTTGAATTTTATTTTCAATTTGTGGTTCAATATATGAAATATTATGAACATTTACTCCATTACAACAAAAAAAATATATTAAAAAAATTCCGACCGACTGCCAGTCGACTTCCAACCAACCGTCTAGTCCCCGACTAGGTGGGCTAGGCGCTAGGCGAGGGGTTGTCGCCCGACTAGCGGCTAGCACTTTCTGCAACACTGGTTGTCACCGATGAGGAAAAGAGGGTGTGGTGTGTTGCCTAAATGTTATCAGTACATAAGAATACCAAGAAATGCTAAAATAAATACCGTCCGAAAAAAAAGAAACAAAAATTTCACCACAATACAACAAGAATGATTAAAACTTAGTTCAAGCTTCATTAATTCAATTCCATGATTGACTTCATGAAATATCAAAGCACAATGTGCACATATACACATACAGACTGAAAACCTCAAAAACTAACATGTTAAAATGAAACTTGATGTTCACGGCATCATGCCATCACTATGAGTTTTATTGAATAACAGGGAAGGAACAAGGATAGTCCGATAACATTTGCCATGATAATCCACCGAAAGAACCGTTTATGGCTTCAACCTTTGGCCCTTCAATGGGATGCCTGCAGTTGATATGGTATAAGCTCATTTACTATACTGCAAATTACATTCATATACAATGAAAATTTAAATAAAACCAAAGGTTAAAGAGTTGCACTAAAACACTAAACTCTCAATTCATCATTTAGCTCAATTTTGGGATATCTATTTCAAGACAGTAAAGCGAGATGCACAACCATTGACCAAGAACTCAAATGAAACTTACTCTCTAATGAAGTGCAAGAGGTCAGCAGGATATGTGTGCACAAATGAATAACTAAATTCCCACTATAACCTATAGAGACAGATGAGAATTATAACACATTGTTGGTTTTCTCTCTTCATTATCTCTCTTTCTTCCCTTGCTTAAACTTTTACTTTCTATATTTTACAAATGTTTGTATTTTTCAAACTTTAGCATCAAAGAAGAGAGTGAAAAAACACTAGTGCAGGACTGAATATCACAGTTATCTCTCCGCATACACTCAGATCTTCTTTTCCTTCTTTTTTTTATGTTCTCCTTTTCCACATCAATGACAGACACCAAAAAGCTTGGTCCTCATAATAAAAAATTACTTTTAAGAACAATACAAAATAAATCCAATAGTTCTAATTAGAAAGCTCAATAAGAGATCATGTTTTTTTTTGAGAGAAAAACGATTCATTAGACAGAAGAGAGAGAACAAGGAAGGCTGGAATCCAGCCAAAGCACTCCTTTAAGGAGGAGAAGGCCATAGAAGCAAGATTATGAGCCAAGGCATTGCCTGATCTAGGGATGGCTAGACACTTACAAACTCCTACCTCTTTACACGAGGCCTTAATATCATTAATGATAAAACTAGCATCACCTAAAAAAGGACCCACTGAATTCATGTTATAGTTAATTTTTTAAAAGAAATTAGAGTTTCAAGTACCAACATAAAAGGAAGTTAGAGCTACTCTGATCCATTTGCATAGTTATAACATCTAAACATACAATTCACCTATTCAACAAGAACATGAATGAAGCTAGCTCACAAAACCAATGATTAAATATCGATAGGCAAAATAGAAGTACCTAATGATCATTCCCGTGACCATGGTCATCATGACCTTCCCAAGGATGTCGCCAACCCTGAATAAAACAAGACGGAAGTGAAAAACAATAGCAATAGAAACGACTCAATGACAAAGTTGAAATGAGCCTGACTATTACCAAAACAACAGGACCATCTTGCTTTGCCCGGTAAAGAACCCAAAACCTGAAACATCAAAGTCCAAACAAACTCAAATATATACCCAAAAGCAGTAGAATTATCGTCTCTGTAAATTTTGCTTTAACAGAACACTTGCAATGAAAAGTACCAATTATCTCACATCGAATCCCCGGTAGAAAGTAACATATAACTCAAATATTCTTTGGAGAATTAATCCAAATTTAAAGCTCTATCAGCTTTATTACTTGTTCAGTGGAGCTATATCTATATACATCAATTACAAAGCACGAAAACGAAATCTTCAGCTAATAATCATTGTTAAGAGAACCAAAAACACAAATCCATGCCAAGCCAATCATTCGATCAAAATCAATGATTTCTATCAGCAAATGAATAAATCGATGATGCACAAATCAAAATTAGGGATTTTATCGATGAAATCAAGAAAAGGAAGAACAAAAAGAGAGATAGATATATACCACATGACGGCGCACAGGCCTTTGCCGGTGACGGTGTGCCATCGCTTGGGCTTGTGCAATGTCACTCCCTTGTAAGTGACGCCCTCTCCATGGTGTCCTCCTCCCATCGTCGTTGTCTCTCTCTCTCTCTCTCTCTCTCTCTGCGAGCCCTAAATCGAATCGACAAGTAAAAATGGTCCAATCTAGAATGACTCTCTGTGGTGTGCTTAGTGTTGCTGATGCAGTGGATCGATATTGTGATCCGTTGGATGTGAATGTATTGACCTCTCTGAAATCGGGTCCCTTGGATCTAAATCCTGCGACCTGCCGCACTAGATCCTGAGCTCATGGGCCGTTTTTGGACCGTTTGGTTGTGGGCTCAGCTTAGACCAATTTATCTACATATCGGACTTTACATTGGGCTTGACTCAATCTCTCTTGCTAATTGAGTGGCGATATTTACACCCCTATAAAACTGTATGTACATCCCAAATTTATATATTTTTAAAATTCCAACATTACCCTTAAATTAAATTATTAATATTTTAATTCAAAATATAATAATTTCTTGTAACTATTTACTTTTTCGAATTTTAGCTAACTAAATCCTTTTCAAAAAAATAAAAATAAAAAATAACTAAATCAAATTAAAAATAGTAAAGAAAAACAAAAACAAATCAAAAATGGAAAACTCAATACCAGTCCATTCTCTTAAGAAAAAATGGAGGATTGACTTGACTCTCTAGAACAAACGGAAAACTCATCGAAAATTTGGGAGGAGTGTGGCTCCACACACACATATATCAACACCAACAACGCAGAAACAAAAATAAAAAAATAAGAACACTAACATTATATATTAACAATTTAACACCAACAACGCAGAACACACACACACACTAACAACAACAACGCAGAAACAAAAAAATAATACTAAGAACATTAACATTATATAGTAACAACAACAACGCAGAACAAACACGTTTATATTAACACCAACAACGCAGAAAATAATAATAATAATAAGAACACTAACATTATATATTAACACCAACAAGGCAGAAACAAAAATAAAATAAAATAAATAAGAACACTAACATTATCTCTCCACCTCACAAAGGAAATAATAATTAACAATAAAAAGTTACTTAAAAAAATTATTAACAATACAGGAAAACGAAGAAAGAAGGAGAAGGATGAACACAAATCAGATCTGCATATTTCTTTTTGTTGATGTTTATTTGTTTTGATTTTGTTTTAAGTAAAATAAAGAAAAATAGCTATTTAATGTCAACTCTTGGATTTAAAAATAAAAATAAAAGAAAGGGCATATTTGACAATGTGTGGGGTGTGCTTACAAGATTTCATATTTTAAATTTTTTTAAGGGGTGTACATACAAATATGGGTGCACATACAGTTTTTTAGGGGTGTAAATATCGACACTCTTGCTAATTTTGGAAAATATGATTCGAGCACGAGCGGCCTGAATATCTGGGTTTGTCGGAACAATTACTACGAGTGCGGTTTGAATACCTACCCAAAAACACCTAGATGAAAATTTTATTTAACTTTTACTTAATTACAAAAATGATATAGATAATCTCAAAATATTCAATTCTATTGTACTTTAAACTTGTTATAAAATGACACATGGCCTCTTGCCAATGTGGCTGGACACTCCAAACGGAGCCTCCAACACCACGGTTCAATGCCATAGTGTGTGTGCATATATTATATATATATTCTTTGTCCCACCTTGGCCATAAAATCTCAAGTGTGGGGAGACCTCTCCTGGTTCTAGGAGCATCCCTCTCTCCAATTGTGACAGTTCCTGTATACCATTTGTATCCTCTCTCCGATAGTAGGAGTTGTATTCCGGGCTGTGCTTGCAGAGTCTAATCTCGTTAGGTCCGGTAGTGGTTATACATAAAATAAAATAAAATAAAAAATAAAAAATAAAAATAAATAAAAAACTTGTTATAAAATGTTATGTCGTATGTAATTATATTTTAAAGTGACAATCACATGCCCTAAAATACTGTTGTTTGGTCCATATAACAACTCATTTCTAATAGTTTATTGTTGGTCGGTCCATATACCAAATCATTTATAATAGTTTATTGTTGAGCGGTCTATACTCTATATAACAAATCATTTTTAATAGTTTATCGTTTGATAATTTGTTTCTTATCGTTTAAATTTATAAGATTAGCAATTATCAACAAGATATATTATTTATAAGACCATGTCTCTATATTTGATTATTGAAGCAACCACGTTGTATAAAAAAAACATGACACCCATTTTTAAGTCAACTTTATAATTTTTGATATAGACAGTCATTGTTTTTGCAAATATTAGTTTACAATTCTCATGCCAACCGTGAATTATTTTAAATTTTTAATATACATTACTCTTCATACACGTTATTATATACATGTGATTATCATTATAATTTTACTTTTGTAATTATTAGATCCAAAAACATATATTATCATCAGGGCTAAACGGCTAATTAGTGAAATAGGCTGTTATGAATTAAGGGTGAAACAAATATAAAAATGTTAGGATCCCATATTGACTAAGTATGGGATTAGTCAACGGTATATAACTCATTGGGCACCCTCTCCTTACAATTACAAGCCGGTTTTTAAGGTTGAGTTCTACATAATGGGTTCGTATCAAGTGATGTCAGAGCCGGCATCATGCCAAGCAGTGGGTTCGTTGCGGACGGGGCGACCTGGGGAGGGCTACTACCCAATAACTCATTGGGCACCTTTTCCTTACAAGCCGGTTTTTAAGGATGAGTTCTACCTAATGGATTCGTATCATCGTATCAAAAAACTCAACAACAGCTATCTTATTTTCTGGCTATTTGCATGAAGAAATTATAAATCACGATAAATTCGTTTTGTTTTCCACTCGTGGTGGCGATGATCTGATAATGCTATCGTTAGGGGAGAAAAACTTACATGCACCTGGTGCAACACTCAGCACATGCTGAGTGTTGCACCTCAGCCAATCACAATTTGCCACCTTATGCACCTCATCCAACCAACTCAGCTATCCATCCAACTCAGCCAACCAACCCAGCTATCCAACTCAGCTGAGATCCAAGATCGGCGGCAGGGTGCAGCGGCGATGGCGACGGTGACGCTGGATGTGCAGCGGCGACGGCGGAGGAGCATCGACGACGGCGACGTCGAAGACGGCAACGATCGACGAGCAGGCGAGGTTTCCACCGTCCTCCTCCGCTCTCACCACCAACAAACCGTCCAGCTTCTCGGTGACTCTTCGCGTCGCCGTCGTCGCTGCAACGGTCGCCGTTGCAGCGACGACGGCGACGCGAAGAGTCGCCGAGAAGCTGGACGGTTTGGTGGTGGTGAGAGCGGAGGAGGACGGTGGAAACCTCGCCTGCTCGTCGATCGTTGCCGTCTTTGACGTCGCCGTCGTCGCTGTCGTCGATGCTCCTCCGCGGTCGCCGCTGCACATCCAACGTCACCGTCGCCGTCGCCGTCGCCGCTGCACCTTGCCGCCGATCTTGGATCTCAGCTGAGTTGGATAGCTGGGTTGGTTGGCTGAATTGGATGGATGGCTGAGTTGGTTGGATGAGGTGCATGAGATGGCAAATTGTGATTGGCTGAGGTGCAACACTCAGCATGTGTGAGTGTTGCACCAGGTGCATGTAAGTTTTTCTCTCGTTAGGGAGCATAATAATAAGCAGCGGTGAAAATAAAAAGACAGTACAGAACACATCTCTAGAGAATCTAACACTAAAAATATGCAATTTAAACATGCTCAAATCAAGTATTAAAAAAAAAAAAAAAAAAAAAGATCTAACGGCTACGATTTTCCTGTGAATGATCCAATGAATATTTCACACGTTACCTTCGCTGTGTGTACATGTACAGCTAAACCAGCCCGCCTCCCACCTCCCACCTCCCATCTCCCTCAACAGTCAAAGCTTTGACTATAATCCGACTTACAAAAGCCATCGTTGAATGTATGGTCTATCATAAAACACACACACAAGTTTATGCATAATTCAACCAAAAACATATCATCATCAGAAAATATTTTTTTTTGTTTTTTTATAAAAAATGGCAGAAGTAAGCAACTCGAGTGTCGATTTACGAAGTGGGTTCTGTAAATCGAACTCAATCTTCTACAGCAAACGCAACCCCCTCCCACTGCCACCAAACCAGAACTTGAACGTGACGACGTTCATATCTTCACGGGCCCACCACGGCAAGATCGCCTTCATCGACGCCGCCACCGGCCGCCACCTCACCTTCTCCGAGCTCTGGCAGGCGGTGGATTCAGTCGCCGAGTGTCTCTCCGACATGGGTATCAGAAAAGGCCACGTCATCCTCCTCCTCTCCCCCAACTCGATTTTCTTCCCCGTTGTCTGCCTCGCCGTCATGTCTCTTGGCGCCGTCATCACCACCACGAACCCACTCAACACCCCAGGAGAAATCGCCAAACAAGTCGGCGATTCGAAACCCGTCCTCGCCTTCACAGTCACAGAACTCGTCCCAAAACTCGCCGGTTCAAATCTCCCAATCGTGCTCCTAGACAACGAATCCAAAACCAAAACCGCCCCAAACCACCAAGCATCCAAAATCGTGACTACCCTTCAAGAAATGATGAGAAAACAACCAGAGAACGAGAGCCGAGTCAGGGACCGAGTCAACCAGGACGACACGGCGACTCTGCTCTACTCGTCAGGCACGACCGGAGCAAGCAAAGGTGTGGTGACTTCGCATCGCAACTTGATAGCTATGGTTCAGACCATCGTGGGCCGATTCAAGTTAGAAGAAGGAAACCACACTTTCATCTGCACCGTCCCTATGTTTCACATCTACGGTCTCGCGACGTTCGCTTTTGGTCTACTCGCGTCAGGATCAACGGTCGTACTTCTCTCAAAATTCGACATGCACGAGATGCTCTCATCGATCGCCAAGTACAAGGCAACGTACTTGCCTCTCGTGCCGCCGATATTGGTGGCGCTGATCAACGGTGCCGATCAGATACGGCCGAAGTACGACTTGAGTTCGTTGCATTCGGTTATCTGTGGCGGGGCTCCACTGAGCAAAGAAGTGATAGAGGGGTTCGTGCAGAAGTATCCGACGGTGACTATTCTTCAAGGGTATGGTTTGACTGAGTCAACGGGAATTGGGGCGTCGACGGACTCGTTGGAGGAGAGTCGGAGGTATGGGACGGCGGGGATGTTGTCGCCGAACATGGAAGCGAAGATTGTGGACCCAGATAGTGGTGAGGCTTTGTCGGTGAATCGAACGGGTGAGCTTTGGCTTAAAGGTCCACCAATCATGAAAGGTAATGGTGACCTGTCTCTGTCTGCCACTCCGTTTTTTGTTTTTTTGCTTTTGTTGTTTCTGTTTTAGTGGGTTGGTTTGTGCTAGGATTTCAATATTCTCTATGACAAAACGTAACACAGTAGTGTTTGATTTCAACGGTTCCGATAAATAGAGTTGACTTTAGCTGTAATGTATCAATTTAGTGGCCTTGCTTGCTTGTAATTGTGATATTGATGATCATATATGCTATTATTGCAGGTTATTTTAGTAATCCAGAAGCTACTACGTCGACTCTTGATTCCGAGGGATGGTTAAGAACTGGTGATCTCTGCTACATTGATGAAGATGGATTCATTTTTGTCGTTGATCGATTGAAGGAGCTGATTAAATACAAGGGATATCAGGTGATTGAAACGTTGTGTGTTTTCGGTCTTTTTAATCTGTCTAATTTCATTGTCTATCTCTAATCTTATTAATCTCAATGTGGCAGGTTCCTCCAGCAGAACTAGAAGCTTTGTTACTTACTCATCCGGAAATTTCTGATGTCGCAGTCATACCGTAAGTCTTTAATTTTTTCCGGACAAAGTCTATATATATTTGTTAATTTTTAAAAGAAAGATCAGGGTGGCTGATCAGTTTCATAAATGGTATCACAGATTTCCTGATAGGGAAGTTGGGCAATATCCAATGGCATACGTTGTAAGAAAAGCTGGAAGCGCCTTATCAGAGCGCGGCGTTATGGATTTTGTGGCGAAACAGGTGAGCCTGAATTACATTAACCACCAAAACTACAATAGCATTTATGAATTCAACTACTTGAAACACATTTTGAACTTCTGCTTAAATTTTGCAGGTTGCCCCATACAAGAGAGTCCGAAAAGTGGCATTTGTAGCATCGATACCCAAGAATCAATCCGGCAAGATTCTCAGGAAGGATCTCATCAAGCTTGCAACCTCTAAACTTTGAATAATTCGGGCTGAGCTCGTTTATTTGGATAGTGTTTTTTTCTGCTATCAATGGTTTGAAGGTGAAACAGAGGACCCCAATGTCAATGTGCAAATTGTGCATGATGCACTCTGTTGCAGATTAAAATTTAAAAGTGGGTTCTCTGACTCTGTTTACCAGTTTTGAGTTTATTATTTATAAACTGAATTTACTGGATAAATAATGTTCCAATGTATTAATAAACAATAAAAGTATTAAGGGTGTGTTTGGTATGGCTTTTCAAGTAGAGCTTCTAGAGTGCTCTTTTTGGAGTAGAGCTTTTAATAAAAAAGCTTATGGTTGTGTAAATTACAAAAAAGGTATTAACATTGTATTTTTAGAAATAGCTTTTGGTTGAGTAAATTATAAAAAATATGTTGACAATATAATTATAATGAAAGAGTTATGGTTGAAAATCTTAAATTTATAAAGGGTAGTTGAGACAATTCATATGTTTAAAAAAAAAAACTCAAAAAAACCTTTTTCCTTTAAGTAAACATAAAATGACTTTTATAAAGGACACTTGATACGAATTCACTTGGTAGAACTCATCCTTAAAATCGGCTTGTAAGGAGAGGGTGCCCAATGAGTTATATATCATTGATTAATCCCATATTTAATCAATGTGGGATCATAACATTCCACCACGCTTCCGTAGCCGTCGTCCACGATGGCCCATCTCTCCCAGCTGGGTGACTTCGCGGATCCCGCTCTCTCGGGTAGCAGCCCTCCCTAGGTCGCCCCGTCCGTGATGAACCCACTGCTCGGCATGGTGCCGGCTCTGATACCACTTGATACGAACCCACTTGGTAGAACTCATCCTTAAAACCGGCTTGTAAGGATAAGTTCTACCCAATGAGTTCATATCAAGTGGTATCAGAGCCGGGCAGCATGGCAGCAAAACAATTGACTTGGAAGCAAATCCTACAAGAGATCTATCATATGAAGAATATGGTGAAATACATGTCTATTAAATTTGAAGAAAGTCTGCGCAAGAATGAAGAAAAATGGAGTATGTCTTCTGCAAAATTGGAATCATCATCAAATGAAAATGCTGCCAAACATTTAGACAGAAATGAAGAAAACTCTACATCTTTGGTTGAAAGTCAAGGTCTCCAACAATGTAACCACATGGCGATTACAATATGCGATGAAGGTGTTCAAAAACACTGCAAGGTAAAGTTAATCACTTCTAAAATTAAAAAATTATCTTGCAAACAACAACAAAATAAGATGGTTGAAAAACCATGCAACTTGAGAAAAAAAGAGTTTTCTCTAAAGTCCAAAGGTGAATGTGTTCCTAAACATTTTCACAACAAATTCTCAAAAGTACTACAAGCTAGCGGGAATGAAATCAGGAGTGAATCAAGGGAGCATTGATATTTTGTATATATTAAAAAAAAATTGTTTTGAATTTTACCAAACAACTAAAAAAAACTTTAAAATAACTTTTAACATTAAAAAAACGCTTTTGATCCTTTAAAAAACCATACCAAACACACACTAAGTACTTAAACTTTGTTTAGGTTGTTTGGGCAAATCAAAATATTAATACTGTGTTAGAAAAGTAAATATCTGTTTTATTAGATTTAATTCTAATATAGTGACATTGAGAATTTAAATTAACTAAGCAATATAGCAAATTATAAAGCAAATAAAAACTTAATTAATGGACTATCAATAAGGTTTCATCTTATACTTCATAAATGAAAATTAGAAAGACGAAAGCTAGAAAAGAAATTAAACAAAAATTCGTTTAATGCTCCATCAATATACTTTCCAAAAGTATATGAATCCACTAGATTTATGACTGAAATTTTTGCACACAAATTCGTTTCAAGTGCTTTTTCTCGCTTTGATGCTCCATCAATATAATTTCCAAAAGTCGTGTCTCCTCCTTTTTACATAGCTTTCCTAAAGCAAATAGGAGATAGGAGATGTGTCGTGTGCATTTCTTTGCCTCTTTATAGCCAAATCCCAACTCAATAGGTCTTGCTTTTAGAATCCAGAGAGCGGAGGCAACTATTTGGAAGCTTCGTATCATTGTATCATTGTTTTTTTACATGACAGCTTAAGTTTTTGGGTATAATGGTAAATGTTCTAGGAGTCTTGGGTTCCCACCCCCCCAAACATGCATCTATTTGATGTTGTAGGAATCTTCGAGAGCCAATTTGGCGGAGCAAATGACATCCGTCTTAAGCCTATAATATATTATTGGAACTGTATTGTCGAGTCGTAAACAAGTTAATGAAAAATCACAAATTTTCCAAATGGCACTTGTGTGTCTTACTAAGTGAAAAATACACAACTTTATGTTTAAATTAATCTGTGCGGTGTGGTAGTCTCGAAACCAAGTTATTTTTTTACAATAATTTTCTCCAAGTGAGCTCCTTTACAAGAAAAAAAATGAGTGGAGAAGATTCAAACATCAATTTGCTACAACGATGGAACACCTCATTACTATTTAACGAGGGCATAGCTCAGTGATTGAAGCAGCATCAACGGACAATGACTTGGACTTGGTAGACTTATCAGAAATATGCATGTTCAGCTCTGTTTTACTACCAATGAAAAATGCAGGTTGTTGAGGTAACGGTAGAGAAACAGAGTAACTATTAAGCATGTGAACTACATTTGTCATTGTTGGTCTTGTAGCTGGATCTTCTTGGACGCATAGTAAACCTATATTGATGCATCTAAGGACTTCATCTCTTGAGTAAGAGTCTGTCAAATTTAAATCCAACAGTTGCATTGGTGTCTCATCTCTCCAAAGTTCCCAAGCCTGCAATAATTCATCAACTTATAAACAAAAGGTTGCAATTGTAACTCTTCTCTTTCTCCTCACAATTTATTCTAACTTACATAGCTCAAGAGGTTCCCGACACTGTCTGTTCGATAGAAACTGCTATTCTTCTTTCCGGTTATAATCTCAAGAACTAGAACACCAAAACTATACACATCGGATTTCACAGAAAATTGCCCTTGCATAGCATATTCCGGAGCCATATATCCACTGAAGAACAGCAAAGAATTTTTAAAATTAGTACCAAACCAGCAACTTGATTAGTACATAAACAATTAAGGAATTTTGGAAATTAATCTAATAATTTTATCTGAATAAATTGTAGTCCTATAATCTTGATGAGAGTAAAGAGGGTAATCAATATTACATAACATATAGGATGCAAAAATGAATTCATCAAATCCAGATTGAGCAAAAACTGAGTAGTAGTGAACAAAACTTACTATGTCCCCACAATTTTGCTCGTATTTCCTTGAGTTTGATCAACTCCAACTATTCTTGCCATGCCAAAATCTGCAATTTTCGGGTTCATATCCTCATCTAACAATACGTTGCTGGCTTTAAGATCACGGTGAATAATTCTGAGCGGAGAATCCTCATGAAGATAAAGAATTCCTCGAGCAATTCCTCTAATTATATTGTATCTTTTAGGCCAATCCAATTGTTGTCTTTTTTCAATGTCTATGCACACACCAAAATCAAAATTGAAATTGAAATTAAGGAATAGGATTCAAATACACACAGAAATCTATTTTGATGATCGATACCATATAAGAAGTTGTCAAGGCTTTTGTTGGGAAGAAATTCGTAGACAAGAATCTTCTCTTCTCCCTCCATGCAAAATCCCTGCAGCCTAACCAGATTTCTGTGCCGAAGCCTAGCAACCACTATAACCTCATTCTTGAATTCTTCTGCACCTTGTCCGGATCTTTTTGATAACCTCTTCACGGCTATCTCCTGTCCATTAGGAAGTACACCCTGAGAATATATACAAACGTACCATTAGAACATTTGTTTCATTAACTTTCTGAATTCCTGCATTAGTAACTTTTTCGAATTGTTAAAAGATTACTGTACAAATTATACCTTGTAAACCTCACCAAATCCACCTGCACCCAACTTGTTATCTGTCATGAATCTGTTTGTGGCTGCTTGGATTGTCTCAAAATCAAATTGCAATGCCTCTGCAGTTAAAATGTCATTTCCAGCTACACAACCAAACAGTAAATTACAGTCTTGAAAAACATTGCAACAGAAACATAAGCGTAAGAGTATCTCCCAAGATTTTGCATAAAAGTGAATAAAAGTGAATTGGTATGGTTTAGCATAAGTGTAACAGCAGCATGATTTTAGTGGAGTTCTCTCACAAACTTCAGCTGAAAGGTTTTTGATGATTTATGAAATCATCATAACCATCTGACATTCATCCCAAAAGCAATGACAATGGGACATAAAAAAATTGTTCAGATTTGATAACAAAATAATTTTCAAAATTTACCAAATTCTTCCTGTGCGGTATAGTTCTTCTTTCTTGCTCTCCTGATCAGGAAGCAGTATCCCGCCAGACAAAGCACTGCAGCGACAGTAATTGGAGCAACAATGGCAATAATTATTGATGAGGAGATTTGGTTTTTTCCTGCGATTAAGAACAACAGTATGTTTCATAATTGATACGGTAAATTCTGTTGGGGTGTGAAGACTAAATCAGTAATGCTACGCTACGTTGATACATCTATCGAGCTAACAAAGTTTCAGTTTCCAGAATTATTAAGGAGAGGTTTCCTGTTTTATTTTGGAGGGACAGTTTTACCCAGAGTTTTTATCCCTTCTATGCTTAAGGTTTCAGAATGAATACTGACAACTGAATTAGAAAGAGAGGAGCGCTTCGCCGTTCGGAATTCAATTTTAGAGATAAATTTTTCTTTGAAATAGCCATCAAATGTTACTTTAATGATGATCAGTACAGAAACCAGAAACCAGTTTTATCTTCACTTACCATACACCCATAAGAAATTCATTTCTGACTTTCAGAAGATAAATTAGTTAGCATATCCTCTAATTGAAAGTGATCAAGCGATAACTTAAAATAATATAAAGAAATTGAAGTAGTAGACAGTAAACTTTACCTTTCGGTCTTTTTACACTGTTACTCTCAACCACAAGGATAGATGCCTTGACTTTCAAATTTCAGGCTTAATGGAGGATCTAAAGTTTTAAAGTGGATTTTCTATCAAGAGTGTGAACATACCTGGCGCGATTGTACCATTGTTTGTAGTAGCACCGTTATAGAATGGATATAACTCCCAGCGAAACATACAGCTAGGTCCTCGAAAACCTCCTCCTTGCTTCCCATAGCAGTGGCTCGTATAATTGGCTACATATTGACGAAGACAACTATCACAATCAATTTGTGATAAATCTGGGGTACACTGCACTACTGCATATATGGTCTGAAAGAGTGTGAGATCTGCTTCTCCAGTTGCAAACCTAAAGTGAGAGTAGCTCATAGAGGCGTTTTTACGTAACCTGTCCATCAAATTCCCCCAGATCTTACCAAATTGTGTCATATCCGATTTGAGATTACTCGCATTGCAACCTATAATTACAGGATCCAGCTCCATTTTTCCAGAAAAGGAGCGATCTGCATAGCGCACAAGGCACCCAGAAGCCATATATAATGCTTCTTTTTGGTTAGGACACTCTGTCATGATTTCTTGAGAAGTGGAATTGATGCAGCGAGCACATTCTGTTAATGTTGAATCTCCTCTACAAATTGCAAGAGCATAAACTTCATTGGGGACCTGGCCAGTACTGCCAGTGAAGAAACCGTTATTTGATTTTACATCCGTGGCAAGTGATGAGAGAATGTTGTTGCGATTATTGGCGTAGTTACTGTTGGTTGTGAAATTTCCTGTATTGTAACATAGGAAAACTGAGTTCTGCTGGCCAGTGGTAAAGCTGATGCTTATAAGAACATATGAAAGGACGGAAAGCAAATGCATAAAACCCATTGCAGAGTAATGATTAGGTTTAGAATACATAGAGGATGACAACTTTTATAGCATGAAGGACCTCAAATTGATCACTTCAAAGAAATCGTTTAATTTAATAGAATGAACATTTGATTGGATCAGAAACAAATTACCAGAAAAGAAGGGCAGTTCATCAATCCTTTTCATCATTGAATTTTACCCCAAATGTGACTGTGATGGCATGCAAATGTTTAAGGCTCGCAACTTGCAAGAGTAGTAAATTGATTGATATTAATTGAATCATAGCAATTTGCCAAACATCACTGTAAGTTTGGTCCGCCTTGCAAATGTTTAAATTTAATAGGATGGAGCATCAAAGTCATTTTAAATTTAATAGGGTGGAGAAGAAAAGTCTCCAGGGCCATCCAAATGTTTGAAAATTCACCACTCACTCGTTATCCTAGTAACACCTTTCAACAATGTAGAATAGCACAATTGGTAATGCATGCCAATTGCCAACTACCTGATTGTTAAAGTTGACCAATTGTGCTATGTAATTAATATCATTACAGCTAGTAAGATGAGCATCATTTAGAGTTATTTTTGGTGAAATACAGCAGATTGGCTGTTTGGGTTTAGAGTTACACAAAAGCCTTGTGGGGCAGGGCCAGGTGAATTTCACTAGAAATCTAAATGGGGGTGAGGGTGGGGACGGGGAAGGTTCCCCCATTCCCATTTCCCCCAAACTTTTTTTTTTATAAAGTTATTTAATTATTTTAAATTATCTTTAATTAATTTATACTTTAATTATTTACTTGTATTATCATCAGGGACGGACCATAACCGGGGCTAGGGTGGGCTCACCCTAGCCCATCTTAAAAAAAGAATTAAAATTGAGAAAATTTCAAAATAGTCTTTACAATTTGTTTAAATATTTATTTAGATCAATTATATAAGAAAATGACATGCTTGTCCTTTCACTTGTTTCTTTATTTATTTAATTTTTTTTTATTTTTTTTATTTTTTACTCACTCCCACTGCTTCAAATAAAAAAGACTTTTTTATTAACTACTCTCTCCCATTCTCTAAATTTGGCTTAAACTCATTATCTAAAACAGTTTGGTTTTCAAATTAGGTATATTTTAATGAATTATATTTATATTTTATTTTGAAATTTTTAGTGTTTATCTAATTTCTAGTTTTGTGAATTATATAAATTTTAAAAATTTATTTTGTTTTAAAATTTTAGGGTTATTATAATTTTTTGTTTATAAAATTTTAGGGTTAATCTATTTTCAAAATTACAAAGTATTGATATAAAAATTGAGTGCAACATCAAATGAAAATACAACTATATAATACATTGTTTAGTAAAAATCTTGTTGATGTTGTTTTGGTTTGGCATGAGCTAACAAATGAGGAATTTATTTCAATTTTTTTTGAAGTATTACATAACTTCGGGGTTTTTTTTTTTTTCCAGAGGGGAGACTCGAACCCACAATGTCGTGGTGTAGGTGTGGGGGGTATACCACCAAACCAACCTCATATCCTCTAAATTTATTTCAATCTTACCTTGTTAAAGTTGAGTTAAGACTTTTCAAAAAGTTCTTTGGTACATTATTAGCAGTGTTCTAGTAAACGCTAGGCGCTAGTCGGGCGGTGGACCAGCGCCTAGCGCCTAGGCGGCCGGTTTTTTTTTTTTTTTTTTTTTCCTACCTATAAACCAATAATAAAACTTATATTATGACAAAATTCAAACAAAATCATCAACATAATTTCCTTTTTATATTTATGTCTTGTACCTATTTAATATAGTTTTACTTTTTATTGTATATTTTAAAGTTTTACATTGAAAAAGGGTCTGTTTTGTTATTTTACAAATATGCTTTTTAAAAGTCAAAAGACTCAAGTATCTCATTCTCTTTCACGCCTTCTTCTTCAGTTCTCTCTCACTCTTTCACGCCCCCAATTCTTCCACCATTTCTCTCATTTCAAGCTTGCTCACACCTCCATTAAAGCTTGTTTTTGAGTTATTTTTCATTAAATATTGGTGGGTTTTGTTTATTAACAGCACTCGAGTCTAATTTGTGTGTTGATTTGCTCATAGTTTCTCCATTGATTCAACTTGCAAGAAAACCATTAAATCTCGGTGATGTGTTGGTGGATTGATGTTGTGATCGGCGACTGGAAGAGGTTTGATTTAATGATTTTGGGTTTGATTTTGGGTTTTGGTCTATGATTGTGACTTTCATGATCTGGGAAGTGGATTTTGGGTTTGATTTTCATAGTTTGGGGAAGAACCGTTTTCTGCCGATGATGCTTTAAAAAACGGTCTAGGCGGAGTCAACGGCTTTGACTCCGCCCAGACCCGATTAATCGGTCTAAACCGATCTAGGTGGCCGATTTTCGAGCGTTGACCGTTGACTTTCCGTTGACCCATTTTTTCCAACGATTTCAGTCAACTCGGGACGGCCAACCGCCGCACAACGTCTAGGCGGCCGCCCAGACCGTTTTTTCGAACACTTATTAGTAGCCTTACACCGAAAATGTATATTTTAAAATATATACATTATTATTTCAATTTTACCTTGTTAACTACTAGGTGCATCCTAATTTTTCAATTATTAAAAATTCTTCATTTCGTATAGGTTTATTAAGAAGATCTATTCTAGCCCCCCCTAGCGATGAATCCTGGTTATGTCCCTGATTATCATATATATGTACTACTTATATATATATATATGATTACTTTCAATTTTATATATATGATTATCATATGTACTACTTTTAGGGTGGGGGTGGAGCAGGGATGGGGGAACCTCCCCACCTATTTCCCCATGAACATCTCTAATTAGATTAAGGTGCTTGTAATGAAAAAAATAAAATAAAGAATTATCATCATGCTGCTAGTTCTCAATTTACTAAAATTTATCAAGGGTATATCTCTGTAATTGTCCTCATTCACTGAAAATATTAATTCAAGACCATAAACTTCCAATGCTGGTATTGTACGTAGAAGCTACCATTGACCATTTACTGCTAAATTCGAAGCAAGAGATGAGATGAGGAGATTGTGATTTCTAGCATAGCTTCTATTAGCTATGAAGCTCTCAGTAATGTCACAGTTTTGAATGCTTATGAGTATATAAATAAATAAAACAAGCAAATTTCTGAAACATATTGCACTATTTTGTTAGAAGTGGATGAACCAACATACAGTTTAAAGAAATGTTAATTGCTGCACTATCCTGGAACATCTCTACATTGAATCCAATGGATTTACAGTTCCAACTGTATATTTTAAGATTAGTCAAAACTCTTCTAACCAGACAAAAACTAAGATGACTGGGAGTGCATGGTAGAGACCGGAGACAAACTACGAGATTAGGTGGAGATTTCTAGTCATGCACGCTATTGTGAACCCAAAAGACACAGTGTGGTCCTCTAAGTGAAAAGTATTCAAAGCTAAAAAAAATAAATAAATAAAAAAACCTAAGATGACAATACATATTAGATTTCCTTGAGTTAAAACATTATTTCTGAATTGGCTACTGCATTGACATTCAAACATGAGTACATGAAGAAGGCAATAAAATAAGATAAAATAAAAAATTCTTCAATGGGACCAGAGTGCCTCACAGCTGTCCAATCTTATAATTTTATATCCCAGATTCCACGTGTTGACACTTCAACATGAGTACATGACCCTACATTTTCTCTAAAACTAAACTATTCATCACGGCTAGAGATGCACATTTTTTCCTAGGGCCCCAATTCCCCGCGTCCCCATCCCTATTTGGGGATTTTTTTTTAGGAAAAATGAGGAAATGGGGAGGGATGGGGATGAAAATCATCCCCAAATTGAAATGGGGATAGGGAGGGGGGCAGGTCCCCTCCCCATCCCCATTTCCCCACTTTCCCCACAATTATATTGAAATTGGGATAGAGATGGGGGGGGGGAGGTCCCCCATCCCCATTTCCCCCAAACATATATAAATATAATTATAATATATATATATATATATTTTATTCTTTGAAAACTCTAATTCCCTAAGTATATATACACATTTACTCTTTAATTTGTTTTTTTTTTTTTAATCAATTAATACATCATAAGTTCAAATTTTTAAAAATATATTTTTCTTATTGATACCTACAAAATATTATTGATATTTATTTTCTTAATATGAAGTGAAATCCATTGAAGTGAGACTCAAGACTCAAGACTCAAGTAAGATCTTGATGTCACTGCCTTTTTCAGGCTTTGGCCCATCTGTTTTTTTTTAATTGAATTGGATCGATCAGAAATGGATAGACCTAAATCGAATTGGGTTTGACAAAAATTGAGATCCGATTAAATTAGACAATCAAATGTATCGAGATTTGCAGCAAACAATTCATATTAATTTGAAGAAGACACGTGCAGTATTGAAAAAGTACAAAAATTGATAAAACCAATCAATATTGTCTTTTTAACTAAAAGTATCTAAACTGTAAATGACAGCTCAATATCAGCGCGTATCATGCGGGATGTTTCAACAGCTGACACTGACCTAAAATTTTTGAAATGAAAATATAACCGCTTGTCAATTGTTATAACACTGACATGGAAATTTGTTCCATGTTCATATGTTTAATACAAAATAAATTGATCTTATATAAATGACAATTTATATTTTGGTGGATTCGATGGATTTCTAAATAAAAATCCAAGATCCGATTCGATTCAATGAATTTTAAAATTTAAGATTCAATTCAATCAAATCCAATCATGTCTTGAGATTAATTATATTGGATTGGGTCATGCTCACCCCTAAAGCACAGTAGTTTTTAACCACAAATATCACATATATAGATGATAGATCATAAGAGGCGTTATTGATTATTAATTATTATCAACTTGGCAACCCAAAAATGGATCCAAGAAGTGGATTCTGCAAGTCAAACTCAGTCTTCTACAGCAAACGCAATCCCACACCTCTCCCACCAAACCAGTACCTGGACGTTACCACATTTATATCTTCAAAGGCTCACCATGGCAAGGTCGCTTTCATCGATGCCGCCACAGGCCGCCACGTCACCTTCTCAGAGCACTGGCGAGCTGTCGATTCGGTCGCCTCGTGTCTCTCCGACATGGGTATCAGAAAAGGACACGTCATCCTCCTCCTCTCTCCCAACTCGATTCTCTTCCCAATCGTCTGCTTCGCTGTCATGTCTCTCGGTGCAGTTATCACCACCACGAATCCATTAAACACCCATAGAGAAATCGCCATGCAAATTGCCGACTCGAAACCAGTCCTCGTTTCACTGTAAGCAAACTCGTGCAAAAAATCGTTGATTTTGAACTCCCAATCGTGCTCCTCGACGATCCAGAAACCATCCCAAGAGAGGTCAAAATATTAACTAGTTTACAAGAGATGATAAAAGGAGAACCAAATGGAAGACGAGTCAGAGACCGAGTCAACCAGGACGACACGGCGACTCTGCTCTACTCTTCAGGTACAACCGGGACGAGCAAAGGTGTTATATCTTCGCATGGCAACTACATAGCAATGATCGAGACCTTCGCGGCTAGATTCAAGACTGAAGATACTTTCATCTGCACCGTTCCTATGTTTCACATCTACGGTCTAGCAGCTTTCATCATGGCCCTACATGCACTAGGATCAACGATCGTGATTCTCTCTAGGTTCGACATGCACGGATTGCTTTCAGCGGTGTCAACGTACAAGGCCACGTGTCTGCCTATCGTGCCGCCGGTAGTCGTGGCTATGGTCAACGATGCGGACAAAATAAAGTCAAAGTATGACTTGAGCTCGTTGCGTTCGATTCTGTGCGGTGGGTCCCCACTGAGTAAGGAAATCATAGAAGGGTTCTTAAACAAGTATCCGACGGTGCACATTCTTCAAGGGTACGCTTTGACCGAGTCAACGGGTACCGGGGCGTCAGCCAACACGGTGGAGGAGAGCAGGAAGTACGGTTCGGTGGGGATATTAACAGCAAATTCGGAGGCGAAGATCGTGGACCCGGAAACCGGCAAGGCTTTATCGGTGAACCGGATGGGTGAGCTTTGGCTCAGAAGTCCCTCCATCATGAAAGGTATACTATAATATCACATTGTTTTGATTATTTGATTGCAATAACATTATCTTAAAGGTTTCCAAATTTGATGGACGTTGACATGTAATGTAATAGTAGATCAATTATTGCATATAACAAGCTTATTGATAAATTATAGTAGTTCAATTATTCACCAATTGGGTCAACGGGCAAATGATCTAAACATCATCTAGTCGAAAACGGATAAAAATGGTGTATATTTTTACATATTGGACCGTCATGCAAAGTTTATACGATATCTTTGCAGGTTACTTCAGTAATTTAGAGGCTACTAGGACGACTCTTGATTCCGAGGGATGGTTAAGAACCGGCGATCTTTGCTACATTGATGAAGATGGCTTCCTTTTCATCGTCGATCGATTGAAAGAGTTGATTAAATACAAGGGGTTTCAGGTGAACATATATACATATATGAACCAGAACCAATTTAATTAATTCTTAATTAATCTTTGGTACTGGTGTTGACTGTGAATTTGCATGCATATATAGGTCCCTCCAGCCGAACTAGAAGCTCTGTTGCTTTCTCATCCTGAAATTTCTGATGCTGCTGTGATACCGTAAGATTGTTGTCCCCAAAAAATCTTTATTTTTAGACATTTTTATAAATGCCAATTTTCATTTGTTTTTTAAGAAGAAAAGTGGGGCCTGAGTGTTTGATAATCATATGTTGTATCTCAGATTTCCTGACAAGGAAGTTGGGCAATATCCAATGGCATACGTTGTAAGAAAACCTGGAAGTGATGATTTATCAGAGATTGCTGTCATGGATTTTGTAGCAAAACAGGTGAGATAACAAAAATAAATAATATTTTTGACGCAATTTTAAAAAATTTTAAAAAAAATTGCAGGTTGCACCGTACAAGAGAATCCGGAGAGTGGCATTTGTAGCTTCAATACCCAAGACTCCATCCGGCAAGATTCTCAGAAAAGATCTCATCAAGCTTGCAACCTCCAAACTTTGAATATTAATTCTAGTTTTTGCTAGAAAGAAACCAGGAAATTTCCAATAACAGCACCTAATTGATGCTTAATGTCATCTTCATATCTACAACATTTACAATAAACTTGTTTCGTTTGTGATAAGATGAGGTTGGTTAATACAATGGTACGCTCATCATCCTTACACTAGTGAAAGTATCAGTTGCATGTGACCGCCTCTCTAAATCAAGTGGATTCAAAGGCTATAAATAGACCGCAACTCATTTGTAAAGTCTGCTCTCTAAAATTCATATACAAGAGTAAATATTTCTCTCTTATTTAATTTAATTTATTTGTTATTTCATTTTATTTACAACAGTTTCTTATATATTGAATAAAGATATTGCCATATTGATGAGAAATTATGTAGATCGATTATAGGAATACAATGCTTGTTTCTACGAAAATTGATACATTAGTTGTCCTTATTTTAAATATCCTGAACTCGACAACCAGGAAAAAAATAAAAAGTCCTGAACTCATAATTATTTGCAGGAGTCTACAATTTGGAAGCTGATTACAGCTTTGCTTCATGAAACTACATTTTGCTGCTCACTTTGATTATAATTATGTGCCTGAAACAGAGGAAATAAGGAGGAACTACTACTTGAAGCTCCTGATGATCTGCAAGTACTAGTAGTCATTGAGATAAGTGCTTCCTCTAATTTCCCAGAAGCACTTTTCCTGAGCAAAGAGAGAATATAGTCCATCATTTCTTCCTCACAAGGAACTTGGAGTGGCCCGTTAACCGTCGTCCCGTATTCTTCCTCAGCCATCTCTAATAGCACTCTAAAGATTGGGTGGTTCAAGTAATGTAGAGGCACAACAAACCTTTTGCCTTCCTTTGTATACACAGCAAAATGCCCCTTTTTTCTCTTCCTGACCAACTTCTCCACAATCTCACTTAGCTTCACAGAAGAGCTTTTTCTCATAGTGATTGGTTTTCTCTGTTTTGTAGAGGAGATAGGTTCTTTAGTTGGTTGGTGCATGGATTCTAGCTAGTTATATATATATATATATATATATATATATATATATGTGATTTTAAAGGCAACTGAAGAGGGCACTAGAAGTTGAAATGATAAACTTGAAGATTGGTTGTGTGGACAAAATAGAGTGCCTTGTGACTTAAATAACTTAGGTGGTGCCAACATGTGCTTTAAATGGGTCGGTTCGATGATCTAGCTAGTTTTGTTTCGAACTTCTTTTTGGCTGGATCTGGATTCTAGATGCAGGAGTTTGGAGATCTTCTCCTAATTTTTTATTTTATTTTTTAACAGAATTAAATTAAACTATTACTTGCATGATAGAGAAAAAAGTGAATAAATCTTAACCATATATTTTCGCTGGGTCAAGTTAAATCAATTTAAATTTGTAACTTAAAATTTTGACTTCAATATCTCAACTACTTATGTGGTCTTAATCCAATGGCTGAGATTTGAATGCATTTACAACTCTTGAATTTAAAACAAATAGGTAATTGAGATTTTAAAATTAAAATTTTAAGTTGATTTAGCCAAATCCTTCTGTTATGTTTACGTGTCACTAAATTATTAAAAGTCTAAGGAAAAAAAGACGAGGGGAGAATTCTAGTTCCGGATGTGGAGCCTTGTAGAATATGACAAAGGATCATGAGGTGATTGAATAGAATTACCTGTTTTTTCACTTCAAAAAAGTACTTCAAATAGATGCTAGAAAATTTGACTTCTTTAATAATGGAATTGGGAGGTCCCAAAACATGTGAGCTCAATTAAAGTGATTTGCAATTTGCTCCCATATGCAGGTTCTAAGTGTTCATGTCACAAGTCTCTCTTGGCTCTAGCTAGTTGTTTCAACTACTTTTTCTAAGCTCTACCACCACTATCTACATTCGGGTCAGTTTTCATCTGGGTATATATAGTTGCAATTTTCATAGTAATCGGACAGCCGGATTCAAAACCCGAAACCCGAAAACCAAACTCCGAACCTCCCCAGCATATACCAATCTTATAAAGGTCTTGACTCTTTCATGGATCCTTATCCAGAAGTTTATACTGCAAATTATATTTATGGAGATATATAAGTACTGTTGTTGATATTTGGAGAACTGACGTGATTGCTCATGATCGGTGGGCTGATGAGCCCAACAAGTCCATCTGCCTATCCATGTAATCAACGTGATAGTCACATGGCTTTGTGCCCTATGCACCCTAACAAAACACATGTTAAAAAGTCACACACTCACACTATCATAAAACGGTGAAAATATATATACCTCATGTGGTGTAGATGTGCTCATGTTTTGTAATGTAGATTAACAGCAATATTTCAATGTACATTTTCATATATATATATATATAAATATAAATTATTAGGTTTCCCGTACATTTTTTCGTGCAGAATCCCGATTAAAGTTAGATTTCATATGAAAAAAAAAAAAAAAGTACGAGGTCCTGTATCCCATAAGTCCTAATACGTACATATATATGCACGATATCTTCACGTTTCAATGACAACTTTATCTGATTTGTTGTAGGCTCGTATTACAGTAGTAACGATTATTAATTGTGATGCGAAACACAAACCAAAACAATCACATTACCTACAGACCAAAATCTCAATCTCTTTGTTCTTTTTTATCTTGTTCAACAACACTGATTGTCTTTCTCTTTACATCTTATATACTATGATTGTCGCAATGTACAAGATATTTTGAAGTGCAGCAAAATGAATCTTTTAACGGATCCCTCCCTTTTTGTACACACGTGTATGTGTATAACTTTTGATACTACTGTTTATTGTATTTTTATGTTTTTGAATAAAGTAGTTGTGATATTGCTTGTTAATGTAGATGGTTTAAATTACAATTCTGTGAAAACACCATTAATTTTGTTAAAAAATTAAAGTTTGTTTTATAATTTTGGTAGAAAATTGATTGCATTTGTTTGTAAATTTGAGAATATTATCAATCAAGACTTCTTGATTAAAATCCGCTCCACTGATATATCGATAGAATGATCTAAAACTCTGACCTACAATTGCTAAAAATATCAGAGATGTCTGCTGTGTGAATCCTCTGCTCTCGTACAATCATCACGTGATTTTGTATCGCAATCAGGCATATATTAGCCAACTCCACAAATATATAAACAACCTACTCATACTCTAAATTCACATCACTTTGATTCCAGTTTTAATTTCTCCAGTCATTAATTATCCCAAAAAAAAAAAAAAAAACATGATTAATCTCGAAAGGGTTTTTGAGATGGCAAGTAAATGGCGATCAAAAGCGGCTTCCCGGCGATGGCGACAACGTAGAAGACAAACATCCTTTCCTAGAAATTCAGCTTCAGGTCATGATCACCACCAGAAGAGCAAAAATATTGTAGTGGCTCAAAAGGGTCATTTTGTTGTTTATAGTATTGACAAGAAGCGTTTTGAGGTACCTTTACAGTACCTCAACAATGAAATCTTCAAAGAGTTATTGCAAATGTCACAGGAGGAGTTTGGGTTGCCAACCACAGGACCTATTATGTTACCATGCGACGCTGTCTTTATGGAACTTGCCTTGTCTTCTCTAGTACTTCAACGAAAACCATCTCACAAGTGCTCAATGTCTTCCTTCGATCGACAAGAAGAGATCATGCTCCTTGTTCCAGGCTTCTGAGAGTCCAAAATTAGTAAAATCTAGTGTTGGAAATGGTTGTGTAAGTGTAATTTCATAATCTAATAAACTAGTCTTTTTCGACTTGACTCAAGATTCTTACAAATGTACTTATCGGCTTATGGGCTCGTTTGGTGTACCATATTGTATTGTATTAGGAGTTTAAAATGTATTAGAATAATACCATACAACGTTTGGTTTGTTTTGCACTGTTCACCGTATTATATTAGCTAATACATTTTAATTGGTCTAATACGATAGATTTCATATTAGTTAATATAGAGTAGAGAGGTTGTATTAGTTAATACAGTATAATACAAAATATCACTAAACACATGATTGTATAATAATAATACAATCTAATCCAATACAGATCAATATAATCCAATACGGTATATCAAACGAGCCCTATATGTTATAGGATACTAAGAAGTTGTTATTTCCATTTTGTTAGAAACCACTTCTTTATGGTGTCTTAAAGCCCCGTTTTGTACACCACCATTTAATGTAGCTTAATTAGTGATACGGCAAAGAACACTTATTCAACTCGATAATATCTTAGAATAGAGTCGTCGTAATGTATGTGAAGAGTTACTCCATCTAATATATTAAAAAGGTTGCCCCATCTAATAGATAGACTAGTTTTTGCATATTACACACTTTTCTAAGTAATTATTTGATTTATAAAAGAGTTTAATTGAAAATAAATAAACGAATCTCTCTCGGATTTTGGTTAGAATTATATTGGAAGAACACAAGAGGGTAGTTTTGAACTTCGAGCTGAAAATAGAATTTGCAAGTATCGAAGCATCAGTTTTTTATTGGTTTCTGATGCTCAATAATCACTGACAGCAACAACCGCCGCTATATCCTTTCTATTATGTGTTTTGGTTCGTGAAGAATTCATCACCCATCACCAAAAATCCAAACCCTCATTTTTTGAAGTGCTCACAAATCATTAATCTGGTTTATTAGTAGTTTTTGCAAATTGTGAGAATTCCATCAAATCAGACATGAACAAAATAAACCATAGTTTTGGACCCACAAGCACAAGATATATACTAGAAAAAATTGTTGATAAAAATATTATTTCGATTGAAGCAAATAACAGCCCAACTTATAATGAGAAGATGGACGAAGCTGCAAAAAAAGAGACAGGAAATTAGAAAAACCGATCCAGCAATAATAATGGTGTCCAATGATGAGTACTGAAGAACTAGCTAGCTGATTGGAAGTATAAAATTACTATTAGTAGTACTTCAATTATTTGTTAGGTCGATTATTATCTGAAGTTGATAAAATCCATGCACGTTACTATAATATAATCATGAGTAGCTCCAAATCGATCATCAAAAGCCTTTGAATCTTGAACAGAAATAATTATTATTCACTCAGATGAATAATGATCACTGAAAAAACCAAAATTTATTTACATCAACAGCATATACACATTTAATTTGTCTACCGTCACAATCATTATTGTTGATGGCCATGTATCGACCTCCATGTGGACTGCTAGACCCCACCAAAGTTTTTTTTTTTATAGAAAAAATGATCGAGAAATTCCAAAACAAGCCCACGTCTGAATCCATCTCGTCTATCCGATCAGCACATGGTTTCCAAACACTTTTTGTAGCTGAGATCACATATATAAGATCATGTTCATGTTCATCATAGAAATTAAACATTAATTGATAAACTTATAATATATCATGATCCTTAGCTTGAAGAATCTCATTTCTATCGCATTGAAGTGGAAGAAAATGGCGGGCATTGTTGGTGATAGAAGAACAATTTCACTGCCTAGAAACCATAGGCTAGCCAACAAGGGTCATTTCGTTGTGTACTCTGTCGACAAGAAACGTTTCGTGGTTCCATTGGCGTATTTGCACACGAGCGTTTTCAGGGAGCTGTTAAGGATGTCGGAGGAAGAGTTTGGGCTGCCGAGAGATGGGCCGATAGTTTTGCCATGCGAAGCTGCGTTTTTGGAGGATCTGATTGTGTGTATCGTTAAAAGGCAAGTTATTTGTAACAGAAACAATGACAAGGCATTGCTTGTGTCTTTGGTCTCCTCCAGTAGTAGTAAGTGCTCATCAGTTGCTGCTTCAAATTCTTCTGAAGATCAGCTTTTGATGATCAGTTCTTCTTCTCCGATAACCGTCCGGCAACTTCTCATGCAGCCGTTTGATTAAAATTCATATCTCAGTTGTTCTTGTTGATATATTTATACAATATTTTCTTGTAGTATGACATTGCCGTGGATGAGTTTTTGTTTAATCAATTTTGGTACTTGTTTATTCATCTAACTAACCTGAAGTCATCTCGTCGTGAGGTTGGTTTGGTGGTTAATTTCTCATACCTATACTATGAGATTGTGGATTCGAGTCATCCCCTTCCAAAAAACCTTGAATTTATATAATAGTGGTGGACAATGGACATGCAGAAGCGAAAGCAGCTTCTTTAATTTTTGGGGCTGGGGAGCTATAGCAATAAATATTTTAAAATAAATGTAAATAATCAATATTATGGGATAAAAATGTAAACAATATAATTATATTTTATTTTATAAAAAGTCGTGCCTGGAGCAGCCATGGCCAACCCCTCCAGGCCTTCAAGTGTCTTCACCGAGAGAAGGTCTTGGGTGCATCCCGCTGCACCCAAGTTTTAGCCCTTCTGGTTGTGGACATCAATTATAGAAAAAAACTTCTTAATTTCCCTAGTGTAATATTCATGCAATAGTGCTACACAACTAGAAAATATAATCCAAAAATCAATTCAAATTATGTTATCATTGGAAAATTGATCTCTCGAATACGCCAATCAAATATTTCAGATGTTAGTATTATTATTGTCTCTATATATATTTTGTTTTTCTTTGACAGTTTTACAAATCCATGGCATGCCAAAGTATGATCGAATGGAGTCAAATTAAAATACACTAAATGCCTTTTTTTAAGCTTTCACTAACTAGTTCAAAGCAAAGCCACCGGATCAAGACACCATACTAAAGGAAAGATGGGGCACTTTTTCTATTTTAATTTATTTCAATTTATTATATTAATAGTTGCTGTGAGTCTGGACACTAGTAAAGTTTTCAATTTGTTGCACTTGTGGCTTTGATCCGATTCTATGCTTAGAGAGTTAGAGCTGGATCAAAATCAATGATTATAAATTAGCTAGTTTTTGACACCTAACCCAGGTTAATTAAGTGTATGCCGCGAGATCTGTCGAAATCAAACACTATATGTGCAGTCCGAATATCTACCCACATAAAATTATGAAATCTACTCTCATAATATAAGAAGAATCTCACACAAGTTTATAAAATGTGTACATGCAACGGGACATATAATTATAAATTAAAACTGTAAAAAATTTCATGAATCATATGATTATAGTGACCTGTTATCATCAATCAACATCTACCTCTATCAATTATTATAACTATACTTTGAATAATTGATCCAAAACATATGAGCCATCATTGTCCTTGACCAAAAGAGAAACGAAGAAAAAGAAAAAGAGAAAACTCCAAAGATACTTTGACAAAGTAAAACCACATAAACTAAAACATGTTGGTTTCTCTTTTAAGCCTACTACCGCCAAAATCTAAAAGAGAAAACCTCTGTTTCATGGAAGGTGGACTTTTTTGTTTGCCTGGGCCACACTTAAATATACGTGGCCACGTTCATGGCATCATTTTGTGGTTGTGTTTCTCGTTAAATATATGATGTCTCTTTCAGTAGATAAAAAACTTCAATCAACCTATGCATTGCACCCAACGAAGTAAATGTCGTTGAAAATATTGTTCAAATTATCGAATAATACCAATGATATTTTTGATATTGATCCTCTAAAATAATTACATATATGAATTTTCCTTAGCACATGGTATGATTTCACTGACCGAGTGAATTGCATACATATAAAAGATTTCCTGGTTTCATTGATCATACATATATGAATTTTCTTTGACACGTGACCTGCATGATTCCTGGTTTCATTGATGGCTGATCAGTTCAATTCATCTTGCAAATATTGAATGCTGTTGTATGTGAAAACAGCACCGACAGACAAATTAAGTAAGGAAAATTATTCAAACAATCAAAAGCAGTTTGAAATTTTGAATAAGAAAAAGAGATGATAGAGAAAGATCGAAATTAATTAAAAAGAAGAAACCAAGGAAGAGTTGGATAGCCTTTGCTCAATGTACAGCTATGTGTATATATATATATATATAGGTTGGTAGTGGAAAAAATAGGTCATAGGTGTGATGTAAGCTAATCTTTAAGTTGCCGACATCATCAGGATTCAATCATATATAATTAATTTAGCGGGATAATTCCACTAACTTACCCTCACTTTATTGAATCTAGCAAGATTTCAAAAAGATTTCCTAAATTAACATAAACACCCTTTATCATCAAGTCAATCCGTTAACTTTAACGATCGACTAACATTGACCTATGGAAAACCAAATATACCCCTGCCACATCATCCACGCATAAAATATTTTTAATTAAAATTGATAAATATATATATATATATATATATATATATATATACGGTCCCGTTCCTATCAGGATGCACTGATATAACTTTATCAGGATATTGAATGTGAGTCACTCATTTATAACAGTGATTTGACAAGTGCATATATACCAAGTCAAAGTATGTAAAACGAGTGGCTCACATTCAATGTCCTTATATAATTCTATCAGGATGCACTGATAGGATAATTTATGTATATATATATATATATATATATATCGGCCGTCTACGGAAACATCCTCAATTCGCGGAGGAGCCTCCTCTACGAACTGTAAGAGGTCAATCTCCAAGATCGGTGAAGATCTCTTCCGGTAAGTAGGAGATCGTCAAAGATCTATTGTTTCCTGCTCCACCGTCGTAAGATTATCTTTTTAATTTATTTTTTTTCAATTTTAATTAAAAAAATATTTTTTATTTAAGATGATGTGGCAGGGTATGTTTGGCTTTCTAATGGTCAAAATTAGTCAACTGTTAAATTAACGGATTGACTTGATAAAAATGGGTGTTTTTGTTAATTTAGGGTATCTTTTTAAAATCTTGTTATGTCCAATAAAGTAAGGGCAGGTTAGTGTAATTAACCCTAATTCAGTTGAAGCTTTTCCATTGGTAAAAAAATAAAAAATAAAAAATAAAATTGGATTTTACCATCTAAATAATTTCTTATTCGCCTATGGGCTCTTGCCGCAGTGGTTGGACTCTCCTTGTGAGAAATCCACCACCATGGTTCAAACCCATGGCATGCCATTTGTGTATATATATATTCTTTGTTTACCTTGGCTTTACTCCCAAGTGTGGTGTTGTCTCACCAATGTGTGAGTGTTATCTCCCCGTTCGTGGGAGTTGTGATCCAGGCTGTGCTTGTAGAACCCAATCTCGCCGGTCCTGGTAGTTATTATAATATTCAAAAAAAAAAAAAAAATCTTATTCGAATTATATTAATATGTGCATTAATTATCGAGAAATATAACACTTTTATACCTTTAATAAGCCTGTATAATTTTGTTTTATATCAATTATCAAAACCGTTAATTGATCTAGGGCATACAGTTATGGGATCATAGAAATGATTTGATCATAAGCTCTTTTACATATCTATAACAAGGGTCATTCTAAGTTCGATCTAATATGTGTTTGTATTACAAGAACGTTTTAATGACACACTTTAAAAGAATACCCGACATTTTATTAACACCACTTAACTGTAAACGTTAAATTTCACTCCTTGGCATGTGTACAACCATTTAAATTAAATGTTTAAATTTAGAGATTTTTGCCAACAGGGGTGTAGCTTAGCTGGTAGATGGACGAGCTTGGGGCTTGGTCAAATGACTCCAGGGTCAACGGCTCAAATTCTACCAATGACGAAAGCTTTCAAAAAAATATCTGGTCCTAAATTAATGGATATGGTCAAAAGAAAAAAAAAAAAAAAAAATTTAGAGACTTCTATCTCAGTTGAATAATGACCTTTAACATTCATCAGATCATAATGGAGAAAAAAGTCAAAAATCTGATCCTCTTAAGGTTGTTTTGCTTAATTTATTTCAATAATTGAAAGATTCTATATATATAGTAGTGATTTGTAATGGCAGTGGAGAACAAAGCCAAGTTTTTTGGATAAGTTTTTTCTTTCAAATCTGCTTTTGTAATGACAGTGGAGAACAAAGCCAAGTTTTTTGGATGAATATTCTATCAAATCTGCTTTATTTTGTTTAAGCATATGAGTAAAAAAGAATACTATGGATGTTATGTTCATTAGTCATCTATGGCATTTCATCAACTTTTTCTTTACCGTAGTGATCTATGCTTATCAATATGTTAATGATGTGACATTACGAGGGGCGAGGATTAATTACAACAACTCTTAAATACATATACATAAATAAATTAAAAAATAAATGTGTTCTTTCAAAACATAAAAGTTATATAAATTTTGTTTTTATTTCAATTTTTCTTATTAAAAGTTATCTTTTGAGGAGTTCTCATATTAAAAGTTATTTTTAACAATTGCTAATTAAAGCTTCAGTACACATGAATATAACATGTAGGTTTGCGAAACCTGAATCAATATAATATTGTTGACGTCAAAGATTAATCCAATTTTATTAGGAGTACGTGACAGTTATTGTAACCTTAAGGCTTTTATTTTTTATACTTTTGTAATTCTAGAGTTTTAGTGTGTGAGGAGAAAAAGAAAGAGTCGAAAATTAAGAGTGTTTTACTGATATAAACACCGGTTTGATAGTGAGAGTTTAGTGAGAGTTGAGTGGTAATACATTCCGTTGATGTAGATTTATGCTGAACCATATATAATCTCGATCTCTGTTACGATCTTGTTTATTTTAAATTTTAAATATTTGTTTTTGTTTTAAATTCAAATAGGATGATAATATCTTATTTTAAATAAGATTAGATAGGATTTCTATTATTTCTTTGGCTTATAATCTCTATAAATAGAAACTTGTTTTCAATAAAACGTATGAATGAATTTTTAAGTATAATGTTTTAGTCTTTTATGACTTTTGGGAGGTTCTGGTTTCCCTCAAAGCAAACTAGGTTTCTATTTTTGAGTCAATCAAATCGTGCTCGTATCAGTCTCTTTATTGTTTGCTTCGTTTCATATGTTTTAATTAAACAAACACATCTTTTCACCTGCCTTAACCATTTACCTTGGAAGCTTCAAAATCGATGATATCACCACTACAAAATTTCAATATATATGCACTCAAAGTTGTTACCAATATTTCATGATCAAAATGCTTTGCATGGGAGTAGTTTTTTTCCTCTAATCTATTGCATTAACCGTAATCAAATTCCTCAACTATTTATAATATGAGCGGAATTTAAACCTAAAACGCAAAACACTACAAAGAAGATTAGCATGGCCCCTGCACAAGGATGACATGCACAAATCGAGAAATGGTCCAAATTTTTGGTTCTAGATACTGCCTAGGGGTTTTTCAGTACATGATCTGTGATATTTTTTTCCCTTAGGTCAGTCCAATTTAAAAAAATAAAAAACCCAAAACGCTTCGATAATTTGTGTACATGCAATTTACAACTAGTGTACATATATATACATGCTGACTTCATCAGCAACCCATAACTAAAGTGTAAAGTAAAGCTGATGATTACTAGTCATGCATGAAGTTTCCTGCTCGTATCCTGAAGAAAGACTAAATACTAAAATACAAAACCAGACTTGTATACAACTGTGTGTCTGTGTGAGGCTGTTGCTGCGACCACTCATATGTCCGAAAAACGACAAAGTTCAATTACGTGGAGTGGACCTATAACAATTAGCAACAACAGCAGCCAAGCTAAGCAAAAATTGGGGTCGGTCAAAGTTTAATTTCACTTTATATCATCATCGATCTATAGCCACCAACAATAATCCTGCATGTGGTTCCACCAATTTCGCATTCACCTACTCTGCATCCACATCAAAATTAAATTAACTATTCTATATATATATATGTATGTATATATAAAGCAACCTAGCTAGCTCTCTTCAACATACAAATTTGATCATCATATCTCATCTCACTCTCAGTACCACATCAAAACTACCAATCTAGTCATATCTCAGTCACAAGAATTTGGGAGGTCGATGGATCATGAGGTGGCGGAGGTGGATTCGAGCCCTATGACAGCTCGAGCTCGGGCTGTTGTCTCGGTTCCTCCTTTACAAATCCATTATTGTTCTTCAATGATGAATCAATCACCATCGTTGATCGATTCTGCCCTGAAAACACCAAAAACCCCGAAAAGCCCTTTCGCTTCACGTATAATGACACCTATAGCCAGCCCCATGAAGAAGGCAATTGTGAGTGTGCAAGGCTACTTGGAAGAAGTTGGTCACTTTACAAAACTTGATCGTGATCACCCCCACGACGCTTGGCTCCCGATCACTGAGTCCAGGAATGGTAACGCGTACTACTCGGCTTTTCACACACTGAGTTCAGGAATCGGGTTTCAAGCCCTTCTCCTTCCTCTAGCTTTCACTTCTCTCGGCTGGTAATTAAGTTGGTTTTTTTGATTATTTGTTTTCTTAATTTATAAGGCTTTATTTAGGGTTTTATTCAATATGAAATGAAACTTAAACATATATATATATATATATATATATATACATAATTGCAGGAGCTGGGGAATTGTGTGTCTATCGTTGATTTTCTTGTGGCAGCTATACACTCTGTGGTTGCTGATTCAGCTGCATGAATCGGAGTCTGGAACTCGCTACAGCAGATATCTCCGTCTTTCAATGGCTGCTTTTGGTAAGGGTCGTCTCACATGCACACTGTTTCAGAATATATATATATATATATATATATATATATATATATATATATATAAATTCTTTTATCAGTTCGAACTGACAAAAGTTATATCAGTTCCTTGCATGTGGGCCACTGGATTTAAATACTTTGACTTGGCTGTATGCACTTGTCAGTCAAAGTATTTAAATCCAGTGACCCACATATAAGGAACTGATATAACTTTTGTCAGTTCGAACTGATAATAGAAAGACTATATATATATATATAACACATTTATCTAATTTCATATAATTAGGCTAATTAATATATATACCACTTAAAAAATTTAACACTATCACTTTTCATAAATATAAAAAATCTAATTTGTATAAAAAAGTAACACTGGAAATTGAATAATTTTCTCTTTGGGAAGATGATCCAATAAAAATAAAGTTTGGTATGCTTTGCATGGATTCATTCTGTCAATTATTGCTTCTAACGTTATACGGAATTGCCTTCTCTCGAACGGACAAAAATCAAGAGCAATGAATCAACCCAACTATGGATTATTAATATTATTATTTTCAATTATTTGTCAACAAATTGACTACGCATACGTGTATGATTTTTTCAGGTGAAAAGAGAGGGAAGTTACTTGCTCTCTTCCCGATCATGTATTTATCAGGTGGCACGTGTGTGACTCTGATCATGATTGGAGGTGGGACAATGAAGATATTCTTCCAAATCGTGTGTGGTGACACGTGCAAAGTAACTCCTTTGAGTACCGTAGAGTGGTACTTGGTGTTCAGTTGCTCAGCTATGGCTCTGTCTCAGCTTCCAAACCTCAATTCAATAGCTGGTGTTTCTCTGATCGGAGCGATCACAGCCGTTAGTTACTGTACCATGATTTGGGTTGTGTCCATCGTCCAAGGCAGGCCCACAAGTGTATCCTATGACCCACCTCAGTCAAAATCTGACGTGGCTAGAATTTGCAGCATTCTCAATGCCTTGGGAATAATTGCTTTCGCTTTTAGAGGTCATAATCTTGTGCTTGAAATACAGGTAAAAACACAATGAAAATTCTCCAATGGGGACGATTCTCTCAACATATTTATAGCAATATAAATATTTTTATATAGGCATCTGCTTTAAACACTTTGTAATGTTAATATCAAAACAGGGAACAATGCCTTCAAGTTCGAAGTACCCATCTCGTGTACCAATGTGGAGAGGAGTCAAGTTTGCCTATTTGATCATAGCAATGTGTTTGTGCCCCCTTGCAATAGGTGGCTATTGGGCTTATGGAAACTTGGTGAGAACAACATTTAATCATAGTAACGACGTCTTTTTTCTATCAAAATATGATGGAAACTTATCGCGGTAGGTTGTTTATAGCTAATATTGTGTGGTTTGTTGGCAGATCGCTACAAATGGAGGAATGTTAGATGCCTTATACAAATACCATGGACACGACACATCAAAAGCGCTTCTGTGTTTAACAAGTCTATTCGTTGTGATTAACAGTCTCAGCTCGTTTCAGATTTACGCAATGCCAGTGTTCGACAACTTCGAATTCAGATATATTAGCAAGTTTAACAAACCATGTCCATGGTGGCTTCGCTCAGCAATTAGAGCTCTTTTCGGATGCCTGACATTCTTTATTTCAGTGGCACTACCATTCTTGCGAAGCTTGGCAGGACTGCTCGGAGGCGTTGCATTGCCTCTCACGTTAGCATATCCATGTCTCATGTGGATACAAATCAAGAAGCCTAAAAAACACAGTGCAAGTTGGTACCTTAATTGGGCATTAGGAGCCTCAGGAATGATTCTAAGTATCTTAGTGGTCATCGGAGCAATATGGAATATAGCAACCATGGGGATTAAAGTTCACTTCTTCAAGCCCCAGTAAGCCGCGGGATTAAAGTTACCGCTGCTAGAACGCTCTACTTGCTCAGCTCTGTGCTGGTCTTCGTTTCGAAAAAACTGAATCCTCTCGTATGCACACAGCAAAAAAGATGTGAAACTTCTTGGAATGATTATACAATCCATCCTTGCACTGGCTTAAAAGAAAATGTGAAAGAAAATATTTTCCATTAAGCAGACAATTGTAATTGTTGTTGCAAATAGCTATTCATAAGTTTGACTATGAGCAGCAGGTACATTTAATCACAAACAGAAATCATGTCTCACACCACATATTTCATAAAACATCAATTGCAATATTATATGTGCTTTTGTTAAAAGCCACTGCATATACAGAAAACAGATGGTGAGAAAGACACCTTACCTTAAACTAACCCATCCTCATTCAATTCAAATATCTCAACTTTACATTTTGAGTTATAACAACAATCCACCTTGATCGGCAAAGCTTGAAGTAATCGTATCAACTGTATTCTTCAATAACTTGCTCTAAGGGCCATCCAATTACAAATTTAAATTAAGCAAAGTGAGATTCAACCAAAAGCAATGGTCAATAATAATTCTCACTCTACAACAGTGAAGTTGGGTTACTTCAAAAACCTTGTTGATTTAAATGGTTTTACATCGACAATGGAAGAAGCATCCTTCGTTTCTTTTTCCTAGCCAATCTCACTTGCTTTGTAATTTTCATGCATAAAAGCATTAGCATTGTGATGCATACTAAGATAAAAGCAAGTTGCATATGCCTAAAATATAGAGAAACTGCAGAAAAGACCAGGAAAGCTAGAATAACAAGTTCCCATATTACAAAGATGACAACATCCACCCTGCATCAACGAACGGAACAAAGGCAAAACCATTATAAGAATAGTTCTTATCACAGTGATAACAAATTGAACTAAAAAAAATAAATGAAATGATTCTTGCATGAAGAAATTTACACAAACAAACATGGTACATGAGTTCAAATTTATCTATTTGTACCACAAGGTCCACAATAACAATCAAATAGTCCAAAATAGTCACACATATTCACATTTAATTTTTGCAACGGTCTACTGAAATATCAATCCTGTATTTCCTATAGAAGAAGCATAGCATAACATAACCCGGCAAATAAACACTCCACTACCTCGGCTATCTCATACCATTCGCTAATTCAACAGTTACAGAGTACAACCAATAGCACCAAAAACAAGACTTCTATCAGAGGTATTAAAAAAAAAAAAAAAAAAAAAAACATCACTATTTCATGAAATTTCTTATCTTGCAATAATAAGTTCCTACATGATATCCAAACTCTGCCGCCCTACTATCACCTTCTCGGAATTATATTGTATCCCAAAAATCTAAATCACCCGCAAAATTAATGACACCAAAAGTATTCCCAAGTAACAACATCTCTCATTCTACTCTCATCTTCCTTACCCTTCCCACCCATCCATATTCTTTCAGCCAAAATTTACTACAATTTCTGAAGCAGCAGGAAAAAAATAATACTACAAATCAAATACCAGTCAATAAACAAAACAACTCCTTTATAAACTTGGAATGCAAACTTTGAAGGTATAAGTTAAATCATTGAGGGTATACATCATTTCGAGCACAACTGTATAAAGGCATTTCAAGTCAACACAAACTAATGGCATGGAATTAATCTCATATCATAAAACATCACCATATCAAGTATACACTACTAGATCTATTGACGAATCACGCTCAAAACTGACCCTTATAAATTGAAGATTATAAATTTACACTAATCAAAATGGAGGAATCCAGATTTCATAGAATGTCATACAACGATCATTGCACTTCAGAAATGACAAACTTTAGGATTTTCATTTCACATTTTTCATGCCTGCAGGAGCTACATGGGGAAACACTAGTGAAATCATATACTGGGTCTCCAAGTGAGAAAATTCGGACAAAATATCCAGGCATATCAGTACACGCTTGTCAATTACATACTAAATAACTCTGCCCTGAGCCCCTGAACATTATAATCCTGATTATTTACTTAACACATCTACCGTCAAGTCATGAGACTCAAGTTTCATATCTGTAAATTTTCAAGCAATTCAAGTTCTCATATAGTTGACTATGTCATATATCTCACACATCAAAAATATTTGAACGAAGAAACTAAACCATGTATACAACAGAAAAAAATTATAATAAATAATAGATAAACGATCAAAATTGAAAAGAAAAAAAAAAGGATTGTAAATTTTAGACCGAGTCAATCAATTATATACTATCTGATTTCCAAACAAATTAAAATTCTCTAAAAGGCACCCAAAACCTAGCTGATCCAGCTAAATCAATAACGTTCTAAACAAAGTTTAAATTATAACCAAATTTGAATTTAAATAACTAATATTAACAACAATAAATATATAATTTAGAGGAAAATCAGGAATTACCTTGAAGAAGCGATATTAGAAGTGGAAGAGAAAAATGAAACGGAGGCCCAATCGTGCTTGGATCGATTCTGGTATTCTCTCAACTGCTCGGCGAGATTTGATCGCGTTATCATTTTTGCTTTCGATTTCGCTTTCGTTTCTCGCCCCAGAGCTCGCTTTATCAGTCGTCGCGTACCGATGAAGATTCGAAGAATGGACTGGAACAAAGGCAGCGGAGAGACCATCAATCGATCGATCGATCAACGTTCGATTGGGTTTGGCGCTGGGTTCGTTTGCGTGGACACTCTCTCACAATAAACTTTCCCCTTTTTTCCTGTTTTTAATAAGAAATAACAACTTTTTAAACGTTATTTATCTCTTAATTAAACCAAAACCAGCAAGTCTAACGGGTCGGTCAACCAAATACCCGAGATGGTCCATGGGGCTTAGACTAATTCACTCCAAAAGCCCCGGTTGGTCTGTAACCAATATCCAGATTTAACCAGAAGCCCGGGATTTTGGCCCAATGAAGTTTACTTCAATTTTAAAACAATCCTCGTAGTTTAAAATAGGGGTAATTACCCTAGTGGCCATCAACTTATGCCATCACTATCAAAATGGCCACCAGACGGGAAATTGGTTTCAAAATGTTCATTTTTGACTGTTACACTAATGGTCATTCCATTCAATTCCATCAAATTACATCTAATGAGTGACATTTTGGTAAATAAGTAGATGACATTAATTTATTTTAGATATTTTTTGGAAATCAATTTTTTCTTTTGTTTTTTGAAACAAATAATTATATTTATTATGTGTATATAAATATAGCATATCTCAAACATATATATATATATATATATATATATATATATATATATATGAGGAAATAGGGGTTTTTAATCAAAAATTAAGGGGATGTATTGTTTTTGTCCACCATTATGATTTTTATTGTTTTTGTCACTAAATGGGCTGTGAGCCCATAATTACCCCTCATTTTTTTACATTATCTCTTCTCACTCATTTTCTCTCCCATTTGTTGGCTGAACCATTTTTTTATTTCTTTCTCTCTCTCTCTCCTTTCTCTCCCACCAGTTCTTCTTCTTCATCTTTCTCTCATCTCTTCTTTTTCTCTCTCACTATCTCACGCCTCCTCTCCTCTTCTCTCCGCAATCTTCTTCTTCTCTTTCTCTCCTCTCTTCACTTTCTATATCACGTTCACGTTTTTTTTTCCAGATTTTTGAAAAAAAAATAAGAAAATATTTCTCCTCCTCTTTAGGCCGGACAACCGACCGACGATCGGAGGTCGGTCGGACGTTCGATCTTCCTCCTCCTCCTTCTTCTTTCTCTCCTTCTTCTCTCTTTCTCTCCTCACGTTTTTTCCAGATTTTTTTTTTAAAAAATCAGTTTTTTTTTTTGTTGAAAACTTTCAAGATTTAAATAAATGAGGTTTGGATTTGAGTTTGAGTAGTGGTAGTGGTTGTGCTTGTGCTTGTGGTTGATTTTAGGGATTTTTTTAAAAAAAAAGCAGGTTTTTTTAAATAAAAAAAATCAGATCTGAAATTTTTTCCAGATTTTTTTTTTTTTTAAATTTAGTTTTTTTTTTTTTGTTGAAAAATTTCCAAATTTAAAAAAGGTTTGGATTTGAGTTGTGGTTGTGGTTGTGGTTGTTGTTGTTGTTGTTGTTGTGGTCGTGCTTAAAAAAATTCAGATTTGTGGTTGTATTTAAGTTTGGATTTGAGTATTGTAAGTTTGAGTATTGGTTGTGGTTGTGATTTTGATTTTAATTTTTTTCTCAGACCGGTGTGTTTAATTGTGTTACTGGTGTGTTTAATTGGGTTGACCAATTAAACACACCACACCAGTTGTAAACCAATTAAACACACAGGGGAGCCCAATTAAACACACCAGACAAAATGAATTAAACACCGAACTAATTAAACACACCAAACCATCAATAAAAAAAATCAATTAAACACACCAGTGCAAACCAATTAAACACTCCGGACTAATTAAACACACCATACCATCAATTAAACACACCGAACTAATTAAACACACCAGACCAAACATATTAAACACACCAGACCAAACAAATTAAACACACCAAGTCAAACCAATTAAACGCACAAGTGCAAGTCAATTAAACACATCAGGTCAAACCAATTAAACACACAAGTGCAAACCAATTAAACACACCAGGCCAAACCAATTAAACACACTGGTGCAAACCGGTGTGTTTAATTGATGGCCTGGTGTGTTTAATTCGTTTTATCCCGGTGTGTTTAATTGTTTTTGCCTTGGTGTGTTTAATTGTTTTTGTCTGGTGTGTTTAATTGGTGGTCTGGTGTGTTTAATTAGTCCGGTGTGTTTAATTCATTTTGCCTGGTGTGGTTAATTAGTCCGGTGTGTTTAATTCATTTTGCCTAGTGTGTTTAATTCGTTTGCCTGGTGTGTTTAAACAAAATAAAATCTAAAAAATTTGTTTTAAAAAGATCAAATTCGAAAAATCTCAATTTTTTTTCAACAAAACCCAAACCCAAACACAACTCCCACAATTCATAAAAACAACTACAACCCAAACTTAAATACAACCACAAATCAACAACTAACACTCAAATCCAAACATTTTTTTAAATCTGAAAATTTTTCAAAAAAAAAACTGAAAATTTCCCAAATCTGAAAATTTTTGTTTAAAAAACATAATTTTTTTTTTTTAAATCTAGAAAAAAAAAGAGAAAGAGAAAAAGAAGAAGAAGAAGATGAACTTGTGAGAGAGAGAAGACGTGAAAGAGAGAGAGGAGAGAAAGAGAGAAGGAGGAGAGAAAGAAGAAGAAGAAGGAGGCGTGAGAAAGGAAGAGAGAAAGAGGGAAAAAAAATTTGTAAAGAAGGGCAATCTTGTCCAAAAAGTGGAAATTTTGACAAAAATAATAAAAATATTAATCTTGGACAAAAACAATAAACCCCATAATTTTTTTGGCTAGTTATGGAGTTCTCCATATATATATATATATATTGAAAAGATTAAGGCTACATAATCTAAAAATTCAAAAAAATATATATATATATTTGAGATAAGTTGAAAAGAAATATGTATATATATATATATATATATATATATATTCTTTTTTGAGAAGATTATGGCTACAAAATCTAAAAATTCTAAAAAGTATATTTGTGATAAGTTGAAAAGAAAAAAAAAAAAATATATATATATATATACGGTCCCGATCCTATCAGGATGCACTGATATAACTTTATCAGGGTATTGAATGTGAGCCACTCATTTATAACAGTGATTTGACAAGTGCATACATACCAAGTCAAAGTATATAAAACGAGTGGCTCACATTCAATATCCTTATATAATTCTATCATGATGCACTGATAGGATAATTTCCGTATATATATATATTCTTTTTTGAGAAGATTAATGCTACAAAATCAAAAAATTCTAAAAAATATATTTGAGATAAATTGAAAAGAAATATATATATATATATATATATATATATATATATATATATATATATGTTTGAGATATGATATACGTATATACACACACTAAATATAATTATTTATTTCAAAAAACAAAAGAAAATTTTGATTTTCAAAAAATATCTAAATTAAATTAAGTCATCCCCTTATTTACCAAAATGCCACTCATTAGATGGAAATGAATGAAATTTGATGGAATGGTCATTAGTGTAACAGTGTTTGCTAAAAATGGTCATTTTGAAACCAATTCCACATCCGATGGCCATTTTGATAGTGATGGCATAAGTTGATGGCCACCAGGGTAATTACCCCTTTAAAATATCCATAATTTAAGGAGCGACCAATGTAAATACGAAGTATAATATATTTTATGTAAAATATCTAAGAAATATCTGTAAATATCCGTGATATTTCCATAGCTATAAAGTTGTAGTGTATTTTTACACGGTATCGTGGATATTTTCGTAACATATCGAGGATAGTTTTATCGATATAAAGTGAAATTTTTATGATATTACATGATTTTTTATCTACTTTTTTTATTATTTTTTATTTTTTTATGTAATATATTTCTATGACATGAAAATAGAGTACGGAAAAATGAAGAAAATCATTCAAATTCTAGAACATGGTATCAATATTGTATAAGTAAAGATGATAGACAATTAGACATGCAATATTATTTTTTTATATATAAATATTATAATAAAACAGGATTTAAAGAGGGGAATATACTCGAACTCATAACCTTATGAGTCAAACTCATATTGTCTATAGCCAATAAGTGCTCGTTTGGAAAAGCTTCTCTACTGGCGAAAAGAGCTTTTGTAATTGAAAAATCTCTTTTCAAATTTTTTTGTATCATTTGGTTATCACTCAGTAGAGCTTTTGGATGATTAAAAAAGTTGTTTTACGTCTACTTGGAGGAGCTCAAATTTTAGGCTTTTCTAAGTAGATCTTTTTGAGCTTTTTTTTAATAACACTAAAATATCTAATATAACCCTATCATTTAAAATAGTTTTTGAATATTTTGATAATTCTACCATTTAAATAAGTTTTTTCTAATTGACAACCAAACTACCAAAACCTTCCCCATTAAAAGCTCTATTTGTAAAAGGTTTACTTTAAAAGATTTAATTATAAAAGATCTACTTGAAGAAGCTCATTCAAACTGAATCCCATAGCCGTAGTATATTTGTTTCACATGAGTCTTCCTTTTACTATTAAAATTTCCATGCTTGTATGATGCAAACTTTTAGAGATTGAAGTTTTAACAAGAGATTTTCAATTTTATACCACTCTTATGTGTATTATATTCATATTTATACAATTATACCATATTGTTAGATATATCTTTGAATCAAATTGTGTTTTTTGTTATATTATTGATTATGTTAATTTTTTTTCCTTCATTAAAAAACTTATGTTTTTAACAAAATTTTGTAAGTTTCGTAAAATTTTCATCAATATCCAACGTTGTCTATGTTTGCAATACTTTCACCAAATCGTTTTCGTAAATTTTACGTCAATGTGCAGTATGTTTCCAATATTTCAACCAAATCGTGGTATCGATATATATGTCAATATTCTCTTAAAAAAAATAAAAGGTATATACATCAATACATATATTTCTAGAGTAATGCTAAGCTTTCCAACAAAAATTCTCAAATATCGTGATACTTGAGGTGTTAACATGCACATCATTCTGGAAAAAAAAAAATGGTAAAGAATTTGGAAAGCCTAAGGGGCTGTCCAGTAGCACCAAAAACACCTGTTTTTGTTTTTCAAAGACAATTTCGAATTTGTGTTCGTTTGCCGTTTTCCATTTTGTTTTCAAAAAACAAAAACAAAATGAAAAACAAAATCAATGTTAAAAGTGAAAAATTTAGAAAACAACTTTTATATGTTTTCCATTTTGTTTTTCATAACAAAAAATCTCACAATTTTTTTTTCTTCTTTATTCGACAGATACAGTTCTTCTTCTTCTTCAAATTATTTTCTTCTTCTTCCTTCAATTTATTTTTTTCGATGAAAGCTCCTCCTCCTTCAGGCCCGCCGACTTGCTTTTCTTCGCCGCCGACATGCTTTTCTTCTTCTTCTTCTTCCTCCTCAGCCGATTTGGATCCCCATCCACTCCTCAGCCGATCTAGTTGCCATAAAACTCTCTTCGGCTGCAGGAAAGTCACCGATCCGCTCTTGTTTGATGTGTTGATGTTGTTGAAATTAGTTTGTCGAAATTAGTTTGTCGATCTGCTATTTTTTATCTTTCTTTTATTTTGTTTCTGGAAGACGTGTGTTGACTAGAAGCTTCTAATGCTAGTTAAGTGGAAGATATGTGTTGACTAGAAATTATTATTATTATTATTATTAAAACTACTAACTTTAAGGAGCTTTTTTTATTTCTTTTTTTAATTTTCAACTCAATTAGTATATTACTTCCAAGATCTGGAAATTAATGGATTGTGTAATCAACATAGGGAAATAGTTTTGGTTAACTAATTGTAAATTTTTTTCGATTAATCTATCAGACGCGTTTTTTCTGTTTTCATTTTTAGAACAGGCTTCCGGTATATACTACCAAATGCATTTTTAATATTTAAAACTGAAACAAAAAATACTGTTTTCGTATTTATTTTTATTTTTATTTTTATTTTTTAAAAACAGCAAATGAAAACGTTTATAGGACACACCCTAACATTGCTCGTATTTTTAGGGTAGTGCTATTGTGCTAGGCTTCCCAAGGCCAAATTTGAGGAAAAAAAATTGCGAAGCCCATCATTAATCTTATGTTTTTTCTTGGATAATCCATATCTGCAAGTGAGCTTTTCAGATCATAAACCCAAACATGGAGCCAGCGACAGAGCCACCGCTAGAACCCTCTGATAACCCTATCGACGACGATTCTTCACCGGATACCGATGCCACTCTCTCTCCGGTCCCACCCGAAGCCTTCTTCGATGCTGAAGATCCCCAAAACGTACCGGCGACGAACCTCACTCAGTCCCTGGTGCGCAATACGACACTCGATGTCCCCGTTTCAGAATCATTAGATGAATCGTCCGATCCCATCACCGAAGACCAGCATCCGCAAAACCCTAACCCGGCAGAACCGGTTCCGCCTCCAAGGAAACGACGCCGTAGGAAGCGATTCTTCACTGAAATCAATGGCAACCCGTCCTTCGCTAAGAACCGCCGCCCCAGATTGTCGTGTCTGTCCAAAGAAGTCGACACCGAGGCACTAATCGCGATTTCGGTTGGTTTCCCAGTCGACTCACTCACCGAGGAAGAAATCGAAGCCAATGTAGTAACCAAAATCGGAGGCACGGAGCAATCCAACTACATCGTCGTGAGAAACCACATTCTGACTCGCTGGAGGTCGAATGTCGCCGTCTGGTTGACGCGTGAACAGTCGCTGGAGTCGATTCGGTCTGAGCACAAGAATCTTGTGGACTCGGCTTACAATTTTCTGTTGGAGCACGGTTACATCAATTTTGGGCTGGCGCCAGAAATCAAAGAAGTGAAATTGAGGTCGATGGATGGCGTGGAGAGGGCAAATGTGGTCGTGGTGGGCGCTGGACTCGCGGGATTGGTGGCAGCGAGGCAGCTGGTTTCGATGGGGTTTAAAGTTGTCGTTTTGGAAGGCAGGGCGCGGCCTGGTGGCCGTGTGAAGACACGCAAGATGAAGGGTGATGGAGTTGTGGCTGCAGCTGATCTCGGAGGGAGTGTCCTCACCGGAATAAATGGGAACCCACTTGGAGTTCTAGCTAGACAGTTAGGATTGCCGCTCCATAAGGTGAGAGATATTTGTCCTTTGTATTTACCTGACGGCAAAGCAATTGATACTGATATTGATTCTAGTGTAGAAGTGTTGTTTAATAAGTTGTTGGATAGAGTTTGTAAGCTTAGACATGATATGATCGAGGAATTTAAATCTGTAGATGTTCCATTAGGGAGTGCTCTTGAAGCTTTTAGGAATGTTTATAAGGTAGCTGAGGATCAGCAAGAGCGAATGCTCTTGAATTGGCATTTGGCGAATTTGGAGTATGCGAATGCTTCAGTGATGTCCAATTTGTCGATGGCATACTGGGATCAAGATGATCCGTATGAGATGGGTGGTGATCACTGTTTTATTCCTGGGGGCAATGAAAGGTTTGTCAGAGCACTTGCTGAGGGTCTTCCTATATTTTATCGAAGGACTGTGGAGAGCATTAGATATGGAGTTGATGGGGTTATGGTATATGCAGGTGGGCAGGAGTTTCGTGGGGATATGGTTCTCTGTACGGTGCCATTAGGTGTGCTTAAAAGGGGATATATTGAGTTTGTACCTGAACTTCCACAACGGAAGAAAGACGCCATTCAGAGATTAGGTTATGGATTGCTTAATAAGGTTGCAATGCTGTTTCCGTATAACTTTTGGGGTGGAGAGATTGACACGTTTGGGCATTTGACAGAGGATTCAAGTATGAGAGGAGAATTCTTTTTGTTTTATAGCTATTCTTCTGTATCAGGAGGTCCACTTCTCGTTGCTCTTGTTGCAGGGGATGCTGCAGTTAAGTTTGAGACAATGTCTCCTGTGGAGTCCGTGAAAAGAGTGCTAAAAATATTGCGGGGAATTTACCATCCGAAAGGAATTGTTGTTCCGGATCCAGTTCAGGCAGTCTGTACTCGCTGGGGAAAAGATCATTTCACTCATGGTTCTTACTCTTATGTTGCAGTTGGTTCTTCAGGCGATGATTATGATATACTTGCTGAAAGTGTAGGAGATGGGAGAGTTTTCTTCGCAGGAGAAGCTACTAACAAACAATATCCGGCAACCATGCATGGAGCTTTTTTAAGTGGGATGAGAGAGGCTGCCGGCATAATGAGAGTGGCCAAAAGGAGGTCAATGGCTCTAACCAACAAAGCATATACTGACAGTGAGGAAAGTTGTATTTTGGATAAATTATTCGAAACCGCTGACCTGACATTTGGGAGATTCTCAACATTGTTTGATCCTAGGTCCAATGATCTTGAATCTCATGCATTGTTGAGAGTCAAATTACAAGCTGAAAAATCGGATTCTGATTGTCTCTCACTTTATGGCTTGGTGTCAAGAAAGCAAGCTATTCAGTTGAGTGAGTTAGATGAAGATGGGAACAGAATGAAAATGTTACATTGCGATTTTAGGGTGAGATTGGTTGCAAGGAGAGGTCTATGTAGTGCTGGAGAGTCTCTTATCACAAGCATCAAAGCTGCTAAATTCAACCTAAATCTAGGGGTGTAAGATATGACGCTGGGCTGCGAAACATAAATTCTTTCATTGGCATTGAAAAATAGGTAGATTTTGCAACTCATTAATTTATCAGATTTTTAACTTCATTTCCATTTAACTCTAGATTGGTATAGTCAAGTACCTGCACTCCTGCAGTTTCACGAGTAATTTAGATCTTAATTTAGACGTAATTCATTTTTCATTTGGTCATATAACGCTTTAGGAATTCATTCTTAATTCCTTTGAGAGAATTAAACATTCTGTAATAAACTTTTGTGGTTGTTTGTTCCCTCATTTTTCTGTACATTCATTGTTCTGTTTAACTATTGGAAAATGAATTTTCTTCATTGGTTTCCACTTTCCACCACTGCAACCTGTTTTGCTTTACCATGAGAGAAGTTACAGGCCTGTGTGATGCGAAATCTGTGACTATTGGAACGCGAAGGCCTCATCCGGGCATTTGAAACAACCAACGGATTGTTCACTTATGGTTGTGAGAATGAAACAATTTTGCAGCATCCTGGCATGTTTGTTAATAAACATGACAGGATAATTGGTAGATCAGATCTTAGATATGGTGTAGTGATGAATTGAATCACAACTTTTGTATTTGCTATGTATAATTTGTCATTGTTGCTTCAATTATATGCTTGTCATAACCTTGAAAATCGAAGTAGATTACCAATACAGGATTGAACCTAGATGAGCCCAGTGGATTTCTAATACATGATCCAACAACCTAGATGAGCCCAAAGTGTTTGCTCTAAATCCAGCAATAGACAAAGCCCAGATCACAAAATGTGTAAACAAGCCGACACTAGCTAGATTTGAGGGGAACGGTGTGGTCCCATCTTTGATAAATGGACTGACAATTTAAATGAACACATTGAATTCAAAGTCAGGTTGAAGTCAAAGCAATAAATGCTACTTCTCATTGAGATGGGCCTTCTACATTCTTTACGGGTACGATTTTCTCCTAACGATAACAAGTACCAAATTCTAAATGCCACTATTAACAAAGCTTGTTTAAAAGGTTACGGATTCGAGTCTTCTCATTTAAAAAAAAAAAAAAAATCCTGAATCAATGTAACAGTGTGATACTTAAAAAAAATATATATATATATATATATATTTTTAAAAAAAGGCAATTATTTCAAAAACAGGCAATCAGAAAATCTCACGTGATGCGCACACATGCATGAACAGACACCAAACCGACCAATATCTCCACCGTAACGTAACGTATCTTGGGAAAGCGCAGCGTTTTAACTTTTAAGCCCAATTAATCATGAATATGGAAAATCGTACTTAAAAAACCTTAACAATTGCGCAAATCTCGAAACGCCCCAAACTGCTTCTATAAGACGCAACTGTGAATTGCCACGTGGCCCCCACCACACATGATACAATGGGCGTTATAATGGGGCCTTTAACACCGACTTCCGTAGAGTCTAGACCAGGCCGACATATTTTCCAGGCCCCACCGAAAAGACATCCCTTCACGTTATTCGTACACGTGTCCCCACCACCATTACATTACAGCTTGTCTGTCTAATCTTTTCTAAATTCTTCTTTTCTTTTCCTATTTTCCATTCTCATCACTCGAAACGCTCTCTATCTATTAAACACGCGTCACTAAAGAAATCATAGCGGTCCATGTAGCGAGTAGGGTTGTATTTCGTATTCTCGAAAATGTGGCTTCTTTAGTTTCTGGTTTCCAAAACGCACCCGTCGGTTACAGGACCCATGCCCCGATTGGCTCGACTTCTTTGGTATATTATAATTTCTTATTCGCGTCGATTGCGCGTAGTGTTAATCAGTTACTGTGTGATACTATAAAAGCTTAGCCTCTCTCTGTGTGTATCAAAACAAATCAATCTTCAACAAAACTGATCAAAAGCATTTTTCTATAGTTCACTACTGCTTACTACAACTACATATTTTGATATTTTCTAGTGTTTATTTGTGATTCTAAATTGTTTTTGAAGTGAAAAAAAGAAATGGCAGAAGAGAGTAACCAGAATATCACCCATGAGACTAAGCCCACTATTGCTGGTGAGGGTGCAGTGGAGTACACGGATCGTGGGCTGTTTGATTTCATGAAGAAGAAAGAAGAGAAACCTCAAGATCAGGATCTGATCAACACCACAGCAGCCGAGTTTGATCACAAGGTTCAAGTCTCTGAACAGCACAAACCACCACATGTGGAAGAGCCCAAGATAGAGGAACCCAAAGTAGAAGAGGAAGAGAAGAAGCCTGGTTTGTTTGAGAAACTTCATCGATCTGGAAGCAGCAGCTCTAGCTCTGTAAGTTTCCATATATCTATTCATTTTTTTTTTTTTTCAATCTATTATAATATTTCAGGATCGGATGCGGGATATAAATCTTTTAAAATATGTAAATAACAAAAAATATAGTGTACAAATGTAAAGTAATATAAGTTTTTAAAAAAGTTGGTGTGTTGGAGGGATATGATTTGAATAAACGATCCTTCTAATGTAGATGCTAGCGTTTACCATTGAGATCATGATCATCTGCTGTGCTGATCTTTTTCCTAATAAATTAGAGCTACACATGTCAACAGATCTATATATGTTTGGATAAAGATGAGTTCAGTAGATATCCAAATTCTTACTGCTGAAACAAATCTTGTTACGTTAATATCAAAATTTTCTTATCATGATATAATTATGTGCAGTCAAGCGATGAAGAGGGAGGAGAAGGAGAGGAAAAGAAGAAGAAAAGGAAGGAGAAGAAGGGTTTGAAAGACAAGTTGAAGGAGAAGGTGTCAGGAGAGAAGAAGCAGGAGATGGACACGTCGGTTCCTGTTGAAGTGATTCACCAGGAGCCAGTACCATCAACACCTGAGGAAAAGAAGGGTTTCATGGAAAAAATCAAAGAGAAACTTCCAGGACAAAGCAAGAAGGCTGAGGAGGTCTCCACAACATCACCACCACCACCACCACCTCCGGCGGAACATGCCACCCCGGTGACGGCGGTTCACGAAGGAGAGGCGGCCAAGGAGAAGAAGGGTATTTTTGAGAAGATCAAAGAGAAACTTCCTGGTTACCACTCCAAGACTGAGGAGGAGAAAGAGAAGGAGAAGGATTAAGATATTAAAGAGAAGAGACATGATTCATCATTCTGCTTTGCATTAAAGTAAATTTGTGATCATGATCAGTGTGTGTTTGTGATTTGTTTTGATTGTTTTTCGTGATTTGTCTATTTGATTGGTTTTTCACTTTTTTATTTTTGGTTTTTATAAACTTAATTACTGCTGTATCTCTACTTATATGTAAAGTAATTAAGTCCCGAGTAATTAAACAGTTTAAATGATTGAAATATCTGTTTACAGTGTATGCTTTTGGTGTGATTCCAACCAGTAATAATGCCATCCAGGACCCCCAACAAAATGCCAACTTTTTCTTTTTACAATAATGATTCGGATAAGTTGATGACATTACACCTTATCACATCTGCTCTAATATAATTAATTAATTAATTTTGATTGCTTTAATTTTTGATTTTGACAAGTTCATTTGGTCAACAGTTGTGATCAAGAATTTTCCAGAAGTCGTCCTGATTGCATTTTTTTTAAATTAAGGCAATACAATAGTAGCACACAATGGATCTTGATCTCATTTTGCTAGAGACATGTTGGACGTATGATGGGCCATGGGCGGTGAGTCTGGTGCCACATCTAGTGGCCCGAAAGAAAGAAAAAAAAAAAAGTTACAAGCTCAAATGTCTATTTAATTTGTAGGATAATGACTTTGTCGAGACTTTATATAATATTCATCTTTCAGTCTTTTTATTATCAGTTCGAACTGACAATAAATATATCAGGACGAAGAATGTGGATCACAGATTATGAAGAAGTTTTAACAAGTGTATACACTTTGAGTCAAAAATCTAGTGGTCTACATTCTTCGTCCTGCTGATAATAGAAAATATGATTCATCTATATCTAGCTCCTTAGTGTTTAAGATATCAAATTATTGGCCCAGTGGTCCTTATTTTCTATAGCATTATAAGATGGTGGACCAAAATTAAAGGTTGTCTGTCAACTCAAATTTCGGCTTGTAATTGAAATTCATGATATCTTTTTAAATGATCTCCTTAATTTAAATATAAATATAATTTCGTGAGAACAATAAATAAATGATGTTTATCCGGTCTGATAATAATACCGTATCATAAATGATGATACAAAATCAGTAGGTCCATTGTCATGTTAAAAAGCACTTGTGGATGATTACACCGCATAGAAAAAGCTATTGCATGACAATGAATATGTCTATGCGCGCGCTGGCACAGGACTTTTTGATCAGCCGATGAAGCATCATAATACAATTGATAATAGACAAGAACGCGCCTTGTCAATGTCCACCAAACGGAGCAACCCAAGAATAGATTCTCTTGTGCCAGCTCAAACCACTCTAGAAATTATACACAAAAACAACCCCAAAACACTTCATTTTGAGACAAATATTTCTAGTATTTAGTGACATCCAATTAAAAGAAGACCCTTTATGTACAAATATGTATGGTTAATTAGATAATTTACCAAGTGTGATTGATTGATTAAAATCAACAAAGCAAAATGATGAAAGAAAAATCACATGATATTCAATCACTTGTTGTTGCTTTTTGTGTTGGTTTTGCTCTACTAATTGGAGATGTTAATGGAGGAGAGTACTTGATTGGAGTGGGAAGTTACGACATGACAGGTCCAGCTGCTGGAGTGAACATGATGGGTTATGCAAATCTTGACCAGAACACTGCAGGAATTCATTTTCGTCTTAGAGCCAGAACTTTCATTGTGGCTGAAGCTGAGAGCTCCCAAGGAGCAAGATTTGCTTTTGTAAATCTTGATGCAGGCATGGCTTCTCAGCTTGTCACCATTAAAGTTCTTGAGAGGCTCAAGTCAAGGTACCGTTAGTACACCCACAATTAAGATGCAAAAATTTCGAATGTCTAAATTTCTAATTATATTATAATCATGCTACTATACAAATTTAGTATAGTTACAGGGTTGGTTATCTGTCATTAGATTTCAAATTGTCATGTAACTATACAGATCCTGTATAGTAACTAAATGTTTATTTTGTTGAGCTTTCTACTGCCTCAAAAGATCTACTAATGTCTATTTGAGTTTTTTTTGAGTTGTTTGATTGGACTTTTTAGATTGTCTATTTTAAATTGTGTAGTGACTAGTAGAGTTTAAATCTCTACTAGGCAAAATCTCATGGGGAGGTGCTTCTCCAAATAGACCTTTTTTTTTAAAAAGTCTACCAACCAAAAAACTATATATATATTTTTAAAAAAACTCTTTTTCTAATAGATCTACTGCAAGTAAATCTTTTACCAATAAAGGTTTTTCAAAAGTTCAACCAAACAAGCTTTAAATCTAGAGTATGTTTGAGAGAGCTTCTCAAGTAGATTTTTTTATAGTAGATCTTTTAGAGGTAGAACTTTTAAATAAAAGTCGTTGGTCGTTTGGTTGTCAATTAAAATAGAGCTTTTTTAATGATAGAATTACCAAAATACTCTAGCAAATATTAAATTATAGGGTTATATTGAAGATTTTAGTGTTATTAAAAAAAAACTCCAAAAGATCTACTTGGAAAAGCTTTAAGTGTCCGTTTGGGGGAGCTCGTCTACTGCCTAAAAGAGCTTATTTAATTAAAAAAGCTCTTTTCAATTTTTTTTGTATTGTTTGGTTGTCATTTAGTAGAACTTTTAGATGATTAAAAAAGTTATTTTACGTCTACTTAGAGAAGCCCAAATTTAAAGTTTTTTCCAAGTAGATCTTTTGGAGTTTTTTTAATAACACTAAAATCTCCAATATAACCCTATAATTTAATATTTACTAAAGTATTTTGGTAATTCTATCATTAAAAAAGCTCTTTTTTAATTGACAACCAAACAACTAATGACTTTCATTTAAAAGTTCTACCTCTAAAAGATCTACTGTAAAAAGATCTACTGTAGATCTCAAATGTGCTCTAAATTTGGGCTTCTTCAAGTAGACGTAAAACAACTTTTTAATCATCTAAAAGCTCTACTGGGTGACAACCAAACGATACAAAAAAAATTGAAAAGAGCTTTTTTAATTCAAAAAACTCTTTTAGCCAGTAGACAAGCTCTCCCAAACGGACACCTATTATATCGAGATTTTACAATACTGAAACGATACCCGTGTTAAATCGATACATGATAAACACTAAATTTATGATGTTATACTTAAAGTTTGTGCATATACAATGAACATTATTTCGATGGAATTTAACTTTTAATAGTGAATTGTCAATTGTGTGATCACGAGACCAACACTTTTATTACTCTTTCTCTATAGCAAAACCCTAATTATATGTGGTTTGATTATAATTTAATGTCTGACACGAACGTTTTCTGTTTTGTAAAAGGTTCGGAAATTTGTACACAGAAGAAAATATAGCAATCAGTGGCATCCACACTCATGCAGGGCCTGGGGGTTATTTGCAGTACTTAATTTACTCTATAACTTCTCTAGGATTTGTCCACCAATCATTTGACGCCATTGTCACCGCAATCGAACAAAGCATTGTTCAGGCTCACAACAGTCTCAAGCCTGGTTCAATTTTCATCAACCAAGGTCAGTAGGTGATCAGTGATCACTATTTTTAAATACTCTTTAATTAAAATTACAATATCAAATGAAAAGCACTAGCTCCGACGACACTGTTGTTGTATAGGTGACGTAGAAAATGCTGGAATAAACAGGAGTCCGAGCGCGTATCTGCTGAATCCACCGGAGGAGAGAGCTCAATATGCAGCTAATGTCGATAAAGAAATGACCCTTTTGAAATTTGTCGATGGAGCAAGCGAGAAGAGCATTGGTGCCTTTAGTTGGTACGCTACGCATGGGACGTCCATGTCCAAAGATAACAAGCTAATCAGTGGAGACAACAAAGGAGCTGCCGCTAGGTTCTTTGAAGACTTGTTCACTTCTTCAACCAAATCTTCCTCCTCCAACGTAATCACCAACTCTTCTACTTCGTCAAGTAAGTATTTATATATTTAGGGAAAATTACACTACGTAACATCTCTCTCTCTCTCTCTCTCTCTCTATATATATATATATATATATTCAAATTTGTACTCATCAGTAACTAATCCCTTAATGTTTAGAAATAGATAACGAAAAAGCGGAGAAAATCAAAGCCACGGGAGGATCAAGATGCGGTAAAACAACCAGCCAAGGTTCCAAAGTGAGGAAGAACGATGGGTCGCTATTTGTAGGAGCTTTTTGCCAATCAAATGTTGGAGATGTGACTCCAAATGTGCTTGGAGCATTTTGCACTGATAGTGGAAAGCCTTGTGACTTCAATCACTCCTCATGCCATGGCAGTGACCTGCTCTGTCTAGGCCGTGGGCCTGGGTACACAAATCTTCACCTGAGTGGATTGTTGGGCTTGGAACTTCAATTATTGGTCTGATCAGACATTTTTTGTTCATTTTAACAGGTACCCAGATGAAATATTGAGCACAAAAATCATAGGAGAGAGGCAGTTTCAAAAGGCTGTTGATCTATTCAAGTCTGCTAATGAGAAACTGAGCGGGAAAATTGATTATCGCCATGTCTATGTAAACTTCACTGACATTGAAGTGGAATTAAATGGAAACAGAGTCAAGACTTGTCCTGCAGGTCTTGGTCCTGGTTTTGCTGCTGGAACTACAGATGGGCCTGGTGTGTTTGGTTTTCAACAAGGTGATACAGAGGTCAGGAATCAACTTTTTTCTTCTTGTTTAATTTCATTTTAAACAAACAAGAAGATGTAAAAAAAAAGTGTAAGATTTTTTTTTTCCTTTTGTTATTTGATGTTTTTAGATCAATAAGTTGTGGAAGAAATTGAGAGATGTGTTGAAAAAGCCAAGCCAATATCAGGTGGACTGCCAAAAACCAAAGGCTATTCTGCTCTCCTCAGGCGAAATGTTCGAACCTTACGCATGGGCGGTATAGGACTCGAAGTCTCACTCTCCATTTCATTTTTGACAATAAAATTTATGTTATTCATTGAAGATTTGATCTAACTATCATATTTGTGAACCAATGTAGCCAGCAATTCTTCCTATTCAAATGCTAAGATTGGGAAAACTGGTCATACTTTCTGTACCAGGAGGTTGGTTTTCTTTCTCATTGAACTTTTTATTGGAAATTCATTAGTCTGTGACCAGCTCTTAACTATTGAAATTGCAGAGTTCACAACAATGGCAGGTCGGCGATTAAGGGAGGCAGTTAAGGAGACACTTATAATTAATGGAAACGGAGAATTTGACGATGACACTCATATTGTAATAGCGGGACTTACAAACACTTACTCACAATACATTACAACTTTCGAAGAATATAAGCATCAGCGATATGAGGTACATACTTATGCAACCTATGAGAACAAGCTAGTAACATAACTCTAGAATTATCAATGGCTCAAATTGGATATGTCAATGCATTTGATTGAACATAAAAGGTCAAATTCTGATTTACGTTTTACGTTGATGCATTCTTAGCTAGTCATGCTAATAGATAGTTACGCGTACAGGCTGCTTCCACGCTCTATGGACCTCATACGTTATCAGCATACATACAAGAATTCAATATCTTGGCAAAATCAATGGCTAAAGGAGAAAAGGTCACAAATGGTCCTTCGCCACCAGATCTTTACGCCGTACAACTCAGTCTTTCGATCAATCCTAGCGGAGACTCGCCTCCCCCGAATATAAAGTTTGGTGATATAAAGCAAGACATCACACAACCAAAAAGTGGTTCATTTGAAAAAGGAGATAGACCAAGTGCTACATTTTGGAGTGCTGACCCAAGATATGATCTATTGACAGAAGGCACGTATGCAGTCGTAGAGATGCTACAAGGGGAGCGTTGGATTCCAGTTTATGATGATGATGATTTTTGCTTGTATTACAAGTGGAAACTGGACAACACTACTTGGAATAGCTTAGCAACCATTGAATGGGAAGTGCCAAAAGATACTATCTCTGGAGTTTACCGACTAAGACATTTTGGATCATCTAAGAAAACGAAGGACGCTCCTAATGAATACTTCACAGGTGCATCTAGTGCATTTACAGTGTCATAGAAGCAATGAGTACACATTTATGTCCTTTAAATAGAAATAAATACAAACGGAGTGCTCAATTTCAAACATATTACTTTAGAAAACTTATGAATTCAGAAGACTGTCATTTATTCGAACGATAAGTTCAGTACATATAGTTGTGGATATTATTAAGACAAATGCTGAAGTAAGAACTGTAATTATTGTGGGAAAAAAAAAAACAGGAAAACAGGAGATAAACTCACTCATTTTTTCATCCATATCACACATCTGAGAGACTTTCCTTCAATAAGTAAATCAAAGGCTTTGTTGATGTCCTCAAACCTCACTTCATGTGTGACAAATTCATCCAGTTGCAGTTCCTGAGAAGAAGCAAATCAATTTAACAAATCAGAACATAAAACCAGCAGACTGATTATTGCCTAACTTATGAAAAGTTTCCTAGAAAAATATTATAAGCTAATTACCATTATTTAAACCGAGAATAACTTACCAATCAGTCTAGGCCAAGGCAAAAAGTATTGGAAAGTAAAGAAAGCCATAGAAATCGTTAAGTTACCTTGTCCATGTAACGTTTCAGGAGAATAGGAATATCAGATTTAGCGTTGAGACCTCCGAACAAGGTTCCCGTCAGGATTTTCCCGCTATTAAGGACCTCAGTTGATCTTAAATTCAACTGTGAAGTTGGCTGATCCACTCCCAACACGATTGTTTTTCCCCAACCCTGAAGCCACAGGATGAGTTAGATTTTTCTATGATGTAATCAATCTAGCATATCTCTATTTGATATATTTATCTTGATCATCTTTCACTGTGTGTGTATATGCTTAAGAGAGGGACTCAGGGAGGGGGAGAGAGAGAGAGAGAGACCTTTCTGCAGCTAGCATATGCTTCATGCACCACAGATGCAAAACCAACACATTCAAAGCAGTAGTCTGCACCCCCATTGGTCATCTCAATGATCACCTGGCTCACAGGTTTATCGCCACAGTTTTTAGAATTGATAAAATCTGTGACTCCGAACTTTTTTCCTGCACGGATGAGAATGAAATATTAACCGGAAACCATTGAATTTGCAGCTGTCTTTAACCATTAAATTGAAGTTTTGAACAATTGATTTCATAAGAATCTGCAAATAAGAGCAAGTTTCCAATGATGTGTAATAAAACATGTTTACTTGTATAAGAAACTAACTCATTAATTTTGCTCACCAACTTCAAATTTCTCCAGATTCACATCAACACCTATGATTCTAGCAGCACCACATAGTCTTGCTCCCTCTGCAACCTACATACCAAAGAGCTCAATTCAGCAGATTATCGTAGACAAATGTTAGATATGAGGAGTAATATAACACCAAACAAAATCTACAAGAACATACAGCTAATCCAATTGATCCCAGCCCAAAAATGGCAACGGTTGATCCAGCCTCCACCTCTGCTTTTTTCCAAGCAGCACCGACCCCTATAAAACCAAATCGCAGTCAAGTTTGAATCATGTATGCACCGTTGTACAACGCCAATGCAAGCTTCGAATCACATAGTTTGTAATATTATTACAGATGTGGAGATCAGTCCACATTTATACCAGGCCAAATCCAAATTGATCTAAATGTGGACATCAGTCCACAGTCAGAACAAAAATCAAACCTGAAGTGACATGTTCAAACACAAACAAACAATCAAAGGCAAGCAATTAAGCACCTGTGGACACTCCACAGCTCAGGAGGCATGCCCTATTTGGAGGAACCGCCGGATCATCAACTTTCACTAGATTAGCTATGTCCACCACAGTGTATTCACTGAAACTCGAAATGAAAAGAAAATGGTGTACAGTTTCTCCTTTAAGGTCTTTGAATCTACTTGTCTCGTATCTTTGCATCCATGGAGAGACCTTGAAGGGGTGTTTTGAACATAAGTTGCTCTTCTTTGATTTGCAATCCACACATTCCTCACAGTCTGCAAGGAATACTGGGATTACTGTATCTCCTTCACTTACCTGAGTCACATTCTCACCCACGCTCTCCACAACCCTGCAACAGAATTATATGTCAATTGGTTGGAACATATATATATATATATATACACACTTCAGATGAGCTCTCAGAATTTCATGTATAAACAAAACCAGATAGTTACATGAATATTTAGAAAAGATTGATTTTATTAATCAAATTTAATTACAAAACTATACTTAAGTCAGTCAGTAACGGAGAGAGATGAAATTTTGTCCATACATTTTCCTCTACTGTTTGGTGATTCTTTTTTATTTATTTTTTTATTAACATGCAACAGGATAATAACTTTTAGTATTTATCAGAGAAATTTCAGGGGCCAGCATTTTACTTATATGCATACCAAATGATTCTGTTCTACATCATAGGGCCAATTTATTTCAGAATTAAAATTTTAAAATCTGCACATATACACCCAAGCCATTAACATTACACCATGTGAATGTGAATCTTTCTTGTGATAGTTACTCGTGCCACATGGTATGATGCTGACATATTTATTAATCAGATCTAACCAATTGATATTTTATCAGTCTCCCTATGTCATTTTACAACAACAACGGTCCGAATCCGTAACGTTGACCAAAATCAAAAACTGGAAACGAAGACGAAAATAACAGTCTTACCCGACAGCCTCATGACCGAGAATTTTCGGAAATACAGATGGTAAATCCTGGACGCCAAAAAAGGTTAAGTCACGAACAATTACGATAAGAATCTAAAACACTAAAGACAATAATGTGAAAAAAAAGGTATATACATAATACATATATACCTTCATTTTCCAGAAAACTATATCGCTGTGACAGAGACTTGTGCAGATAATCCGAATCCGAGCTTCGTGCGGTTGTGGTGGGTCCACCGTGATCTCTTCGATCACTAGAGGCTCCCCTGCCGCTCGAGCAATCGCAGCTGCACTTTTCAAATAAAAAAATTAGAAAAAGAAACTCAAAAATTCAAAACGTCATCCGAATTCAACTAATGCTTTGTATATATATATTTCATGAGTTGCATAGTTGGTTTGAAGAGCTGTGTACCTCTGCATCGAATCGGCTTTCCTGCGGTTGTATCCATACAGTGAGTCAAGTAAATAACAAATAACGGACTAAGATTCTGGTGTTCTTTGTGTGGTGGAGAGTGAAATGAAGAGATAAACAGAGCCTCCGAATTTATGACTTATGAGATAAGACTCGTAGAGCAAAAGTCGACGGGAGCTCTTTTCAGTTACTATTATTTATTAAAAATATTAAAAAAATCATATGTAAATTATGATTCCTTTCATTGAATAACAAACTTTATTACTTATATATATATATATTTGTAAATTACTTTTATAAACAGTTATTAAATTAAATAGGAATGTCATCGAATTCTTGTGCATGCATCAGGAGAAAAACTAATGTGGGTCGGTCTCACCGTAAGTCCAATGAAATTAAACCATATTAACGTACTTTGCATTGGAAACATAAACACTTTCATATGTGACTCAATTTCATTGAATCGGGCTCACCTTGTGTTGGTGAGACTGTCCACACAAGTTTTTCTCTTGCAACAGTTATGCTGTTGGATACTTTCACACCAAGGGTTCAGCTATCGTACATAGGGGTGGGCGTTTAATGGATCGGTTCACTTTTCAAGTGAACCGATAAAAAACCGATAATATCCGGTTTTTGAAAAAGTGAACCGATCCGATAAAATTGAAAAGTGTGAACCGATCAAAAACCGATTGAACCGGTTCGGTTCGGTTCGGTTTTTTTGGTTTTGGGTCTAGTTGGCCAAATTATTGGACTTTAATTTTTAAAATTTGCCATGGTTAGAAAATTTGAAAAAACACAAAATTTTGAAAGATTGTGGTACATTTTGTTACAGAGATATTTTCATTGTGATAAGAAAGAATTCTCGAACTAGTTTAACTGAAAGCACTAGGAAATTTCCATATGTTTATCAATATTTTTTCCTTTTTGGCTAGGAAGTAATGTTATAGATGTATGATTATAGGTGTGGTCAGTGCGTGTGTGTGTGTGTGTGTATATACATTTTGTGTGTTCAGTTTGTTTCACTTGCTGCTATTAGTTTTAATTTCAAAGCAATTTAGGCTATTTCCAAGCTTTTTTTATTGTATTAAATCATTTTAATAGTTGTGTGAAATCACTTAACATGGCAGAATTTTAAGCATATTATGAAGCAGTTACAGGGGGCTATTATCATTTTATAAATTTTATAAAACATATACAATCTGACATTTCATCAATTTTATAAAGGCAACACCCAAAAAAAAAAAAGGCAAAGAGGCGGTAGATACTGATAGAGTGATAGGATTCGTAAAAATGTAGGTATTTTTTATTATATATACCGGTTTTCGGTTCGGTTCACCAGTTTGAACCCTTGAACCAGAAACCGAACCGGAATATCCGGTTTTTTAAAAAACGAACCGAACCGAACCAATGAACAATAAAAAACCGGAAAAAAAACCGATTGGATCAGTTCGGTTCACCGGTTCGGTTCGGTTCATTGGTTTTTTGCCCACCCCTAATCGTACATAATTGTATGGTTGATGAGTTAATTTCTACTCTTTAGATTTTAATCAAATGGTGTATAAAAATTAAGAATTTTAAAATTAAAACATAAAGTAAATCTCTCTCACATAACTACCTATATTAAGAATACATTTCCTTGAATTGTAGGCTTGTAGCTGAACCTTACCCTCAAACAAAATGGAACTAATTGCACAAACGTCCCCTAAATTTAGACATAATTGCAAACATATGGAACTTTTACCCATAATTGCATAAACGTCCCCTGCAGTTAGTTGACTTTTGTTAACTTTAACCGTTTATGATAATTTTAACCCACAATGACTAAAGTGCTCCTATTTACCTATTTTCTTATTTAAATTAATGATTAAAAAATGAAACAGAAAAGACAAATAAAAAAAGAAAAAAAAAACAAAATCAATTATTTTTTTTTCTTTCATTTTCTCAACCCCCAAACACAATCCAAAAATAAACTTAACAAATAAAAGTCAAAACTCAATCCCAAACAACAATAAAAAATCAAATCCACAAATAAAAACCTAAATCCATCAATTCCACAACCAGTTAACAACATCCATTTAAAATAAAAAATAAAAATAAATAAAAAAAAATAGAACTTCAATGGTGGATTTTTAACTTTCTAGGTTGAAGTTCTAATTATATTTTCTTAAAATGGATGTGGTTAACTGGTTGTTGAAGTTCATTTTTTAATTATTATTTTAAATAATAAAATAGATAAATAGGGGCCCTTTAGTCATTGTGGGTTAAAATTATGATCAACGGTTAGAGTTAACGGAAGTCAACTAACTATAGGGGACGTTTTTATAATTATGGGTAACAGTTCCATATGCATGCAATTATGCCTAAACTTAGGGGACGTTTGTGCAATTAGTCCAGCAAAATAAATAAACAGTTGCCTTGCAATTAGGTGGAATCTTGTGCGGTCACAGCCTTGATGGCATTAATTTGTCTGTATTATTTTCTTGTCAGTGTGTCATTGCTACAAATTTCAAGATTGATGAAAAATTCGCATCGTTATTTATTGATTCTTGTGATCTTCGTCAGATTATATAATCACTAGGTTTTTTTTTTTTTTTTTTTTTTTTTTCGGGAATTTACAACAACTTGGGAATAATGGCTAAGAAGAGACAAATAATATATAAATATATATATACACACAAAGGCGTTGAACCGTGATGGTGGAAGCTCACTAGGGAGAGTCCAACAATATTGGCAAGTTATCTTGATTTGTAAATATTTTAATGGATTTTAGGAGAAATTGCCGAAATTGTCTCTTCAAACAAGTGATAATTGGACACGCCGGCGTGACCGACAACCGATTGGTTGGATTATTAGTCAACTTATTTGGTAACGTAATGTAAAGAAAATCTAGTGATTTTATATAATAAATTGTATCGAAATTATTATGAATATTGAATAATATTGTATTGAATTTAATTATAAAATATAGGTTAAAGTTGAGATAATTTAATAGTAAATGTGTGGCTGTACGATGTATGGTAAATGCTACGTATTCAACCCTATGATTTTTAAATTGTCGCACTGTAAAGTTATATTGTAAAAAAAAAAAATGTACAAACATGAATCAATAACCCAGGTTTTGGACCCATGGATAAAAATTATAGAGCTTGATTTTATATTAAGTGCATTAATAATAAAATAAATAAATAATATAAAATAATAATGATATATTATATAATAAATATAAATTAGCTAAATCAACATTTTATCAAACTAAATCGATATTTTGCTATACGATAGGGATGTAATTGATTGATGATATTAAAATATATAAATTTTATATAATTAGGGAAGGATCTCTCCGGTTGTAATCTAATTACTTGTAAGAAAATTTGTTCAATATTTTCTTTTCACTATTGCAAGCAAATGTCTTACACTCTTTAAAAACGAAGAAAAAACTAGAAAAAACACGACCGTGAGAGGCAAGTACTTATACACCTAACTAACTCCTAATTAGCGTGTTTAATTATTTTAATCCAAAATGTACTGAAGTTTCGATTGCGATTAGCAACAGGTGTGGTTAGGTTAAGGGTCATTGTTTAGATTATTAGATTATAATCAGAAAAATGTTCAAGGTATGGTATTGGACTTCTTATTAAGAATTTAATTAATATCATATATAGACCAAGTGACACATTTTGGAGTGCTGACCCAAGATATGATCTATTGACAGAAGGACACTCCTAAATCCTAATGAATACTTCACAGCTGCGTCTAGTGCATTTACTGTGTCTTAGAGACAATGAGAACCCATTTATGTTCTTGAAAATAGAAATAAATATGAACGAGTGATCAATGTCAAATATGTAACTTTAGAAAACTTATGAATCTAAAAGACTATTATTTATTTGAACAATAAGTTCAGTACACATAGTCGTGGATATTATTAAGACAGATGCTGAAGTAAGAACTATAATTATTGTGGGAAAAAAAAAACAGGAAAACTGGAGACAAACTCACTCATTTGTTCATCCATATCACACATCTGAGAGACTTTCCTTCAATAAGTAAATCAAAGGCTTTGTTGATGTCTTCAAACCTCACTTCATGTGTGACAAATTCATCCAGTTGCAGTTCCTGAGAAGAAGCAAATCAATTTAACAAATCAGAACATAAAACCAGCAGACTGATTATTGCCTAACTTATGAAAAGTTTCCTAGAAAAATATTATAAGCTAATTACCATTATTTAAACCGAGAATAACTTACCAATCAGTCTAGGCCAAGGCAAAAAGTATTGGAAAGTAAAGAAAGCCATAGAAATCGTTAAGTTACCTTGTCCATGTAACGTTTCAGGAGAATAGGAATATCAGATTTAGCATTGAGACCTCCGAACAAGGTTCCCGTCAGGATTTTCCCGCTATTAAGGACCTCAATTGATCTTAAATTCAACTGTGAAGTTGGCTGATCCACTCCCAACACGATTGTTTTTCCCCAACCCTGAAGCCACAGGATGAGTTAGATTTTTCTATGATGTAATCAATCTAGCGTATCTCTATTCGATATATTTATCTTGATCATCTTTCACTGTGTATGTATATGCTTAAGAGAGGGACTCGGAGAGGGGGAGAGAGAGAGAGAGACCTTTCTGCAGCTAGCATATGCTTCATGCACCACAGATGCAAAACCAACACATTCAAAGCAGTAGTCTGCACCCCCATTGGTCATCTCAATGATCACCTGGCTCACAGGTTTATCGCCGCAGTTTTTAGAATTGATAAAATCTGTGACTCCAAACTTTTTTCCTGGATGGATGATAATGAAATATTAACCGGAAACCATTGAAATTGCAGCTGTCTTTAACCATTAAATTGAAGTTTTGAACAATTGATTTCATAAGAATCTGCAAATAAGAGCAAGTTTCCAATGATGTGTAATAAAACATGTTTACTTGTATAAGAAACTAACTCATTAATTTTGCTCACCAACTTCAAATTTCTCCAGATTCACATCAACACCTATGATTCTAGCAGCACCACATAGTCTTGCTCCCTCTGCAACCTACATACCAAAGAGCTCAATTCAGCAGAGTATCGTAGACAAATGTTAGATATGAGGAGTAATATAACACCAAACAAAATCTACAAGAACATACAGCTAATCCAATTGATCCCAGCCCAAAAATGGCAACGGTTGATCCAGCCTCCACCTCTGCTTTTTTCCAAGCAGCACCGACCCCTATAAAACCAAATCGTAGTCAAGTTGGAATCATGTATGCATCGTTGGACAACGCCAATGCAAGCTTCGAATCACATAATTTGTAATATTATTACAAATGTGGAGATCAGTCCACATTTATACCAGGCCAAATCCAAATTGATCTAAATGTGGACATCAGTCCACAGTCAGAACAAAAATCAAACCTGAAGTGACATGTTCAAACACAAACAAACAATCAAAGGTGAGCAATTAAGCACCTGTGGACACTCCACAGCTCAGGAGACATGCCCTATTCGGAGGAACCGCTGGATCATCAACTTTCACTAGATTAGCTATGTCCACCACAGTGTATTCACTGAAACTCGAAATGAAAAGAAAATGGTGTACAGTTTCTCCTTTAAGGTCTTTGAATCTACTTGTCTCGTATCTTTGCATCCATGGAGAGACCTTGAAGGGGTGTTTTGAACATAAGTTGCTCTTCTTTGATTTGCAATCCACACATTCCTCACAGTCTGCAAGGAATACTGGGATTACTGTATCTCCTTCACTTACCTGAGTCACATTCTCACCCACACTTTCCACAACCCTGCAACAGAATTATGTCAATTGATTGGAACATATATATAAATATATATATATGCACTTCAGATGAGCTCTCAGAATTTCATGTATAAACATAACCAGATAGTTACATAAATATTTAGGAAAGATTGATTTTATTAATCAAATTTAATTACAAAACTACACTTAAGTCAGTAACAGAGAGAGATGAAATTGTGTCCATACATTTTCCTCTACTGTTTAATGATTTTTTTTATTTTTTTTATTTTTTTATTTTTTTATTAACATGCAACAGGATAATAACTTTTACTATTTATCAGATAAATTTCAGGGCCAGCATTTTCTAATATGCATACCAAATGATTCTGTTCTACATCATAGGGCCTATTTATTTCAGAATTATAATTTTAAAATCTGTTGACCCGTATACATCTGGACATATACACCCAAGCCATTAACATTACACCATGTGAATGTGAATCTATCACACCATGTTACTCATGCCACATGGTATGATGTTGACATATTTATTAATCAAATCAAAACAATTGATATTTTATCAGTCTCCCTATGTCATTTTACAACAACGATGGTCCGAATCCGTAACGTTGACCAAAATCAAAAACTGGAAACAAAGATGAAAATAAGTCTTACCCGACAGCCTCATGACCGAGAATTTTCGGAAATACAGATGGTAAATCCTGGACGCCAAAAAAGGATAAGTCACGAACAGTTACGATAAGAATCCAAAACACTGAAGACACTAATGTGAAAAAAAGTTGGAACATATATACATATATACCTTCATTTTCCAGAAAACTATATCGCTGTGACAGAGACTTGTGCAGATAATCCGAATCCGAGCTTCATGCGGTTGTGGCGGGTCCACCGTGATCTCTTCGATCACCAGAGGCTCCCCTGCCGCTCGAGCAATCGCAGCTGCACTTTTCAAATAAAAAAATTAGAAAAAAAAAACTCAAAAATTCAAAACGTCATCCGAATTCAACTAATGCTTTGTATATATATATTTCATGAGTTGCATAGTAGGTTTGAAGAGCTGTGTACCTCTGCATCGAATCGGCTTTCCTGCGGTTGTATCCATACAGTGAGTCAAGTAAATAACAAATAACGGACTAAGATTCTGGTGTTCTTTGTGTGACGGTGTTTGTTGGTGGAGAGTGAAATGAAGAGAGAAACAGAGCCTCCGAATTTATAACATAAAGAGACTCGTAGAGCAAAAGTCAACGGGAGCTCTTTTCAGTAGTTATTATTTAAACAATTTAATAATATTATTATATTATTATCCCCGTTTTTGAAACTCTTATTAAAGAACAAAATTGAATATAAAGTAAAAAAAAATCATATGTAAATTATGATTCCTTTCATTGAATCACAAACTTTATTACATATATATATATATATATATTTGTAAATTACTTTTATAAACAGTTATTAAATTAAATAGGAATGTCATCGAATTCTTGTGCATGCATCAGGAGAAAAACTTATGTGGGCTGGTCTCATCGTCACACGGTGAGACTGTCCAATGAAATTAAACCACATTAACGTATTTTGCATTGGAAACATAAACACTTTCATATGTGACTCAATTTCATTGAATCGGGCTCACCATGTGTTGGTGAGACTGTCCACACAAGTTTTTCTCATGCAACAGTTATGCTGTTGGATACTTTCACACCAAGGGTTCAGCTATCGGACATGATTTTATGGTTGATGAGTTAATTTCTACTCTTTAGATTTTAATCAAATGGTGTATAAAAATTAAGAATTTTAAAATTAAAACAGAAAGTAAATCTCTCATATATAACTACCTATATTAAGAATACATTTCCTTGTATTGTAGGCTTGTAGCTGAACCTTACCGTCAAACAAAATGGAACTAAGGGTGCGTTTGGTATGCGGGACGGGACGGGACAGGACGGGACAACTTTCTCTTGTCCCGTGTTTGGCGTGCTATTAGCATGGGACGGGACGGGACAAGGTGGGACAAAAAACCCAAAAATTTGTCCCACCCAAATAGGTCGGCCAGACTTGTCCCATGCATGGGACAAGTCTGGAAAAGACATTTTTGCCCTTGATATTTTCAAAAAATACAAATCTCTTCCTCTCCCTCATCGAATCCCTCTCTCTGAATCCCATCTCTCTCTCTCTCCTTCATACATGCTCTGCAACTACTCATATAATGTATCAAAGATTCAAAGCATTCCACACAACAACAAAAAAAAATTAATTAAATATATTTACTCATTACATCCCACAAAAAATTCTCATATATTTCTTCGTCGAAATCCAAGTATTTCCACACAAATTTCACAAACTTGACAAGACAAATCTCATTGTCCCAGAACACTGAAACTGTTGTTGTGAGTCATCTGGGATTGATTCAGATGGGTCTTTGAACCAGTGAAAGAAAACCAAATTCAGAGAAGGGGTGGCCGCCGTCGACAAGATCAGCGCCGATCGAGTGGGTATTGTTTTCTGGTGTTGATCCATAACACTATCGAATTTGTTGGTGTGGTTTTCAGAGATTTGGGGGTAAGAAGATGAATAGATCTTTGAAATTAATTAATTTATTTTGTGTTTGGTAACCAAGAAAACGAAAGAAAGTATAGAAGAAAATGAAAAAAAAAAAAAAAGGAGATCAAGTGCGAGAGAGAGAGATGGACGAGTAATCATCTCTGGAAATGCCCAAAAGGAAATACTGATGAACCAAGGCATTTTTTGGGGGAAGATTTGTAGTTTCATCTGTCTTTTTTTTTTTTTTTTTTTTTTTTTTTTGACAGTTGTAAACATAAGAAAAGCTGCGAGAAAAGCATAGAAACAACAAAGTGACAAACCCATAGAAGTGACAAAACACAAGACAAGCAGCAAATAAAAATTACAAATCCCATTTAATTTTGGGCATTTTTTTTTTCAGATCTTTGGGTCATTTTTTTTCCAGATCTTTTAATAATTTTTTTTTCCAGATCTTTTGATTTTTGAGCAATTTTTTTCCAGATTTTTTGAGCAATTTTTTCCATATCTTAAAGCATTTTGTTCCAGATTTTCTTCAAAATTAATAAAATTGTTATAAACATTAGATAGGATAAGAGGGGTACTTTGGTCATTTGATCCTCTTGTCCCGTCCTGTCCCAGTCATACCAAACGCATAATAGCACAGTTACCAGTCCTGTCCCAAGCCTTCCAAACACAATATGGAACAACCTGTCCTGTCCCGTCCCGTCCTGTCCCGTCCCATCTTGTCCTGTCCCATGTCCGTGCCAAACGCACCCTAATTGCACAAACGTCCCCTAAATTTAGACATAATTGCAAACATATGGAACTTTTACCCATAATTGCATAAACATCCCCTGCTGTTAGTTGACTTCTGTTAACTTTAACCGTTAACAATAATTTTAACCCACAATGACTAAAATGCTCCTATTTACCTATTTTATTATTTAAATTAATGATTAAAAAACGAAACATAAAAGACAAATAAAAAAAGAAAAAAAAAAAACAAAATCAATTATTTTTTTTTTCTTTTATTTTCTCAACCTCCAAACACAATCCAAAAATAAACTTAACAAACAAAAGTCAAAACTCAATCCCAAACAACAACCAAAAATTAAATCCACAAATAAAAACTCAAATCCATCAATTCCACAACCAGTTAACAACATCCATTTAAAAAAAAATTTAAAAAAATTTAAAAAAATTAGAACTTCAATGGTGGATTTTTAACTTTCTAGGTTGAAGTTCTAATTATATTTTCTTAAAATGGATGTGGTTAACTGGTTGTTGAAGTTTATTTTTTAATTATTATTTTAAATAATAAAATAGATAAATAGGGGCCCTTTAGTCATTGTGGGTTAAAATTGTGGTCAACGGTTAGAGTTAACGGAAGTCAACTAACTGTAGGGGACGTTTTTACAATTATGGGTAATAGTTCCATATGCATGCAATTATGCCTAAACTTAGGGAAGTTTGTGCAATTAGTCCAGCAAAATAAATATAAAACAGTTGCCTTGCAATTAGGTGGAATCTTGTGCGGTCACAGCTCTTGCTGGCATTAATTTGTCTGTATTATTTTTTTTTTTTATTATTATTATTTTTTTGTCATAAAAGCCACCCATAGCCAAAGCCAAGGGCAGCAGAAACAGAGAACACACATTACAACGGCAAATCAGCCTGGACCACAGCAACAGCACAGCAAGGAAACTCTTCAAGCCAGAAAAAATCAACAACATTCTTTAGCGCCTGCTTAGCAAGCACATGGGGTGTCATTGCTACAAATTTCAAGATTGATGAAACATTCGCATCGTTATTTATTGGTTCTTGTGATCTTCGTCAGATTATTTTTTTATTTTATTTTATTTTATTTTTTTTGAATTTACAACAACTTGGGAATAATGGCTAAGAAGAGACAAATAATATATAAATATATATATACACACACACTAAGGCGTTGAACCGTGGTGGTGGAAACTCACTAAGGTGAGTCCAACCACATTGGCTAGTTATCTTGATTTGTAAATATTTTAAGATTTAATGGATTTTAGGAGAAATTGTCGAAATTGTCTCTTCAAACAAGTGATAATTGGACATGCCGGCGTGACCGACAGCCGATTGGTTGGATTGTTAGTCAACTTATTTGGTAACGCAAGGTAAGGAAAATCTAGTGATTTTATATAATAAATTAATAATATGTTATGGATACCAAATTGTATCGAAATTATTATGAATATTGAATAATATTGTATTGAATTTAATTATAAAAATATAGGTTAAAGTTGAGATAATTTAATAGTAAATGTGTGGCTGTACGATGTACGGTAAATGTTACGTATTCAACCCAATGATTTTTAAATCGTTGCACTGTAAAGTTATATTGTAAAAAAAAAAATGTACAAACATGAATCAATAACCCAGGTTTTGGACTCATGGATAAAAATTATAGAGCTTGATTTTATATTAAGTGCATTAATAATAAAATAAATAAATAATATAAAAATAATGTATTTATATATAAATTAGCTAAATCAGGATTTTATCAAAGTAAATCGATATTTTGCTATACGACAGGGATGTAATTGATTGATGATATTAAAATATATAAATTTTATATAATTAGGGAGTAAGGATCTCTCTGGTTGTTTTTTCTCCTAATCTTCTCATAATCTAATTACTTGTAAGAAAATTTGTTCAATATTTTCTTTTCACTATTGCAAGCAAATGTTTTACACTCTTTAAAAACGAAGAAAAAACTAGAAAAAACACGACCGTGAGAGGCAAGTACTGATACACCTAACTAGCTCCTAATTAGCGTGTTTAATTATTTTAATCCAAAATGTACTGAAGTTTCGATTGCAATTTGCAACAGGTGTGGTTAGGTTAAGGTTCATTGTTTAGATTATTTGATTATAATCAGAAAAATGTTCAAGGTATGGTATTGGACTTCTTATTAAGAATTTAATTAATATAATGGATATATAGACCAAGTGCCACATTTTGGAGTGCTGACCCAAGATATGATCTATAGACAGAAGGACACTCCTAATGAATACTTCACAGCTGCATCTTGTGCATTTACTGTGTCTTAGAGGCAATGAGTACCCATTTATGTTCTTGAAAATAGAAATAAATATGAACGAGTGATCAATATCAAACATGTAATTTTAGAAAACTTGTGAATCCAGAAGACTGTCATTTATTTGAATGATAAGTTTAGTACACATAGTCGTGGATATTATTAAGACAGATGTTGAAGTATGAACTGTAACTATTGTGGGAAAAAAAACAAGAAAACAGGAGACAAATTCTCTCATTTGTTCATCCATATCACACATCTGAGAGACTTTCCTTCAATAAGTAAATCAAAGGCTTTGTTGATGTCTTCAAACCTCACTTCATGTGTGACAAATTCATCCAGTTGCAGTTTAGAAGCAAATCAATTGAACATATCAGAACATTAAACCAGCAGACTGATTATTGCCTAACATATGAAAAGTTTCCTAGAAAAATATTATAAGCTAATTACCATTATTTAAACAGAGAATAGCTCACCAATCAGTCTAGGCCAAGGCAAAAAGTATTGGAAAGTAAAGAAAGCCATAGAAATTGTTAAGTTACCTTGTCCATGTAACGTTTCAGGAGAATAGGAATATCAGATTTAGCGTTGAGACCTCCGAACAAGGCTCCCGTCAGGATTTTCCCGCTATTAAGGACCTCAATTGATCTTAGATTCAACTGTGAAGTTGGCTAATCCACTCCCAACACGATTGTTTTTCCCCAACCCTGAAGCCACATGATGAGTTAGATTTTTCTATGATGTAATCAATCTAACGTATCTCTGTTCGATATCTTTATCTTGATCATCTTTCACCGTGTGTGTATATGCTTAAGAGAGGGACTCAGGGAGAGAGAGAGAGAGAGACCTTTCTGCAGCTAGCATATGCTTCATGCACCACAGATGCAAAACCAACACATTCAAAGCAGTAGTCTGCACCCCCATTGGTCATCTCAATGATCACCTGGCTCACAGGTTTATCACCACAGTTTTTAGAATTGATAAAATCCGTGACTCCAAACTTTTTTCCTGTACGGATGATAATGAAATATTAACCGGAAACCATTGAAATTGCAGCTGTATTTAAACCATTAAATTGAAATTTTGAACAATTGATTTCATAAGAATCTGATAATAAGAGCAATTTTCCAATGATGTGTAATAAAACATGTTTACTTGTATAAGAAACAAACTCAATAATTTTGCTCACCAACTTCAAATTTCTCCGGATTCACATCAACGCCTATGATTCTAGCAGCACCACATAGTCTTGCTCCCTCTGCAACCTACATACCAAAGAGCTCAATTCAGCAGAGTATGGTAGACAAATGTTCGATATTAGGAGTAATATATAACACTGAACAAAATCTGCAAGAACATACAGCTAATCCAATTGTCCCCAGCCCAAAAATGGCAACCGTTGATCCAGCCTCCACCTTTGCCTTTTTCCAAGCAGCGCCGACCCCTATAAAACCAAATCTCAGTCAGGTTGGAATCCTGTAGGCTGTATGCATCGTTGTACAATGTCAATGCAAGCTTCGAATCACATAGTTTGTAATATTATTACAAATGTGGAGATAGTCCACATTTATACCAGACCAAATCCAAATTGATCTAAATGTGGACATCAGTCCACAGTCAGAACAAAAATCAAACCTGAAGTGACATGTTCAAACACAAACAAACAATCAAAGGTGAGCAATTAAGCACCTGTGGACACTCCACAGCTCAGGAGACATGCCCTATTCGGAGGAACAGCCGGATCATCAACTTTCACTAGATTAGCTATGTCCACCACACTATACTCACTGAAACTCGAAACGAAAAGACAATGGTGTACAGTTTCTCCTTTAAGGTCTTTGAATCTACTTGTCTTGTATCTTTGCATCCATGGAGAGACCTTGAAGGGGTGATTTGAACATAAGTTGCTCTTCTTTGATTTGCAATCCACACATTCCTCACAGTCTGCCAGGAATACTGGGATTACTGTATCTCCTTCACTTACTTGAGTCACATTCTCACCCACACTCTCCACAACCCTGAAACAGAATTATATCAATTGGTTGGATCATTTATATATATATATATACTTCAGATGAGCTCTTAGAATTTCATGTATAAATTAACAAAACCAGATAGTTACATAAATATTTAGAAAAGATTGATTTTACTAATCAAATTTAATTACAAAACTACACTTAAGTCAGTAACAGAGAGAGATGAAATTGTGTCCATACATTTTCCTCTGCTGTTTGGTGAATTTTTTTTGTTATTAACATGCAACAGGATAAAAACTTTTACTATATTTATCAGAGAAATTTCAGGGGCCGGCATTTACTTATATGCATATCAAATGATTCTGTTCTACATCATAGGGCCAATTTATTTCAGAATTCAAACTTTAAAGTCAGTTGACTCCTAGTCCTTGACATATACACCTAGTGCTGTCAATTTGGGCCGGGGCCTGGCTCGTTAAGGCACGCCAAGGAGATGGGTCGTGCCAGCCCAAGCAAGGTATGAGGGGCTGCACCGTGCGGGGCCGAGCTTGCCAGCATGGCACAACCCGCCTGCTTCGCGTGCCTTAACCAACTGGCAGCCCCGTACCGGCATGGCAGGCCGACTGTTGGTCCACCGTTTTTTACCGTTGCACCTTCTTTTTTTTTTTCAATATGGTCGTTTGGCACCAATTTGTTTTAAAAAAAAAAAAAAAAAAAATCAAATCCCACCTAATTAAATAATTGATATTTTATTAGTCTCCCTATGTCATCTTACAACGGCGGTCCGAATCTGTAACTTTGACCAAAATCAAAAACCGGAGATGAAGACTAAAATAACAGTCTTACCCGACAGCCTCATGACCGAGAATTTTCGGAAATACAGATGATAAATCCTGGACGCCAAAAAGGATAAGTCACGGACAATTACGATAAGAAATTAAGAATATCCAAAACATTAAAGACAATAATGTGAAAAAAGGTAGGAACATATATACATATATATTAATTTATATATATAATATATATATGTATACCTTCATTTTCCAGATAACTATATCGCTGTGACAGAGACTTGTGCAGATAATCCGAATCCGAGCTTCATGCGGTTGTGGCGGGTCCACCGTGATCTCTTCAATCTGCAGAGGCTCCCCTGCCGCTCGAGCAATTGCAGCTGCATTTTTCAAATAAATAAATAAATAAAAACTCAAACAAAAAAAAAAAGTAATCCGAATTCAACTAATGCTTTGAATATATATATTTCATGAGTTACAGAGTTGGTTCGAAGAGCTGTGTACCTCTGCATCGAATCGGCTTTCCTGCGGTTGTATCCATACAGTGAGTCAAGTAAATAACAAATAACGGACTAAGATTCTGGTGTTCTTGGTGTGACGGTGTTTGTTGGTGGAGAGTGAAATGAAGAGAGAAACAGAGCCTCCGAATTTATAAGATAAAGAGACTCGTAGACCAAAAGTCGACGTGAGCTCTTTTCAGTTATTATTATTATTATTATATTATTATATTATTATATTTTTGAAACTCTTATTAAAGAACAAAATTGAATATAAAGTAAAAAAAAAAAAAAAAATCATATGTAAATTATGATTCCTTTCATTGAATCACAAACTTTATTATATATATATATATATATATATATATATATATATATTTGTAAATTACTTTTATAAACAGTTATTAAATTAAATAGGAATGTCATTGAATTCTTATACATGCATAAGGAGAAAAACTTATGTGAGCCGGTCTCACATTCACACGGTGAGACCGTCCAATGAAATTAAACCACATTATCTTACTTTGCATTGGAAACATAAACACTTTCATATGTGACTTAATTTCATTGAATCGGGCGCACCATGTGTCGGTGAGACCGTCCACACAAGTTTTTCTCATGTAACAGATATGCTATTGGAAACTTTCACACCAAGGGTCCAGTTATTGTACATGATTGTATGGTTGATGAGTTAATTTCTACTCTTTAAATTTTAATCAAATGGTGTATAAAAATTAAGAATTTTAAAATTAAAACAGAAAGTAACTAAATCTCTCTAACATAACTACCTATTAACAATACATTTCCTTGTATTGTAGGCTTGTAGCTGAACTTTACCCTCAAACAAAATAAATAAAAAACAGTTACCTTGTTTAGGTGGAATCTTGTGCGGTCACAGCTCTTGATGGCATTAATTTCTATGTATTATTTTCTTGTCAGTGTGTCATTGCAACAAATTTCAAGATTGATGAAAAATTCGCATCGTTATTTATTGGTTCTTGTGATCTTCGTCAGATTATATAATCACTAGTTATCTTGATTTGTAAATATTTTTGTAGATTTTAGGAGAAACTGCCGAAATTATCTCTTCTGACAAGGGATAATTGGAAACGCCGGCGTGACCGACCGCCGATTGATTGGATTGTTGTTAGTCAACTTATTTGATAACGTAAGGTAAGGAAAATCTAGTGATTTTATATAATAAATTAATAATATGTTATGGATACCAAATTGTATCAAAATTATTATGAATATTGAATAATATTGGAATGTATTTAATTATAAAAATATAGGTTAAAGTTAAGATAATTTAATAGTAAATGTGTGGCTGTACGGTGTACAGTAAATGTTACATATTTAACCCGACAATTTTTAAATTGTCGCACTGTGTAAAGTTATATTGTAAAAAATAAATAAATAAATGTACAAACATGAATCAATAATCCAGGAGTGTGGCTGTGAGATGGTCCCCTCCATGTCCTGATGTCTATAAGATTAACTGTGATGCTGTCATTGATGGTGCTGGAAGGAAGGTGGGGTTCAGCATTGTGATTCAGGACTCAGCTGGTTTGGTCATGGCTTGTAGCTCTCAAGTCTTAAATGCCTCGTTTTCTCCTCAAAATGCTGAGACAATGGCAATTGGGAGGGCCATCCTATTCAGACGGGACTGCGGGTTATTTCCCTATGTTCTTGATTCTGACGTAGCTGTGGTGGTTAAAAGGATTGTGGATGGTAGTCATTTGAACTCTGCTGATGGAGCTATTCTTGCTGACATTGTTGGTTTGAGAAAAGACAGTGGTGTTACGAGTGTTAATTTCACACCTAGGAAGGCCAATCAAGTTGCCCATGTGCTTGCAAAGCAGGCATTAAAGAACTGTGGTGATTTTCACTAGATGGAAGAGTTTCCTCATTGTGCTGCTTATGCTGTCTAGGCTGATATGCCTTATTGATGTTTGTTGTTGTGTGTTGTGCTGCCCTTGGCTGTTGCCATTGGGTGGCCGTTTATCCTAAAAAAAATAAAATCCAAGTTTTGGACTCATGGATAAAAATTATAGAGCTTGATTTTATATTAAGTGCATTAATAATAAAATAATAATGATAATAAAAATTGTTTTGTCGGAATTATTGCACTTATATATAAATTAGCTAAATCAAGATTCTATCAAACTAAATCGATATTTTGCTATACTATAGGGCCGCACTAGTATTGTTTAATATCGTATTAAATGTGTTTAATTTCAGTAAATTCCAATAGTCTCGTAATCGGATCTTGGAAATATCAATTTTACATAGAGGTCCCTTAATTGGTGAGCAAAAGGTCGGCAACTTAAATGTTTGCAGGGAAGACTTGATGGTGATGTAGAAATGGATATATATTATTATGTCTCAATCGAAGTGGATGCTGTGGTTACATTTCGGTCTCCATACTATTATTAGTAATTGTTATGATCGAACTTCGAAGAAGATTTAATAAATTCAGCAAGAAAAACTAGTCTTACTTGTCTTTCCTTAAAACAAATCAAATATTTCCCTTCCCTTTAAAAGATATTTCACTTCCTAATATTATGACGTGCAACGTTGTACCGATATGTGATCGTATATGAGTTGTATGTGATCATACTAAAACAAGATTAAATTTTAATGTAATCGTAAGTGAATTGATGTAATTATACCGAAAAAGACATGATATGTAATTGGTTGATGATATTAAAATATATAAATTTTATATAATTAGGGAGTAAGGATCTCTCCAGTTGTTTTTTCTCCTAATCTTCTCATAATCTAATTACTTGTAAGAAAATTTGTTCAATATTTTCTTTTCACCATTGCAAGCAAATGTTTTACACTCTTTAAAAAAGAAGAAAAAGCTAGAAAAAAACACAAGACCGTGAGAGGTAAGTATGTATGCACCTAACTAACTCCTAATTAGCTTGTTTAATTATATTAATCCAAAATGTACTGAAGTTTCGATTGTAATTTGCAACAGGTGTGGTTAGGTTAAGGGTCATTGTTTAGATTATTAGACTATAATCAGAAAAATGTTCAAGGTATGGTGTTGGATTTCTTATTAAGAATTTAATATATGTATATATAGACCAAGTGCCACATTTTGGAGTGCTGACCCAATATATGATCTATTGACAGAAGGACGCTCCTAATGAATACTTCACAGCAGCATCTAGTGCATTTACCGTGTCTTAGAGGCAACGAGTACCCATTTATGTTATTGAAAATAGAAATAAATATGACCGAGTGATCAATATCAAACATGTAACTTTAGAAAACTTACAAATCCAGAAGACTGTCATTTATTCGATAAATAAGTTCAGTACACATAGTGGTGGATATTATTAAGACAGATGCTGAAGTAAGAACTGTAACTATTGTGGGAAAAAAAAAAAAAAAAAAAACAGGAAAACAGGAGATAAACTCACTCATTTGTTCATCCATATCACACATCTGAGAGACTTTCCTTCAATAAGTAAATCAAAGGCTTTGTTGATGTCTTCAAACCTCACTTCATGTGTGACAAATTCATCCAGTCGCAGTTCCTGAGAAGAAGCAAATCAATTTAACAAATCAGAACATAAAACCAGCAGACTGATTATTGCCTAACATATGAAAAGTTTCCTAGAAAAATATTATAAGCTGATTACCATTATTTAAACAGAGAATTGCTTACCAATCAGTCTAGGCCAAGGCAAATAGTATTGGAAAGTAAAGAAAGCCATAGAAATCGTTAAGTTACCTTGTCCATGTAACGTTTCAGGAGAATAGGAATATCAGATTTAGCGTTGAGACCTCCGAACACGGCTCCCGTCAAGATTTTACCGCTATTAAGGACCTCAATTGATCTTAGATTCAACTGTGAAGTTGGCTGATCCACTCCCAATACGATTGTTTTTCCCCAACCCTAAAGCCATAGGATGAGTTAGAATTTTTTATGATGTAATCAATCTAGCGTATCTCTGTTTGATATCTTTATCTTGATCATCTTTCACCGTGTGTGGATATGCTTAAGAGAGGGACTCAGGAAGGGAGAGAGAGAGAGAGAGAGAGAGAGAGAGCCAGACCTTTCTGCAGCTAGCATATGCTTCCTGCACCAGAGATGCAAAACCAGCACATTCAAAGCAGTAGTCTGCACCTCCATTGGTCATCTCAATGATCACCTGCCTCACAGGTTTATCACCACAGTTTTTAGAATTGATAAAATCTGTGACTCCAAACTTTTTTCCTGCACAGATGAAAATGAAATATTAACCTGAAACCATTGAAATTGCAACTGTCTTTAACCGTTAAATTGAATTTGAACAATTGATTTCATAAGAATCTGATAATAAGAGCAATTTTCCAATGATGTGTAATAAAACATGTTTACTTGTATAAGAAACTAACTCATTAATTTTGCTCACCAACTTCAAATTTCTCCGGATTCACATCAACGCCTATGATTCTAGCAGCACCACAAAGTCTTGCTCCCTCTGCAACCTACATACCAAAGAGCTCAATTCAGCAGAGTATGGTTGACAAATGTTCGATATTAGGAGTAATATATAAAACTGAACAAAATCTGCAAGAACATACAGCTAATCCAATTGTCCCCAGCCCAAAAATGGCAACTGTTGATCCAGCCTCCACCTTTGCCTTTTTCCAAGCAGCGCCGACCCCTATAAAACCAAATCTCAGTCAGGTTGGAATCCTGTAGGCTGTATGCATCGTTGTACAACGCCAATGCAAGCTTCGAATCACATAGTTTGTAATATTATTACAAATGGGGAGATCAGTCCACATTTATACCAGGCCAAATCCAAATTGATCTAAATGTGGACATCAGTCCACAGTCAGAACAAAAATCAAACCTGAAGTGACATGTTCAAACACAAACAAACAATCAAAGGCAAGCAATTAAGCACCTGTGGACACTCCACAGCTCAGGAGACATGCCCTATTTGGAGGAACCGCCGGATCATCAACTTTCACTAGATTAGCTATGTCCACCACAGTATACTCACTGAAACTCGAAACGAAAAGACAATGGTGTACAGTTTCTCCTTTAAGGTCTTTGAATCTACTTGTCTCGTATCTTTGCATCCATGGAGAGACCTTGAAGGGGTGTTTTGAACATAAGTTGCTCTTCTTTGATTTGCAATCCACACATTCCTCACAGTCTGCAAGAAATACGGGGATTACTGTATCTCCTTCACTTACCTGAGTCACATTCTCACCCACGCTCTCCACAACCCTGCAACAGAATTATATGTCAATTGGTTGGAACATATATATATATATATATATATATATACACACTTCAGATGAGCTCTCAGAATTTCATGTATAAAAAAAACCAGATAGTTACAAATTTAGAAAAGATTGATTTTATTAATCAAATTTAATTACAAAACTACACTTAAGTCAGTCAGTAACAGAGAGAGATGAAATTGTGTCCATACATTTTCCTCTACTGTTTAGTGATTTTTTGTTTTTGTTATTAACACGCAGGATAATAACTTCTACTATATTTATCAGAGAAATTTCAGGGGCCAGCATTTACTTATATGCATACCAAATGATTCTGTTCTACATCATAGGGCCAATTTATTTCAGAATTAAAACTTTAAAATCAGTTGACTCCTAGTCCTTGACATATACACCTAGTGCTGTCAATTTGGGCCAGGGTCTGGCCCGTTAAGGCACGCCAAGGAGGTGGGTCGTGCCAGCCCAAGCACGGGATGAGGGGCCGTGCCATGCGAGGCCGAGCTTGCTGGCACGGCATAGTCCGCCTGCTTCACATGCCTTAATAAACTGGCAGCCCCCGTGCCGGCACGGCAGGCCGACCGTTGGCCCACCGTTTTTGACCTTTGCAACTTTTTTTTTTTTTTTTTAAATACTGTCGTTTGGCACCATTTTAAAAAAAAAAAAAACAAATCAAATCCCACCTAATTAAATAATTGATATTTTATGAGCCTCCCTATGTCATCTTACAACAACAGTCCGAATCTGTAACTTTGAACAAAATCAAAAACCGGAAATGAAGACTAAAATAACAGTCTTACCCGACAGCCTCATGACCGAGAATTTTCGGAAATACAGATGATAAATCCTGGACGCCAAAAAGGATAAGTAACGGACAATCACGATAAGAAATTAAGAAGAGCAAATTCCAGCCAATTTCCCCTTCGATTTAGCCTTTGACAACCAAAAACAATTCTATCATTAATTGACAATGACCTCTCCTACCGTTAGTCAAAACTAGTTAAGTTTAACTGTTGAGCGGATTTAGCCGCTACAAATACCTAAATGCCCATGAATAAAAAAAAAAAAAATCTGATTTTAAAAATATATAAATATATGAAAACAAATTTGGATCTCCACTGTAAAAAAAAATAATAATTGAAAATTAAAAAAAAAAAAAAAAAAAGGGCATGGAGACATAGGTTGTATCTCTATATTTTTCTTCAAATTCTAAATTCTAAAAAATTAATAATCTGGATCATCAAAATCCAAATACAACAACATTTTCTTCAGATAATTTTTTCCTTCTTCCATATGGATTCCCGGATTTTTCTTCATATTCAAGTTTTTTAGATTTATCAAAACTAAAAAAAAATCCGACTAATCCAAATCTAATCTAACAACATTTTCTTCTTCCATTGATGTATTTCTAGATTTTTCTTCAGATTCAAGTTTTTTAGATTTTTCAAAAATAAAAAAATAAAAATGTGGCCAAGATGAATAGTGAAAAAGGCTTGAAAAGATAAAAAAAATACCCTTATCTCTGTTAGTTTGACTTACATTGACTAATGTTAGGGGATATCATTGTCAATTAAGCATAAAGTTATTTCTGATTGTCAAAGTTCAAACCTCAAGGAGGTTGACTGCAATTTGCTCAATTAGGAATATCCAAAACACTAAAGACAATAATGTGAAAAAAGGTAGGAACATTATATATCCGGTCTTTCTATTATCAGTTCGAACTGACAACAGTTATATCAGTTCCTTGTATGTGGGCCACTGGATTTAAATACTTTGACTGATAAGTGCATACAGCCAAATCAAAGTATTTAAATTCAGTAGCCCACATGCAAGGAACTGATATAACTTTTGTCGGTTCGAACTGATAATAGAATTTATATATATATACCTTCATTTTCCAAATAACCATATCGCTGTGACAGAGACTTGTGCAGATAATCCGAATCCGAGCTTCATGCGGTTGTGGCGGGTCCACCGTGATCTCTTCAATCTCCAGGGGCTCCCCTGCCGCTCGAGCAATTGCAGCTGCATTTTTCAAATAAATAAATAAATAAAAACTCAAACAAACAAAAAAGTAATCCGAATTCAACTAATGCTTTGAATATATATATTTCATGAGTTACAGAGTTGGTTTGAAGAGCTGTGTACCTCTGCATCGAATCGGCTTTCCTGCGGTTGTATCCATACAGTGAGTCAAGTAAATAACAAATAACGGACTAAGATTCTGGTGTTCTTTGTGTGACGGTGTTTGTTGGTGGAGAGTGAAATGAAGAGAGAAACAGAGCCTCCGAATTTATAAGATAAAGAGACTCGTAGACCAAAAGTCCTCGTCAGCTCTTTTCGGTTTTTATTAAATTAATATTATTATCCTTACCATTATCCCCGTGTTTATTTTTTTGAAGTTGATGATCCTCGTGTGCGTGTTCGAAACTCTTATTAAAGAACAAGATTTAATATAAAGTAAAAAAAATCATGATTCCTTTAATTGAATCACAAACTTTATTACTTATATATTTATATATATATATATATATATATATAATATTTCTATTGTCAGTTGATCCTGACAATAAATATATCATGACAAAGAATGTGGACCACATAATATGGAAAAGTTTTGACAAGTGCATAATACATTTTAAGTCAAAGTATGTAAATCTAGTGGTTCATATTCTTCGTCCTAATATATTTATTGTCATGACGAACTGATAATAGAAAATCTGTATATATATATATATATGCAGTGTTTCTATTGTCAGTTTGTCCTGACAATTAATATATCAGGATGAAAAATGTGGACCACAGATTATGGAGAAGTTTTGACAAGTACATACACTTTGAGTCAAAGTATGTAAATCTAGTGGTCCACATTCTTCGTCTAATATATTTATTGTCAGGACGAATTGATAATAGAAAATATATTACTTTTATGAACATTTCTATTAGCTATATAAAAAGAGATGGTTTGACTCTTAATTATAGCATTCATTTTCTTTTATTTTAGTTTCTTCGAATTAAAATTACAATTATAATCCTTAAAGTTTATATATGTACTGAATGGATAATTTAGTAAGATTTCAATTGTTGCGTCCTTTAGATTTGTGTTGAATGTCGAATGATAAGTATAACTTTTCAAGTTTGTAGGATTACTTCATAGATAGATTTTAATAATAATAATACAACAAAGACTATATATAAGGGTGGACGGACTAAAGGGTGCGTTTGGCACGGACATGGGACAGGACAAGGTGGGACTGGACAGGACGGGACGGGACAGGACAGGTTGTTCCATATTGTGTTTGGAATGCCTGGGACAGAACTGTGGACTGTGCTATTATACGTTTGGTATGGCTGGGACAGGACTGGACAAGATGTTTAAATGACCAAAGTGCCCCCCTCCTATCCTTTCCAATGTTTATAACAATTTTATTAAGTTTGATTTTTTTTTTTTTTTTGAAAAATATCAATTATATTGAATTAAAATTAATTAAAATTCATACAAAATTAATATTTTCTTTCATTTTCTCACTACACAAACACCATAATTTTTTCTTCCATCAAATTCCACTGACAAAAACAACAAATCAATTCCACAAAATTCATCAAGTACCATCATCATCATCATCATCGGTGAACACCCAACCAAACCACAAATCATCATCATCATCAACACCAAGCCTCCATTCACAACCAAACCAAAAAAAAAAATCGAAATCAAATCAAAAAAACCCCACCGCCGACGACGACGAAATCAAAATCAAAATCGAAACCAAGCCTCACCGCCGACGACACAATCCCTTTTGATTTTGTATTCCGATCGCCGTGGATCAAAAGTCCCAAATCAAAAACCCTAAATCAAAATCAACAAAAGCTATCATCTCCAAAATTGAAAGTGGTCGAACGGAGAGAGAGAGAGAGAGGAGAGAGAGACGAACGGAGAGAGAATGAGATCTTTCTCCTTGCCGGCGGCCAAAGAAGAGAGAACAAAGAGAGAGAGAGCAGCGTGAGAATGAAGAGAGAGAGAGAGAGAGCAGCGTGAGAAAAGAATGGCTGAAAGTGGTGGAGTTTTATTTTATATTTGTAATTTTTTGAATATTTGAGGGCAAAAATGTCTTTTCTAGACTTGTCCCATGCATGGGACAAGTCTGGCCTACCTATTTGGGTGGGACAAATTTTTGGGTTTTTTGTCCCACCTTGTCCCGTCCCGTCCCGTCCCATGCTAATAGCGCGCCAAACGCGGGACAAGAGAAAATTGTCCCGTCCTGTCCCGTCCTGTCCCGCGTACCAAACGCACCTAAAGGGTTGACCTAGGCCGGGTCAGCTTTTTAAAAAAAAAATAAAAAAATTAATACATCACACGTGATCGACTTACATCACCTATTATATATTCAGTATATGATCCCATGTTATATCAAACTACCAAATGTACTCATCATTTTCAAAAAAATGTTATATCACATTATTATATTAAACTTTAGACTATCAAATCGGTACTCATCATTTTCAAAAAATGTTATATTATATTATTATATTAAACTTTAGACTATCAACTCGGTAGGGGTGGGTTTTTCAAAAAATGTACTCATCATTTTATGATATGACAAGTGCATGCTAGCTAATAGAGCAAATGTACTATTATTGATCTACTCTCCCAATCCAAATCCATATCAAACTCTCCTCAAATAGCAGAAGTTGTGGCTATTTCTCGTGGACTCCAGTTTGCGTTTGAATCAGGCTTATTTCCTTACATGATTGAGTTTGATGCTGCTGTTGTTGTGGGGTGGATTAATGACGAAAAGGCTCTTCATTCAGAGATGGGAAATGTTATTTCTGAGATAAAGGAGCAGCTGGTGTTGGTGCATTGCGTTTCAATTAGTTTCATCCCTCGAAAGACTACTAGTGTAGCCCATTTGTTAGCTAAAAACAGTCTTTCTTGTGTGGAGGATCTGTTTTGGCTAGAGGATTATCCCTCTTGTGTTAGTTCTGTTCTTACGGCTGAATGTCGTTTTCGTTTGTAACTCTGTGTTTCCTTCAAAAAAAAATAAAATAAAATAAAATAAAATCCATATCAAACTTGTGCAAATTTGTTTTAACTATATATTCAATTGGTCTTTACAAACTTGCCCAACCAAACTAATTCCATTCTAACTAGATGTACCTGCTTCCTTTATATGATTTCAAAATACCCACACACAAAAGGCAGCGCAATCTTATAGAAATTAAAACAATAGTCACGTTATTGTTACTATGGTAGTACTAACATCGACAGTTTGGTGGACCTAAAAAATGAAAAATAAACACCGTATAGTATCATTATTGAATTAAAGTGAACGAGAGAACATGTGATTTTACAAATTTCATCCAGCCTCTCTGCTTATGTAATTTGTTTCGTATATTCATGTTGAGTAGTAAGGCTTATTATGTCTCCCTATTTAAATATATCTTTGCTTTTCGACTATTGAAATTTCTTCATAAAAAAAATTGTAGTTTTATTTTACCCCACCCCAATAAAAAATCATGGGTACGCCCCTGACTGTGTAGTAAGGATTTTTTATTATTTTCAATTGTAAAATGGGACTGGGATGAAAATATAAATTTCTACGTATTTAATGTGTTGAAAAAGAAAAGGGAATTATATAGGGGTGGAAATTTAATTTGTGTGAAACTTTATGACTTGTGGATTATATAATGGACGTATGTAAAGTGAAATGCAGTTAAAAAAAATAAAAAAATAAATAAATAAAAAACCCAAGTGGTGGCCCAGATTGATTGAGAAAGAAGAATGAAAGTTGTCTGGTAAAATATGAGAATACGACTGAAGAGTGCAAAAGGATAAACCAGAAGGTAAAGTGAATCGAGAGACATTAAAAACTAAAGCAGAATTAAAGTGCAAGCGATGGTGAATAAGAAAGAAAATGTTAGGTTCATTTCTCTCTCTCTTTTAATTTCGATTAGGATTTCTTTCGTTCAATTTTATTGCTTATTTATTTCAATTATAGTACCCCTTTTATTTTCTTGATTTTCTTTGAAAGTCAAATGACAAATACAACCCTTAAAGTTTATCTATTGAATTATAGAAAAAATTGTATAAACTGGTTAAAAAGAATGGCTATACATGTAATTTGAAATTTAAATTTCTTTTATAATTTGAAAGAAGTACAACTCGATCTGATCTCTGATTAACATGCTGAAACCAAAATTCAAGTCCAAACACATGACCCAATATTCAATTTGATAAACTCAGCTCACCAATATATTAAATAAATAATTAAATCATCCATATGTCATCATGGGACACATGTCAATGCATGACGCAATGAGGTGGTAAAGAGAATTGGAGATGTCAAAAGCTGATGAGAGGTGGCAATAACATAGAATAAAAATAAGAATAAAATAAGAAGAGAGGAAGGTGGCAAGCGGTTGGATAAGGAGAAGTAGAATAATATAAAATAAAAAAGGAAATAAAAGAAAGAAAATTGATGAGGAGAGAGAGAAGGGTCATTTGACCAAAAACAGAAAATAGAAATAGAGAAAGAAAGAGAAAGAAAGAAAAAGAGAGAGAGAAAGAACCGAGAAATTGAAAATTAGGATGAGAGAGACCAAGATTCAGATAGAGAAAAATGATTGTTTTGAGAGACAAAACAGAGGAAGAAAGAAGTAAATAGAAATAAAAGAAAACAGAGAGGTTCGGGCAAATAGAAGAAGAAGAAGTGTAGAGAAATAATTAGAGAGAAAAAGAAAGAATAGTTGAAGGAAGAAGAAATAAGGGGGGAGTGTATTGGATTGGGATTTTAATAGACAATTTTGGGGTGCCAGAATTTTATCGATTTATATAATTTTAAAGATTATTAGGATTATATGGATTAGATTTTCAAGATTTTGGAATTTTTTTAAAGAGTTTTCGGATTTTATTTATAAACTATTAGGATTATTTAGACTTTATTTAAAAACTTTTCGGACTTTTTTAAATACGAGTTTTAAATATGGGTCCTATAAATTTGTTAGCTAACGCACATACCTGAATTGAAAAACTCAAACTAGCTAACTGGCCTCAGTTGAAAAAACACAAATAAGATGTACTTTTTTAAAACAGATATCAACACACAATTAAAATGAGCATAAACAAATACCATCAACACATTTGAAATATCACTTGCAGAAGAAAGAATTACAATCTAGGGTTTTGGAACACCAAAACTGCTGAACATATCTAGTATTAAATTAAATAGGAGAGTCAGTGAATTCTTGTGCACGCAACAGTTATGCTGTTCGAAACTTTCAAACAAAATAAATAAAAAAGAGTTGCCTTGTTTAGGTGGAATCTTGTGCGGTCACAGCTCTTGATGGCATTAATTTCTGTGTGTATTATTTTCTTGTTGGTGTCATTGCAAGTTGCAACAAATTTCAAGCTTGACGAAAAAGTCGCATCGTTATAGTATTGGACTTCTTATTTAATATATGGATATATAGACCAAGTGCTGACCCAATATATGATATATTGACAGAAGGCACGTATGCGGTTGTAGAGATGCTTCAAGGGGAGCGTTGGATTCCAGTTTATGATGATGATGATCATTTTTGCTTGTATTACAAGTGAAAACTGGACAACACTACTTTGAAATTGGAATAGCTTAGCAACCATTGAATGGGAAGTGCCAAAGGAGACTAGCTCTAGAGTTTACCGATTAAGACATTTTGGGTCGACTAAGAAACGAAGGACAGGACGCTCCTAATGAATATTTCACAGGTGCATCTAGTGCATTTATAGTGTCTTAAGAGGCAACGAGTACCCATTTATGTTCTTGAAAACATAAATAAATATGAACAATTGCTCAATGTTAAATATGTAACTTTACAAAACGTATGAATCCAGAACCAGAAGACGGTCATTTATTTGAAAAGTATGGTCTGTACACATAGTTGTGAATATTATTTAAGGCAGAGAAGCTAACGTAAGAACTGTAATTATTGGGGGCACTGAGGAAAAAAAAAAAAAAAAGAGATAAACACACTCATTTGTTCATCCATATCACACATCTTAGAGACTTTCCTTCGATAAGTAAATCAAAGGCTTTGTTGATGTCTTCAAACCTCACTTCATGTGTGACAAATCCATCCAGTTGCAATTCCTTAGAAGAAGAAAGTCAATTTAACAATATATCAGAACATAAAACCAGCAGAGTAATCATTGCCGTTTAATAGTTCTTCTTTTCAAAGAAAGTCATAGAAACCGTTAAATTACCTTGTCCATGTAACGTTTCAGGAGAATAGGAATATCAGATTTAGCGTTGAGACCTCCGAACATGGATCCCGTCAGGATTTTCCCGCTAACAAGGAACTCAAGAGATTTTAGTGTCAACTCTGAAGTTGGCTGATCCACTCCTAACACAATTGTTTTTCCCCAACCCTGAAGTCACAAAATGAGTTAGTTTTTCTATGATGTAATCAATCTAGCATTATATCTTCTCGATCGATATCTTTATCTTGATCATCTTTCACCGTGTGTGTATATGTGTAGGAGATGGAGATAGAGAGAGTGCCTGACCTTTCTGCAGCTAGCATATGCTTCATGCACCAGAGATGCCAAACCAACACATTCAAAGCAGTAGTCTGCACCCCCATTGGTCATCTCAGTGATCACCTCACTCACAGGTTTATCGCCACAGTTCTTAGAATTGACAAAATCCGTGAGTCCAAACTTTTTTCCTGCACAGATGAGAATGAAATATTAACCAGAAACCATTGAAATTGCGGCTGTCTTTAATTAACCATTAAATTGAATTTTTGAACAATTGATTTCATAAGAATCTGCAAATAATTAGAGCAATTTTCCAATGATGTGTAATAAAACATGTATACTTGTATAAGAAACTAACTCATTAATTTTGCTCACCAACTTCAAATTTCTCTGGATTCACATCAACGCCTATGATTCTAGCAGCACCACATAGTCTTGCTCCCTCTGCAACCTACATACCAAAGAGCTCAATTCAGCAGAGTATCATAAACAATTGTTCGATATGAGGAGTATTATATAACACTGAACAAAATCTGCAAGAACGTACAGCTAATCCAATTGCCCCGAGCCCAAAAATGGCAACGGTTGATCCAGCCTCCACCTGTGCTTTTTTCCAAGCAGCACCTACACCTATAAAACCAAATGCAGTCAAGATGGAATCCTGTATGAATCGTTGTAAAACTCCAACGCAAGCTTCGAATCACATAGTTTGTAATATTATTACAAATGTGGAGATCAGTCCACATTTCAAACACAAGTGACATGTTATATGATACTGTAAACCTGATCATCAAGTGACATGTTCAAACACAAACAAAAATCAAAGGTAAGCAATTAAGCACCTGTGGCCACTCCACAGCTCAGGAGGCATGCCCTATTTGGAGGAACTGCCGGATCATCAACTTTCACTAGATTAGCTATGTCCACCACAGTATACTCACTGAAACTTGAAACAAAAAGAAAATGGTGTACAGTTTCTCCGTTAAGGTCTTTGAATCTACTCGTCTTGTATCTTTGCATCCACGGAGAGACCTCGAAGGGGTGTTTTGAACACAAGTTGCTCTTCTTTGATTTGCAATCCACACATTCCTCACAGTCTGCAAGAAATACTGGGATTACTGTATCTCCTTCACTCACCTGAGTCACATTCTCACCCACACTCTCCACAACCCTGCCACAGAATTATATATGTCAATTGGTTGGATTTTGGAATATATAAGCTGAGCTCTCAGAATTTCATGTATAAACAAAACCAGATAGTTACATAAATATTTAGAAAATATTGATTTTATTACACTTAAATTGTGTCCATACACTTTCCTCTACTGTTTGGTGATTTTTTCTGCTATTAACATGCAGCAGGTTACTAGCTTTTACTATTTATCATAAAAAATATTGGTGGCCAGCATTTACTTATATGCATACCAAATGATTCTGTTCTAAATAATAGAGCCATTTTATACATACGGACATATACACCCAACTACCCCAAGCCATTAACATTACTAATCTTTATTTATTTATTTATTTATTTTTATTTTTTTTTGAATATACAACAACTGTCGGATCAGCGAGATTAGGCTCTACTAACGCAGCCCAGATTACAGCTCACACGAGCGGGGAGAGAGCACCCACAATAGGTGGGACAACAACCACCCTTGGGATTAATGGCCAAGGGGGACAAATAATATGTATATATACATGCACACACCAGACGTTGAACCGTGGTGGTGAAGGCTCCCAAGGAGGGTCTAACCACATTGGCAAGAGGCCCAAGTGTTATTTATTTATTTTTTATTTTTGAAACATGTGATGTGAATCTTTATTGTGATAATTACTCTTGCATATGGTGTAGCTCGTGATGGTGACAGCCTAATATATACATTTGTACCATTAATATCACACCCGTGTAACTCCTGATGGTGACAGCCTAATGTATACTTTTAGACCATTAATATCACGCCCGTTCGTTCGATGGAAATACGTGAAATAATTGACATTTTATCAGCCTCCCCCTCCCTATGTCATTTTAGGGCAGCGGTCCAATTCCGTAACGTTGACCAAAATGATGATACAGTCTTACCCGACAGCCTCGTGGCCGAGAATTTTCGGAAATACAGATGGTAAATCCTGGACGCCAAAAATGAGAAGTCACAAACAAGGACTATAAAAATCCAAAACACTAAAGACAATATACATATTAATATATATATATATATACCTTCATTTTCCAGAAAACTATATCGCTATGACAGAGTGTTGTGCAAATAATCCGAATCCGAGCTTCGTGCGGTTTTGGTGGGTCCACCATGATCTCTTCGATCACCAGAGGCTCACCTGCCGCTCGAGCAATTGCAGCTGCATTTTTCATATCAAGAAATCAAAACGTTATCGATGATATATATATATATATATATATATATATATATATATATATATATATATAGTCTTTCTATTGTCAGTTCGTTATGATAATAAATATATCAGGACGAAAAATGTAGACTATAGATTATGAAAAAGTTTTGATAAGTGTATACACTTTAAGTCAAAGTATATAAATCTAATGGTCCACATTCTTCGTCCTGATATATTTATTGTTATAACAAACTGACAATAAAAAATCTGTATATATATATATATATATATAGTACTTCTCTACTGAGGCCGGTCTTGAAAATTTTCTTCAGGTTCAATTTTTTAGAATTCTAAGAAACCAAAGATAATTTTCAAGACCTACTTAATTAGAGAATGAGTTAGTTTGAAGAGCTATGTACCTTTGCATCTAATCGGCTTTCCTGCAGTTGTATCCATAAAGTGAGTCAAGTAAATAATAATAACGGACTTAGTTTCTCCGTCTGACGACGGTTGTTGGTGGAGATTAAAATGAAGAGAGAAACCGAGCCTCCGAATTTATAAGATAAGAGACTCGTAGAGCAATAGTTGACTTGAGCTTTTTTCAGTTATAATTAATTTTTAGTAAGTAATTAATGTTCATGATCCAATCCAATCCAATTTAATCTATTGTAATCGACTAAATTCATTGGATTTGATCAGATTTGATTGGATTAGATTGGATCATAAATTCTTAAATCTATTGGATTATATCGAATCTTGGATTTCCATAAGTAAATTTGTTAAATCCACCAAAATATAAAGCTTAATTTACATTGAGTAAATTTTGGGTTCTATTATATTTTATTATGATAGAATGTTATATTTCAAAATTTTGGTTGATTTTAGTCATGCTTGTGTTTAAAAATGATGCTTAAAGTTTATAATTTGTTAAACTTTTTAAACTTTAAATTGTACAATTATGCATTACTTTTATCTTAATTTTATTTTAATTATTGATTTTGTTCATGTTAAGAATGTTTTTTAATTGCATTTGGCCACTTGCCAATGTGGTGTAGCTCTCCAAATGGAGATCTCTCCACCAAAGTTCAAGTGGCCATGCATGCATAGATATATGCCAAATTTCCCACCATGTGTGTGGGTGTGTTGTCCCACTTGTATGTGGGTGGCTTCTCCCCATTTATGGGAGCTGCTTATCCGGGCTGCGCTAGTAGAGCCCAATCTCACCGGTCCCGGCAGTTGTTGTACATTCAAAAAAAAAAAAAAAAAAAAAAGTTTTTAACTTTTATATATTAATAATTGCTTATATAAATCAGATTCATTGGATCATATCAGATTTAAGTATTTTGTAATTGGATAGGATTGAATTGTAATTTTATTGATCCGATCTGATCAAATCTTAGATCATGGCAAATCCAATAGGTCCGAATCACCGCACACCCCTTATAATTATTATTATCGAAACAAATTATTATGTTTGAAACTCTTATCAAAGAACAAATTTGAATATAAAGTAAAAAAAAAAAATTCATATGTAAATAATTATGATTCCTTTCATGGAATCACATACTTTATATTATATGTATGTATATATACAGTCTTTTTATTATCAGTTCGTCATGATAATAAATATATCAGGACGAAGAATGTGGACCACAGATTATGGAGAAGTTTTGACAAGTGCATACACTTTAAGTTAAAGTATGTAAATATAGTGATCCACATTCTTCGTCCTGATATATTTATTATCAGGACGAACTGATACTATAAAATCTATAGATATATATCTGAAAATAACTTTTATAGACCTACATTAAAATAATTAAATAAATAGGAAAGTTAGCGAATTCTTGTGCCGGCAACATTTTTTTATTTTATTGTTAATTTTTAAGTGCATGCAACAGTTATACTGTTCGAATTTCGAAACTTAAGAACAAATATAATAATAAAACGGTTGTCTTGTTTAGGTGGGATCTTGTGCTCACACGGTTCTTGTCTTCTTGATGGCACTAATTTCATGTTCCTATTCAATTATATAAATATAGATTAAAGTTAAGATTATCCAATAGTAAATATGTGGTTTTATAGTAAATGAAATGGTGATCATTCAACAGTGTGTCAAGTTCAAATCATCACACTATAAAGTTATATTGTAAAACCAATGTAAAAACATGAATCAATAATCCAGATTTTGGACTCATGGCAACATTATAGAGCTTGATTAATTATTTAGTGTAATAATAATTACGTAAATAAATTATATAAAATAATAATGCTAATAAATTGTTCTGTCAAGATTTTTGTACTTATAAATTAGCTAAATCAAGATTTTGTCAAACTAAATATTAAAATTATAAAATTTATATAACTAGGGAAGTAAGGATCTATCATTCTATCATTCTATCCTAGTTATTGTTATTTTTCCCAATCTTCTCATAATCTAATTAGTAATTACTCGTAAGAAATTTTTTTTCATTTTCTTTTCATTCTAGCTAACAAATGTTTTACTAGTAACTTAATAATAATAATAATAATAATAAATAATAATAAATAAATAAATAAATAATAATAAATAAAAAACTAACTAGGAAAACGCAACAAAACCATGAGAGGTACCTAACTCCTAATTAGCTTATTTAATTATTTTAATCCAAAATGTATTGAAGTTTCGGTTGCAGGAGGTGTGGTTAGATTAAGGGTCATTGTTTAGATTAGACTATAATCAGAGAATTTTTCAAGGTTTTGTAATAGAGTCCGGAATAGTAATAGATAGAAATTTTAAAATTTTATCAGTTATATTTAATTAATCGATTTCGAAAAACTAAGAAGTTATGTAAAAGTTGAAATGGAGTTCCAAGATGACTATAAACAATTGATAAGGAAAATTTAAGTTTGTTTCGGTCTAAATCTAATGAAAAAACTGAAAACATACAAATTTGAGCTATTATCGTCAGTGTCAATTAGGTTAGAGGTGGTTAAACGATTTCAAAAACCTAAAAAGTTACATAAGATCGGAAATGGAGTTAGAAATTTGCTATAAAGTTATTTAAATATTATGAATATAAGAGTTTTTCATCTCCCCCCACAAAAAAAAAAAAAAAAAAAACTTATAGGTTTTAGGAAATGTTAATTATGGTTGATAATAGTCAGTTAAACGATTTTGAAAAGCTAAGAAGTTATAAAAAAAAAGTGGAAAATAAAGGTCGAAGATTACCATAACCAATTGATAAGCTAAATTGATGTTTGTTTCGGCATAAATCTAACAAAAAAAAAAAAAAAACCATAAAATTACAAGTTTAAACTATTATCGGTTAACGTCGTTTAACAACGATTAAACGATTTTGAAAGCCTATGAAGTTGCCTAATGTCATAAATAGAGTTCAAAATTTTCCTTAATCTACTTATAATCTAAATAAAAGAGATTTTCATCCAAAAATCAACAAAACAAAAAACTTACAAATTTTTAGCAAATGTTGATCATGATCTGTTAAACGATTTCGAAAAACTAAGAAGTCATAAAAAGGTTTGAAATTGAATTTGAAAATTACTATAATAAAATTGATAAGCTAAATTGGAGCTCGTTTCAGATTAAATCAATCGATAAGTTTGTTGCCTCAATCATAAGGGTGTTAAAGCGAAATCTTCAAAAACTTGGCATGGCCCATAAAAGTAATCCTAAATACACTTTACCTACAATTGAAGTACACCCACCTTCCAAAAACTGGGCCATTTAACATCACTTTCGGCCCATTGCACATTTTCAGCGACAACACAAAACCCAACCCACCAAAAAAAGAAGAAGAAAGCGTACGACACAAAATGGCATCGCATGCGGGGCCGATTTCCCTCGCCCAAGCACCACAACACACCGCTTGTGGTTCTAGATTCTTCTTTTCAAATCGTACATTTGTAGGCTGCTACAAACATCGCCTCGACGACCCGTCTCAGTTATAGCGTGCGCGACCCGAAAATAAAGGACCTCCTTGCTCTGCCCGCTTACTCTTTTAAGGCATTCTCGTTGAAACCTAAGTCAAGCCTTTTTCTGCGAAATATAAAGAAGAGGAGAATAAAGAACACAAAAATCAAATCCAAGTAAACATAAGATACTCTCTCTACTGCCCATCGTCTCTGCTCTCATTTCTCAATTTCCAATTTCAGGTTGGTTTCGATTTCACATATATCTGGAATTGAATCTGTTTTTCTTTTTCATTTTATATCTGGTTACGAACCCTAAGCAGAGCTCCATTTGTTTTTGTGGACTTCTTTTAAGTTTTAGCAATCGACTGGTACCTTTTTCGTCGAGATGGAATTTGATTTTATCCCATTTTTTTTTTCGTCACTTCGACGTTTTGAATCGGTTATATTCGCTGTATATCTTTCACGGTTGTGTATATCGATTCTGATCTTAAGCATTTTGTAGCGAAACCATTAATGGTTCAAGAAGTGTGTTTGATACTTTGATAGGTGTATGAATTCAAAATTGGACGTTTGTTATTGCAGAAAACTAAATTGAATGAATAAAAGATAAATTTAAAGTCACATGTTTGATTAACATGTAACAATTGGTTATTATCCCGATTGTGATCGTGATCGGGTTTGGTTTTAGAAGCGTGTTTTAAATGTTGTTGATTGTGATCAGATCGTGTTAGGCAAGGTCATTGACTGTTTTGATGTCTTTGGAAAGATAATTACAGTAAATCTAGTATGCCGGGATTTAGGATACTCAATATGATGTTGTGATTGTGATCATGATCGTGTTAGGCAAGGTCATTGACTGTTTTGGTGTCTCTGGAAAGATTATCATAGTAAATCTAGTATGCCGGAATTTAGGTCTCAATATGATGTTATATCCACTTCGAGACTTTAACGTTTTATAGGATAATGAATGCATATGATTTATGGTACCAAAATCCGTTAGTGTATAAACTCCAATGTGTCATAAACTCCAATGTGTCACGTAACATTTTTTAGGATAATGAATGTGTATAATTTAGTGTAGCAAAATCTGTCAGTGTATAAACTGCAACGTGTCCGACTCTTGTTATTCCAGTTTAGGACAATAAAGAATAACCAGGAACTAAAGTGGAAATTTAATTCTGATATCCTAAATTTTTTCAAAGTGCTACTTTTGCGCTCTTATTTCCTTTTAAGGTTATTTGTCTTTATCGTGCACTATAACTCTATTTTCATGTCACTACATCAGCTGCTGACATGCACTCCAAGAGAGATTGATGTTGGATCAACTCTTATTGCTGCTTTTATTGTAAGACGATGAATGAGAAGCAGAAATTAAAGTACATTGTCAGAAGTCAATCTTATTATTAGTATTTGTCTCATGTATTGATGAAGAATTGATTATCATAGCTTTTCCATTTTTATAAATTACTACATATTTCTGCAACAGTTATTTTGCTACTGAGCTTACCTTTGGTAGAAATTATATATCTTTAGGCTAGATTTCATTTATTTTTATGTTTTACTATATCATCTGCATTGACATGGATGGTGTTATTTTTGTGTTTAAGATACCTCATATCTGCATTGACATGTCAATGTATTTTTGCATTGACATGAAATTGTGGTGCAAAACCAGTTATTGACTGCAAGAGTCTGAGCAGTGCAAGATAGATTGTCCCATACACTTTACATAAATAAGTTATTTTTACTGATGAATTACAGCTTTGATTGCACTCAGAAAATTGTGATTGGGCTTCATTTGCTGCTGAAATATCATGGCGGATCAGCATCCTAACGAGGGTTCTAGTACAAGCAATGTTTGTGGGGAAAGTTCAGATTCAACTGTTGAGATTAATATCAAGACTCTGGATTCTCAGATCTACAGTTTTCAAGTGAATAAAAGTGTAAGCAAAGTTTTCTTTGTTAATGCTTTTTGTTCCAGTCAACGAATGTACTTGTCGTTTGGTTTGTTGTCATTATTAGTTATGCTGATTATGGGTTGCAGTGTCATTCAGACAGTGCGACTTTGAGTACCTTGTTGAGTTGTTGAAGTTTACAACCACATTATGCTGTTCGTTTTAAAATTTTTATTTTCTTTTGGGGAAAACTTGTACCTTAATTGGGATTATTTCTAAATCATTTGATTTCAAATAATTCCAGATGTCGGTTTCATTATTCAAGGAGAAAATAGCTACTGATATTGGTGTTCCAGTCGGCCAGCAACGACTGATTTTCAGGGGAAAGGTGTTAAAGGATGATCATCTCCTTTCTGAATATCGTATCCTATCAATCGTGCAATATTTTTTTTTTTTTTTTTTTTTGCACTGTAAATTTTGAAGTTGCATTTAGCTTTTCTATATATCCTCTACATTTTACTATTTGCCTTTATTGGTTATACCTACTGTTAATTCCAATCACATGGTTCTTTTAGTTAACTAAGCACATAAACTCGGTACTTCAAAAGTTAAGACACCTTGACTGTTTTTAGATTTGGAGAATGGGCACACCTTGCATTTGGTTATAAGGCAGCCAGCTCAATCACAACCTTCATCTGATACGAGTGCTGGAGAAACAAACGGGACTACTGGTAGTCGAGGTATTTGATTCTTGAACTTGGTTGTTTCTGCAGTGTACCCAATTCCTACATTTCCGATGTAATTTGAATAATCAAATGTTTCTTTCCATATTGGCAGAAAATGATGCCAATGCTGGAGCCCCTCGTAGTCGGGTCGGGCAAATTTCACACAGTGTAGTTCTTGGAACCTTCAATGTTGGAGATCAAGGAGAAGGCATTGTCCCGGATCTCTCGCGGGTACTTCTTTTCAATTATTGTTTTCCTTTTAATTGCGGTGAGACAGGGTGGGAAGCATTTATGTTTTGCTATTGCCAGAAGCAGTTACTCCGTTGTTGTTTGACTTGTAGGTTATTGGGGCTGTCATGAATTCTATTGGAATTGGCAGCCAGTCCGCTATGAACAGTGGTAACTTAGGTGCTCAGTTCTCCACTCTGGTGAGTATAATGCTTGTTTTCGGAGACGTTCATCACATATATGTTACACGGGTGTGTGTCCACTCGCATCTGTGTGTGCCTGTGTAATATGATACTATGTATGATTGTCTTTACTGTTTGCAGCCAAATACTACTGATCAGCCTCCCCAAGGAAATGAAGCAGATGGGACACGAAGGAGTGTTGGTAGTCAAAGTCAAGGAGGAGGTCAAGCATATTCTGGACAGGCATTTTCTGGTCCACTATTTCAAGTGTCACCTCAAGTTGGGCAAATTCCTGCAGCTGCTGCAACTGTACCTATTCCTTCACTTAATGTGGTATTAAAATATCTGCTTGTACATGTATAACTTGTGATGTGCTCTTTTTGTTTTTCTTAATATAACTGTTTCCTTTTTTCGGATTTCAGCCAATCCCTGGTTCTTTAAATACTCTTTCTGAGTTTATGCGCTCCATGGAGGCAACTCTGTCTCAAAATGGTAACGGTACTGAAGGCATTGTCTTGTACATATGTGCTTTAACTATTCACAATAAATAACTGTGCAATATGTAGGATATCAGCAGAGTACATCTTCAACTACTCATGAAGATGTGACGCAAACGCAAACGGAATTACCAACCAATGGAAGGGGTTTGCCAACACCTGAAGCATTATGCATTGTCCTGCGACATGCACAAAGGCTTCTCAGTGGTCATACTATTGCTGCACTATCTGTAAGTGCATAGAGCACATATCATGTTTCTTTTGTTCACTCCCTACTTTTGCTTTTCTGGATTGATACTGTGTTTAAAGTATCAATGAGTATTTCTCTACTTTTCTTGTTACTGTATTTATGGTTGTTTCATAAAACTTTATTTTGACAATGAAGCATGTCAATCTGCGAAACATTTTCAATTTTGGGTTTGCATCTATAGAATAGACCCCTTCGTACCTCCATGTTTGAATTCTCTTATATTGATGTTGACATACATTAATAAGTTATTTGATGATTTTGCTTATTGTAATTACAATAATGGCCTGTTGTTACAGACTTTTGATCATCATTCAAAGTAATAGAATTGTTTATGAGTGATTAGTTTCTAATTAAAAATTGGTGTTTGCGGTAAAATGTCTCATCAGAGAATTGAAAACACTTTACAGAGTTCCTGACAACATACCAATTTTGCTTTCTTTTCTTTTCTTGTTTTCTGGATAACTTCATTATCTGATTAAGCGTGATTTGTAATCTGCTGGAACATTGTAGCATCTCACAGGACGTTTGGAGCAAGAGGGAGCTTCTTCAGATCCCACTATTAGGGGGCAAATTCAGGAAGAATCTGTGCAAGTAGGAATGGCAATGCAACATTTAGGCTCTCTTCTTTTGGAGCTTGGCCGTGTGATACTGACACTGCGTATGGGGCAGTCTCCTGTATGCTCTAACCCTTTCTCTACTCTGAAGTTTGTGAACATACAATTATTTGATGTGTCTTGCCTCTTGTTTCTTATTGAAAAAAAGAAGAAAAAAGGTTCATTTGCAATTGTTTGGTGTGACTTGCAGGCTGAATCTTCTGTCAACTCTGGGCCTGCAGTTTATATATCTCCATCAGGGCCTAATCCATTAATGGTTCAGGTTTGTCAATAATAATCAGTATTATATACTTGGGTTGTTAAACATTAAACATTTTGAGCTAATAGTGAACCCTATGGTGGTTCTTGCTGCACTGTGGTTTGTTGAATTCAGGAGGTATCAGTAGTTTGTATTAGGAATGTCTGAAGCAAGCTGTTTTCAGTACTGAAAATATCTTTTGATAAACCGGCAATTAATTTTTACCAGGCGATGGATAATGATGACTATGTAATGTGTAGGAATTATATACAATAAGTTATTTATTGAAAATGTTTTACTCCCTGGGAAGGAAAGTGGGGTGAGGGGATAAGATGTTATGTGGATTTGGTGTTGGACCTGTATCGCGGGTGGGATTTCATCTCCCCTAGGCATAGTTATTAAAGGCACGCCTAGGCTCCGGGCACCTCCGGGCGCAGCTTTTGTGCCTGTAGTTTGGCCGGGTGCACAATTTTCGTCGGGCGTGCACCTGGACGTCGTAGGCGACGGGCGGTGCCTAGGCACGCCTGAGTAAAACATCCCCATTATGTTGTTTTTTCTTTTAAAATCCAACTTATACATGTGGGCTTTTTAAAACCCAACTTATACATTTGGTAAAACCCAACTTATACATGTGGGCTTTTGCAAAAGCTTAAGCCCAAACACTCTATTGCCCACCCAAGCCCAAAAAACCCTAATTTGGATGATTGATGTTTCATTGAATTTGAATCCTTGATAGCTATATGCTTGAGCAGTTGAGCCTAGAAACTAGAAAGCCTAGAAACTAGAAAGTAGAAAACTAGAAACTAATTTGAACATCCTTTATTTTTTATGTGTTTGGTTTGGTTTTTTGCATTTGAAACTTTGAAGTTTGAATCTTAGTATGATTGATTGCATTTTCATTATTTTATTATTCTTGTCTTGTTATAGAAATTTGTAGGATATATTAGGTTTTTAAATTTTTTATGAATGTTTTCTATGTTTTTTAAAAAAGTGCGCTTGACTTCAGTCGGGCACGTGCCTCGCCTTGCGCCTCGGGCTCTAGGGACCCCTAGCGCCTAATGCCTTTAATAACTATGCCCCTCGGGTACATTTGTTTTTTTGGCAATTTTTCCAGAGTTTTGTTGTTTACCTTAGTAGTAAAGTCTATTTATTTTTAAATAAGAGATGTCTCCCTCCTTTAGAAGATTTTACGGAACTTCAAGGTGCGTACCTTTTGAGTTGTGGTTTAAGAAGCTTGCATCTTCAATGCAATCATGCATTGTTGTGCTGTTTTATGTGTCTTTGCATATGTTAGTTCCACATGGTGGGTATCTTCAAGATATGCTTTTAGACCTAGAAAAATTGAATTGTTGCATGCATGAAAGATGTTCTCTGTGACTTGTAAACTTTATTGAATGGCTGTGGCAATTTAAATTGTAAGCTCTTTTGTTCTGAATTTTTGGAGTGATTGATCTGGCTGGTTAACCATGCCTGACTCTGCTGTGTTTATTTGCAGCCTTTTCCTCTTCAAACCAGCTCCCTCTTTGGTGGTCCAGTTCCTTCAACAAATGCCATGGGTTTTGGCTCTCTTGGTGTAGGAAATGCCCCAAGGAACATAAATATTCATATACATGCTGGTATGTTAACTTCGTCTTGAACCCATTTTGGGCTCTGTTTATGAATCTGACAGTGTTTGTTTATCAGGTACTGCGCTGGCCCCTGTTGTTTCAGCAGTTGGTACCAGGGCGAGTAATGGGGATGGAGTGCAGGGAGAACGTGGCAATAATAATGGTTCTACCAATTCGATGGGTTCGGGTTCAATCCGAGTTGTACCTGTGAGAAATGTCATTGCGACTGCTGTCCCATCACGTCCTACTGGAGTTGCAATTTCCAGTGCAGCACAACCTGGTCTGGGAATTTCCGTATCTCAGCAACCTCCAGACTCAGCTTTTATGTCATCTATGGTGAATGAAATCAATTCACGACTTAGAAATCTTGTTGGTAACATACAAGGAGAAAACCAAGTTGCATCTGGTAGGTAGCCATGAATGGTTTAGAATAAACATTTATAATGATTGTACGGTTGAAAATATTGCACTTTCTGTTTACAGGTGAAGTGGAATCATCTATGCGGAATGGTGGATCCAGTGCAGGAAACAATGCTGGTATATCCTCTATGATGAATGAAATCAATTCACAACTAAGAAATCTTGTTGGTAACACGCAAGGACAAAACCCGGTTGCATCCGGTAGGTAGCCATGAATGGTTAAGATAAATATTTATGATGATTGTACGGTTGAAAATATTGCACTTTCTGTTTACAGGTGAAGTGGAATCATCAATGCGGAATGGTGGATCCAGTGCAGGAAACGATGCTGGTAATGAACAGCCTAACAACATGGCTGTCAGCAGGGCTGCTGAACTTGGTATTTCTCCGCCTGGGGTCTTGCCTGAAAGTGAAGGTCTGAAGGTATGCTTTGTCAGTGACATAGGGATATTAAAGATAGTATTTTGATGATTACCTTTAACTGGTGCTAATGATAATAGCAGCCACATTCTGAATGCGATCAAGTAAGGAATAATGAAAATATGAGGGGTGGCTTGAACACAAATGATGCAACTTCATGCTCAGTGGAAGGCTCTTTGAGTTCTTTAAATGGAGAACCTATTGTGAAGTCAGAAAATGCTCCTGGGTCCAGTGAGAAGAAAGATCTTTCAGGGGGTGCCAATGCTGTTCCACTTGGATTGGGGTTGGGGGGTTTAGAGCGCAAGGTATGTACAATGTTTTTAAATCATAGAAATATCTTTGCTGTGATATAGTACCTTGAAATTGCCTTTAGACCCATATCCAGTGATAATCAATATCCACAGAAAATCGTTGTGTGATAGCACTAGAAGTTCATTAGTTAATAACTGACCTGTTGCATGAGCTGATCCTGATTTCTGAATTGACTGTGCTAGATTTTAATTTGCTTAGTTACCAAGCGATCTAGGAGGCATTATCTTAGCAGTGTACTGTTGCATCATGTTCTTATCCGCTATGCACTTCCTTTTATAAATACCTCCTAAAGTTCCTTTCTTGTAGTTCCTCTGCAAACTGACTTTTCAAACAACTTTGTGTTCTTGATATGATCAGAAGCGAACCAAACAGCCAGTGACCCTGGTCAAGGGCGGTGATGGCGGAACCAGCAGTGCCCCTCTTGATCAGAACCTGAACTCTGGTCAACAGCTTCTGCAATCGCTTGCTTCTCGTAGTTCAGCAATGAATAGGATGGGTGCAAATGACCCCTCCTCTGGTCAATTACCCATGGCTGGGAGGATCATGGAAAATAAACAGTCAGGGGGACAAGATACTGACGGACAACTTGACCCAGGAAGTGCTATGTCGCAGGTTTTAGGTAGCCCTGAGATAAATGGTTTACTGTCTGGGTTTTCAGAGCAAACTGGGGTTGGTTCTCCTGATGTGTTGAGAAATATGTTGCAACAGTTCACTCAGAGCCCCCAAATCATGAATACTGTTAATCAAATTGCTCAGCAGTTTGATGGCCAGGACCTTGGAAGCATGTTCTCAGGGTTGGGAGGAGGCCAGGGTGGTGGCCTTGATTTGTCGCGGATGGTCCAGCAAATGATGCCTGTTGTTTCTCAAGCTCTAAGTCGTGGTTCCTCCACACCTCAGCATAGTGAGAGCAGGTCAACTGGGACAGATAACCATGAAGATGTTGAGTTTCAGGTGCGTATATCCCACTAGGAGATATAACAATAAGGAATTAGGCCATTTGGAATGTTTTTATCATGAAGGTTTTGATTTGTAAACCATTATAGTTGATTTGGATAGGTTTCTTTAAAAAGCTGCTATACGGTTTTGTTGCATATTTCACTTGTTCATGATGAATTATATTATATGCATTTGTGTTTACTGGTCCTCGTGCTATTCAATGTGTCATAACATAGTGGTGGCTTTAATAGATTTGTTTATTTAAATTGGTCAAGAACTATATTAGATCTGACGGATCAAAGTACTGACCTGTACTTTTGTGATCACAAGGATAATCGTGCTACTGTTTACTGTTCTCTGTTCAATTTGTGTTAAACATGGTTGTTCAGCATGGAATTTGCCTTTAGTAATAATATTTCCCTTTTTCAACTGTTTTTGTCTTCAAGACTGGAATCCAACAAGTTGCTCAGAGTATTGAACACTTCGATCCACCTGAAGAAGTTTTCCGTGCTATTGTTGAGAGGGCTCTGCAGGGCAATGGCATCAGTGCTGAAGATCTTGTGAATGAGTTGTGCAGTGACGAGAGCCTCACCCATGTAAGTGCCCCTACAATGGTTTTGTTATATGTAATATGTGCGTTATTTAGCTGCCCAATTTGAGTCGGTCAAGATTGCAGTCGAAAAACCAGTGACCTTCTGGTCTGCCTGAAATTTCATGGTTAGAATGATGATCCAGAGCTTAAAGGTTTTATTTATTTTTTTGTTCAGGAATATGCAGAGATGTTACAGCATGATTTATGTCGGCGACTTGAGAGAGACTCTGGAGGTGACAAGTACTGATTTTATTTTTTTCTTCTTGGGAGGGATGGTGATTTCGTTAATATTTTTATAGTCGGTGTTGGCTCACAGTGAACTTGTACAAATTAGGTTTGGGGCCTGATGTGGTCGTGAATTACAGGTTGATCTTTGAATATATTTACCTCCTTTTTCATACTTTATTGTGTATCAGTTTCTGTAACTTAAACTTATGTTGATCTCATTTGATGCGGTCTTGAGTTACAGTTCGTACATTATTGTGTATTAAGGCTTTGTAACTTCAAATTATGTCGATATTATTTGAATTTTGCTTTTGAAAACGACAGTTGTTCATTTATTCCCGTAGTAATTTCATTGTGATAGACTGATAGTGGCCTTGCATCAATAGCAACTCAAGTCTTTTTTTGTAGAGGACAAATTTTGGTTCAAATTTTATCGTGAATTTATAAATTTCACATGTTCCACATTTCCACCGCAAGGGAGAGAGAGATTCACATTTAATATCAACTTTTTAATTAAACTATTTTAGTATTAGAAATCGTAAATCATATTCAAGTCGTGCTTCACTTCCCCAAAACCTCTAATTTATCTAATATGTTTGTATTTTTAAAAAATACTATTACTTATTTAGAAATTGTTTTTTTTTTTTTTAATTACAAATTTATTTTATATAAAATTCTAAACTATTTTCAAAAGGGAAACGTATATATTAACATCTTATTTGACAAATGGCCACCCACGCCTCCAAGTCTCCACTAAACATACCGTTTTTTTTCTTCTTCTTTGCATGCTCGTTATAGAAAAATAGAACAAAATCAGTAACAGTTGCAGAAAACTCATCTTTCAGTTAGCTACTAATTGGTCGCCGATCGTATCATCTAGTTCGAATTGTTTTGTGATTTGAAGTAAGTTTTTTTTTTCTAGTCAATCAACGTTAATGGAGGAAGCCGTCACGAAACCGACGAAGAAGGGTGGGGGTCGCCTTTGTTGCATCTGTAACCAGAGAAGAGCTGCTCTCAAAAGACCCAAAACCCTAGAACAGGTAACTTCAAGTTTTTGTCTCTATTTCGTTCGTTGTAAAAGCTGATTATAGTGGAAGATTGATTTCTTTTGAGTTAATTAAGCGAACAGTTTCTTCAATTTACAGTTGTTACTATCGATTTATATTCTGATTCTGCATAACAAGAGAAAGAATCGCACAACCAAATTATTTTATATTTTCTAGCTTATAATTTAAGTAGATTTAAATATTTATTATGGAAAATTCTTGGTATTTTCTATTAATATGCAGTTACGAGCATTGCTTGTAATTGTTTTTTTTTTTTTTTGAAGTTGTAGTGTGGTGATTATTGTATTTCTGAATCAAGGAAGTATATATTGATTTCGGTGGATATATCAGTGTACAAATTTGAGAAAATATCGGTGGAAATATCGAAAATATTCTTGATATTTCTATGATTTTTTATATCTGTTCTCTCAAAATGCAGTGTCTTTTGCTACTTCTTATGATCTACTTCCATTTAATAAATGAACGAGTAGCGGGTTTGATTTAAAATAAGACTGAATTTTTTGCTTCTAAAGATATGCAGGGAGTGTTTCTATGAGGTATTTGAGGAGGAGATCCACCAGGTGATTGTGGACAATCAGCTATTCAAGCCCGGTGAGCGTATTGCCATCGGCGCTTCTGGTGGAAAAGGTGAGCACTCTTTCTTAGTAGTATCGAACTCCATTGATTATGAGTTGGTGCTAATATCCAACATTGTTATTGTGCATTTGCTTTTGTTTGATTTATTTTTGATTTCATGTTGGTTGCAGATTCAACGGTCCTTGCTTGTGTACTAGCAGAGCTGAACCGACGTCACAATTATGGCCTGGATCTTTTCCTCTTGTCAGTTGATGAGGGAATTACAGGATACAGGGATGATTCACTTGAAACTGTCAAAAGAAATGAAGTCCAGGTCAGTGTTTTCGTGCATATTAAAAACCAATTGCAAAGTTTGCTGTGCTTTTCTTTGTTATTATTTCTTCAAAGTGAATTTCTTTTTTCTCAATTTTAAACATTTTCTGATCAGCTTGTAGATGTAAATTGTTTATAGACTTGAGTGCAAAATTTTGAAGGAGGTATTCTGTGCAGTGTTTATCTATATGTGTTTGTTTGTTCTCATCTTTCTCTGTTTCTCCAGTATGGCCTGCCACTGAAGATTGTTTCATATAAGGATTTATATGGGTGGACAATGGACGAAATAGTGAAGATGATTGGTTTGAAGAATAATTGCACGTTTTGTGGTGTTTTCCGTCGCCAGGTAGAGGGATAAATTCTTCGTAAAATAATGTAAACTAATGTTTGTTCCACTATCCACTTGTGGCTGGTCTCCCATGTCTGCTGTTTCTAACAAGCTATAAAATGCTCAAGATGTTGTTCCAGATTTTTCATTTCTTTTGGTTAAATTGTTAATTGTTGTCTTTGTCATTTCTGGTGCATTAATATGTAGACAATTTCTTTATCGTTATGATTTTTGTCTTTAGGAATGTATAATGTATTAGGTCGGCTGTTTTGCTATCTGGAACAGCTTTATTAGTCTAAGAATTAATATAGAATGACTTGATAAAATTGGTGAATTTTGTTTAGGCTCTTGATCGAGGTGCTTCATTGTTGAAAGTAGACAAGGTTGCTACTGGACACAATGCAGACGATATTGCAGAAACAGTCCTCTTGAACATATTACGAGGTGATATTGCTAGGTAATGAATTGTTGAATGAAATTCTCTTTCAGTTTTATCTTTCTCTTCTTTCAGGGTAATGAGTTCATGCTGTTGCTTTGTAGATTGAGTAGATGTACATCAATAGTAACTGGTGAAGATGGACCGATTCCAAGATGCAAACCTTTTAAGTACACCTACGAGAAGGAGATTGTCATATATCCTTGTAGTTGGAAATGCTCAGTTGTAGTTTAAGTATTAGTTTCTGTATGTATTCTTATAAACCATTGATTGTGAAACCTTAACCACAAGATGTTTACGTATGCTTATTTCAAGAGGCTGGATTACTTCTCAACTGAATGTAATTGTTAATTTCCCGTTCCTGTCTATTTTTCTTATTCAACAAATTTCCATTTGGTATTAAAAAGTGCACTTATTGCAATTGCAGGCATATATTCACCAAATGCCTACCGTGGTTTTGCTCGTGAGTTCATTAAAGATTTGGAGAGAATAAGGTGACTCAGCTGACTTGACTTTCACAAAGTGATGCAATTGTATTCATGTTTCTTTCCCCGCTAAACCCTCATACTATTATGTTATTGATCCAGACCTAGGGCGATACTTGACATCATTAAGTCGGGGGAAGATTTCAGAATTTCCACTTCGACAAAAATGCCAGAGCAGGGGACCTGTGAACGCTGTGGCTACATTTCTAGCCAGGTAAGGCGACTTGCCAATCTCTCTCTGCCTGAGTACAGTGACCAGTTAGACAATTTGCAGCGTAAATTCGTTTTTTCTGTTGCTCATCTTTCTAATTCTTGAACCTTGATGCACAGAAATGGTGTAAAGCTTGTGTTCTGCTGGAGGGACTGAATCGAGGCTTGCCTAAGATGGGTATAGGCCGGAGCAGCCGAGGCTTCAATAATGATCCTAAAAGGGACAAAGATATGAAACAAAGCAATGGAACAAAGAGCATTGAGAACAAACAGTGTGGATCTTTGGACTTCTGATGGAGATTATATTTTTGCAATCTTTTTTGAGTTTTTATAAGTTATAAATTTATGGTTGATTGATTCACTATTGTTGTGGAATCCATTTTTGTCTACAATCAAGATTTTATTTTATTTGGTATGTAATTTTTAACAATTAGATGTATAACAGATTCTGGCCAAAGTCCATTTCTGCATTTCATCTTCGTAAAAGATTCATGTGCCTGCATAAATTCATTATATTGTATTATGGTCTCCAAATCAATAAAAAAAATTCACTTATTTTTGTGTTTTCTACTTTCAATGGTCTAATTTTAATTTTAGTTTTAGTTTTTTTAATGAAAGAAAATCAGAATTCAATGGTTTTCAATTTTTCATTCTTAATTTTAATTTCAATTTTTATTTCTTGTGAGAAAATACTAGTGATTATGCTAATTGCTAAAGAAAAAAAATCTTTAAATATATGTAAAATAAATAAATAAAAATACAGTTTGATACGTGTCACAAATTGTAAAGAGTTCCGCGTCACACCGGATCCAGACCCTCCTTTTGGTATTATGATTTGGTGGTTTCGACGGTGGAATTTCAGTTTATTAGCGAACTGATTTCAGTGTTAAAACTTAAAACTCTTCTCTCAACTTCTCACCATGGCGTCCTCAGCAACGCCGAGCTCAGCCGGCGCCGCCCCAAACCCAAAAAAGTCAATGAAAATGTTAATAGTAAACGCGAAGAAACACAAGCACAGCTTTGTCCAATTCTTCGCGATGACAGGTATACTGTTGTTGAGCGTCAGATCGCTGGGCCAAAAGTACAGAATCCACGACCTTGAAGGGGACACGTCAGCTCTCAAGCAAGAGCAAGAGTCACTGACCCAACGCATGGGCAAAATCAAGAGCAGCCTTCTCCACGAAGCCTCGCTTGACACCACCGGCCTCCTCGCTTCTCGCCTCCGTCTCCTCTTCGACGAACAGGATTAGTTCAACGGAAGCAAGCTTCTAGTGAGCATTTTTTTTTAAATTTACGGTTCTAATTTTGGTTTTGTGTATCTTATATTTTTGAGAGGTGGAATGTAGGGATTTTTACTTTATAGTTGAATTTCTAAGAAATAAGGAAGTAAACATCGGTTTCTATTGAAGGTCTATTTTTATGAAAATTTCGATAGAGATATCAAAAATGTCACCAAAATTATGATATTTCGATGATGTTTAGGATATTTACTTGCTTGATTGAACAATGTTTGATGTTTCTGAAGAACTGTTTGAATTGTTAGTTGTTAATCTGGAGATGGAGTAAAAGGAAGTTATGATTCACTTTTTTGATGAATGACTCTGTACTTTGTTGATAGTAGGATATTATAATTGGCTAATTTTTGGTATTTAATTAGGATTTTCGGTATGTGTTTCGTGTTCAACATTATCATGTCTAATCATGAATCATACTTCTTGTTCTAATTTGGGGCTAGTGTTTATTGGTTACTCTAATAGAGATCAAACTCGCCAGGAATTATTTGTTTGTTTTGTATATGATTTTCTTGGGTAAAATTTTTGGACCACGTTGGTTAGAGAGAAGGAAAAGGAAGGGAAAGGAAAAAAGAAAGAAAGATAGATGATTGTCCTTTTGGTTTGCATAGGATGAAAAGGGCTGTTTGTCTGGTTCCATGTATTTGGTATTTCACTAAGGAGGGAAGCTGAAGCCAAGAGATTTGTTTATCCCAATGTGTGTTGAAGTTATATATTCGTGTTCATACGTGTTAGGATTATGTAAGACAAGCATAGAAACATCAAATAATTTTCCCATTTTGTCTATCTATATAATGACATCCTTCCGCGTTTGTTTTCGCTTATCATTTCTTTTCAACCAAATGGGAGAAATGGTCTTCCCTCTCCCCTATTTCTTTCCTACTAAATAAATTTTTGAGTTTGTATTCGTGGATTTTGGTCATTGGAAGTTCTTATATTTGATTTTCATTTGGTACATAGGTAATCGGTTCTTCTCCAAAAAGCATGGTGTATCCTTTGTTTAAAGTGTGTTTGAAATCTGAAAAAAATGAATGAATTTGTTTTCTAATGGAGCAGTTTTGAATCCTAGTTTTGTATCGGTTGTCTGTAATGGGGATTTTAAGTTGCTGATTTTTGTCTCTGTTTTTAACTTCAATCTGAATACTTAATGTGTATCATGGTAAAGTCGTCTAGGATCCTTGTTTGAGCTTCAATATTTCATTTTGGTCTGCAAGCCCCAAAAGTTGGTTATTGGTTTTGGTAGAATAAACTTAAAACAGAACCAATACATAGATGGTGGGGCTATTTAAGTTTGATTTTGTTGATCTAGAACCAGACCTCCCCTTTTACAGGGTTGAGAGGACTTTAGAATATGGTTAATTCGATCATGAACTAAGGTTCCCATCTGGTTTTTTCTTGCCTGCCTGCCTGCCATTCTTTTGTGCTATTAACTAATTGTTTTTCGAGCAATTCAGGCTGGTCGGATGGTGTATTTAGTCAGTTTTTTATGCTACTACACATCTTAAGTCATCTGTCAATCTTACTCTAGTGGGGATCAGCTAATGTGGTGAGATGCAAGCCTTTGCCTAATTTGTGCTATATTTTCCTTCCATTCAGACTGCTCATTTATATATATATATATAGCCAAATGAGTGCTAGATGGTAGCGAATGACTTTCTCTCTGCAATGTTGCCTGCCTTCCGATACTTGGTTTCATGGTTTCATCCGCCCTTTCTCCCCATGATATGATGAAAATCCACTGAGATGTGTCCAGGGATTTATGCAGTGAAGAGGGAATTAGCTTAGTCCACGTTAATAGGACGAATGATCTCGAACAACTGACTTGACAACTCTAAACACCTGCTTTTTCAGGTATTCTCCTTTTATTCTTCATTGTTGATGAATGACTAATAGAGTGTTGTCATTCAAAAGCTTTTTTATCACCTTCTCTGGTGCGCCGTAGCTTTTCAAGTTATATAAACGAGTAGCTTATTGTTCAAAGCATGTAATATGCGTTCATTTCTCTATAATTTTTGTTTGTGAATTCTGGTTGAAAACTCTGAAACTGAAACTGTGTTGGCTATATAAATTTTTGAGCTTAGCTTCTAGTGACTGTTTTACGCATCCCTTGTTAGTTGTTACCCACCGGTTGCGGTCATTTGTCCCCCCATACACTCACATCATTTGCTTTGTATTTTTGTTTGTTCGTTTGCGGTTGGCCTTTGAAAATTCCACTTTAAATCCGCGTAAAAAAAAAAAAAAAAAAAAAAAAAACTCATTATATTAGTTGGGTGCCATTTGAATTGCCGCGTCATTGGTAATATGGCTCCAAAGTCCAAAACCAGGTGATTTCGAAATAAGTTGCCAAATCTATATCATATGTTAGTTTGCAAATGATGGCACGTTCTGCAGGGACTTTTTTTTTTTTTTTTTTTTTTTAAACATGTAGGGTCTCTACCCCCGCAATTCATTGGTGCCACCGCCAATTCGCATTCATTGAACAAAATTAGATTTGTGATTAACTTGTTTGTCGTCTTTCATATATTATTATTATTTCCACTGCTTTAATGACTTACATCGTTTTCTTTGTTTTTATTTTTTATTTTTTAAATGGATTATAGAAGGATGTTTTTGGTCTTCTCTTAATCAATGACCTCAACATCAACTTTTGCTTTTTTGGGCTTGGCTAGCGTTCGTATAATTATCGAAAAAGTATAATTAATTAATTAATTATCGAAGAAATACCTGTATGTTAATTCAATAAAATAAAATTACTTATAGTAGAGACAAAGCCAGTATCGGGATTTTGGGGGTAAATTTGAAAAACTATTAAAATTTTAATTAAAAATGTAAATAATAACAAATATTAGGATAAAATGTCAATAAAATTTTAAAATAGTTTATGGGTTTGGGGGCCTATATTGTTTGAAGCTTTAAAAAATAAAACAAAAGGCCTCATGTAACACGTTAGAAGTAAAAGGTAAAGTTGGTGTCACTTTCTTTATGCTGTGTCCAGTTCACCACCAGAATGCACTCAACACGAAAGAAGAACGCTTGTCCGAAGTAGCCAAAACTAAAAGGTGACACATTATCATTATTGTGGACTTGTGATGCATTTTTGTCCAATCTATAGTCTTGAAGATAAAAAGTTGGAGATCTGGTTCAATGGTTCAATTATTATGAGTAATTTTGAACTTCTTGTAATTGTAATTATTCTACGTCATGGAAACACCAGTGTTTGACCACAATTCGTAAGTTGTTCAGTAGTGATGGTAACAGCTGGAGAAATGTCAAAGTGATTTTTTTTTTTTTATATAATTTTTTTTTTCCAAAGTAAAAATTAATTTTTAGTTAGCTACACTACCCATAATATAATTATATTATTGCTGCTACTGTGTAATTTTCTGTTTAATTAACCAACCTCCAATAATTAAATTCCGAAGGGGAATAATTTCAAATTCATGTGCCAGTCCCTTTTAATATCCATGGATGATGGATCAGATCGACTTTTTTAGAGGCAAAAGTCGCGAAGCCATTCATGAATCATGTGCTTTTCAATACATTGTAATTAAGTGTGAAGATATCTCTTCATATTCTCTCTTTTTTTTATAAAAAAAAAAAAGAAAAAAGAATAATAAATTCTAAACTAATCATTCTCGTGTATGTTCGGTTGCAACTAATTGCTAACTAGAAACTATGGTAGTAATAAATATGGTAGAGATTCTGTAATGAACATGGATAAATAAGCAACTTAAAAAAATAAAACAAACAAGATTAAATTCAAAATCACTATTGTATTGAAAAGTTTTGTCAACAAGAATGTATAAAAAACTAATGTTTATATAAATAATAATCCATACTTATTATAGTGCAAAATTTAGGTTAATAATTAGTATTTACTACAATTAGTTGCTTTAATAGCATTTATGAATTCAATAATATTCCATAATCAAAGATAAAGTTGAGGTGGTTCAATGATAAACATATCATATTTACACGTTGAGATTGTGAGTTTAAGTTGTACCCTTCTCTCCAAACCTTGAAAATATACTTCCAAAATCATTACGTAATCAAATACTAACATATATGGCAAATTAATTATATTTAGAGCCGTGTTCCACGAAGATTCTAGGTTAGTAAGTACTTCAATATGTTGTTTTAGCTAGATTCTCAATTCAATAACATTACATAATCAAAAACTAAATTGAGGTAGCTATGTGGTAAGCTAATCACACCAATACGGTTGTGGGTTCAACCCCTCTCTTCCAAATTCTAAACTTGTACTTCAAAAAAATTCCCATAATCAAAAACTAAGTTGAGGTAGCTATGTGGTAAGCTAATCGCACCAACATGGTTGTGGGTTCACATGATACCCCTCTCTTTCAAATTCTAAACTTATACTTCAAAAAAAATTCCCATAATCAAAAACTAAGTTGAGGTAGCTATGTGGTAAGCTAATCACACCAACACGGATGTGGATTCACGTGATACCCCTCTCTTCCAAATTCTAAACTTGTACTTCAAAAAAAATCCCAGAATCATTTACTAACATATATGGCAAAATCACCAAATACAATAATATATGGCAATGTAACCTAATATTATCTCGCCTGGAGTATAAAACCATCTCTATCTCTCTCTCTCTATATATATATATATGTATAGGTGGCAGTGTGAAACCAAAATAAAGAGACTTCTAGAGTTCACTCATGCAAATTGTGAAGGCGCGTTAACTTTAGAAATTAAACCTTAAAAGCAAAGCAACCAAAATCCATTCAAACAACTAGTCAAGAAAAAAAAAAAGAAGAAGGAAAATAATTTACACAAAACCAGTTATTATTATTTATTATTTTTTTTGAAAAGCACAAAACCAGTTAATCGAGTGGGGGCCTACGTGTTAAAACTCCTCACATGCACTCTCTCTCTAATTCTCTGTCTATCTAATTTGTCTTTGTATCATATCAAAAATTCCAAAGAAAAACGAAAAATAAAACGACACACCTCCAAGTTTGCAAGTAGAAACCAAACCCATGTGGTAGACAAACACTCAAACACATCGACACATACACATTACACACGGAGTCTAGAATAGTAACTGAGTTGCCCCCTCTGGGACCCACCACCGACACTCTTTTTTCTTCCCCATTTTCCCTCTCTTTTATATTTATTTATTTATTTATCTATTTTCTTGCGGCTTCTACACTCACATATCATCTGTACCGCACTTAAATATTCTTCAATCCATCCTCATTATTCTCTGCTCTCTCCTCTCCCTCTCATTTTAAACTCTCTCTCTCTCTCTGTCTCTTTGTTTTTTTCCTAATAAGAAAAAAATGCCACTGAACTTGGCGGTTGGTGGTGGTGGTGGCACAGTACTCGGTGCCTCTGTTTGTGTCATTCTTTCACTTTTGGCCATTGTCAACGCCGAAGATCCTTACAGGTTCTTCAACTGGAATGTCACTTACGGTGACATCTACCCTCTCGGTGTCAAACAACAGGTAATTTAGTTATACATGTATATCTGATTCATTGGTTACTCATTTTATTTTATTTTTTTGTGATCTGGGTTTGATTTTGATTTTGATCTAACATCGTGTGACAGGGTATTCTTATAAATGGGCAATTTCCAGGTCCCGATATTCACTCTGTTACAAACGACAACCTGATTATCAATGTCTTTAACAGCTTAGACGAGCCTTTTCTTCTTTCCTGGTAACATCTCTATCTATCTTTTTCTCTCCCGTGAACTTTCTACAAAAGATCATACGCAATGTTTTTTTTTTTTTTTTTTTAAGCGCTGTCCGGAAAATGACAAATCTACACTCGTCATTCCTCATTTATTGCTCCGATATCCGGGGACATTTTCGTAATTTGCGTACTACCTCATTAAACTATGTTTATGTTTATTTTTATTTAAGAAAATTTTATTTAGATTTGTGATCTAAGAGAATGTACGAGTCTAACTGTTGTTCGGTTTACGTTCACATTGCCTTTTTCTGCCACCTATTGTTTTTTTTTTTCTTTTTCTTCTTTGTAATGCGTGAAGCCGTGAACAGACATGAGCTGGATCATATCATATCAACGTAGATCTGGTCCATTTAGATCCGGTTTGGTTTTTTGAACTAAAGAAATCTCTTACTGGCTTTTGACGATGATGAATGATGATGATGATATATATATTCGGTTTCTATTACAAGCACATAAGTGTAGTTAACCTGTGTCATAAGAGTATCCCTAACCATGCTTCCTAAATTTTAGTTAAATTTTAACTATTTTAGCTAACAACTTTTTATGAGGTCACTCCAACCATGCTCTCTATTATAGTTAGTTATTAATATTTTAATATTTTTTAAATTTAAAATATAAATAAATTTATTTATTAACAACCTTTAAACATTTAACAAATAATAATACAAAATTGATATCATTTTTTTAATAACAAAATCAATTTACAAATATTAAAAAAAACAAAAGAAAGAAGATAGGGAGCTCCGTACATTTGGAGAGCCACCAAGAGGCTCTTTAAAATAGGGAACCCCTTGGAGTGCTCTAAAACTAAATTGGCTCCCTATTTTAACTAAGGAGGGGATTTAGGGAGCCAAGATGCTCTAAGTTTTTTTTTTTTTTTTTTTTTTGAAAGGAAGATGCTCTAAGTTACCAACTAAAAATTTACTAAAAAGGGAGAACATTTATTACAATCATATATTTATTGTATTGGCTAAGACAATAGATGCAATTCATATTTGCTTTTTTGAGTATTTTTTAAGTTGGGTACAAGTTAACATTACCCTTATAAAGTAAATGATAATTTTCTTGTTAAAAAAAAAATAATTAAAAAATAATTAAAAAAAAATAAAAAAATGCGACCTTTCTATTAATCCATTACATGAAAAAAAAAATAAAAAAAACTTTCACGACACTGTTTATTAAAAGTCAATTTGTGATGGATTGACTTGTTTTAATTAAGCGAGTCATTTTTTCTTCAATTACACATGGCAGCAATTAATGGCCGACTCGAATTGCTTGGAAACATTTCAACATCTGTCGTTTAATTAGTTTTATAATTTTTTTAGATTAAAGACCACCTAAATTTTTATTGGTTATAATTTTACTAATGGTGAAAACTTAAAAAAAAAAAATACATAATCCTGAATTAAGAAATATCGTAAAAAAAAAAATAGCTGTCTTCCAGTCGGATATTTCATGGGGAGTCAAGATGGAGACTCTTGTCTTCTTGTCTTCTTCCTTGTATTGTCAGTTGTCCTATGAAGCTGGCTCCAGCTAGCCTGGACCTGAAAAAGTATATGAACAGTTCAAAAAGTTCCCTTTTTTACGATTGATGACTTTGTTTTATTTTTATTTTATTTTATTTTTTTTAAACAATTGTAGAGTAGCACATGTTTACATTATAATTTGTATAATTTTTTGTTTTGGTGAAAACTGTAGGTCTGGAATTCAACAGAGGAGGAATTCATTTGTAGATGGTGTGTTTGGAACAACCTGTCCAATTCCTCCAGGGAAGAACTACACATACATTCTTCAAGTGAAGGATCAAATTGGGAGCTTCTACTATTTCCCTTCCCTTGCATTCCACAAGGCTGCAGGCGGATTCGGAGGCATTAGAATCCTCAGCCGCCCCAGAATCCCCGTCCCCTTCGACGACCCAGCCGGAGATTACACCGTACTTATTGGAGATTGGTACAAATCCAATCACACGGTAATAACTATATACCATACATTTATATTTAAGCGCTCCTTAATATTTTTATGTCTTCAAAGAATAAATATAATTTTATTTATCTATTTTGGTTTATATATCAGTTAGTTAAACCTCTTAAAGCAATATTAAAGAGTCTTTAAAAATTGTCATGGCCCGCTATCCACTTTGTGGGGTGTGAATTGAAGTATTTGGTAAGAAAAATAATGTGTTTGTGTCGGTAACAAAAGTGGAGTGTTTGACTATAGATAGCATATTAATTACTTTGCAGCTGTATCCCTGACCTCTCAATTTATTTTATTTTATTTTTTTGTTGTTTTGTGAGCCCACAATTTTTGAGTGCCCTCTTGTGAGGATTAGTAGAGGACTAGTGGAGGAGTAAAGAGGGCACTTCTCACAACCACAGTCCTGAACACATTTAAGAGTATACAACGAATGATTCGTGACAGTAGATGTTGATCTGTTGAGTCGATGAGATCTACATTTAATGAGACTTGTTACGTCGGTATGGCAGTGTCCATGCCTATAACATAAATTTTATCTTTTTGAATTAATGTCTTTCACATGGTGTGATATGGCTTGGTTTATGTAGAATGAGTGTCACATTGTGTGTCCATAGTTGAATTCTTGCTCCTAAAGTTGGTCCCACTGGACATCAAGTGTTCCAGTTATGAGTTATGCATGTGTTACATGTGTTTGTGTATCTAACTTGTCGGTTGATATAATGCAAGTTCATGAAATCTGGTTGTTGTGGTAAATAATTTGAATGATTTCTTCCCATTTTGCTGTGTAAAAAGATCATAACAAATGTCTGACCGTGCCTTTAATTACTTGATGTATGTATGTGCAGAAATTGAAGGGCATTCTTGATGGTGGTAGGAAGTTACCTTTTCCCGATGGTATTCTTATTAATGGGCGGGGACCAACTGGTTACTATCTTACTGTTGAACAAGGTAATGAAATTACCGATCTAGTTTATGCTTAAATAAATTCTTATCTGTTTCAGGTTTGTCTGATTAATTATTATCTGAATTGTTATACATCACAGGAAAAACTTACAGGCTTAGGATATCGAATGTTGGATTGCAGAATTCACTTAACTTCCGCATTCAAAACCACAAGATGAAGTTGGTAGAAGTTGAGGGAACGCATACACTCCAAACTACATACTCCTCGCTTGATGTTCACGTGGGACAATCGTACTCTGTTTTGTTTACAGCTGATCAGCCTGGACAAGACTATTACATTGTCGTTTCCTCTCGCTTCACCTCCACAGTCCTCACCACCACTGGCGTTCTTCATTACAGTAACTCTGCTGGCCCGGTTTCAGGCCCTCCCCCAGGTGGACCGACCATCCAAGTTGACTGGTCTCTGAACCAAGCCCGCTCCATCAGGTATTATTTCCTTGTCCAATTTATAGATGATACGAAACTGCTATCAAAATATTATGATGTACATCAACCTAGTTCCGTGTAATTATTGCAGGACTAATCTTACAGCAAGTGGTCCAAGGCCAAACCCACAAGGCTCTTATCACTATGGTCTCATAAACACTACCAAAACTATCAGGCTTGCAAGTTCTGCTGGGCAAGTTGACGGCAAGCAGAGATATGCAATTAACAGTGTGTCATTTATCGCACCAGACACTCCCATGAAGCTCGCTGACTACTTCCAAATTGGAGGAGTTTTCCGCGTTGGAAGCATTTCTGACAATCCTACCGGTGGAGGCATTTACAAAGACACATCTGTAATGGGTGTTGACTATAGGGCCTTTATTGAAATCGTGTTCCAAAACGACGAAGACATCATTCAAAGCTATCACCTTGATGGCTACGCTTTCTGGGTTGTCGGGTAAGCCCATACTTTACATACTTTACATTAAACGATGCAAGCTTAGATCTCTTGGTTTAATTGAAGAAATCGAATGACTTTTTAAATGCAGTATGGATGGAGGGCAGTGGACCTCAGCTAGTAGAAACCAATACAATCTCCGCGATGCAGTTGCTCGTACCACCGTTCAGGTAAATTCCATTTTCCTTTTTCCTGCCATGAAAACTGTATATTTCAATTTTCAAATCAAAACCAATCAACTTGGAATGTAATTATTTAACCATGTGTGCAGGTGTATCCCAAGTCATGGTCTGCCATTTACATTGCACTGGACAATGTAGGGATGTGGAACTTGAGATCAGAGTTTTGGGCCAGACAATACCTTGGACAACAATTTTACTTGCGAGTTTACACAGCATCAACTTCACTTAGAGATGAATACCCAATTCCAAAGAATGCACTTCTCTGTGGTAGGGCTGCCGGCCGCCACACGCGACCGCTCTAAACCACTGTAGCATCGAATAAGTTATATATATAGATTTATATATATATCCACAGTTGGCCTGGTAGACACAACCAGTCTGCTAGCTTAGATGGATTAATAGAGTTAAGAGTTTTGTTTCTAATCTTATATATTTGATTCGTTACCGGTGTTTATTTGAAGTGAGGGGTATATTATGTGATGATTAGAAACTCTAAAATGACCCCAGCTCGAGGTCACATTCTTTTACATTCAAGATTGTATTCTCATTTGTTACTGTTGAAACTTACTTATAGTTTATATTATTATATGAATTCAAGTCGATTATATTTGTATCAACCTTTTCAATAATGTTGTGTTTGATTTGATCTTTGAATGTGTTTGAGAATTACTAATTAGCCATTGTTTTGGAATCCTATAACTTATAACCAATAGTTAGCATAAAGGTAACTTGATTACAATTCAAAATTCATTTTCCCACCTATCAAATCTGTTCAATGACAAAGAAAATGAGTTATTTTATTTTTTGTAATGATATTTTATAATACTAATAATTATTAAAATAAAGACTTTTCCACTTACAATATATTTTGAAATAAATAAATAGTATTATAAATTATCATTTGACAGAAAATAATTGTTCTCTATTTATCTATTTAATCATAAATGGCTCGTTCATTTACCAGCTGAATTACGCCCCTGGGGACAATAGTTCAAGCTATTTTATTTTAATTCATCCAAATGTATAATGTTTGGATTGGAAGAGCTTCCGTTCTATTAGAGTTTTTAAAAAAATTATATATACATTTATCATGAAAAACTCAAATTTTAGGCTTTACGAAAAAGATATTTTTGATTTTTTTTAAAATAACTTTAAAATGTTAAAATAACCTCGTAACATTTTATTAATTAGAATTTAGATTGCACTTTTTACAATAAAAACCTTAATAAACCTATTCAACCTTATTCCTTATGTCATTTTAAATAATTTTACTATATAAAAACCTTATCAAAATTAAATAATCGAACTGTTTACATGGTCAATAATACTTTTTAAAATTGATTGATGAACAACCTTTCTCCAAAAAATTCTTATTGTAAAATAGCTTATTAAAAGCCTAAAATTCAAGTTTTCTCCTTAAAACAGTTATTGAAAAAAAAAAAACGAATTAAAAAAGATCTCCCAAAAATGTATTTGAACTTTGAAGGCTCTATGTATATTTATGCACTTATTATTTTTGGTAAATAAATTACAGATTACAAATTACATTTGAAGGCCCTATATTCCAAGGAAATCGGGAAACTTCGGCAAACAAATGAAGAGAAATTATAAATAATAGAATAAAGATACTACACTACATCAACCTAGTAATCTCATATTGCGCCCTTTCTATCACAGCCAATCCAACGGTTACTAACGTGGCCTGTTCTTTGACTCTCTCTTTGACATAAAAAGTTAACCCATCACACGGCCATTATAGATACAATCCAATCGACAACAATAAGCACCGCAACACCATATCACCATACGCTTATACAAGAGAGCAAAAGCCTAACACAGCAACATCGCTTCGCTTCACTCTCTTTAAGTCATTTTTTTCGGCGGGATCCAAAAGTATCAAAAAAAAACCTAGCAGTCGATCATCTCCGTCGTCAGATCAGGTAGAGACTCACTCTTTCACTTCCAATACTCGGTGTTTCTAGGGTTTCCTTAAAATTAGGGTTTCAGTTTCCTCTTTTACTGTATCGATGCTCGTTATCTCACGCTTGAGCTTCTAAAACTTCATTTTGTTAAAAGAGATATTCAAAATGGTGTTGTTATTTTAGGCATTTTGGTACTTGATATTTTTACCTTTACTTTGAATTTTCAACAGATTCAGAAATGTTATTGTTACTGGATGCACATAAATATGACGAATAACCATTATTAAAAATTTAATGTTATTTAGAGCAGTAGTTAAGATCCTAATTAGTTATTATTATTATTATTACCTGCTAAGATATATTGTGTTGTTGTTTGTTTTGTTTCAGGGTTTGATTTGAGCATCCCGGTTCTGGTTACTCTAGTTTTTGCTTGTTATCTTCGATGGGGGTATGTTGATTTCTTAGAACTTTTGAGTTTGTGATGTTTATTTTCCTTTGTTGCTCATTTTTTAATGTGCTCGGTGAATCATAGGTCGAGAACATTTTTAAGGATGAAGCTAGTGAAGAGAAGGGAGAGCGTGCCAGAATGGTGAGTATTTTGGGTGCTGGGCTTTTCGGTGATGGATGTTTGTGTCATTTAAATTATTACATTGCGCACATTTACGAGATCTATTGAATAATACACTTGTTTTTCATTCATGAAAGGATAATGTTTCATAGATTTAAATATGTTTAGAATGAGAGTAAGTATTATAAGCATCGTGCTTTCCCTTACCGCGCCCATGTTTAATTGTGTTTATTGTATCTCTAGGCGTCATTTGTTGGTGCGATGGCTATTGCAGACTTGGTTAAGACAACCTTAGGGCCGAAGGGAATGGTAAGCTCTCTTCCTACCCCGGCTTGCTGCAAAATTAGAAGCCTTTGCTAGTAGTACTTATCCGCTGTTTCCAATTAATTACCCGCATGCTAATATATCATTTGTTCAGGATAAAATTTTACAATCAACAGGCAGGGGACGTGAAGTCACTGTTACAAATGACGGGGCTACTATACTCAAGTCCCTACATATTGACAACCCAGCTGCCAAAGTTCTTGTTGGTATCCTTATTATTGTTGATTTTCTTGGATGGTGGAAGAAATTTTTGTTTTGCTGTTAAAGAATTATTTATACTTATATTCTGAATGAGAAGAGCCATATTTGGTGCAGTTAGCCATGTCAGTGAGTTTGTTTAAATTGACTCATAGAAATAAATTATTTTCTTCTTTCTTTGGATGATAATCCTTAATTCAAATGTTAAGACATTTCAAAAGTTCAAGATGATGAAGTCGGCGATGGGACAACTTCTGTCGTTGTTTTGGCTGGGGAGCTTTTAAGGGAGGCAGAAAAGCTGGTGGCAGCTAAGATTCACCCAATGACAATAATATCAGGTTTTGACTTGGCATCTGCTGTTGCATTGCTTCCTCTTCTTTTTCTTGTAAATTTGACTCTGCTATTTATTTTTATTTCATGTTTTGCTTTAACCAATATCTGATTGTGTTTCCCATATTTTGTTTATGTGGTTTATTTTATGGTATTGTTTGTATAGCTTATATAGTTTTATTTAGGAAATAGATCTTTTGGCGTTTGATTACCATTTAGTGTCCAAGGAGGAGGCTGCACATAAGTTGCATCATTTTTCTCTAATTTTTAAAGAAATGCATTGATTGTGGAAGACCTCCTATAAGAGGTTAAATGATGACATTTGTATGTAGTCAACTTTTCTTTTTTATTTCTTTGTTGAAAATCCATTCCTCATGAATGGTGGTGTAGCTTGCATTATATTGGAAATAGGTTGTAGATATTTTCCTTTTATTTTATTGTTGTGTGAAATGCAAAAGATATATTAATTTATGTTGAAATTTTCCTGATTACGTAGGTGAGTTTATATTGACGTTTTTTTTTTGTACTTGTTTAGGTTTTCGAATGGCTGCTGAATGTGCTCGTAATGCCTTGTTGAAGAAGGTCATGGATAATAAAGAGGATTCAGGTGATATGATTGTGTATATACATGCATGCTTGTACATATTCACTTGGGAATATTTTTTTTTCCTAAGGAAGATGTTCATTTCTGGTTCACCTTTTTAATGTTATCCTTACTACTTGTTGGTATGAACAGTTCTTGTTGTCATGGGATTAGATTCTCTAGCTGTATTTGTATTGTCAAAGTGCAATGGAAGTCCTAATTTATGATGGCTTGAAATTTTTTTATTTTCCCCCTAGTATTCTGTGTGTCTAATATATGACATCACTGGACAATGCAGAGAAATTCAAGTCAGATTTGATGAAGATTGCAAAGACAACATTGAGCTCCAAAATCCTCTCACAGGACAAAGAACATTTTGCACAACTGGCTGTTGATGCTGTTATGAGGCTAAAGGTATTTGTAGTCATTTGTTAATCAGTTTAAGACTACTGGAATCTTCTAGTGGTGTTGAATGTGAGTCCAAATACATAGATCATCTAATTTAAGGTTTTCAATCTTACTTGGTTTTCTTATTTTCTTTCCCCTCCAGAGTGCAACTTCTCCCCATATATTGTTGCGATGATATTATTTTGTATTTTGTGGACAGAATTTTTACTGTGTTTTATGTGTTACGCTTGATCTTTTTTTTTTCTCTCTCTTATGTGATATCACTGACAATGATGTTATAATTGCAGGGCAGCACAAATTTAGAGTCCATCCAAATTATCAAGAAGCCTGGAGGATCACTTAGGGATTCCTTTCTAGATGAAGGGTGAGATACATAAATTCACTAAAGGATTCTATTTTAGCCTGACAAGTAGAGGATTTGGGTTGGTTAGAGTGGGTCTCAGATTTAGTACATTAGAAATTAAAAAAGCTAATCATTATCTCGGTGTATGGTTAGATATATACTCCTTTTTTTTTTTCTTCTGTAAAATTAAATATATGTATTAATGCTGAAAAATCTGTTGAAGTTAATGGCCCTATTAAAATCTTTCATCTTCTTACTGATAGTATATGGCATGTTTAATTAGAGCAAAAACAGGTGAAAAGGGAAGCTAGTTTGAACAATATATACGCTATATGCTCTTTTGGTCATTGCATATATGTTTCTGCATGACATCAAGTAGATCTTTTACAAATTTTAATTTTGAACCATCTGGTCTTCAGATTCATTCTTGACAAGAAAATAGGCATTGGACAACCAAAACGCATAGAGAATGCAAAGATTTTGGTGGCAAATACTGCAATGGATACAGATAAGGTGAAGATTTATGGGGCACGTGTTCGTGTTGATTCAATGTCTAAGGCTGCTGAGATAGAAGGGGCTGAGAAGCAAAAGATGAGAGAAAAGGTGCAAAAGATAATAGGTCATGGGATTAACTGCTTTGTGAACAGGCAGCTGATTTACAATTTCCCAGAGGAACTCTTTGCAGATGCGGGTATACTTGCAATTGAACATGCTGATTTTGATGGCATAGAGCGACTGGGTTTGGTTACTGGTGGTGAAATCGCGTCAACCTTTGACAATCCAGAGTCACTTAAGCTTGGTCACTGCAAGCTCATTGAGGAAATCATGATTGGTGAGGACAAGTTGATCCACTTTTCTGGTGTGGAATTGGGTCAGGCATGTACAATAGTATTGAGAGGTGCAAGGTATGTTATCTTAACATTCTTTTTTGTAATTTTTCCTGTGTTATATATTTTCTGGTATTCTGCTGCATCAATGGGTGTCTTTTTTCCTTGGTATGTATGTTTGTCTTGGTGAATGCAATTATATACAAGTACAATTGGTTTGTTGTTCGTCTGCCGTTTTTTTTGGGATGATTTTACTTTGGACATCCTTGTTGTGGATATTCTAGATCTTTTCTGCCTGTCAGCAATAAAGATTTACTTATTATTATTATTTTTTTACCTGAATTCAAAGCTGAGATTTCCCTTGGATATGTTACATTCTGTTATGTTAATATATTTTGGCAGCCACCATGTGCTTGACGAGGCTGAGCGGTCCCTCCACGACGCCTTGTGTGTGCTGTCTCAGACAGTCAACGACAGCAGAGTTTTGCTTGGAGGCGGATGGCCTGAGATGGTGATGGCTAAGGACGTAGATGAGCTGGCACGGAAGACTCCTGGGAAAAGGTCTCATGCTATTGATGCTTTCTCACGGGCACTTATTGCCATTCCAACTACCATCGCTGACAATGCTGGTCTAGACAGTGCCGAGTTGGTAGCTCAGCTCCGTGCAGAACACCAGAAGGAGGGATGCACTGCAGGGATTGATGTCATTACCGGATCTGTAAGTACTGAAGTCAAGTATTTTAATGTTGAGTTTTGAGGGAATGCTATCCATTAGATACTCTTGATGAACATTGCACACAATTCTTTTGCTTCCTCTCTTGAACTGTTTATATGACAACATGCTTTCTGGGATATCTTGCATTAGGCCATGCATTCCTTTTTCCTTTTTCCTTTTTAATCATTTTCCATTACAACAACTTGGGATTGACTGAAGACATTCTTACAAAACTTTGATTTCTAGCCACATTATTTTGGAAATTCTGTTCCAGAACAAAAATTTGATTCCTGATTTATAGTGATATTACTAATAAGAAAATCTGTTCCAACTTGAGTAGCCTCAATCTTAGCTTGGTTGATGGGGTCACCGGCTGGAACAGATTCGGTTAAAAAATTCTGCTATTGCAATCCAAACATACTCATATGTTGAGTTCCTTATTGATAATGTGCTATGGATTTCATTCATCTTCCAGATACTTGAGATTTTTCATTGGAAATCTGTAATTTTACCCTTATTTGATTTTTGTCATATTTAAAATCATGACAGGTGGGAAGTATGGCTGAGTTGGGAATCTATGAAGCATTCAAAGTTAAGCAGGCTGTATTGCTCTCTGCAACCGAGGCTTCTGAGATGATTCTTAGAGTGGATGAAATCATCACCTGTGCCCCAAGGAAAAGAGAAGATAGAATGTAAAGATGATAACTTGCTGTAATATGCACCCTTTTCTGTCATCTGGCTATGTATTATCGTATTATGGATTTCAATACGGTTGAATTGCAAAACTTAAAGAATTTTGTTTGCGCGTTCTAAGTTTCGTTTGAGAAGAGATTACAGGGTGTATTTTTGTGCCTAGATTGTTAGCTTTCTTAAGTTCAAATGGTGGAATGGATCTGTAACTTTGTTTTTGGTTTTCTCATGAATAGTAAATCAACCTGTTAAGATACATTATCGCAAATGCAGTGTCGAGACTGTTCTACTGTGTTTTTTTTTGGATCTGTAGTGGACCTATTCGGGTTTTGAAACGCCAGGTCGTCCATGTTTTCAAGTGAAGTAGAAACGTTATTTCTTACATAGGGTTGATAATTGATATATACCATGCATTTTCTCCAAGGGTTATTTGTAACCTGAAATCTACAAATACTACAGTTTGCTTCTTTGGCTCAAAATTTATTTCACACAAGAAATCTATAAATATTCTAAAATTCACCTTAGACTGGCTAAGACTATGCACTCGAACATTGAAAATGATTTAAATTTTCTTTGAAAATCGCCTAAAATTTTGTTCTCAAACATTAAAAATGGTCAAACCTCCTATTAGAACTTATCAATAATTCGTTAAAGATTAATAAAATGGGGTCCTCCTAAATCCTAATGCATATCCTAAAAGAAATAAAAATTTATTTTTATCCAAATTTAAAATGATTAAATCTCACTAAAGTGGTCGTATACTTCTAACACGGTAAAATTTTCATAAAATCTACTAACTAGTCCATCGTATTCATAATTTTATAGAGTATAATACACGTACGACTACGCAAGCTTTACGTATTCAACCTTCCATAATTCTAGTTTGTCCTATTTCAGTCTCTCACCTTCATCTTGATTTGCTTTTATTTTATTTTGCAACCCGATATAGTTCTTCAGTTACGCAGAAATTGAAAAAAAGAAGAAAGTGATTTTATGGCGAATAGTTCAGAGTTCAACGCAGAGCTCCTTCTTTCTCATAAATATCCCGAGGTATTTCTTCTTTTGCTTTTCAATCCGTTAATTAGAAAATGATATGATCACTGAATTTTCAAATGCTAAAATTCGAGCGTTTCTGCTAAAAATGAATTCCACTATTTGTTCAATTTAATTTCTAAATTCTTTTGAAATCTGTATCGTTAATATTTGTTCTCATTTGTTGCATATGTATGCGATGCGATGGATTGCAGAGAATATTCACTTACACTGAAAGGTAATAAAAAATCCTATCAACAAGCTGAATTTTGCATATCTCTTGTTCTTGCCGTTGCTTGAATTCGTGTTGCAATATTTGTGTGGTTTTATGATATTTATAAATTGCATATGTATTCACAGAGATGCAGTGATTTATGCCTTGGGTGTTGGAGCATGTGGACGAAGTGCGGTGGATGTTGATGAGCTCAAATTGGTTTACCACGAAAACGGGCAGCAGTTTGTCAAGGTTTTATTTGATGAAGAGTTTGTTTATTGAATCGATTTTCTACTTTCATAAGCATTGAGTTATAGATCAAGAAATTACGTTATCATAATTCTCATACATTGAAAAGGCGGTAAAAAGTTTGTAGTTTATAGCTGAGTTATTGATCTTATAGCACTATTTGCCATTTTGTAGGTCCTGCCTACATTTTCTGCTCTGTTTTCACTTAAATTGATGCCAACGGGTGCTCTGGAACTGCCAGGGTTGGAGTAAGCCTATTTAATTTTTCATTGCTCTTTCGAGTCCTCTTGTATTCTTTAATGTCACTATTGACGTCGTATGATTGAATTCAAACTGCTTTGTAGTTCCTAAACTCACCATGTTTTTGAATGATTTTCTTCTCCATTCTATCACAAACAAAACTAATTGGCATTTATGGGTTTTGTGGTTGCCACGTTATAGATATGATCCACGTCTTCTGCTGCATGGACAACAATATATAGAAATATACAAGCCACTGCCTTCTAATGGTTCTGTAAGGATTCCCACTAGCTATACACTTCATAAATTGTTTCTCATTGTTATAAGTTTCCATCATCATTCTGTTGAGATACATTTAAACGTTGTAATCATTGGTGCAGATACGTAATGAAGTAAGTCTTGCGGGATTTCATGATAAAGGTTTGTTTTCATTATCAGAAATACTACGGCTAAACTACTTATATTAGTGTATTTATATACTTAGCTGAGAGGAGCTTAATATCAGGCCGTAAGCTATTCTTTTGGTGAATGTTATAGTGGTTTTTCAGTCAAATCAGGTGTAGAGATCATACTGATAAGTTGGTCGTTTCAGCAGTGCTCTCTGGTTTTATATATATAAATATAAATATATATATATATATATATATATATATATATAAATCCATTAGAAATGTGGAAAATATGTGACGACAATAATCCCCATATCATTGATGGATATTGATACAAATGTTTTTTTATGAAATATATATAAAAATAAAAGTGAAAAGATGGCTAATAACTTTTGGTCCATTCATTTTTTGTGGAAAAGACAACGTTCTACTGTATGCGTTATGCAATGATTTTAATGTGTTTTTCCCTTATCTTCTGTGTTTATTTATTTTCAGGTAAAGCTGCCATTGCTGAGATTGAAACCAGAAGTTATGAAAAGGAGTCTGGTGAATTGTTGTGCATGAACCGGTGAGTTCTTTTTTTCAATATCTGATGGAATCCTGGCATGCTGTTGTCTAACCTATGATGTTAATCTGCAGGATGACTGCATTTCTGCGGGGTGCTGGCGGATTCTCAAAATCATCTCAACCGTTTTCTTACTCTAATTATCCAAAAAACCAGGTTCCAGCTGTGAAAATCCCTAAAACTCAACCTTTCAAAGTGTTTGAAGATTCTACCCAACCATCTCAGGCACGTAACTTTTGTTTCAGTGTTTCTGGAATTGAAAATTGTTAGAGTTGGTCTATTGCATGATTGCTACCATAAATCTTATTAGGTTTGATTGTGAAATATTTAAATTCTCAGAGGGCGGAAAGCAGCCACATCCCTTGCTAGACTATTTTTCAAATCCTAATTATACATATTCAATATATTTGTTAATTGTTCATGTCTCCTTTAGTTTAAGTAGGTCTAAATTATGTAACTACACTATTATTTAGATCCCCTGAGTTGTAGGAAATATGCAGATTCATTCTTGGTCTTTTGATAGAATTACACGTTTCTTGGTTCTTTAGGCTTGAGTTGCTTGACTGCCTGATTGTGACTAAGTTCTTTTTGACAATGTCTCTATACAAGCATTTAGGATAACAGACGGCCATAAAAAAATTTATTCATCTATGTAGATAGAAGCTCAGGCAAGCATGTTGATCACTATGCACTTGTCTAATATCTTTTTATATTCATGTGCTTAAATAACACATAGTACTTATACATTTTTGTATATGTCTAGAATAACTATCTCTCAGGTGGGGAATGTGTAATAAACAAAGATGAGCTGTACCAAAAAAACTTTTGTCGTTAAAAGGCATGTTAGATTCTTTTTGCATACAATACTCTTTATGAAATTTGAACTTTCGATACATTTCTTCTGCAGGCATTGCTGTATAGACTATCTGGTGACTATAATCCACTGCATTCAGATCCTATGGTAGCAAAAGTTGCAGGGTTAGTACTTGATGTAACTGCAAAATTGAATTATTGTTAACTTCAGCTTTCATTTTTCCACTGGCTTATAGCATGCTAAATTTATGTTTATTCTGTCTTCCGGACTGTCCAACAACTCTGTGGTCTAGAATCAATGATAGACATATCACAGAGAGATTTAATTGTTTGAAGTAATAGCATTTACTTCTTCAAATAAAATCTGCAAGAAAAGAGAGAATAGTAAGAATCATCTATATTGGTTAGGAAATTTAGTTGTACTTGGATGTTCAGTTATGCAATTAAGTTAGGGAATTGCCATATCCATTTTATTGTCAATCATAGTTACGAATCTGTTTGTTACATGAGAATGCAATAGGTCCAACCAAATAAGCACCATGTAATTTGTATACTTTAGTTGAGAAAAAAAGAAGAAGAGAGAGAGATGAAGATTGTCTTCATTGTTCAATTCCTATTTTTTTGTTCATCGTTGGCATGAATTTTACATTCCATAGAACTCAAATTTAAGAAAAATAGAGCTTATTTTCATTTCCCTGCATTTCTTGCCTTCTTGGCCATTTTTTGTTTCAGCTGTCTTGTGTCGCTTTCTAATGCTTCCTATGCTTTACGTTGATCTGATCTTGTTTCATCTCATGTATCAAAGATTCTCGAGGCCAATACTGCATGGGCTATGCACACTCGGATTTTCTGTTAGGGCAATCATCAAATGCATTTGTAGAGGAGATCCAGACATGGTGAAAAGTATATCAGGCCGATTCCTTTTACACGTGTACCCTGGTGAAACTCTGATCACCGAGATGTGGCTGGATAGCACGAGGTAGAGTTTCTTTCCACATGATCCATTGGAACATTAATTCAACATTTAGCATTTGATGAATGTGCTATGAATGAACATCTGATATTGGTTCTGTACTCTGCAGAGTAATTTACCAGGCAAAGGTGAAAGAACGAAATCGAACGGTGCTATCTGGCTTTGTAGACCTCAATCGTCTAGCTTCGTCACTCTAAACCAATGAAACACATGTTAAATTAAGTCTTCAGTTTATCGTTTTATTTCCAAGTAAAAAGGAGTACATATATACATTGGACTTTTTATCAACTTCATGTAAGTGCGGCCATTTGAATAAAGCCAAGCTCGTGTTCGAAAACATATAAAACAAAGACGTTGTATACTTGGATCATGGAATTGCCTCATAAATGGCTACCCTCAACAGGGTTTGACTGCGCTCTCCATCCTCATGGAACTTTTTCAACGCATGAGAGCGGAGAATATCCCTCCCAAACACGCACATTAACTCTGGCGTTTCACGGCTGCATCAAATCTGCAAAGTGCATTTGCTGGACTGCAAGTTCACATGATCGCAGTCAACACGTCGAGTTTATATGACGCTTTTGTCGAGAGTTCTCTGGTCTACATGGATTACGAACAGTAAATCATGTATACCGGAGGAGGCTCGCAAGGTGTTCGATATAATGCCAGAGAGATTCTGTTACATGTGACACGATGATTTCTGTTTGTTAGGAGTCGTTTGTTTTTTCCACTTAAAACTTAATGGGTCTGAATCATAATTATTAAGTTGTTTTGTTTGTTTTTTTTAAGTAGTCAAACAACTTAAAAATACCAAAAACCAACATAAAATAAAAAGTAAAAAATCTTAATTTTTCATTTAATTATAAATCATTGAATTGCATTAAATACAATCCAAAATCTTTTCTTCCGATATTATCCCTCATATATAATTTCAAACCACTTAATTCGCTTGTTAATGTATAATGCAAAGCGGGTCTACTGGAGGAGGCTCGCAAGATGTTCGATATAATGCCGCAGAGAAATTCCGTTACGTGAGCCATGATGATTTCTGGGTATGCAAGGGAGCGTATGGGGATCTTCGAATTGATGCGTAGAGAAGCTGAGAGTGTGAATGAGTTTGTGCTTACTAGCGTCCTTAGTGGTTTGGTTGCTCCTGAGAGAGAATAGTAAGAGTCATCTATATTGGTTAGCAAATTTGTTGTACTTGGATGTTCAATTATGCAATTTAGCTAGGGAATTGCCATTTCTATCCATTATATTGTCAATCATAGTTACGAATATTTTTGTTACATCAGAAATTCAGAATGCAATAGGTCCAACCAGATAAGCAAAGTGTAATTTGTATGCTTTAGTTGAAAAAAAAAAAAAAAAAGAGATGAAGATTGTCTTCATAGTTAAAAACTTAAAATCCTATTTTTCTGTGGTTCATTGTTGGCATGATAATACATTCCATAGAACCCAAATTTAAGAAAAATGGAGCTTATTTCATGTGCCTGCATTTCTTGGCATGAAATTTTATGGTTGTCATTGTGGTAGTAAAAAATGGTCTTTGGGCTCAAACGTTGAAAGGCCCAAAGCTTTTTGTTATAACCAATCCAAGCCCACACATAGCAGGTCAACCCAAAGCTCGCATCAGTAAAATTTGGCAGTTTTAAACTAAGTCAATGTCAATTATAAAAAAAGGGTAATGTCTTCAAAAACAGAGGGAATCTCTCCTGAAATGACGCTCTAAATGATACCACTACCATGTGAACATTGGAGGGAGTTTTTCCTATAAAAGGAGAGTTCAATCACCGTGAACTCTCTCTGAAATTATTGACTAAGAACAAAGCATACAAACGTCTTGAAGCTCTGATCACATTCACTCCGGCCACCAGAATTCGACCTAAATCACAACCACGATTCACACACAACCATTGCTCAACCCAAGCACGCTTAAGGCTAATAATTTGATCCCCATTTTCATTGATTTCTTTATCTTTGCTTTTCTTTGTTATTGTTCTTTTGCAGGTTCAACCAAGAAGACAATGAGTTTCGGTCGACAAACTAACTCTTTTGCAGGTTAATAGAGGAGATGACATCCCCTATTCGACAAGATCAACCAAGTTGCCTTGGGCCTAACACAAATCCAACCCGATCCACATAATTCGTAGGTCGACCCCCTACAGTCATGTGTGGCTTTCAAATGCTTCCCATGTTTTAGGTTAATCTAATCTTGTTACATCTAATGTAGTCAAAACATGAACGAGCTTTCCTTAGACTGCGACCTTTTTCTTCTTCTTCTTTTTTTTTTTTTTTTTTTTGGAGGATTTGAATCTACAATCGTGGTGTATGTGTAAATGGTATACCACCAGATCAACCTCATCTCGTAAACCTTTGTCACATCTATTGAAAATAAGCATGAGTTCTTCTTTGGGACAAAAACCATATACCATCAAAATGGAGGATCTAGATCCTCTCCTCACCTTAAGTGTCCCCAGCTTTGTATCTATTACCACGTGTCTAATGCAAATTAATGGTGTGAATTATTTCTATTATTTTTATGTCTTTACACTACAAAAAGATAGAATTAATTCAGACCATTGAATCATATAAGGACAAGATGAGATGGGGAGGGGATCTAAATCCCAAAAGTAAATAGGGAATTGTACGTGGAGACCACATGATAACCTTTGGTGCTAAGATCCGATAACCTCACCCACCATGTTGTCACATGACAATTATGAATGACAGATGCATCAATATGGAAAGAGAAAATTTTGCATAGGACAGTCTCACTGCCACTTGGTGAGATTGGTGAAACCATCCAATGAGATTGCATCATATATATTAGGAACATAAGATTGTAATATAAAACTTTAATTTAGTACAATTTCATTAGATGGTCTCACCAAGTGACAGTGAGACCTTCCCATGTAAGATTTTCTCATATGGGAGAGCCACTCTCGTAGCCTCACCTAGGTAAAGCAGCCACTGGCCACCTAGCTAGGACATTGTATGCCACGGTAGGGAGACAACATGGAATGATGCTAGCTAGAGAATTCCTCCATCATCTGGACAAGGATATATATGTCACCTGAGAAAAAGATAGCATGGTTTAGAAAAGGGCCCAGCAGGACCAATGAAAAATGAAGAATAGATAGTATAAATAGTAACTTTTTGGTATGTAAGTTTTTAAGTGCGAAATTTAAAATAGCTACCGGTATTTATTGGATTAACACCGCTAGCAATTTGGGATCTCACGTTTGAAATTTTTTCATAGTATAAATATTTTCTTTCTTTTTGCCCTTGTGTGACAGGCACTTTTACATTTTCTTCTTCATTTAACTCATTTATTCTATCTGAAATCAGCTTCGGATTTTTCTACTTGACTTGAGTGGTGGAGAGTGTCTGTGGGCAACCTCACCGCCACCGGCGACACCCTCTCATTGGATTGTTATTGATGCAGCGTCTGAGGAGGATTAAGCTTACGATAAGGTTTTTGTTGTCTGCATTCTTCCTTTTTCTTTCTTTTTTTAAGATTTTTAATGTTTTAGTATCATCACCGGTAATTGGATTACTGGCATGACAATAAAATTACAAATACTTTTAAATTTAGACAAATTATAATTATATTTTTATATTAATTATTTATACCAATAATTAATTTGATTTTAAAACAAGCTAACATAATATATAAAAATAAATAAAGCTAGCAAGACTAGCAAGCCTATTTTTAATTGTAATTTTAATATTTTATAGAGGAAAGGAAGATTAAAATAATCTTTTTTTAAGGAAGATTAAAAAAATACTCTCGTAATGTAAATATCAATACAATAATGTTATGGAACCCAAAAGCCAACCTAAATAATATGAAGGGTAAATTACACTCACACTCTTAAGGTTTGAGGCAAAGACACTTATATGGAAAAGTTTAGTTATTCTACACTCACACCCCTATTTGACCATTGTAAGGTCCAAAATACCCTTGGGTGTTAGTGTAAAAAAAATTTACTTTTTATTATTATACAAGGGCATTTTCGACAATACAGAGGTTTTAGGGTAGAATAACTAAACTTTTCCATCTAAGTGTCTTTGCCTCAAACTTTTTTTTTTTTTTTTTTAGGGCATTTATTCATTTATTTATTTTTCAAGCCATAGAAGAGGAGAAGACGAAGAAGATTGAGAACAGCGAAAAAGAAGACACAAACTTGTCTTTGGTTAAGTTTAGGGGTAAAAATGGTATAGCATAAATAAGAGTAGAAGGTGTTAACCTTTGGTTAAGTTGAGGACACGTGTAAGCCATTGGAGAGGGGGGTAATGCTCACCCCCAGTTAATGTGGGTGAGTAAAAATGGACTCGGATACATGTGGTAGGTAAGATAAAACATCATTAATATGTATCCACTCACAATTTGACACTTCACATACCACATGTGTCGGGATGAAAATGTGGGATTTTAGGTGGGATATTTGACATTTTTCTACAAATATTTTAACTTTTTTCATTTTTTTTTTTTTATATTTGTTATTTTCTTATTAATATGATTTCTTTAATTAATTCTTCTTTCAAAAAAATATATATGATTTTTCTACATTTATTATACTAGTTTTTTATTTAAACGTTTATTTATTTAAATTAATTGGATTATTTTTATTTGATCTTCAGAAGAGAAAGCCATCGACAATTGATGGATTTTTCAAAAGAATTAAAACTTCAAAAGCCGATTCATCTTCGTCAATATATAATATTAATATTTAAGCTTATGAAAATCAATCCAAGGAATTTCTAACAAATGTGTGACCTAGGATTACGTTGACAAATTAAATATGAGATTATCACATCAATGAACATGATGAAATTTATCGAGCTTATATTAAAATGAATCCATTCCAACCAATTCTTGACCATTATATTTGTCTTGCGTTAGTTTAAATATATATATTTTTATCTTGGCCCCCTAAAGCCAAAATCCTGGATTCGCTCTTTCATTCACTCACTCACTCACTCAACGTATGCAAGTATTGAAGTATCACCATCAAGGCATCAAGCATCTTATTAAATTTCCATGCAGATCATACCACAGGACAAAGTCTTATTCAATTAGAATTCAATAGTTGTCTAGTTCTTCACTTCTATCTATCACTCGTCACTCGTTGTCAGTCGTAATCTAAAAGTTACCTTCATATTCGGCCAACGCGATCCACGCCATAACAAGTCTTATAAATATTCTCTCTAATTTTCCATACCCTGACAGCTCAATCTTGTAATCTGTCAACCTTTGCATGAAGTGAGAAAAAAAAAAAAAAAAAAAAACAGAATAGTTTGATCGTAATTGCAACCTAGTTTTCCAGGAGCATTAATTATGTCGAATAGTACTTCAGATTTCAACCCAGAGCTCCTTATTTCTCATAAATATCCTGAGGTATATATATAAAAATTTTCCCCGTTTTGCTTTTCAATACGTTAATTCTAAAGATCATGAACTGATTATATATCATTCAATCTTTCAAATGATAAACTTCAAGTGCTCTCGTTTTTCTTGCATATATATGTATGTGGATGCGATGGAATTTTGCAGACAACAACCACTTACACTGAAAGGTAAGAATCGACAAGCTGAATTTTGCATGACACATGTTCTTGTACTTTTTTTTTATGAAGTGTATATATATAGTTTACAATCTAGGCATTTTAGAAATAAATCTTGTTTGTGTTAGCAGAGATGCAGTGATTTATGCGTTGGGTGTTGGTGTGTGTGGACGAAATGCTGTCGAAAATGATGAGCTCAAATACGTTTACCACGAAAAGGGGCAGCAATTTGTGAAGGTATATATGGTTTGTAAATTATTTGATAAAGAGTTATAAATCAAGAAATTAAGTTATCATAATTGGCACAAGTTGTTGACAAAGGAGATAAAGTGCGTAACTTTAGGAGAAAATCTTCGGCCTACACTTCCATGGTGCATCCGATCATGGAAAGTTTACGAAACCAAATGTCAAAACCTTTTGTTTCGGTTTTCTCTTAGTTTAGAGCTGAGTTATTGATATTAAAGTACTAGCTACTTGCCATTTTATAGGTTTTGCCAACGTTTTCTGCACTGTTCTCAATAGAATCCATGCAAGATGGTGTTTTGAAACTGCCGGGATTTGAGTAAGTCTCTTAAATTTTTCATTGCTCTTTCAAGTCTTCTCTTTTTCTTCTTTTCATCACTATCGATGTCATTTGATTGAAACCATATATATAATGATCATTTTCTTCAGTTCATTCTATCACAAGCAACAATTAATTAAACTAACTGGCATTTATGGGTTTTTGACGTGGTTGTCACATTATAGATATGACCCACGTCTCCTGCTGCATGGACAACAATATATAGAAATATACAAGCCATTGCCTTCTAATGCCTCCGTAAGAATTCCCTCCGTAGATAATTATTTTTCATTGTTATAATAATTAATTATTTTGTTACCTTCCATCATCTACGGACCGTCTATATATATAACATTTAAAGTTTGTAATTATTGTAGTTACGTCATCAATTAAGTGTTGCGGGATTCCATGATAAAGGTTAGTTTTCGAATTCACAACATCACGATGTAGATATGAAAGACATGCCACTGTGTCAACCTCGTCTCGTCAAAAATACTATGCTAAATTTTTTTTAGAAGGAAAAATACTACGCTAATTAAATGACTTGTATTAGCTCCTTGTATACAGCATACTATTGACTAATGAGTTTGGTCGTTTCAATGTTGCTTCTGCTTTTGGTAACATACTACGTATCTTAAAAAAAGGTGATAAATCCAGAAAACATTGGGACGGAAAAAATGAACGCCTTTTATATATATTTTAAACTAATACTATTTTTATATTTAACATTTTTATATGATTTTATTGTTTTATTATGATATATTTTTATAGTATTTTTAAATATATTTATTATTTTCTAAAACTTTTATGAAAAGATGGCCGATAACCCGTCCTTTAAAAAAAAAAAAAAAAAATTTGTGGATAAGACCACGTGCAGCTGCATGCAATGAATTTATTTTTTTTTCTATCTGCGGTGTTTAATTATGTAAAACATAAATAATAAAAAAAATTTATTATTGTGATTATAATTATATTACAATTAGAATCTCTTTAAAAGCCTAAGATATATTACATCAAATTGAAAAATATAACAAAATGGAAACAATTCAAATACTCATACATTTATTTATTTATTTAGATATAGACATATAGTAGATTATAATTGAGAGAATTAAATGTTTTAACAATTTATTTCCAGGTAAAGCTGCTATTGCTGAGGTTGAAATCAGAAGTTATGAAAAGGACTCTGGTGAATTGTTGTGCATGAACCGGTGAGTTCTTTTGAAAAAATCCGATTGAATACTGCCATATGTGCCCTCGCCACATATGTTAAGAATTGAAAAATTAAATTAAAAATTTAAATTTAATTAATCATTTAAAACGTAAAATATTATACGTTGATATATTAAAAATAAATAAATATAAATTATTTATTTAAATTGTGGCACGGCCAGGGTGAGTGCATTTCTGCGAGGTGCCGGTGGATTCTCAAAATCATCTCCACCTTTTTCTTACTCTAACTATCCAAAAAACCAGACCACAGTTGTCAAAATCCCAGAAACTCAACCTTTGACGGTGTTTGAAGATTCTACACAACCATCTCAGGCATGTAGCTTTTGATTTTAATATTTTATTGTTGCTGACTTTGTCTATTACAAGACTTTTCATGAAATTTTAACTTAAGATATAATTATCTTCTACAGGCATTGCTGTATAGACTATCCGGTGACTATAATCCTCTGCATTCAGATCCTATGGTAGCAAAAGTTGCAGGGTCAGTAGTACTTGATCATCATGTAAAATTGCAAAATTAACATACTGATAATGAATTAATTATCTTCAGCTTTCATTAATTGCTTCTCATGTTACATTTCATGTATCAAAGATTCTCGCAGCCAATATTGCATGGGCTATGCACACTTGGATTTGCTGTTCGAGCAATCATCAAATGTATTTGTAGAGGAGATCCGGATTTGGTGAAAAGTATATCAGGCCGATTCCTCTTACACGTTTACCCTGGTGAAACTTTGATCACCGAGATGTGGCTTGACGGCTTGAGGTACTTGACATTTTTTTCCTTTTTAGATTTTTTTATTTTTATTTTTATTTTTTTTGTGTGTGTGTGATCGATATGAGAATAAATGTTCATATTAATTTGATGAATGTACTATAAATGATGATATGATATTGGTGTTAATTAATTGTGACATGCAGGGTCATCTATCAGACAAAGGTGAAAGAACGAAATCATCAAACCGTGTTGTCTGGCTTTGTGGACCTCCATCGTTTACCTTTGTCACCATAAATATTCAATGGATCATGCATGTTGTGTTAGGTCTTCGGTTTCTCAGTTTATTTTCTAAATAATTGGATTATAGTCCAAGCTGTTCGAGAGAGAATAATATGCATACGTTAGATTTTTCATTGCCGGATGAAATTAATCCAATGATATGTTTCTCACGTTCCCATATTAAAGCCCTCTATTGTTGTAATTTTGATTGTTTCTTAAGTAAGAAATATAAATAAATACAGTTTAAGAATGCCATATCCCATATATGAATACAAGACAATGATTGTAGAAGATTGCTATGTACGTTGATATTTTTGCACAAAGAAAATATCAAATTTTCAAAAATAAAAAATAAAAATGTATAAATTTGAGTATCACCATTCGTATTATGCGCTTTCTAAAGAGACTTCTCTTCTTTGGAGTAGCTACTTTGAACCACGTTGGTGTTTTATCTCGACAATTTTCAATATATCTTGAATCGATCTAGTCTCAATTAAAAAAAAAATCAAATAATAGTAATAATAAGAGACTCCTTTCGTGTGTTGTAATAGTTACTTTAAATCATGACATTGGTTGATCTCGGTAGTTCTTATAAAACTTGACTAGTCTTACGTCAGTTTAAAAATAAATTCTGGATAAATTGAAATAAAATATCCTAACATTCAATAAAAGTGCAACAAAACTATAATTAATATGATCTGTGCAAAATTTATTAATTAGTGGAGATTATTAATTTGTAGAACATCTATTTAAAAAAATAAATAAATAATTCATGTATATCTGCTAATTTAGTAGTTCATGTATATTTCATATATATTTGCCACTACTTCTAGGTAGTTAGAAAGTCGTCATCATGCTAATTTAGTATTATATATTTATTGTTTATAAGTTACTAATGTGCTTGGTATACATTTCCAATAAAAAATTAAATGCAAGAATGGTACATATCTCCAATTAAATATTAAATGCAAAGAATATGAGAAGACCAACATCAAGAAAAAGTTAAATATATAAAATATGGAATAGTGAAATTTTGTTTTAAACTTCATCTTCCCCAATTATACCTAGACATTTCTTCCTAAAATGAAACCTTCTTCCTCAAAGATTTGAAATTTGTGTGCACAAAGCAAAGAATCCCTCCATCACACAGTCCGCCCTTGCCAAATGGGCAATGGAGCAATTTCAACTTTCAAAAGTCCCAACATAAGGAACCATCAGCAATATAAGGTACTTCGAGGTATACAGTTTGAGATAGGACAATCGGGAAGAAATAGACTACTCTAGATAGATGGTTCTCTAAGAAACGTGATTCTACTAATTAATTTTTATGTGATATTTTGTATTAATTATTAGATAGCAGAAATATTAAATTTTGCCTATAGAACGCAGTTGGTTTCATGAAATTTTATTAAATGTCAAAGGCTATTAATTATTGAGGTATTAATTTAGAGAGGTTAGACTATATTTGTGACGTTGGAAATATGAGTTAAGATAAAGCTACCGTGTTCTATACATACACCTAATAGTTTCCCTCCTCCACTCACTCAGTCACTCGCTCAACTAAACTGTTCGAGTAGTGAAATAAACTGCCGCCACTATCATACCAAGCGTGGAAACTTTTTTTTTCCAAATGTCTAACGGAACAGAGGACGCCGCGCAGGTTAGCAGCGTCCAGGCGGCGGAGGCGGCGCACGTTATCTCCACTGACGTGAACATCCAAATAGCCGGTGAGGACGACAAGGAGATGACGCCTCTCAACGACGCGGTTCGGTCCTTTCCTTTTGACGCTGTCAAGGACTTATCGTCCAAGGAGGTTCGCGCATATTTGTTTTTACTATATTTTTTCATAGTTAGGGTTTCGGTTTTTTTTTCCTTTTAAAAAAAATAATTCAATGATTTTGTAAAATTCAATTGAATTTCAGTCTTTTCACAGCTCTGTTATCGGATTTCTATTTTTATTTGATGAAGAAACTGACTCTGTATCTGTGAACTTATTGATTAGATAATTCGCTTATTCAAATTATTTAACGATTCATGGAGTGTTTGTAATGTTTTGTTATGTTGAAGGTGTGCATGAGATGCATATTTCGTCTATTCGGAGTCCAAGTACCTGATTTTTCTCTCTCACAACCATCAATATTGCGTAATTTTCTTGGAGAACACACAGACTCTATCAAACAGTTGGAGGATACTGAACCGAAGTCGTGCAGCATTTGTTTAGGTGTCTTGCAGTTCGCTTATTGCGATGACAAGGAAAGGTCGGTGAAGAAGGAGAGTGCTAATGATTTGGCTGTGACGATTGCCGATCTAGTAAAGAAAGAAGGCTATCAGATTGATAGTTTTTCGCTTGAAGTTTCGTTGCCACCGATGATTTTGGAGAATGAAAATATGGCTTGGTAAGGTTCTTTTTATTATGCACAGGCGCTTCAAAGCATATGGTGATATAATCTAGTTTATCTTTTATTTTTATCATGTTTGCTTTTGCTTTATATATTTTTCCTTTTAGATATCCAGAGTTCTGGATCTCTATTGTGTCCATTTTAGGTTTCTTCTTGCACATAGTATTCCAATATTTATCAGCTATATACTTGCGAATGCTTTAATATCGATTCCAAATTCTATAGGTCGTATGTGAAAAACAAATATGGATCTGAACTCTGGTTCCAAGAGAGATCACTTTCAAACCGCATTTATGCAAAGGAGGCCTTAAAATCCGCTCTAGCAAATCCTCTCGAGACACTGTTGGTAATAAAATATTCACTTTCTATTTGGTTCTTCTTGTAAAGTTATTTGTTGAAGTTTTATTTTCTAAAATTAACGATTTTTTGTGTTGGTTATGCCTACAAGCTCTTGACACGTAATGTGTTGAATAAATAGTTTGAAAATAGGAAGATTTTCTTTATTCATAGACTGTTATTCTCTGTATTCTACAAAATTATGAAATTTTAAGTGTATATCACTGTTTGATTCTTCATTAAATTGAAGTTTTGCAGGATGTCAAGTGTAACCTCATTTCGAATCCGCTTGACATACACCCATGCCAAGGCAACAAAAACAGTTCAGAATTTTGTAGAGAGAAATGAGAGTTGTAAGAGAAGGAAAGTAGGCAAGTCAAATTTCTTTAGCAGAAATCTACTGTTATTCCTTTTTTTGAATGCCATGATTACTACTTGGTGGCTTAATGCATTTGATTTTGTTTTGTCAGCTATAGATTTCCATTGCTTAAATTAGAGGTCATGTAGTATTTGATGCTGTGACTACTTGGTCACATTTGGTGTGTAGGTATACTAGACTATTGGTTGGGATCAAATTGATTTTGAAAGGATATGATTGAATTGGGTAATTAATTTATATGAAATAAATATATGTATGAACTGTAAAGATATTACATAATGTAAGAAATATAATAAATACATATAATTCATTTTGACAGGGTATATGTATGATTGGAATTAATATTGACCATGTTTTCATTTATTGATACAGGCACTGAGAATGGCTTGGACAGTGTCAAAGATGAGTCAGTTTCCACAAGTGAAGCAAATACAATCACTCAAAGGTCTTCTGATGGCTTGCTTGATAATAATTCTTCTGAGGTCTATGACTTACCCCTAGAAAAGGTAATGTTTTTCCTTCATTCATCCTACAGACTCTCTACTTGAATTAGATTTGGTCTTGTTATTGAATATCTACTAATTTGATTCATTTTGAAACTAGAAAATTCTGAATGTTCCTTTCATGGTTGCTGAACTCTAACTATTACCATTACATATTATGATTTTTAGAAGATAGCAAAAATGGTCTTACCAGCTGACATGTAAGAAAAATCATATTGATTAATCTGGTGATGGCTACTTTTAATTTACTGGATGAATGATGGTAATCTTGTTTTGATATGTATGATGGGTATTGAATATATATATATATATATATATAAAATTTACTGGTTGAATGATGTTAATCTTGTTTTGATATATATGATGGGTATTGAATATATATATATATATCAAACGATTAACTTTAATAGTTTTATTGTGCCATTATGATACTGTGGATTGTTGGGTTTTTCATTCGCTTCATTGCCTAGTGTTGCTTATTTGGTTTTATCTTCTATCTTTCTAGGTTAATGAACCTTGCCGCTTGGAGTGTCTTTTCAATAGGACTCCTATCTACTTTGGTGGAAGATACTTGAAGGTGAGTTAACTCTTTTTCTGAAAGAATTATGCATAAGAAGACATTGATATTTCTTTCAAAAACAAAGACATTGATCTTTTTTTTTTCTTTTTTTTTTTTTAACCAACTTTAGATACCGAAATGGATGATAATCTAAAGAAGTAATCCATAACAAAAAAAAAAAAATAATTAAAAAATAGAAGAGAGAGAATACAATTTGTTTAGAATCCCATTTGAATTTGGAGTTCTATGGATCCCTCAATTTTGTACCTAGCTCATTCCCGTGTCTATTTGGAAGTGAAGAACATCAGACATACCCTAGGAATTGTATTTAACACAGCATAGAAAATTTCTACATCAAGTTTGACCTTGGAAATATGCAGGCACATAATTGTCCTCATGCAATTGCAGTTTAAACTTTTCTTCTTTTCATTATTATTAATATTCTATTTCAGTACTCAAGGAACGTGAGTCAAACACGTTGGATCATTGACGACGAAAGAATGGGAGAAGCATCTATTGAGGTGTATGCCGATCTTCAATAACCATCTTAAATGAGGAGGTTGATAAGCTAACCTTTTGTGTGCTTATTTCACAGGAGATTATAGCTGGTAACATTCTTCCTATGTGTCGGGGTGACAATTACAAATTTCATGCTGCTGGTAGAGAAGATATAGATGTACTGAAGATCTACTTTACTAATAACTTTTTGAACTTAGTAAATGTCGTTTTGATACATTACATTTATTTTCCAGGTTCGCATGCTAGGTTCAGGTAGGCCTTTCCTGGTTGAGATACAAAATGCACGCCAAGTACCATCTGAGTTGTTTGTCAAAGAAATAGAAACAAAGATAAATAACTTGGAAAATAGATTGGTGAGTTTAATGCTATTTTTATGGTGGCGTTTTTCTTTCCTTCTGATCCCCAACAACTATGATTAACTGTATAAGATCTCTTCTGCATGCAGATTAGGGTAAAAAATCTGAAAGTAGTAGGCAGTGAGGGTTGGACCTTAATGCGTGAAGGAGAGTCTGAGAAGCAGGTCATTATTAATTTGTAATTGAATGTAATTGTTCATTCTGTTATCATCGCAAGGAAGTGTGATTATATTGAGAAAACTTGACCTGAATTAGGCCTTTTGTTATGCAGAAGCAATATACTGCATTAGTATGGATATCTCGCCCACTGCAGGATGAAGACTTACAGTCCATATCTTCAATCAAGGAAATGGTAAAAGCTGTTATACAAGTTTCATTTTCTATTTTCCTTTTCTAATCTAAAGGGTGTGCAAAATAAATAATGTAACTTGTATCTTGGTATCTGATGTGTTTCACTCAAGTTCACCGTGATAGAGTACTGATGTTTCCAAGATACCACTATATTAAGCAAATGGGAACATATTTTCTATTCATCACATCTACATCCCTTAAATTTGGTACCTCAGGGTATTGATGAAGAAAAAGGAACCTGTCAAGAAAAGTTTGCAAGTAATGTATAACCAATGTCCGGCAAATTTCTTAACTATGAGAATTCCCTTTCTGAATTTTATTTTTTTAAAAGCATATATTATAACTGAACTGGTAGGCATCAAAGAAATATATAAAGAAAAATTATCGAATCCCCAAGAGGCCAAGATTTCTCTAGACTGGAATCCAATCAATTTTCCTAGGTTTTAAGAATATTGGTTTGGTACAATTTTTTTCACTGATGAAAAGTTCTTAATAAACTTTGTTCTCATGCAGCAAATTTTGCAGAGGACCCCAATAAGGGTGCTTCACCGCCGCAGTCCATTGGACCGTGAAAAAATTATTCATTGGTTAGACCCTCTCCAATCATGTAACACAACTTTTTTAAAAAAAATCATATGTTCAGAATGCCTGATCTTGACAATTGCAATAATTTTTCTTCCTTTATTTTAGGATAAATATTGAGAAGATAGCTGGAAGCTCTCAGTATTTCCTCTTGCATCTGTGTACCCAGGTAGTGTATTTTATGTTCTCTTCAAACCATATATCAAAGATACTTTGTTTATTTATTTTCGGAAGCCACATTAACCTTAATTACTTGGGTAACATGTATAATACCCATAAGATCTATTTGGATTATGTAGAAATAACGTTAATAACTTTGCGACTGAAAAAGAAATGTTTAATTTTGTGGTAGCCCGATTTTGGATTTGGGTTTGAGATCACATAACTTGAAAGCTGTGCATTATGATGCAGACCGAAGTAACGAACCAAATGACATTTTGTTAAAGCATGATATTTTGATATGTGAACTTTAGCTGGTGGAAAACCTTGGACTGATCATGCTCTACGATTGCTATGAGTAAAGGAGTCTAGCTTACCCTGATAACATGTCTTTGTATCTGATAAAATGCAATATAGTAATGATTGATCTTTGAAATGCAGGCTGGAACATATATTAAGGAATTTGTTCATGGGGATCTCGGGCGCACGAATCCAAGGTACATGTATAATATTTTTATTAATATATAAAATGACAGGTTGTTTAATCATTTTTTTTTCCTTCTCACTGCACGTAAAAAAAAAAGAGGATTATCCAAGTGTGATTCTCAAATGCTTCGTAATTGTTAATGTTCACATATTTACAGAAATTGTAATTAGTTGGGTCTTTTTGCTTTTACTGTCTGTTTGCAGTATTGGATCAATTTTGGGATGCAGAGCAGAGATACTTCAACTTGATGTCACCGAAGTAAAAATGGATTGTTTCCTTGATGAATGAGGTTGTTCTCTACTCCAAAATTTGCTTTGGATTGCGTTTGACTTGAAATTTTGTTTCTAGAACTTTAAACCAGTTGGAACTAATGCGTTAAATGATGGAAAAAAGATATAATCACGTAGTTGAGCAATTAGCGAGGATGATCTAATACCCAAAAAAAGAAAGTTCTTATCTATATATTTATCTGTATTGTAGTGATACTTTTTCACATCAATTTAGGCAACTGTTATATGTTAAAACCCGATACTTGTAACAATGGATCGAATACAAATTCAACTGCCTGGTAAATTTATTTACCAGGATCTAATTTAACCATATTAGTAAATTATGCTTTTGAAGTTTGATTTCACCATTAGCAATTTAGAGGTGGCAGCTATATTTAGAGTGTGTCAAATGGGCTCGTCCAGAGCTTGGGCCGTCCGGAACATCTTAAAAATGCCCATGATGGTTGAACTAGAGGCCTAGCCCACATTGTGCTGAGGGTTGGGCTTAAGTCCTAGCCCATTAACACAATTATGATCTGGCCCATCTAAATATGTCGAGCCGAATCCCGTTATCTGGCCCATTGTTGGGCTTCTAGCTAGAAAAACCCAACTTTTAACATTGACTGGTGGGCTTGAAGACAGGTCTACAAAACAAAAAAAAAAAATTGTCGGGCAGAAGGCCGTTCTGTCAAACCTCACGGGCCAGTTCAGACCAACCCAACCCATATATATTTATAATTTGGACTCAAAGCACAGCCCATTTAATTGTCGGGCCGAATCCTGTTATCTGGCCCATTGGGCTGGTCAAGCCCAATGATAAGATGGGCCATGGGCCAGCTCAGACAAACCTTAAACCCTTGCCTGCTTGAAGATTTACGGGCCAAACAAAGCACAACTCTTTTGGGGTTAGACGGCCCAGCCCACAAACAAAATTTTATCCCTTTCCAGATCAAACCAATTGAAAAAGTAAACCCATCTCTCGATTTTGAGGATTGGTCAGCCCAGCCAGCAAAAAATTTGATCATTTATGGGCCCAAGACCATAATGTTGTGGGCCAGATATAGCCCAACAATAAAAATTAGGCCTGGACTCAGGCCCAACCCACAAACTAATTATTATCTCTACCCGGCCCAAGCATGTTCGATATTAGCTGTGACATTAATTTAATTTGGCTTATATTTCGGTGATCAATAATTATTTGAGAAAAACATGTAATGAAAATGATAAAGAAAATCTTGCAATCCAATAAGCACCTAAAATGTTACAATTTCAGAGATCCATAATTCGGCGAGAAAGTGTAGAGATGGGATTATTCAGTGGTAGGAAAAAGACGATATTCTACCATCAATAACATCTTCATTTTCCAGCATCGATCACAATTACTCAATCCAAGAAGCACCTAACATCTTAGCCATGAAGCTATAGCGATCAGCAGCTTCATCAATCTGTCGAATTGAAATTTGCGATAAGTACAACAGAATACAACACTACCACAAAATAAAATAAAATAAACATGAGATGTAAGCAGCTACCATTTTCTGTGTGGGACGTCCAGCTCCATGTCCAGCCTTGCACTCGATGCGACCAATAATTGGGTTGGTCTGAGGGCTATTCTCCAAGCTCGTGCACAAAACATGTTGCATAGTCTGAGGAGAAAAAAACATGAGACCCAACTGAGAGTTGCAAATAAACAATAAACTTGCTAATAATACAGAAAGGACTTGTATGGGCTGTAGATGGTGGAGCTCCAGAGATTTTTGTGATTTTGACACAAATAATTAATTACTCGAACCAACTCGGCCAAAAACGACATTAGGCCAGGTGGAGATCATTGGTTCAATTAAACCAGAATTTCTATCGATATGCTATGTGGAAAAGTTCTATAACATTTATTGAATAGTTTATTTTTACAGCAATGGAACATCATTAATAAACAACATATGACAGCCAAAATTTAATTAACTTTCAAAATTATGGACTCACCGCCAATAACTTCAATGAATGCAAGGGCACAACCCGATCATCATGATCAGCAGTCAACAGCATGGTAGTTGGGTACTGGGTCGGTTGATCAGGGTGCTTTTCCCATGGTCTTCTGACGTTATGTAGCGGCGAGTACCTAAATAAAAGGGAAATAAGTATATGGTAAAATTAACATTAAATTCAATATCCAATAGTCATCCCGTATGGATGGTGGACATACCTCGTAGAAAACAATAAAATATATCGACTATATTGACTGATAATCCAATGGAAGTATGAATTTTTATCCTACTTCCAGAAAGCCTCCAAGTGCAGGCAGTTAAAAGGAGTTAATAATCATCTAGAGAGATGTAAGGTCGTATGGGCATTACTTTCATCTCTTCACTAGTTATAATCCTTGGAAGTGATTCTATATTATTGTCATCATTGACCAAGGTGTTAATAAAATCCTTGGAAGTAATTCAATGTTAGTATCAAGAAAAAAATGCTTTTAAATTGTTATAAGTTGAACTTAGTACATCAAATCGTATTTCCAGTCAAAAGCACAAAATGAGCCACATAGAGTTGGGGTTAAGGGCAATTTACAAATTCTGCATGATTTATAATATGCCGAATATTAGATATTTGCCAAGAGATTTATAAATTCTCCACGGTTAACACCATATTTTAGATATATGTCAAATTTTACTCACTTGATTAGCCACTGGAACTCTTCCTCCTTCTCTGAACAACCATAATCAGAAGTCCATGCATGACCTATAAAGCAAGTCTTAATCAGTGTTGATACTAAAATGGTCAAATGCTGCCTAAACAAGCCAAAGAATTTAGACCAACCTATGGTAAACTTATGGAAACGCAGCATGTCCATTACACCAACATGGGCCAAAGCACAGCCAAAAAGATCAGGTCTCTGCCATAAAACAAAGTTAGCAATGCAATTGATAAATCCAATGCAATAATGACTAAAGACAACCCAAAAAATTGAATTAAACAACTAAAAAGTCTACCTGATTTATGCAAGCTCCAACAAGAAGCCCACCATTGCTTCCCCCTTCAATACACAACTTTCCAGGCAGGGTATACCCAGCAGATACGAGGTACTCAGCAGCAGAAATGAAGTCATCAAAGCAATTTTGCTTTTTTGCAAGTGAACCAGCTTTGTGCCATTCCTCTCCGTACTCTCCACCACCACGGATATTGGCAACGCAATAAACAGCACCTAGATGTCTTGCGAGTACAATACGACTGACACTAAATGATGGTGTGATACTAATGTTAAATCCACCATATCCATATAACAAACATGGATGTGATCCATCCATACTAATATTTTTTTTTGCCACAATGAACATCGGAATCTTGGTACCATCCTTGCTTGGAACGAAAACCTGAAATTTGAAAAAATCAATAAGACAAAAAAATGCAAAGCAGGAAAGATTAAATCAATTAGATTAACTTTAGACAAAAAAGATATATTTTTTAAGGAGTCACAAAAAAAAAAAAAAGAGCAAATAAAAATTGTATAAGACAACTAAAAGCACAGGAACCCAATCAGATAGTGTGAGTGAGGAAGAATGATCAACTACCTGATCGACACGGAACTCGGAGCGATCAAATCCAGGTACACTAATTTCACGAAATACCTTCATTTCTGGAACCCCGGTTTCTAAATTACATTGATATATGATGCCAGGGGTAAGAAAGCTAGTAAAACCAAAAAAAAACGTGCTATCTTCACGTCGTGCAGTTATCCCATTAACAGAGCCGATGTCAATTGGTAATTGATGCAACACGGAACCGGTTTTCAAGTCCCTTATCTCTACAACATACTTCACATCACTCAAGTAACTGACAATCATTTGATTAACATTAACAGCACATGCTGATTCAAGCACATCTTTTTCAGCTTCTGGGACAACATCAGACCAACTACTTGGTTCTTTGAGATCTACCCGGACTAATTTATATTTTGGAGCATCTTTATTAGTAAGGAAAGTAAAAACAGTGTCATCATTGGCAATGGCTTCATACTGTGCATCAAGTCCATCGATAAGCTTAACAAATGGGAGCAGGCCATTTCTTCCTCTATAACCTTCAAGACCTTCTGGCAATGCAGACATGTCACAGTAGTATAATTTATTTACCGGGTCACAAGTCTCTGAAATAGACAGGAGAAGATACTGCACAATAACATGAAAGTATATTTAAATTTAAGAAGATCCAAACAAAATTTGCATATTTCCTGCAAACCAATTTAGCTAGACTCTTTTGTGACACCACGAATATACATTTATATAGCCATTCATGGAATGATTACCTTTTATTCATTATGTGAATACAATGCAAGTATATACTACTTGTCTACTCCATCACGCCATTATTTATCCAAAATTGACACAAACGCTTAAAATACATAAAAAGCAAATTACCTTCCCATCATCTGTAACACTGCCTGAAAAAATGTACTTTGGGTTTTCAGGATCTCTATAGCATAAAATATCTTCTGATTGTAAAGTACCAAGAAAATGATAGTAAAGCTCATGATTAAGGTTAGAGTCCGTCTCAGTCCCAGCATCTACATTTTCACCCTCTCTACATAACAAAAATACATCATCGTCACAATCATCACGTTTTCTAATAAATCTAAATCAATATATAAACAAATTCATTGCACTAAAACAATATGACAATCATTAAGCAGGGTTCAACTTCAAAAAATTCATTAATCTCCAAGACTTCCTTTTTCAATTTACAGATAGAATTACAAATACCAGAAGCCTCTAAGAACAATTTAAAATCGCCCAAATTATCTTTCTCTAGTTTTACATGATATCTCGAGTCAATTTTATGATGTTTACATTAGTCAATGTCGGATTGTTACACTTAATATGAATGAATCACCTTTCAAAGTTGATATTTAGTAAATTACATCAAGAAATAAGTTGCTTAAAGATAACTTACTTCGGAGCTGGGTACCGGACATAGAAAAACCCTTTGTTATCGTGTGTCCAACTAATACTAGTAAATTTAACCTGCAACAACAAAAATTTATCAACAAACACTGTTTTTTCTCTTCATTGTCCGGATAAAGAAACAAGAGCAGAAAATCTAACAAACTCACCCAAGACAAAGTCTCGGATTCAACTTTCCGATCCTCAATTCGCATTACTTTGATCGTCACCCAATCACTTCCACTTGCACTGAGCCCGTACGCCAAGTACTTGGCATCCTCACTAACCGAAAGCGTGCTCAGCGACACCGTTCCGTCCTCGCTGAGCGTATTTGGATCAAGTAAAACCTCAGGTTCTCCATCCAAATTATCCTGAACTCAACAACAACAACAAACACTCACATCAATAATTCTCAATCAATCAACGAATCTATTTTCTTCTTTAATTTCTAGAAAATTCCTCTACAACACAACAAACCTGAACATAAAGCACGCTTTGCGCTTGTAGACCTGTATTGTGGAAATAGAAATACTTGTTCCCTCGCTTAAACGGCGCGTCGTATCGCGGATGATCAAACTGCTTCGTGATCGTCTCGCGAAGCTTTTCTCTCGTATCACATTTCAAGAGCACCGAATCAGTCAATTTCACTTGCTTTTGAACAAAATCTTTCACTTCCTCGGCTTCCGGATCTTCCAGCCTATTAAATCAAAACGAAATATCAAAAATCAAAATATAAACCTAAAACAAAACATTTTCAAATCAGAGCTTCGATTACCATCGATAAGGATCGGCAATCTCGACTCCGTGATAGTTATCGACGACGGACTCGTCTCTCCGAGCGACTGTGTACTTCAACGGCTCATCTAGGGCAGAGAGTGAACCCATTGGTTTGGCGTTTGACGAGAGACGATGTTGACGAAGACGAAAATAGAATTGTTTTAGACGACGTTCGTTTTTTTGCTTCTTGTTGTTGAAGTCAAGAGGCGACAATGAGAAGAGACTTAAAAAACGAGGTATTTGAAGGCACCGCGAAAATTGAGGAGCAACGTTAGTGAAACTTGCGTGGCGTGCACATGAGAACATAGTGACGCCGTTTTATTCGATTGGGTTGGGGATTTGGTGCGTTTTGCTGATGTTGTGTCGTTAAAGTGTTGTCATTTTGGGTTATATTATGTCGCCATTTTTTTTGGTATTGTGGACTGCTTGGTAGCTATCTTTTACAAGGTTCGTTATCGTGGGTCCTCTGTCCTCAGAATTGCAAGATTCATGGATTTTGCTTTCATATGTAAATTGTTAAGATATTATTCTCATTTTGTTTTTTTCCATAGATTTTGGAAAAAGAAAAGAAAAAATTCTTTTATTCCAATCATATATTAGATTATGATTCTATGATTATCTAGTTAGAACTTTTGTTTTGTTACGTTACCCGTTATTAAATAAAAATAGACAGTTTAGTTATTGTTATATATAAAATATTTTATATGATTACATTTTGTATTTAAATTTTATAAGAGAGAAGAATTATTTTATTATTAGTTATACTAATTATTACAATAGAATTCTATTTATGGGCATAGTATATCACATCAAATGGAAATATAAAATAATATAGAAACCATTCGAATTGAAATATAAAAGGTAACAACATAAAAACTTCTATATACGACGGATAATAATTATGACAATCAAATATTTGATGGTTATGTGACGTACCTATTTATAGGTATAAGATATTACATAAAATGGAAATATAAAATAATATAGAAACAATTCAAATTGAAATACAAAAGGTAATAATAATATAAATTTTTGTATATAGTAGATAATAATTGAGATTTGAGACAATCTGAGATTTGAGACAATCAAATATTTAACAGTTATGTGACATATTGTCTAATATAAATGTTAGGTTTTGACTTGTATTCCTAAGCAAACAAATGTGAACCAAATAAGACTCAACTGATGTGGTACTTCCTGGAAGACGTGGGATAACGTTTGGGAGTTGAAAGCAGTGTTTGAGGGAGGATGAAGAACAGAAGGAATGAAGAACCGTCACGACCGCTGTCACAGCCACTCTGGCGTTGGCAGCGGTCATGGCAGCAGTATAGGGCTGTGAAGAATGCTGTGGGTTTCGGCAGCAGTAATAGCAGCAGTCCTTGTCCAGTGGAGAGCACTGCGAGTGGCGCTGCAAAAGCCACAACGGTGGCGGCAGCGGTCATGGTGACAGTGGCCAGATTTGTTTCAGCGTATGGATCGCGGTTTTCTGAGCGATGTAATTTAAGGTGACTTGTAACGATTTAGGAAGCGGGTGTACAACCGTGACCCGAATCGTAGTCAATCATAAGCATATGTGAAACGGGAAATCTTCAGCGGAAAAGGAAGTAGTTTGTTTCTGGAAGTTCTTGTGCTTGAAGGAAAAAGATTTACTCCTTACAAGAAGACTTGTCATAAAAGGAAATAGTATTTATGTGGAACAAGTAAGTTTTGTACGTTTAGGAGTAGGATTTCATTTTTATATTATACTCCCTGTAACTAGTATAAATAGACCTTGTATTTATGTTATTTTGTGTGGAGCAAAAGAACACCATGTAACATCAGAGAGTGTGAGTGAGATCTAGGGAGATCTAAAGGGAATATCCGAGGAGGGATCTAAGGGAATATCAGTGGATCAAGTTAGAGATCCGTGGGTCATATTTAGGGGAGACTTAGGGGGAGTATATGGTTATAACAGTTTATCATATAGTGAAACTTTCTCTGTCGTCCTGACGGCCCGTGATTTTTTACCCGTTTTGGGTTTTCCATGTATATTTTGTGTTGTGATTGTTTTATTCTCTCTCATCTATTTTTCTGCTTATTGACGTTATTATTTGCTATAAGTTATGGGCGTTTATTAGGCACGGCGTTTCCACGTTCATCGGTACTAGAGGATTATCCCCAACAATAAAGACTCTCGTATCTCGATTATATTGATAACAATCACGATAAAGTTTGCTAAACATGTTGAGATCAAATATTACATACTTAGTCAAATTGGGTCGCCAACATATATTACATAATACATGAACAGTTTAAATATTTATTTACATGAACGGAAAGATATTTACGCTCTTAAACAACGAAGTAAAAACTACTCACATTTGTTGATATCGGTGTAACTTGAACCCCACCCCAATTATGGATTATAAAAAAATGAGCTACCATCACAACACGTGTGGGATTGTTACGTTTGGAGCCTTGGGCTACGCCAAATGCACGAGAGAGTAGAGACACATTAAACCAATATACGATGAATGGTTAGCATAACAATATACTCTCTAATTACATAGGTGTGGAAAACCTTTTGGCTGGTCAAAATTGTCAAAATTTAAAGCATTCACATAATCCCACCAACGCCTTACGAAAAAAGAGAGCAATCGAGATAACAAAAGAACTTGGACCCACTAAGTGATATTTAAAAAAATAAATAAAAAATTAAAGGAAGAATTGTAGTGATATTAATGACAAGATAATAAAAACATGAATTCTTTTCTATAAATACGAAGTATAAAGTATAAATCATGATAAATCAAAATTATGGGTAATTGGGACCTCCAAAAATAATTTAGAAAAATTATTCTTATCCCATTTATATTCACAGTAATGAAATCTTCCAAAAATACCTACACGATATAAAGACCATTAAAAGTTTAACCTAAGCTGACCTGCAGCTTTAATTTTCTGTCGCAGCGATAAGAAAACTCAAGCGCGTACAATCACCGGCACCAAATCATTTTACCAGTAACAAGAAAGTGTACGCCACGCGAGACGAAACCACGTGGGCATACAAATTAACCCGCGAAATTAAAATGAAAATTGGTGGGGACTGCTGTCTGTTATATGAAAGAGCGTGCGACACAGTCGAAGGAAGCTTTTGCTTTTTTACTCTGACTCTGTACTCGAAGTAACAGTATTGTGAGATAGCAATCATTTTTTTCGAGAGAAATTGTGTTTGAAACCATCTAGTTTTTTTGATCTTCGATAAAATGGAGAGTGTTTCGTCGGAGGAAGAGTTTGACGAAATGAGCGAGCGCTTCGACAGTTACAGTTTGAGTGCTGACGTGAGTGAATCGGAGAGTTCTACTGGTGGCAGCTTTTCGTGTCGGCGATTTGACGAACGGGAACGCATTTCCATTTCATTGACTTCTTCGCCGCTCGTCGGACCGCATTTCGACGATAATTCCGGCTGTTCGGAGACGGTTCCGATCATGCTGCCGGTTGTCGGAGGTAGGCACGTCGTCGTTCCGCTGAAGACGGCGGAAGTGCCGGATACGGACTTGTCCGGTTAGTGCTGCAATTCGATTTTCGTTTATTTGCTACATTTAAAAGAATTAATTTTGTTTATGTTAGCATTTGTTCTGTTAATTTGTGGAATATATATATACAGATTTTCTATCGTCAGTTCATCCTGACAATAAATATATCAGACGAAGAATATGGACCACTAGATTTACATATTTTGACTTAAAATGTATGCACTTGTCAAAAATTTTCCATAATCCGTAGACAAAAACTTTTCCATAATCAATGGTCCACGTTCTTCATCCTGATATATTTATTGTCAGGACGAACCGATGATAAGAGAAAGACTTGTACCATTAATGGTTATATTTTGCTGTTGGTTTGGGGAATTTTCAACAGTAGCTACAAATAACTTGTGTGTTTCGCTACGTTTTAGTTTCACTGACAAAGCATTATTTTGCGGATCTACTGTTATGATCTCTTAGACCTTGTTTGTTAGTTTAGAATTCTGGTGGATATTTTCGATATTTCCATAGATATAGAGAAAAACAAACTGGTGCATATATGTGAAGTCTCACATTGCTCTGTTATTTATAGCTCCCAAAAAAGCGAAAAACTAAATTTGACCTGTGCGTACTATTGCACAAATTAAGTTAATAATCAAGTTGATTTCTTTTATTTCCCTTGATTTACGTGGTACTTCAGCCAAGCAGAGAATTGAGTTCTAAGTTTTTGGTTTTATCAAGTGATAGCAACTAAGTGAAAAAAAAATTCCTTCTTGTTTTCCTTTTTTGCTAATATTTGGGTGTATTTCGATTCGTTTACGTACTGCTGCAGAGATTGAATTAATGAAGGAGCGTTTCGCAAAACTTCTTCTCGGAGAAGATATGTCAGGAGGAGGGAAGGGAGTTTCTACGGCCCTTGCCATCTCCAATGCCATTACAAATCTTTCCGGTTAGTTATTGTATCTTCATTTTGTTTAATTTTGTTTCTCTACATTACATTGTTTCCACTTCATTTTGTTTCTGGTTTCATTTTGTTGCTAAAAGGTGTATGAACTATGAAACAGGGTAATTCCAAAGATTTTGATCTCTTTTTTAAATAATCAAGAAAACTTAAATATTAAAAACCACTCGAAATGTGCCCAATTAAACTGGTTTTTTTTTTTTTTTTTTTTTTTTTTTTTTTTACCAAGTAGGGGTCCGATGTTTATCATAACTGAATCTGTTTATATTTGTGGCAAATTTTCAGCTTCTGTTTTCGGAGAGCTATGGAAGTTAGAGCCACTAGCACCACAGAAGAAGTTGATGTGGCGCCGAGAGATGGAATGGCTTTTATGTGTTAGTGATTCCATAGTAGAGCTTATTCCATCACTGCAAGAGTTTCCTGGTGGTGGGACATTTGAAGTCATGGCAACACGGCAACGCTCAGACCTTTACGTAAACCTTCCAGCACTCAAGAAGCTTGATGCCATGCTGATCAGCATTCTTGACGGGTTTTGCGATTTCGAGTTTTATTACATCGATCGTGGCATAGTTGTTGCTGATACTGAGGACACTGAAACATTTCCTTTGTCAGGGAGGCCTTCAATTAGGCAGGAAGAGAAATGGTGGCTCCCATTCCCTAAGGTTCCCTCAAATGGGTTGTCTGAGAATACAAGGAAGAGATTGCAACAGTGTAGGGAGTGCACAAATCAAATCCTTAAGGCTGCCATGGCCATCAATAGTAGCGTGTTAGCTGAGATGGAAATCCCGAATGCTTACTTGGAGAGCTTGCCCAAGGTACGAGAATCGTGTTCTGTTAAGTCCTGTCTCTTTGTTCTGTAAATTTACTATCCTAATACATGTTTGTTTGGATTCTAATAATCTCTCAGAGTGGAAAAGTTTGTTTAGGTGACATAATGTACCGTTACTTAACTGCTGATCGGTTCTCCCCTGAGTATCTTCTTGATTACTTAGACCTGTCATCAGAATACACCACCTTGGAAATAGCAAATAGGATTGAGGCTGCTGTGCACATTTGGAGACAAAAGTGCCGAAAAAGGCGTTTAATGCTTGCAAAAGCTGGGAGGTCATCATGGGGTGGTAAGGTCAAAGGTTTTGTTGGTGACGCGGAAAAAAGTAAGTTTCTAGCACACCGGGCAGAGACCATCCTGCAGAACTTGAAGCTAAGATTCCCAAGTCTCCCACAGACTGCTTTGGACATGAACAAGATTCAATACAACAAGGTATATCCCCTGAACAACTTTTCCTAAATACTACTCCAGCATCTTAGCTCTACACTTTGTATCAATTAGAATAATCTCATTCTGCATTACTAAAACCTGATTTGATTTGACATAGATTCAGAAGTGACAAATTTGAATGGATTCAAATATATTTATGTAGGAGCATATATAGCACACCCTGTTTGATCAATCAATAAAATATGAACAATTCTTATATATTGATGTAGGATTTTTAAGTATCACTATCAACAGTAGATGGCCATCCCACCCAAAAAAAGTAAAAGGAAATAACTAATCTCACGCTAGAGATTGCAGGAAACTATGCGAATGTGCGATGTGTATTTGTGTGTGTAAAGAGAGATAGATATAGATAGAGAGAGAGAGAGAGAGAGAATGCTATCATTTGCTATAAGCCAAAAATTATGTTCATTCTTTGTTGCAGGATGTAGGGCAGTCAATCCTTGAGAGCTATTCGAGGGTGATGGAAAGCTTGGCCTTCAACATAATGGCTAGGATCGATGATCTCCTATACGTGGATGATGCCACAAAACAGCGTGCAGCAGCGGAATCTACATCTGTATATGACCAGGGAAGGTTCAGTTGTGCTGTTCCCAAACAAAAGCGAATATCCCCTAGCCCCTTCTCTATCGATCAGCAGAGTTCTTCTGCCACTTCGTTCAGATTACCAGCATTCTACTCTCCTGATCGAATGGTTAGAAGCCCTGGTGGCGGGACACGTCGCTCTTTAAACAAGATCAAACTAAGAGGCACGTTGGATGATGCACTAGAAAAGCTAACTTTCTAATTACATGGAAAGAACATGGTCCGGTAATGCTTCTGATCTAGATTGACATTTACCTGTTCCTCCCACAAAATGCAGCTGAAAGCTGGTTTTGTTGAGCTATATAGAATAAAAGGTGCGCGAGACCTAAAACAAGGAAAAAAAAATGACGAAAAATGTCTGTGTGAGAGCTTATAAAGCACGACGTCCTATCCTCTATACCAGCCTTCACCTTTGCTTCTCTGCCAACCTTCATGACTACCTTCGAACCAAACTTTACTCGAATAATTATCATAACTATGATCCCGATACTAATAGTTATTTGCTTGGTTTACATACCCGGACCACTAAACCATGAAATCGGACTCTAAACCGAGGATCCTGCCTCCAACGAAATCTCAAAACTTGGAATTTACCTGCATCAGTATTCCTTCACCATTAGATAACAAAGCAGAGTTTTTATCTGTTCTTGTATGATCTTGTTTTCTTGGGTTCAGAGACTGGTATGTCAAGTGACCAATTGATTAGCTGTATCAGTATTTTAACAAGTAAAATTGGCAGGAAATTCTCAGTAGTTCGTGTTTGTAATTTATTGTTGTTAGCCAAACTCTGTTGCAAATTTATGTTAAGAGGAAATGCAAAACTTTTAAGTCTACTATCTTGAACTCAAATTTACTTATTTTTAACATTCTTTTCTTCTCATACATGTTAATGTTTTTCTGAGACTCGGAATTTGAAAAACGTCTTTAAAGTTCGACAAAAAAAAAAAAAAAGGCTTCTTGTACAAAATACAACATTTCTATATTTGCATTTTCGGTACACAAATCCTTGATCTCAGCCTCAAGGACCTTGAAAAATCAATTAGGAAAATTTACATTAAAATGAGAAATAAAATTTATCCAAGAATTAAGTGATTATCCTTGATTGTTTTTTATTTTTAATACGCCAATACTACACGGGACATTGGGAGCTTACATTTCTACTATTCTTTACGTATTTTTGAGAAACTAAATATAGTTAATATCACACCACTGTTCAATGTAGCTTGGTGGTACGGTGCTCAGTAATGTCACCGCTACCGTTTGTAGTATTTAAAAAAAAGTAATGCTAGACGTTCTAATTTTTTTTCCTAAATTCTGTCCCAAATGATGTGGTACGTGAGGTGTCAGTATCATATCGGTCATCATATAATCTCATGATTTATAAGATGCTGACATCTCACGTGCCACATCATTTGGGAAAAAAAATTGGGACGCCTAGCATTACTCTTTAAAATATATATATGTAGGTAATATCACAGCATCAAATATCTTCAATGGTTTTACTGAATTTTCAATAAATTTGGACCTCCGACGTATCCACTGAACCAATATTTTACTTGCTTATCTCATGGCCAAAGAGACTAACAAGAAGCAAGCAAAAGATTATACTTATTACTGGCAACCGAAAACCAGTGCACGTGTACTTCAAGCCTTGACTCAAATCTTTTTCATGCAAAAAAAATCTTTTATACATAAAGATACAAGGCCGGTTTATAATTACAATGATATTTTCAGGCATATAACATCATTCTGGCTCCTCGTCCCGTGATTTTAAACTTGTTTTCATTCAAATATTTGGGATGTCAAACCACCGGCGAAGGACAAGGAAATTAATTTGAGAATTTTGCAGCTCAAGAGAGGACTACTTGTACATTCATAGAGTGCCCTTTATTGCACATATAACCCGATAATATTTATTAGTTGCAAACCGAAGATGCATGTAAGGATTCATGCTTTTGAAATTATTATATGATTTTCCATTTTATTTTCAATAGATTTTATAAAAGAACTAAAATTTCATCGTACCTCTAAAACTTCACTAGAGATCATTAGGACTTTGACCAGAAAAAAAAAAAAAAAAATCATTGATACTAATGTGAAACTTGACGTGACAAAATATGAAAATAAGATGAGGAATGCTGCATACACTCACCCAACCCACTCTCTTTTCTAATGTTGACATATGTCAACTTTTGTTTTTTGCTATAAAAATTGGAACCATAATAAATGAATTATTTTTTCATCTTGTTTACCACTAAAACCAAGCATTCCCTTCCTAAATTACCATTCTTTTTTTACCAAATATAATTTGTTATCTTTCATCTAATCTTTTCCAAAAATCCTTTTGACTTTTTTTTAAGAAAAAAAAACGTTTTTGGATTATTTTTTTTTAATCCAAAACATATATATAATTTATATTGTCACTTATTGTAAGGAATAAATTCTACCTAAATTTATTGATGAAAACTGATTCTATATATATACACACAGAGGTCGTGTATTATAGAGTAGGAAATCTAATTGTATACAACAGCCGAAAAGATAATTACAGCTAAAGAGATAATTACAAGTAAGCATTGTGAGAAATAGAGATATACACAAAGTCTTCACGCATGCAGTATAGGAGTAGGAGAGTCTTCACGCATGTAGCATAGAAGTAGGAGCTGGATACAAACTCTTCAAGTTGTTGAGCTGGACACAAACTATACAGTCTCTTAATAATTAGATGAAAGATGTTACAAATTATATTTGGTAAAAAGAAATGGCAATTTGGGAAGAGGTTGGTTAGTCTGAATTGAAAAAACAGTACATTCATTATGCTCCAATTTTTAAGTCAAAAAGCAAAAGGTTAACATGTGTAACTTAAGAAGAGATCACTAAAGATCAATGAATTTAGCTACTGTACAGGACCTGTATAGTTGATGAGTATTTATGTGAAAAAAGGTTTTTTTTTTATTTATTTATTTTTTTTATAACTTTCCAATCCTTGATTGTTGTAACCCTTGAATTGAAATTTAATGAGTAGGATCTATTTGTGTGAACACAATTCTTTTTCCTTTTTGTTTGTGTGAAGCTTTCTTACCGCCGAAATCTGAATCATATTCTCATTCAATTTATTTAGATTCCCTCTGTTAGCAACAACATAAACGAGAAAAATAATCATTTGCTCATGTCAACGATACTATACATAATTTAGTCAAAAAAGAGAAAAAGAAAAAAAAAATTCACTAAAGATCAATGGATTTAGCTATTCAATTTATTTAGATTCCCTCTGTTAGCAACAGCATAAACAAGAAAAATAATCTCCAAACAAATCATATGTTCAGGCCAACGATACTATACATAATTTAGTCAAAACACAAACCTATATCTTTCTCTTAGCAATTTGAAAAGCGAGTAATGCTTGGTTTCCTAAAAAAATTTCCCAAAAAACTTTCTAAATTATATGGTATGGTTAGTTGTCAATATCTTGTAAATCATGAGTTTATGTGGTGAACAGTGTAATGTTGACAACTTATCATGTCACATAATTTGGGAAGTTTTTTGAGAAAAAATTTAAAAAGCTCAACATTACTCTTCTAAAAAGTGAGTAGAATATTTTGGTTTCTTTAGAGATATTGTTGACTCGTAATCTTCTATTCCACAAATAGGTTGGGCCTAAAGATGTACCAAACTTTCAAAAGACAAAAATAAAAAATAAAAAATAAAAAATACACTCGAAAACCATAAATGTCATTTTTTTTTTCCACATCTGATTTGATTCATACACTTTGACTGATATTCAAAAATGTGTTTTGAGTGTGGCCGCCGCCTGCCGGTGTGAACTCTCCCTCGCCCGCTTGTGGTGATGCTAGTTTCGTCTTCAATGATGTTTCGGGCCTTTGTTTGGATGTCGGGGTTTCTAATTGTAGGGCTATTCCTAAAAGTGGGAACGGCCTTGCCCATAGTGGGAACGGCCTTGCCCAAAAAAAAATAATAATAAATAAATAAATAAAGTTTTGAGTAATTGAGTAGAGGAAGAATTGTAAATAACCCCTAACTTTTGATCAAATGTCAAATCAAACCCTCAAATTTAAACAATCAGTAAAAAAATTCCCTTGCATTAGTTGACAATTTGTTGACTTTAATTAAATCTAATGAAATATAACTATTTAAGTGGTTTTTTCTATAACTGAACAAAAAATTAATGAAAAATATGTTAGAAAATTAAAAAAATTAAATACATTAAAATATATTATAACAAAGTAATAAAATCATTATAAAATTTAAACAAAAATTTTATTTTAAAAAATATATAAAAAATATTTTTTTATATGAAATTGATTTTATTATTATTATTATATATTTTTATTACATTTTTTTATTCCATTTATAATAAAGGATTTATATTGTAATATTTGATATATATAAAATCAATTAACGATTAACTGATAATAAAGGTTTTTTTTTACTGATTATTCAAACCAGAAAGTTTAATTTACTATTTAATTAAAAGTCAGTGGTTATTTACGATCCTCCCTCGGCTCTCAGCAAATAATAGCAACCTCTATTAAATTTTAATTTTTAGGGGACCCCTCCACAGGATAGGGCACGACCCCAATTGATGAAAAATCAATTGAAACGATTTTGGCCACCCTAGCCTTAAAAGAGAGACCTAACTCGGTGCAACCCTATCCAACAGTGCGTGAAAAACATGACCCAATCACGTGGCAGCATTATATGATCTCCACATATTTAATAGGAGGGATTAACATCACGCGTGATCAAAGCGACTGGGACAAGGTTTATAGGGTATTAAATTAAATTAATTAAATATAGCAGCGTCAGTCTTTCAATCATGAGCCTACGTAGATGGAGAGTTAGGAGATTTTTAAAGTGTATGAAAAGAAACGTATATTTATGCAGTACTAGGGCTGGTTGCCCTAAAACTAAAAGACCTGGTACCCTACAAATTTAATAATTATTAATTCATAAGAAATAAATAAATTGAGTAAAAAAAAAAAAATGGTGGCAGTCATATGCATGAAGCCATGAACACAAAAATCTTTTCACTTTTCATTTGTGAATGATCTCTGAAAATTCATTTAATATATCATGATTACAACACACAACTGAGAAGATGTAAAGATTTTCTAGCAGTAATTAATTAAACAAGAAAGGTAAAATTTCAAGGACTTCTTCAATGAAGTGAGTTTCAATGAAGTGAGTTATCATTTAGGTCTCACATATATCATGGGTGGTTCTGACAAAATATATATATATAATTTTTCTCTCTTAAAGTGAATCACTGTGTGAGAGTAAATCAAAACCCTAGACGGTTAAACCAGAAGAAACTGAGAAAACCCTAGATAAGTTAGACCATAGATCGGAAATTCAAGAATAATATTTTTTTTTTTGTTTTTTGTTTTTTTTGGTTGAATTATACATACATAACAGAGCAAAGGATTTCCAAATTGGAAATCTGATAGGTATATTGTACCTAGTTAAATATATATATATACACACAAGTAAATAAAAGTTGTGGATCTTGTTTGTTGTTGATGATGATTATATACTCCACCAAACAACCCTGCAAAAAAAGAGATGAGAAGTGACATATATTGATAGTACTTACAAGAAGAAAAATAAAAGTTATCTTTTTACATGCTCTTTTAATGGAAAAACAAGATAGTAAAGTTATTGTTGTGGTGGGTTACCAAATTATATATCATCATCATCAAGTGGAAAAAAACCAGAAACTGGCAGTGCATGATAATTCATCAGTCAAAGAAGATAATAATAACAACAATAAGACAAATAAAGAAGAAGAAGAAGACAATCACGGGTTGATTTTTTTTTTTTTACCTTGAATCTTTTGTAGCAGATCGATCATGAAGAGAGAGACCAGCTAGTAAATTTGCTGGAGTTGATGATGCGATCACGAGAAGTTTTACAAAGAGAAGCCAACAGAGCTCAGTTGGCAGTATGCCCACCTCCTCCTCCATTAGAAAGATAGAGAGAGGTTTTTTTTTTTTTTTTTTTTTTTTTAAAAAATTATATATATGATTGGGAGGTGGACAGAATGCCAATAAACTCTGTAAGAAACCCTTTGTCAAACCCACATGAATATCCAAAATATAAAAGAAAACTAAACTCTCTTGTGTACTTATTGTTTGTTTTCTCCATTAAAACACCATGACACATAACACAAACAAAGACTCATATGAAGAAGAGGAAGAGAGGGCAGATGGGTTCTTAAATAAGAGAGAGAGAGAGAGAGAGAGAGAGAGAGGGGGGTGGGTGATGTGGAGAGTAATTAATTAAAGGGTTTTAATGGAAGAAGAGAAGACTAGTGGTGGTGGTGGTTTTTCAGACTCCATAAAGAGAGATAGAGAGAGAGAAAATCAGATTGGATTAGACTGATCATTTCTATTGGAAAATTAAGGATGGTTTTTTTTTTTTTTTTTTTTTCCAATATAAATATAGATAGAAGTATCAAAGGTTTGTTGATGATCATCATAGATATTCTTTCACTTCCCTCGTTTTTGATGAAACCCAAAAAATATATATATAATAATAATAATAATCCACCCACCACCACCTCTTCTTCCAGTAATCCAGTCTTCTTCGCTTGCGTTTTTTTCTCGCACTAAAATCTTTTTTTTTTTTTTTGTTTTTTTTTTTTTACTCCTCGTTTCTCACGAAAAACACAAACACACACAAGTCACACGACTCTCTCTCTCTGAATCTGAACAAAAGGGGGTTGGCTAAACAAGGGAACTAACTCAGCTTTTTAATTTGTTTTTTGTTTAAACGGACGAAAACCTTTGTTTTGACTTCAACTTTATTTTATGCCATAGATAGAAATATAGATAAAGACTATCTAGGGCTCGATTTGCTGTCATCATTCGTTCATCTGGACCGTTGAGTTCGATATGGTCCCTAAAGTAAATATTGGTTCCGTAAAAGTACCGGGGCTTCGAATTTTTTTGAATTTTCGATGAAAATATCATTAATATTGGTGTTCTAGTAGGTGCGACAAGTGACAACCGACACCTAACGTCTAGATTGCCTAGAAACAGTAAAACTAAATATACAAAAACGACGTAGTTTAAACCAAAATGTTATCGTTTGGAAAAAATAAAAATTTTGAAAAAATAAAAATAAAAAATAGTTGGGCACCTAGACAGGCGCTTAAGCCTTCTAAGCGGGTGCCTAGGGTGCCTAGCCCACCTAAGAGCATGGCCGCCTAGGAATGCCGATTAAGCCTTTCTTACTGTGGTCAAGTCCGCCTAAGGTCTAGGTGGTCGATTACTAGAACCATGATTAATATATCCTAATTATCGTGATATAATTTGATGATATTTTTTATATCTATTCTTCCAAAATATAAAACATATCGACAAAAATTTTGATCAAAGTAGTGATATTTATTTTGTTTAGCCAATCCATATTGATTTTTAAGGCTGAAATTTCATTTCATTTTAGTGAAACTCATTTGCAACAACCATATAATCAAATGGGGCGGTTAATGGTTTTTTTCTTTCTCTAAAATAGGATAAGATTAACTAGCTTTTGACATAATCACTTGATCAGGATTGATTTTTGGTCGGTTTGAAAATCATCATATAAAAGACAATCGCTTGTGTTTCAATTTGGTTCATCATTAACTATATATGCTAATCCATGAATTAATAAAAATTATTATTGATCATCACTTAAATTATATTATTATTTTTTTTCATGATAAAAATGGTTCCTTACAATTCAAGTGAGGAAATGACATTTTTCAAATTTTAATGAGTGAAATTTTAATGAGTGAGCATTGAATTCTTATTGAAGTGACGGGATATTTGAAAATTTGGCCTAAGCATTGCCATTCAATTCAAATTATTAGTGATATTATTGAAGAACAATTAATGGTACCATTCAACCTCTCAATCATGCATGTGTATTAGGTTCTATGGGGTCACTTCCGTCCGATTTTGTTTTTACCGTGATCTTACAATGTAAATAAAATTATTTCGAAGTGGGGTTTTGATAAATCGAACATTAAACCAGTAGTAGAGTTAAATTTATAATATCATACCTAAATTTTATACATATACAACTATAATTAATATATGGTTCCAGTAGGTATACAGTGATGAAGAAGGAGAGTGATTGACCATAAGGAACATTGTGGAGAGGAGCCAACTTTCACTATCATGGGTCCTACGATTTTCAGCACTAAGTGTGGAATCCTAGGTAAGCTTCTCCTCCATTTTCTGTTTAAGAAGCTTCAAAAATTCAAAACAAACAAATAATTCTTTTGACCTACTAAACATGATGAAAATGAGAGATTCAAAGGTAAAACATAGGTCAATCTTCTTCAATTATAACACTTTGTCACCACTTTTTTCTCTTCTAATATAGACATAATTATAAAAGATATATAAATAAATATAATCCACTCTTTTATATCCCAAAAAGAAAAAAGAAATTGAAATCATCCCTTTTGTCGACTGATGGGTCACTCTCTTCTCTCTCACCAGAGCTACTTCACAGCGAGAATTTATTAGAACAAACTCCCACTTATATATATTTATACACATATATGTATATGTATGTATTTATGAGTCCCCCAACCCTCCAAAAAACACTCAACACAATTCAATGCTTCAAAACAACCCCAACCAAACACAATTAATTGTTTCTTTGCAGTTTTAAAAAAGTTTGAAATGTCATCACAGAAGATATACATGATCCATCAAGATCCCATGAAGAAGTTACAGGCTGATATTGACTTTGTTCTCCGTTTAGACTCTTGATTCTTGAAGAATGGTACGTACATAATACCAGTTCTCATCAATAGGAGTACTGTCAGAGACAGCCATGATTGAATCATTGGGACAGTAAAAAAAAAAAAAATTTTAAAAATTACAACTTGAAAATTAATGGCAATTTGGAGCAGGTGAGTAGTATTAAAAATGTGCAATTTGAAATGGAAATTCTGAAAACAATTAATTACTAATTTCTGTTAATGTTTTGACTTGGGAACTTGGATCCCACTGCAGATTCATAACCTTTCGTTAAGTACTTCTCCATAATCTGCCACGTACATCTTTACAACAATGAAGTTAATACTTAATATTGATTTCAATGAATACGTATATTGAAAGTCTAATTAGTATCACTTTGACATACGTATATTTTCAAAGTGATACGTATAATTAGTATCACTTTGAAAATATTACTGAAATTTCAACTATATACTATATTTTCCACATTTAATTCCTTTTGTTTTTTGTTTTTTTTTTTTTTAAAAGGAGTAACTTTTGTCGTACAATTTGCACTTCTTTTGTTTTTGGTAAAAATAATACTGGTCTATGACTTCATTAAAATTTCGAAATTAGATAAAAGAGAAGTGAAAGGAATATGCCCATCAATTAAGGACATAATTTTGAACACTTTTGATATATTTATTTTAACGATAACAAATAATTCAAGTTTTTAGGGGTAATTAAATATGATGTTACAGTCAACAATGCTCTATATTAACCCCAAGGGGTGGTATCGCTAGTCACTGGAGTGAGCTGTAAACTCGAACATCCTCTGTTCGATCCCTAGCAGCCACGTTTCTTTTGGGGTCATTATAGGTTTACCCGGCTGTTAATTTCAGGACCTCGTGGGATTAGTCGAGGTGCGCGCAAGCTGGCCTGGACACCCATGGATACCCAAAAAAAAAAAAAAAAAAAAAAAAAAAAAACAATGCTCTATATTTGTGGGTTATCTTAATTATTTGTTACTTTATCATAATTAATTAAGCTAGATCTTATCGTCACATGAAGTACATTGGCTTAGAGCATAAAAAATAGGTTTCATGAAATCTAGGGTTTATGCACTCAACTGAAGTACTGTTATTCAAACACCATTTTAGACTGTTAAAGAGGCTTAAAAACTAATGTCTATCTATCCACATTTGACGTGAGTCGTGACATATATATATATATATATATGTATGTATGTATAGCTTAGAGCAGTGACTTTTTGAATTCTTTTAGTTTATTAGCTAAAATCTAAGCTCTGAAAAAAGTTCATGCGCTTTGTTCCCTGCCTTCTGTGCAACTTCAAGTGTCAACTTTTATTCTCCTTCTAAACTTTTGTTTCCTTTTTGGAAATGCTTTATTTTTTTTTTCTTATGAGTGCAATGGTGGGGTCAATCTTTTCAATTATTTTATTGATGGGTGTCCACGATACTTAACATTAGAACTAATTGTTCATCATATTTTCATTTTCGGGATCTTTTGAAGATTTTTTTTGGCTCATTATTACATCATATATATACAAAACCCTCTAAAATTTATGTAATTGGGACTCAATTTTACACCTCCCATGTAAATTATAAGAAATATAATCAAAAGTGTCGATCGATAATTATCTTCTTAGCATTAGGAGAAATGCACTTCCCCTTAACAAACATACCATGTTATTTTTACATCGATATATCCGCTTATAGTATTAAACTGTTAATGTAAAAAAATTATTATATATTCAATTAATATGAAAAAAGGGTATAATTTTGAAATTTATTAATGCATAGTGTTTTTATTCGTATGTCTATGTGTGGCAGCTGGTCGTTTATAAACATATTATTATTATTTTTAAATTAATAAAAAAATTAACATTTTATTTATAAAAATAAAATGTTTAAAAAAGAAAGGACATCGTAGAGCATTAGGCTATAACCCATAACCCTTGTCTAAATAATTGGCTTATAAACATATATACATACCTTAAATGTGAAAGCAATATGGTGCCGATTGGGTGGATGCACTATGCTAACCTCACCAATAATTATTTTTTTTTCAATTGTAATTTTCTTAAAAAAATTCTTACCAATTTCAGTTAAAAATATTATTAATTAATATTTTGATATGAAAAGTATACAATATTACTAAGCCCTCATTAACATGATAATATCTCAGATCTAATGGCTACATATATATATATAATTATATTATTAAACCAACCTCAACTTCTTAAACTTTATTATTGGATTGACCAGTCTGTGGAAATTTTGAAACAAAAGGTAAGAAGGAAAAGGCAGGCCTGAAAGAGGTATATCAGGTAGGTGGACGAGACTTTTTGTTAATCGCACAGCTCGATGCATGGAAATCCACCATTTTTCATGATTGCTAGCTATTGGGGTTCAAGTGGATCTCTGCTGCTCACCTCTCACGTAATGTTTTCAAATTTCACTAAATAATATTAATATTAATATTAATTGCAGTTTCGTTTTTATTTATACAAAAGATATTGCCAATGATGCTTACTAGTTACTAGTTACTGATATGCTCAGATGGACAGAATCACTGCCATTGTTGGAACTTTTGCAGCATTTTAGCATTAAATGAATCTTCTAATCCAATCTCTTAACATTTTTCGTCACTAAAGCTACCTTGACTAAAAACTACTTCCAATTTCCAAACCTAAAATTTTGAGTGTGTCATTTATTATCTTTACAATAATTGCAGCTACCAAAAAGCAGATCGAGAACATTTACTTTTATTCTTTGAATGAGAATACAGTGTTTGAAAACAAGTACTATATCTCTATCGTTTTCTCAACAGATCAATAAAACTTTTTTTTCTTTATGGTCAACAGAAATTACTTAGAAATTCATAAAAAATAAAACCCCACTAATTATAAAATATTTAATTCTACACGTGAAGCTTAGGAATATGAGATAAATACAATGATAAAAAAGAATATAAGAAGACAATAATATATAAAATCATGGATGTTACAGTCTAATAGACTTATTTAAAAAAATAAAAAATAAAATTAAAATTCTGCACAATTAACGCTAAGTATGAACGTCAATAGATCATTTAGAAACGACCTGACACTATTTACATTTAAAGGAAAAATTCACCCATTCCCTTTCTCATCTCAAAATTGAATCGCTTTTTTTCTTTCCAAATGGGAACAGGCATTGCAGAGGTTTTTGACATCCCTAATCTTGATAGCTAATCATAATTAATGGAATCCCATATTGTATCCATGTGTTTTTATGTAAAAAGTTGAGTCATGCATGCATCATGCTCATGTGAAGCTTTGTAATTAAATGAGAATTTGAAGATTAATTTAACAGTTTTTATGTTAAAGCTTAATTTGTTTAAGCCTTTACCATATATACTCTAATAGCACGTGTTAATCTAATCAAAATAAAGAGTTGAAAAGTTGGTTTTTTTTTTTTTTTTTTTAGTTTTAATTTACTGGTGATATGATGCATGTGTACGTTTGAGAAAAGCCATTGACTTTTATGATTAGAACTGTATCCAATAAGTCTTGTTAATGGGTAAAAACTTTGTGGAATGGAGTGGGAGAGTGGCAGACAAGGTGGTGACACGAGAAAGTGAATTTAGAATTTGTGATGAATATAGAAGCTTTGATAAGTGGTGCAAAAGTTGTAATCTTCGCTCTCCTTCAAAGTTGTGTACATAAATCTCTCTTTCTCTCATTATAAAGCAAGTGTAAATGTAACTAGCTAATGTCAACCTGTATTAATTATATATAATTAAATGCTAAGTAATAGATGAACATAGAGATTAGAATCGTATTTATGCCGCCATGCATCCATTATCATGACTCTATACCAAACACCATCACTTTTTGTGCATGCGGACCACCTCCTCTCATGCACCCATCATTGATTTTTTTGGCTTTACTTTCATTTCAAAATCCAAAAACAATAAACACCCATATCTCATAGTTTTGTCAATGAAGAATATCCTATATGTACATAAATGAAGTATATATATATATATATATATATATATATATATATATAATGTACCCACATTTTCTATTTTGGTTTTCCTATAATTAATCTCGCATAGGTTGGTAATTTTGTGATTTAATTACAAAATTTACACTGAACTATATCAATTGAACATTTAAATTCATATATATACATATAGGGTAGTGTTAATTTGTGCCCTAAACATTATAAAAGGAAAGTTAAAGTGTATTTATTGTCTTATTTATGCATTTATTGTGATTAAGGACAATAAATACCGTGTGTAAGTGTTTTATTTGGGCCAAGTACTTAACTCTACATATATACAGTCTGACTATTATCAGTTCGAACTGATATAAAATTTATCAGTTCGAACTGATATAAAATATATCAGTTCCTTCCATGTGACCCATTGGATTTAAAAGATGCTTTGATAAGTGTATGCAGTCAAGTCAAAGTATTTAAATCCAATAGCCCACATGCAAGGAACTCATATAACTTTTGTCAGTTCAAACTGACAATAGCAAATTTGACATATATATATATATATATACACACACAGCCTTTCTACTGTCAGTTCGTCCTGATATAAAATATATCAGGACGAAAAATGTGGACCATAGATTATTGCTAGGTTTTGAGAAGTGCATATGTTTTGAGTAAAGGTATGTAAATATATATTTTATATCGGGACGAACTGACAATAGAAAAATTATATATATATATATATATATATATAGTCTTTTACTATTAGTTCATCTTGATATAAAATATATCAGGACGAAGAATGTGGACCACAGATTATGGAGAAGTGTTGATAAGTGCATACACTTTGAGTTAAAGTACGTAAATCTAATGGTCTACATTCTTCGTCCTGATATATTTTATATGACGAACTGACAATAGAAAAATTGTGTATATATATATATATATATATATATATATGGTAGTTCTCTAATAAGGACGTCTTGAAATTATAAAGTAAGGATAATCACCCACAGCCAGAGTATTTGTTAATGTGTGGCTGTGGGCCCAATGTGAATATGTGGCTGTGGTTAGATGTCCTGAAATTATAAAGTCAGGACGTTCTGACTAGAGAACCACCGTGTGTATACAGTGGCGGACCTAGGAATTTTAACCATGTAGGGCATTTGAATATATAAAAAAAAATACTTAAAAATTAAAATCATAGTAATATGAGTTTTTTTTTTTTTTTTTTCAAACAAAAATGAGTTTTTTTAGATAAAATTAAAACAAATAGAACACTTACTCAGATGAATTAAATAATCCTACATTCAAAAAGAAATAAAACACATGAGAAAATGTTAAACAAATAAATAATAACAATAAACAACATAAATAATGAAAAAATTTAAAAAGAATAAATTACAATCTAATTTTATAATAAGTTTTTTTTTTTTTTTTTTTTTTTTTTTTTTTTTTTTTTTTTTTTTTTGCATTTATAATGAATTCAATTTAAATTTATACAAAAATATTTTATTAATAAATATTACTAGACATGTTTTTAAATTTTGTATTCTTTAAATTATTGGTAAATTATTGATTTATTGATTTTAAATAAATTAAAACTATAAAACTAAGAAAAATACTAAGGATAAAAGAAGATGAATCATAATAATATATTGACTATTTTAATCCAATAAAGTAAAATTTGAGATTTTGTGGTTTATTGATTGGATGTGTTAAGTATGTCAAACTAAACTCTAAACCCTAAAATCCTAAACCCTAAAAACTATTAGAAATAATAAAAATCCAAAATAATAATAGATAATTTAATATAAAATAAGAAAATGAATTGTTTTGTTTTATAAGAAATGAAAATTTGAGAAAAAAATCGGAAAAGATAGTAAAATAAATAAGACGTAAAAAATTACAAAATAAAATTGACTTAAAAAGAATACATTTGCTTGAGATGGGACTTGAACTAAGAATTTTAAGAGTAGGAAAAAGAACGATTACTAGCTACGCTAAAGTAAATATGATGTAACTACTGTTAATGAATATTTTTATATAAAGTATATACAAAGTCATTTAGAGAAAAAAATTGAGGTAGGACACGAGCCCCACCTGGTCTCCACGTGGGTCCGCCCCTATATGTATATATATATATATATATATAAATTTTCAAATGAGGACGTTTTGATGTAACTTCATGAGGATATTGAATGCGAGTTACTAGTTTTACATGATTTGACTCAAGTGTGTATGTACTTGTCAAAACTAGTGGCTCACATTCAATATCCTCATGAAGTTATATCAGGACATTTGTATGAGAACGAGACTATATATATATATATAAGGGAAAATCGTATTTTAGTCCCTGTAGTTTGCCTTAATCTGGGTTTAGTCCACGGTTTTTTGGTATTGTAACTTTCAGTCCATCTGTATTCTGACAATATGAATTCCAGTCCCTACCGTCCAATTCTGTTAGGGTTTCGTCAAGTCAACGAGGGTCAACGAGGGTCAAAGGGTAAAATAACATCAGATGTTCTAGAATCTTATATATGAAAAGGGTATAATAGTAATTTACAAATTAATTTTTTAAAAAACAAATAAATATTATTAAATTCATTTAAAAAAAACAAATATTATTAAAAACAAATAACAAAAACAAAATTAAAATCTAATTTCTCTCTCCCACCACCGATCACCATCTTCATCTCTTTCTCTCTCTCAAAAAACTTTTTCATTCTATGTAAATCTCACTCCCTCTTCTATCATCATCAACAACACCACCAAACTCTCCCTCTCAAACTTGTCTCTCTTCTGAAGGTCACAGAAGGTCACAGCTGTTACAAACAGAGGCCACACCGATCTCCTCCGTTGAGATCGTTGTTGGTGGTGGTTCGATTTAGGGGTTATGGTTTTTGGTGGTGATTCGATTAATGGTGTGGGTCTGATTTGAGCACTGATCTCCTCCGTTGAGATCGTCGTTGGTGTGGTTCCTCTCTCTATCTCTCTCAACCTTTCCTTTCTCTCTCTGAAACCGAACCCAGAAAGGCCTTTGAACTCCATTAAAGGCTTAAAGCTCAAGCTTTTGAACTTGGGTTTGCAGCAGAGGAGGCGTTAGATGGACACAAGAGAGCTGAGCAAGAACAATCGGTTGAAATTAAAACATCTCACCATGGATCGATGACTGATTTGGGTTTGGAGTTGAAACTTGAATGGGTTTGGTTTCAGAGAAAGAGGGAGACGGTTGAAGAAGATGAAACGAAATTTGGGTTGAGTTTTTTATGGATTTTTTGTTTAATTTTTTTTATTAATCTGGTGATATATTTTTTGTTTTGTTTTATAAACTTGAATGAGTTTGGTTTCAGAGAGAGATAGAGAGAGAGAGGGAGAAGGTTAAAAAAGATGTAACGAAATCTGGGTTGAAGAGATTGAACTGGTTATGTGAGATGAAGATGATGATGTGAGATGTGGCTAGGGTTGAAATTTTTATCGATTTTTAGCTTTAATTAAAAAAAATGGGTGTTTAATTTAGGTTAGGGAAATACGAAATGGTTGTTTTAGTTTTATTAATTTATTTCATTTTTTTAATTAGTTTTATTAATTTTTTCATTTTTTAATTAGTTTTCTAAATTTTTTCATTTAAAATTTATTAGTTTTTTTTTTAAAATTTTTTATTAGTTTTATATATTTTTTTTAATTTTAAATTTAATTAGTTTTTAAAAAGAGAGATCTCCACCGTCCATCTTTGAGATGGACAGTGGAGATCCATTTTTTAATTGCTTTTGTTTTTTTAATATATTTTTTATTTAAAAAATATGTGAAGGGTTAAATGGTCACATAAAAGACAAAAATAAGGGTAAAATGGTCTTTTCAATGTCATCAGCACACTTGAGGGGTATTTTAGTCATTTAGTCTGACTGACATGGCAGAATCTGTCTTTTGACGGATTCTGTCACAGAAGGACTAAAAGTTACAATAAAAAAAACCGTGGACTAAACCCAGAATAAGGCAAACTACGGGGACTAAAATGCAATTCTCCCTATATATAATTATTCAAAATTTCAAAGTTGGAAGAAAAAGTATAAAATGTGAATCCATAATCTCATTATCTAAATCAAATGATAGAAATTTATTGCTTAACGCCTTGATTTCCGTCCTTATAAATTCATAGTTGCAGTGGCGGACTCAGGAATTTTAATCAGGTGGGACACTTGAACAAAACAATAATTATATATGTATATATATATATAAAACCTTAAAAATTAAGGTTATAGTAAAATGAGTTTTTTTTATTTTTTAAATGAGTTTTTTATATAAAGAAAAATTGATGATATAATGAAGCTTATATAAAATAACAAAAAAATAGGATACTTACTTAAGACGAACTAAATAATCTTACATTTAAAAAGAAATAAAAACAAGAAACATGATATTAAAAAATAAATAATAACAAGAAAAAAATATAAACAATTAAAAATTACAATATTTATTCTTAAAATAATAAATTACAATCTAATTTTATAATAAGATTTTTTTATTTTATTTTTGTATTTATAATGAATTCACTTTAAATTTATACAAAAATAATTGATTAATAAATATTACTAAACATGTTTTTGAATTTTTTTTATTCTTCTAATTGTTAGTAAATTATTGATTTATTTATTATGAAAACATTAAAACTATAAAATAAAGAAAAATACTAAGGATAAACTAAAATGAATCATAATAATAGATGGGCTATTTTAATCCAATAAATTAAAATTTGAGATTTTATGATTGAGAAATGATTTGTGCAACCGGGGTCGCGCAACCTTTGCGGCCCCGTAGTGCATTTTTGAAAAAAAAACATGTGGGTCCCACGTATTAAATGCACGGACCCCACATGTTTTTTACAAAAATTGCACCACGAGGCCGTAAAGGTTGCGCGACCCTGGTTGCGCATAGAATCACTTTTTATGATTTATTGATTGAATGGATGTATTAAGTATATCAAACTAAAATTATTAGAAATAATAAAAGTTCAAAATAATAATAGATAATTTAATATAAAATAAAATTGAATTAAGTAGCAAAAAATTAAAGATAGTTAAGAAGTTGACACTGTCGAAAAGACATGATAAAATTGATTAAAGAAAAAAGATATGTATTATATGTTTGAAAAATGCAATGGTGAGCCCCTCACAATCAATAAAGGAGAAGGACAAACTACCAGCTAAGATATGAGTTAATATTACATAGTAATAGTTAGATTATATATATATATATATATATATATGAAAACAAAATCAAATTTTTTAAATAAAAAAAATTTGAGATAGGGCATAGACCCCAGCTGGCCTTAAGGGTCCGCCCCTGTAGCAGTATTTGTCAAAACAAATAACTGAATAAGTGTACAACTGTACAAGTACAACTTTGTATTGTATTACATTGTAAACTCGTACCAAAACTTAGATTCTACACGACGAGAATATATATATATATATATATACATATATAAGGATTAGGGAGAAGAGTACTATGTCAAGCAAAACCTTTTCTATTTTCATATATAACTATAAGTCTATAATAGAGTATTGGCATTTGACTCGATAGATATATAGAGAGTGATAGAGACAGCCAAAGAATAAGGGACAGCTAGTTAAAGAAGAAATGGTGATGATTGAGGTTTGGAATAAGAAAATGAGGATCGAAATTTGATGTGTGGTGGTCTTTCGATTTTCAATGAATGACAATATATATATATATATTTTTTTTGCAGCTTGCACACATGCACAGTGTCTGTCACGTGATCAGATTTGAAGCATCTAGATAGCTAGTTTGTATTATTGTTTTTTCAGAGAGAGAATGAGAGATGGGTTTCTTGTGTTTAGTTTCAAAACACAAATGATGAGAGCGACGACGATGGTTATGATGGTGATGGGAGAGAGTACCTTTCCAGCTCCTACTGTCATGTGGTGTGACTCTTACTCTCTCAACACTTATTTGCACACCCTATTATTAAAAAACAAAAAAAACTTTATAATTTCAATTATTCAACAAATTAATATGCCATGCAACACCATCATATCCATTTCTATTATTGCCAATCAATGAATCAAAGCCTTCCAAAATCGTTGGGGCCCCAACACAAAACAATAACCAGCTCCAGCGGAGGAAATGTCTTATATTCCTAACACCCCATATTATATTGGCTCTTTTATCATTGTAAATTTGTAACATTATGGCTCTATCTTAACATGTTTATGCTCAATAACATCATTTTTCTCCACTTCCATAACTCTCTTGCTCGTTATCGAACCTTCACTTTTCTCTTTAAATATTAATTTTTGTCTCTTACTTTGAAGGATATTATTAATCTTTTCTTTCAAATATAAATTAGTTTAAGATACTAAACTTTAGGTTGCCAAAACACATCAACAAATCCGTTGTCGTCCAGCGGTTAGGATATCTGGCTTTCACCCAGGAGACCCGGGTTCGATTCCCGGCAACGGAACTTTTTTAAATATATATATTTTTCTTTTATTCTTACAACATAAAAACTACAAATTCGTAATAGGATGCTTGACAGAAAAATTGGAGATAAGATGCTTTATTCATACAACATAAAAACTACTTATATATATATTTCAAGTAAAAATTGGAGATAGGATGCTTTATTCATACAACTTAAATACTAAATAAATATTCGGTATTGGCACCCATCATCAGTCAAAAAAGAAAATTCGAGGGAAAATAGGGAGGCTGGAGGCATATTATTTGTGCCATATTGCATATCTATGGCCAGAGGTGGCTAGCGTCCATTCTTTATCTGCTGGGGACCATGAACCATCTCCGATTTTCATGCACAATTTCTCCCCAATTATTGCAGAATAGAGGTTTGGTTGGGCCTCTAGAATCCTGATTGATGATCGGCTGTTGATGTCCTGACGCTTTCGAATGTCAATCTACAGCCATATATTTAACAAACATTACGAATACAAAGTTAGAATTTAGCACAAAAGGATGATTGATTATGTTAGTTGAAGCAAGTCATGTAGCGTACCAGTTTAACAATTTGGTCGTGAGTAGAGGCACCCCAATCGTAAAAATGGTCATAAAATACCGATGGTATCCCTGGATGTGTGAGAATGTAGGCATAACCCTGCAACAAAACAATGGAATCTTGAGTCAGAACCAGCATCTAAAGGAAGGTTTCTTTATAACTCAGTTGAAACTATATGTCTTATATTGAGCAAGCAAAATAACACCACGTAAAAACATGATTGGCATGGCTTAACAGAGGAAAAGAAATCATGCGTGATGGACATGACACGCCTTGAAGAGTAAAAATCCAATAAAAAGTGGGATTTTTAATTTAGTTTTTTCGATATTCGTCCACCAAAAACTGCAGATGGACATAATACTTGGTCTAAGAAATGAAACAGAGAAACCACAACAAAGACGAATGCGAGGGAAGCGAATTATTCAAACTTAAGTAAAAGACATACCTGCATGACGTGATTCGAGGGGAACGGCCAATGTGCCTGCAAAATTTAACCAATAAGAGAGTATATAAATTATAAATTCCATTTTGAAGAACAAAAGTTAGATATCCAGAATTATCGATGCTCTGCAACATAGACATAAACAACACATGCATTCAAATGAGTTTAGATTAGGATGGTAAAAAACCACATCAGGTTTGTGCCCAGGATAGTCGAGCCAAGTTTTGGACTGGTTAATATTTTACTGAGGAGAAGTGTAGGTTTGGGTTTAAGTTGGCCATCAATCTGATCAGGTTGAACATCAACTTAAATGGATATTTCTTTCATTCAAACTTATGAACTAAAAAAAGGCACCCCACAAAACATGTGTCAGGTTGCCTGCAAGCAAGCAGTGCATGCACATAAGCAAGAGTAGTAGCCTCCAAAAAGTATCGCACTACTATGAGTCCTATGTTGCCATGATAAACATGTAGTACCTGTGTAGACCCTGTATCATGGTTATCGAGGAATGTTACAGCCCTTGAAGGCCACATTCCCATTACACCCGGTGGCTTCCCTTGAGAGTCACGTAGGCGCCAAAATTGCCCCTTAACAGCTTCCTACATGGCAATCGTCATGAATAATATTAACAGAAAATTAATAAGTAATGTCTATCGAAACATATGATGCCCTTGGAGAGTGAGGGTACCTGAAGAATTCCCTTCGTTGTGAAATCAAATGCAGCCGAAAGCTGTCCAGTGAGATCGATCCAATTGACAATCCGTTGTCTATGGCTATCTGCAAGTGAAGTTTGAAAATAAATAGAAACAACATAAACACACTGTTAAAAATCATTTTCAGAATAAAGCAAGCCCTGTATCTAAACTTGAGATCTTTAAGAAGAAATAAGAAAAACTAACAATGAACTATAATAAGTAATAGTGGAAAATATAATCAAGTAGACATTGTTAAAGGATCAAGTGATTGATATCAGCATCAAATCATTAAGATAAAAGTATAAGAAAATATGCCTTGAATATGACAAGCTAGCTCTTCAAAACCAGTAAAACAGGTTATAGATTCTTAGTCCATTTAGTTTGAGCATAATTGTACTACTATTAAGCAATTCACTTTTCTACCCAAGAGAAAACTCCATTTAGAGGACTCTAACAGTAGAAGATCCAATCTTTTTTTCCGATAAGGCATGTGCAATCTCACATGGAACAAAAATCTATAATAGTAATTACTTAAATGATCGGTCATTTGCAAATATACAGAACACATCACTTTTCAATTCAAAGTTCAGCTTAATTTGCTCCCACAAAGTACACTCTCCTTTAATTGGTTCATGATACACATAACCGATTTATACCTTGATTATAATCCAAGCCACCGCTGTAGTTGCAAGAATCCCAGTACTCCCCAACAGAAAAGATTGGCTTTGCTTCTTCAATGTATTCTTTCACATATTTTGCCGAGTAACTGTATTAGATCATTATAGAAACATGAATATTAAACTTCAGATAACACCAATTAAAGACAAACACTAATGAAGAGGTGGTAGAATGGCATTACCCTCTTGCAAAATCAAAACGAAAATCTTGAAAGCCAACAGTGTTACGCAGCCACTGCAGCCATGCTTTAATGTCTTTTCGAACAAAATGTTGGGTGTGATCAATATTTGGAACACCATTAAAGTTGTCCCCAGTGCTTCGATTACCCTAGAATGTAACATTCAAAGGTCAAGAAGTCAATACTAGTTTTCCTGCAGCCTTTTAAGTGTACTATTTAAAGAAAATAAATTAGCATTATGTATGACTTACAGAGCAATACATACACACATTATATATTAAAGAGATATTACATGTGGGATCATGGTGTAATGAAAATAAAATGACCATTATAAAATATCCTTACCAAACCACCAGTACAAGATGTAACTGCGTGCTCATTCCATGATAAGGGAATACCATCATAACGGTTATACTTTCCCCCATGGCCTTGCGTAGTCCCAACACGATGATTGATAACTATGTCAGCCATTGCCCTAACTTTGTACTGCTTCATTTTGTGAAGTAAAGCTTTTAACAGGTGCTCAGAACCATATGAAGAATTCAAGGAATAGAGGTTCTGAGGTAAATAACCTATTATAGAAAAATAATGAAAAACAGAAGTCAAAAGCCAGATAACAAAAAAAGGGTTAAGGCATCAACTTAAACCTTTGAGTTTTGAGTATTCTAAGTCTAACCTTCAGGAGCGAAGGACTGAGTTGCTGGTGGCAACCATACTGATGTAAACCCAGATTTTGCAATGTCAGGAACTTTACTTTCTAAATTTCTCCACCAATCATGTTTATGAGACTCCCAGTTAAAACCCTGTTAATCAAATTTTCAGTCTTATCTACATATTTCATAGTTATTTTCAAACTTCAGCAATTGAATTTGAGAAAGGAAATTAACAATTACACTTAACCATGGCCTTCTAATATCTCATGGTTGTCATTCTGTATAATAACCCAATTCCAAGAATAGATACTACCATTACAACACAAGTCATAATAACTTTAATCTAGTTTTGAATAAATTATACTAGATTCGTGTATGATCTTGTGTTATAAATTCATATAATCAACATATGCAAATGGATATAGCGGTATTGACAGAGTCATGATGTTTCTAAAGAATTTAAGACAGACCACCATTTCAAATTTACCTGCAATAAAATTTCTCGCCCATTGCGTATTGTAGCACCTGAAAATAAATCCAAAGAAACACATTAGAAATACATTAGAAGCAAGCAACTAATATCCAGAGCAAAAGAATTAACATACCAAGATCAGTTTGCTGATTACTTTCATCAAAACCCTGTATTTACACAACAAGGTAAAACCATTCTATAAAATCATATCATGAGTTTTAAGCTTTAAGAAAATAAAAAATAATCAGCCAAGCAATGTCATTTTAACAGGAACGAAGCAAGAAACATACACTCATCACAACTCAAGGACTAGCTGACCAAAATTGACGCTGGATCGTAGAAAAGAAAGCTCAGAGATAACCTGCATCAAGAGTCAAAACTTCATATACTAGCGACAGATGTTTAACACTTTCCATCTATTAAACATTAAAGAGCATTTTCTTCATTCGCCAGTAGAAAGATAATCAACTTATGCTACATCACAAGTTGTCAATCCATCGCAAATTCAAATTGCTTCTATAATATACTAACTAGAACAATAAAATATATAAGGCAGACCACATTTCTCTCTAAAATGAGTAATTGGAAATTTAAGCAATAATAAAACTTTCAAAAACTTGCAATTCATTGAAAAGAGTAGCAACATGAAACACAAGTACAAGAACAAGAGAACGCTAGAAATTCAGCAATGGAGAAGAAACAGATACCAAAATTATCACGTTTCGATCGCAGCGTGGGTTGGCTCTTAACGTACCGGCCTATAAATAGAGATCGAAAAAAGGTCGAAGAATCCACATAAAACGAATCGCGCAGCTGCACCAATCGAATGAGAACAGAGAATATTTAAATTTGAGAGTGACAATCGATTCGATTACGTAACCACAATCCACGAATCTGAATATTGCAGCTAAAAGAAACGCAAGTGGACGATCAAGAGAAAGCGAATCGACTTTTGGAATGGGCGAGAAAGTGTTCATTTTTTAGAAATTGAAAATGTTCTCTCATTGGACTTGGATTTTGAATCTAATCGACGGTTGAAATTTAAAACAATGGTCTTTCCTGACAAGTGGACGGCATAGATTGCGAAGGGAATGTAGCGGGAAAGCTTAGGACTGGGGAGTTTCTGTTTGTTGTGATAGAACCACCGACGGTGTTTCTTTTCTCCGAGGATGCGATCGTATACGCTTCTATTACCGTGCACCCTCATGAAACCTCTGCCTGTCTACACTGGTGAATGCCACGTCATCAAATTATTTTCGACGTGCCCGCTCATCAAGTCATCGGGGAAATGAGTGGGCACGTCAATTGAAATGGTTAGTGAGATTCAAATTTTAATGGGCCTATCAATGGGCTTATTTAATTTTGTTTGAATCGAGTCTGTCCAATAAAATAGTTTTTAATGGGCTTCTATTAAGTGCACCCCCATGAAATTACCAAGTCTGGTCTGCTCTTTACAGCCAAATCATTAATTCAGTGCTGACGTGTCTGAACACGTCATTAAGTTATCTGTGACATGCCCGGGCACGTCATTAACTCGGTGCTGACGTGCCACTCAAGTTAGCGCTGAAGCCACCAAAGAAGATTTTTAAATTAGTTAAATATCGCGCCTGAAAGCAGTTGTCTACAGAGTCGATGACTGTTCCACCTGAAAATCGATCGTTGTTCGAAGAATTAGTTAAATACAATCAACAGAGAAGCTTTTTGAGAGGCCGAGTATTACACGCCCGAATAATCAGAACTAGTAAATTCTCTTGCGTGTATTTGGCAAACAGTCTCGTCAATTTGTATGCGAAGTGCGGCCATTTGAATAAAGCCAAGCTCGTGTTCGAAAACATACAAAACAAAGACGTCGTATCATGGAATTGCCTCATAAATGGCTACTCTCAACAGGGTTCGACTGCGTCCTCCATCGTCATGGAACTTTTTCAACACATGAGAGCGGAGAATATCCTCCCAAACGCACACACTTACTCTGGCGTTTTCACGGCTGCGTCGAATCTGCGAAATGCATTTGCTGGGCTGCAAGTTCATGCGATAGCAGTCAAAACGTCGAATTTTTATGACGTTTTTGTTGGGAGTTCTCTCGTCAATATGTACTGCAAAGCGGGTCTACTTGATGAGGCTCGCAAGATGTTCGATATGATGCCGGAGAGAAATTCCGTTTCATGGTCCACGATGATTTCTGGGTATGCAACGGAGCGAATGGCTGTGGAGGCTCTGGGGATCTTCGAATCGATGCGTAGAGATGATGAGAGTGTGAATGAGTTTGTGGTCACTAGCGTTCTTAGTGGTCTGGTTGCTCCTGAGTTTGTTGCTTGTGGCAAGCAAATACACTGTCTCTCCATTAAAAATGGATTGTTAGAGATCGTTTCAGTTGCGAATGCCCTCGTTACCATGTATGCGAAATGTGGGAACTTGGATGATGCGCTAAGGACGTTTGAATTGTCGGGTGATAAGAATTCTATCACATGGTCAGCTATGATAACTGGTTATGCTCAAAGTGGAGATTCCGAAAAGGCCTTGAAGTTGTTTTCTAATATGCATTTTAACGAGATTAAGCCTAGTGAGTTTACACTTGTTGGTGTTCTAAACGCGTGCAGTGACATTGCTGCTCTTGAAAGAGGAAAGCAAGTGCATGATTATTTGTTGAAGACGGGATATGAGTCTCAAATGTATATACTGACTGCTTTGGTTGATATGTATGCAAAATGTGGTAGCATAGTTGATGCTCGAAAGGGGTTTGATTATTTGCAAGAAGCCGATATTGTTTTGTGGACATCCATGATAGGAGGGTATGTACAAAATGGAGAAAACGAGGAGGCTCTAGTTTTGTACGGTAAAATGCAGGCCCGAGGGATATTTCCTAATGAACTAACTATGGCTAGTGTTATAAAAGCATGTTCAAGCCTCGCTGCTTTGGAGCAAGGAAAGCAAGTCCATGGCGGTACAGTTAAGTATGGATTTAGTCAAGAAATTTCAGTTGGAAGTGCTCTGTCAACCATGTATGCAAAGTGTGGGTGTTTGGAAGATGGGAACCTTGTGTTTAGGAGGATGCCTGTGAGGGATATGCTGTCTTGGAATGCAATGATATCTGGGCTTTCACAAAATGGACATGGTAAGGAAGCTTTGGAACTCTTTGAGGAGATGCTAGCAGAAGGCACGAAACCAGATTACATTACATTCGTGAACATTCTCTCAGCTTGCAGTCATATGGGACTGGTAGAGCGAGGTTGGGCTTATTTCAAGATGATGTCAAATGATTTCGGCATTGTTCCAAGAGTTGAGCATTATGCTTGCATGGTTGATATCTTAAGTCGTGCTGGAAAGCTCGATGAAGCTAAAGAATTTATTGAATCAGCTACCATTGATCATGGTATGTGTTTATGGCGAATTTTATTAAGTGGTTGTCGAAACTATCGTAAGTATGAATTGGGTGCCCATGCTGGGGAGAAACTAATGGAGTTGGGCTCGCAAGAATCATCTGCTTATGTGTTGTTATCTAGCATTTATACTGCCATGGGCAGGTTGGAAGATGTGGAACGGGTACGGAGGTTGATGAAACTTCGAGGGGTGAGTAAGGAGCCTGGATGTAGCTGGATTGAACTAAAGAGTCAGGTTCATGTGTTTGTTGTGGGAGATCAAATGCATCCACAGATTGGAGACATACGAATGGAGATACGGAGGTTGAGTAAACAAATGAAGGATGAAGGATACCAACCTGCTCCTGATTTAACTTCTGTGACTCCATTGTGTAGTTGATTTGGCAAAGGAAGTTCTCTCTATGTGTATATGATGATTCATTTCATTATTTGGTCAATGAATTTGATTCATTGAATATTACTCAAGTTTTCAAGGGATCAAGGGAAGTATTTAATGTAATTTAGGATTAACAATGTTTAGTATATAGATGTTTTATCAGTTCAGTTTAATTTAGTACTCCTTCACTGTGAAAGTGGAATTTGAGAAAACCAACTTCTATCAAACTCTCTCAAAAAATGAATTAGCTAGGTGATTGTGTTAGTCTGAGTGGGGAATTTGATTGAATGCATATAAATGCATGATGATCACATTTAGGTTCTCTGTAGTCTTGGAATTAAAGGAGCTTGCTTGGTTCTGTTGCTGGTATGAACAACGAAACAATTAATTATAATGCTGTCTTCATGAAGATAAAAGTTCAAATTACGGGATTTCAGGAACCTTGTAACCTGATAGTTCTATCAAATTTCATAGTTTGTAGTGTGTTACTTCAAGTATTTTGATGTTGAATTTCCATGTTTTGTTCTTTTCTTCATTTTTTAGTTAAACTTTGTTCATCTATTTTCTTGAAGGAGCAGGACTTACCAATGGATCATTTACAGGTCAGTTTATCTATCTTGCGATATCTGTTGTTGTTTGTGTTTCTGTTTCTGCTGCATGAGTGGATTTCTGGGAATTTTTGAACCTCTGAAACTCTGAATTTTCCAACTCTTATGTACAAAGAAGTGTAATAATGCTTGTTATCTTGCAAATGAACTGCAAACTTCTTCTTTTCTTTAAATTATGAAGTCTTTTTCTTGCTGTACATGCAGATTGTGGTAAAAATGATCCCGATTTGATCGAAGAATTGGAGAAGGATGTTGTAGCTTCAAAAATAGATAGCCGATGAATCTCTGGAACACACCAATGCATTGATAATGAGTGCCAGGAAAAGCTCTTCACAGTACCAAAGAGAAGCAGAGAAATGCGATGCAGGAATGGAGGAGACATGCGAAGAAGAGAGAGGGCTGGAAAACTTATAGAGCGCAGGCTCGCAGAGTTGTGGGAAAAACGAGCTTGAGCAGAAGTTATATGCATAAACATTAAACAGAGAGATTGTTGCTATTCTTTTTGTGCCGATTCTAGGCTTTTGATAGCATTATAACCTGTATAAATACTGCTTATATCTCTCTTGTGAATATCTACAACTTTCCATTCCAAACGTTCATGCTGATTAGAATCTTCTCAACACACATTTCATTGTTAATGAACAAAATCAACAAGAAATAGCTACATGGACTAAATGCCCTGTCCAAGCCAAGGAACTGACCCCGAATAATTCTGACAAATGATGATTGCAACGAGATTCAGAATTTTTGAAACCACGAAACGCTCAGTTAAGACTATCAGATTCAGCCTTTTCTTTGGGGATTCATCACATATAGCTCGGGACTTTCAATTGCATGACTGATGATCTCCAAGTCATCATGCAAACTCAAAGCATTTACATACTTTGGCAATTTCCTCTTTATTGTCTTTTGTCAAGATAACTGCTCACAAGCAAAGGAAGAAAAGCGTTTTCTAAACTCATAAAGCAACAAAAGCTGTTCTTCCATTAAAGATTAAAAAGCTAAAAGAACTGGACTTTATTTAGAACATTGTAACTTATTATAGTGTGCTTTGAAAATATTAATTTCAAAATTGATAAAAGAACAAAAATATTGAAAACCAAATCTAACAAATCTTTAATTAAATATCAAAACGAGGAGCCAAGTTGGTCCAAAGGTATGTTACTCGCACTTACTTCAAAATATTTACATATATATTAAACATCAAAACGGCGTGTCGTTTCTAGCATTTTCATTTTCTGCCTTGCTAGGGTTTTATTAGGGGACAAACCTTAACAATGGAACTGATTCGTCTGTAGAAAACTGTAATGGAATCCTCAAAAAATTTGCACCACTCTCCTTCTACTAACTGATCATGGAAAACCCAGATATCAACGCCCCGAAATCACCACCGCTACCACCACCGCCGCCGCCACCGCCACAGCAAGAAGAACCCGACTCTAAAAGGCTCAAAATGTCCTCCACTACCACCACCTCCGACGACGAAGCCGCCAACACCACCCAAAAACAACGATACAAGCGCCGCAAGATCGCAATATTCTTCGCGTACTGCGGCGTCGGATATCAGGGCATGCAAAAGAACCCAGGCGCCAAAACCATCGAAGGCGAGCTCGAAGAGGCCCTTTTCCACTCCGGTGCCGTCCCCGAACAGGACCGTGGCATGCCCAAGCGGTTCGAATGGGCCCGCTCGGCCCGGACTGACAAGGGCGTGAGCGCCGTCGGCCAGGTCGTTTCGGGTCGGTTCTACATCGACCCGCCAGGTTTCATCGATAGGCTGAACTCCAATCTTCCAGCTCAGATTCGGATTTTCGGGTACAGACGCGTGACGGCTTCGTTTAACGCGAAGAAGTTCTGCGATCGGAGGAGGTACGTGTATCTTATTCCAGTTTTTGCTCTTGATCCATCTTCGCATAAAGATAGAGAGAGTGTGTTAGCTAGTTTAGGGTCTGGTCAGGAACTTGTCAAGTGTTTTGAGTGCTCGGAGAGAGGCCGCAAAGTTATTGGCGTTATGGGCAAGCGTACTTATCAGTTAGGCATGTCTGTGTACTCTGAAAATGCAAATTTGAAGTCTAATGGTGATGTTGATAATACGAATTCCGAGTCTATAGAGGAGGAAAAAACGAATGCTGATGAATCTGCGAAGGAAAAACAGGATTGTGTGGGAAATGGGGTTTCAGAAAATGTTGTTGAGGCTGAAGGGATTGTTTTAAATGAAAATACTGATTTGAATTCAAATGTGGGATTGTTAAATGATTCGAAAGTTGTGGAAGAAGAAGAAGAGCGAGTTAACAATGGAGAGGAGAAGTCTCCAAAGGGGAGTGAGTTTTGTTATTGCGAGAAGGAGAAGGAGAGGTTCAATAGGATATTGAAGCATTATGTGGGGTCTCATAACTTCCATAATTTCACAACTAGAACGAAAGCCGAAGACCCTGCTGCTCAACGCTACATTATTTCGTTCGATGCCAACACTGTTGTTAATGTTGAAGGGATTGAATTTGTTAAGTGTGAGGTTGTGGGGCAGAGTTTCATGCTTCATCAGATTCGAAAGCTGATAGGGCTTGCTGTTGCGGTCATGAGGAATTGTGCACCTGAGTCATTGATAGAAACTGCTCTGCAGAAGTAAGTACTTGATATTTTGTTAGAATTATATGTTATGTGATTGATATTGGTATCTCTAATTATACATATGTATATACATGATAGGAATGTTAACATTAATATACCTACGGCTCCTGAGGTTGGGTTATACTTGGATGAGTGCTTTTTTGCATCATATAACCAGAAGTGGAAAGATACTCATGAAGAGCTATCGATGAAAGGCTACGAGGAAGAGGCAGAAAACTTCAAAATGAAGCATATATACTCTCATATTGCTTCAACAGAACACAAGGAAGGAGTTGTGGCTCTGTGGTTGCATTCTTTGAATCACCGAAACTATCCTGATTTAGGATATGTCAACAACCCTGATTTATCTGCAGCCAAAAACCCTGAATTATCTTCTGGCAACAACGATGCTGCTGCTGCTGACAAGAACAGTTCTGAAGTGAAGGAGATGGATAGCACCGTTGACAAGGACAGTTCCGGAGTGAGGGAGATGGATGGTGCCGCTGACAAGGACAGTTCCAAAGTGAAGGAGATGGATGGTGCTGCTGACAAGAACAGTTCCGAAGTGAAGGAGATGGCAGAATGAGCTCTTTCAGGCAAATGAGAGGCATTTGATGCATTATTTGGTGGGTTGTTATTTATAGAACTCTTCTTATTCTCTTATAGAAACATGTTTCTGTGTTTGTGTCAAAGATCAAAATGTCAGTTTTAATTTGTCATTTTGATGCATAGAAATCGTTAACTGGTTTCGTTCATTGAAACATACATGATCAGATGATCTTAACTTTATTCGAAAGGCCTAATGGAATTTATATTTCTGGTTGTTACATTCGTTAAGTACCAAGCCTAGGTTATTTTTCCACTGTCAATACTTTTTCCTTGATTGAACTATCGGTTTTTCAGCAAGCATACCTTTTTTTTATGGGTGATAAAGAATGCCTAAAGAATTACTTGAAAAAATTTAGTATCTGGAACCATAACACAGATGAATTGGTAATTTGGTATGTTTCTTAGCTCCTTTGTTTTAGGGATCTGATTCTCCTTCAAAATTTAGGGATTTGATTTATATTTAATTATTAATTTAAAAACTAAGAAAAAATAATGTTATTTAGACGTCTTTTTCCTTGAAAATTTTAAATATGAAAACATCGGTTGGGTGTCATGGTGTCAATTAACACGAAACAAGCTCAATTTGGCGGGGCCGGCCCGCCTTTCCCTCCTCCGTTAATTTATAAACAAGGCAGCATCCTCACCGTCCACGTCATCACCCCTGATCGACATCACTCGTCCATTTGACTTTTATAAAATGACAACTCTCATCAGTCCTGCACTCTTTTTTTTTTCCGTCTCGATCGATTGTTGTTGCATTGCAGAATTATATCCATAACTTAGAAAATCGTCGAAGACGGAGATGGAGGTAATCGCTGTAAATTGGACCGAATTGCCCCCAGAACTGATACAAACCATCTCCGATAAGCTCACAATTTACGGCGATTACCTCCGCTTCCAAGCCACGTGTCGCCGTTTTCGATCCTCCATACCAAAATCTCCAAGCCGGCTCCCTCCCCAGCTCCCTTGGCTCATGCTTCCACAATCGCAGTCCCACCAATCGCGGCAGGCCTTCTTCGATCTCTCCGCCAACAGAGTCCACTTCCTCCACCTTCCAGAAGCCTCCAACCACTGCAAGCGCAACTGCGGCTCCTCTCATGGTTGGCTCGTAATCCTTGACGAGACACCGTACGTTATCCTCCTCAATCCCCTCACGCGCGCCAAAATCCACCTGCCTCCGCTTTTCACTTTCCCTAACGTCGTCAGTTTCAATTACTTCGAAATCGGTCGAGAATACACGCTCTTGTCTTTAGGCGGCGACCGTTACTACCGTAATTTAAGACAAATGCGCGATTCTTTTATTAAAAAGATCGTTTTGTCTTCGAGTCCAGGCAAAGATGGTGGTAATTTTATTGCGGTAGCAATTCTCAATCAAACTGGTGATTTGGCTTATTGTAGAAATGGAGACATAGGTTGGTCAGTAATTGAAGGTGCTCGATCTTATTGTGAAGATGTTATATATAACAACGGATTGTTTTATGCGGTAGATAAGGGCGGGGCAGTTGCAGTTTGTGATGTTGGTGGTGTTGGTGATTTAGCTAGGGTTTCGGTTATTCAAACGCCGATGCAGTTGGGTGGTGATATGCAGTATTTGGTTAGTTCAGGAGATGAATTATTGTTGGTTACTCGGTTTTTGGGTCTTGAATTTGGTTTCGAGCCTGATCAGCCCCATTTGATCTATAGAACCATAAGGTTTGAGGTTTTTAGGTTGAATTGGAATGGGACACAGTGGGAGAGAGTGAGAAGCTTGGGGGACAAAATGTTGTTTATAGGAGAAAATTCTTCCTTGTCATTGTCAGCATCTGATTTTCCTGGTTGTGTGAGTGATTCCATATATTACACGGATGATTACTCGGAGGGTAATTATGATGATGTTTTTGGTGAACACGATTCAGGCATTTTCAGTTTATGCAGTGGTAGCATTGAACCATTGCCTTGTTATCCGCGGAATCTGCATTGCCGGTTACAATGGCCTCCACCTATTTGGGTTACACCCAACCCATGCTGATGTTGCCTGATTGTAAGTGGAAATGTTTATGTTGATTAGTGCGTATATTTAATTATTTATAGTGAATGTTATTTGCGGCCCAGGTCTCTGGAAGATTGTTCTGGTTAGTTGTGGAGTCGTATCAATGTTAATTGTACAACTTGTGACTTGTAAGTATGGTTATGCTTATTTATCTACATGTTTGTGATATATGCAATAATACTTTCAGACTCTTATCTCTGTGTGATGAACACTTTTGGGCACTTTTAACTTGTCTGAATCTAACCGCTATTTAGAGTGACCTCTTTGATTCGCTTTCATGTAAACATTAGTATTATCTTTTGAGAAGATTGTGATCATATATGATAGAATATGTAAAAGAAACAATACAAGGGCTATAGCATGACAAATAAGAACTTTATGCAAATGAGTATATTAGAAAGTGAATGCGTGGGGATAGACATTAAGATTTCAAGATGCATAAGGTGTAAGATATGAAGTCAAAAGGAATTATCATTCTGCAGAATCATTTTCTAAATATCTGTCTCACCTTGGTGTCACACCAAGAGATTGGTCTTCATATGTTTTTCAATTGTACAGTTTTTGAATTTGAAGTACTCTGTATGTACACTTAATTAACGCTTTGTGTGTTTGTATGTGTGTGTGTGTATCTTTATGCATACATATCGTAGAAGGTCTGAATGAGTTTAGCTCTTGGGTAAAGCACGAAGTTATCCTTCTCTCAGACATAATATTAGCATCAACATTTGAAATGAGATGATAGCTCTGAGTGTTTGGTTTCATCTTGATAACAATTATTGGACTATATGTGACTGTGTCACATGGGATTTGAGGTAATAACCTTGGTTGATGTACTATTTTTGTGCTGCATGTGCCTTTCTTTCACGGTGAATGATTTGTTCTAGATTAAACTTTAAAGAGGGATTTGCATGTATTTAGCAGCACATCAGCATTCTGCAAGAGATAGTGATGAAGTTTTAAGTTTGAGAATGTTAGTCCTTACTAGGTATTGTTTCTTTCATTGTATATGTTTGTTCTCTCGTCGAGCAAAGTAAAGGTTTTTAATAGAAAGGCAATGGCATTTGAGAATCTGTCTAGAGAAGTCAAAATGTGTCCAGTTTTGCCTCCCACTGTCGGATTATATAAATGCAATAACTATCTTTCTTCTTGTGAATTTAAGGAATGTACTTTATTAACTTTTATTCTTGTTCTTTCATTATGTGATTTACAACTTTGAAGGTTTGTTTTCCGCCCTTTAGACACATTTGGAGATATGTACCCAATGTTTGATAGGGAAAAGGCTAGAGTTTTATACATGAAAATTCATTGCAAACTCTTGAGGTGAAGATACTTAGAAATGTAAAGAACATGACTTTGAACTAAGGAAGTTCATATTTCCATAAAATTTGAATGAGCGGTTAGTGTAGAATTAGAGCTTCTGTTTAGTGTTTTCGAGCAGCAGGCTCCCTCTTTAGTAGCCTCTAGTGTATATTATCTTTTACACTCCTAATGATTTACTATTAGAAATATGTTCTGCTTTTATTAGAAGATGGTGCTTTACAAGGATGAAGTTATAAACTCTTTTACTGGTTTATCACAGTTAGAAATCATCAGATTACTAGCCAATGATAGAATAAGTTGTGATTGTTAATGATGTGAATCTTCATATTCGAATTCATTCCGGTGTATGCCATTGTACTGAAATTTTAGTCCCTCTTTCAGTCATCTTCTAATGATTTCTGCTTCAGTAGTGCACCTGAAAACTATTCAGAAAGTTATTTAGGTATTGGTTTATCAAATCACTGCCTTCCTATAAAGAGTATTTCTTGATAGACACGGTTGATTTTCGTAAAATGGCACCTCTTCTGCATAATTGGGTTGATCTATTCCTCCATTTGAGTCTCTTTCTCTGTTTTTATTTCGTTCATCAGAATTTTCATGGAGGGCTTTTGATCCATGCTGCTGTTTAAAGCAATGAATGCTTTCAACTTTCTAGCAACATTTTCTTTATTCTTGAATGTGAATCACAAGGCATACTGTGTTCATTCTTTTTTTCTTTTTCTCTTTTGGGATAAGATTCTCTTCTTTTCAGGCCCAAAGTAGACAGAATTTATATTTTTATTTCCGTTCGCAGCTTTTGACAAATTAGGTGTCATATCTTTCTTTCACGGCACTCGTATCTTACACTAAAAGCCAAATTTACACAAGCTTCCATTACCATTACTATATACTCTACACACACAACTAAAAACGACATTGAAGACATGTTCGTCCCACTAAGCGATACACCTCATGGAGTAGTACATAGAAACTGAAGAGTCCGCCGGAGCACAGAAAATCCTCGGATGATCACTCTCCAAACCATAATCCGTCGTCATCATCAGCGGACGATACTCCAGCTCCGCATCATGATCATTCACAAACTCCGGTATCTCAATCTCCTTCCTCCTCACATGTTCCCACAAAAACTCCAGCCTAGTCACATATCTCAGCTTCCTATACAACCTACAAATTTAAAAATAAAAATATCAATTTCTTATTACACAAAAAAAAAGTTATTTTAATTGATGCATGATTGTAGTGAGAGGGTCAAAAAGGTCCAAAAGCCATAATAATAATAATATTACCCTCCATTGAAAAGAAGACGGCCGAAGGTGGCGAGGAAGAGTCTGGTCTGGAGAGTTGGGTGCAGGAAATAAACGGCCTCCAGATGATCCCTAACGTTCATCGGAAAAGCATCGTAGATTGATCGTAGGGCGTAGATTCCAGGGAAGTTTTCGCATGTTTGAGCACCGGTGTGCACGTACACCACTGTAAACGGATCTTCTTTTAACTGAGGGAAGATCTTCTCCTCCAAATATTTTTTCAACACTTGCTTGCTCACCAGCCGACCTGTATATATAAATATACATATACACAATCTAATCTTAATCGAATTCGTATAAACAACAAGACAATAAACAAAAAAATTGATTGTGTGTGATATATACCAGGGAAGATTTTGCCGATGACACGAACAACTTGACGACCACGCTTGTCTCTGCCTTGGATCTTGAAGACTTCCAGTTTCTCCAAAAGATGTTCTTGTTCTTGTTGAGAGAGAGTAAGAGTAGTAGAAGAAGATAACAGAGTAGAGTTCATGATTTTTTGTTAGTGTTGTTTTGAGAGGGAATCGATGACAACAAGAAACAGCTTTGAACACTGGGTGGGATATTGAGTGCTCTGCAAAAGTGGGTTTTATAGTGGAGAGTCAGAGAGTCCTAGGGAATAAAAATCATCCGTTTAAATCTTAAATGCGGTCATATTAGAGTATCTCCGATGTAAAGGTGGTTTGCATACCAATAATCGTTGATATGATAACAATATCAAGAGACTTATTTTCTATATGATATAAAAATAAACTTGATAGACAATCAACTAATGGATGATATACTGTGCATCTTTTGTTGCAATTTTTTCGTATTTTAAATTTTACAATGTGTTAAGTTTGCAATTGGGTTGCATCGTACATCTTGCTGCATAGAATACACTCTCGTGTTAGGGTTGGAGGAGAAGACTTATCCATGTATTAAAAGACGTTGGTCGCAGTTGCGGCAGACGGTAAGAGGAAAAGTATATTCTCAAGCATCTTCCGTTTGGGATCGGACTGAGTCTTGACTGAACTCGGTGGACCGTCACTGAGTTGTTGACACGTTTTCAATCTCTTTTGGACTTATCTTGCGGTGTTAAAACTGGGAATTGTTTACTAAATTTGTCGTTAAAATAATAAATTAGGTAAGTCTGTTAATTAACGCACGAAAATGTTGGTATTTTTCTCACATAAATGTAATTGCCATGACGCATGTCCAATCAATCAATCAAGTCAACACGGCCTCCAGGAAACTTCCCGCTTGATTTGTCTTACCAATAATGCCAGATTAAAAAGATTGGATTCGATTAGATTGATCGAAAATTAATGATTATATTTGATTTGTTCTTAGGATCTTACGTGGCATCATTAAACGGCCTTGACTCAAATATGCCGATGATTTCTCTGTAGTCCAATATTTTTAAGTTTTTTTTTTTCCCCCAATTGTAAGTGGTAAAGATTCAAATATTAATTTTGTTTATAAAGTTATAAAGGACGAGATCTCTTTTTTGTATTATGAGAGTTGTTTTATATATTTGTGATAGAGGAAGTTTTAATTTTGCTTAACAAATCGTAATGGCAAAAACGTTTTCTTTTTTACGTTGTTAGACTATCTCTAATGCATATATCAATGTCAATGTCAATACTAAATTTAACACGAAATATAGTAAAATATTATATTTGATACATCATTTTAGCATTGTACTCAAATATAAAATTCTATTTAATATGCTGTTTTTTATTTTTTTAATTATTTAAAATTATAAAAGTTAACAAATACAACCAATGCATTCAACGAATACATCGAATATTTTCTTAGAATTGTGTATCTCAATTTTCCCTACTAAATTTGTTAAATTTTTATTATTTAATATTAAAAAGTTAACAAATATGACTACATTTATGATTTATTAGAGCATCTTCAATGCAATGCTAAATCATTGCGTTGATGCTATAATTTAGCACAAAGTAAAAAAATCATGCTTCAATGCAATGCTAAAAGCTGTATCAAATTTGGCATATGCTATAAACTGTGCCAAATTTGGCACAATGTATAGCATATGCCAAATTTGACACAGTAATAAATACAGTCGTATTTGTTGACTTTTTAATTTTAAATAATAAAAATTTAACAAATTTGGTAGGGAAAATTGAGATTGAAACAATTCTAACAAAATATTCAATGCATTGGTTGTATTTGTTGACTTTTATAATTTTAAATAATTAAAAAATAAAAAATAGCATATCAAATAGAATTTTGCATTGAAGTACAATGCTGAAATGATGTACCAAATATAACATTTCACTATATTTTGTGCCAAATTTGGCATATGTTGGCACAATGTATAACATATGCCAAATTTGGCACAGTAATAAATACAGCCGTATTTGTTGGCACAATAATAAATACAGCCGTATTTGTTGACTTTTTAATTTTAAATAATAAAAATTTAACAAATTCGGTAGGGAAAATTGAGATTGAAACAATTCTAACAAAATATTCAATGCATTCATTGAATGCATTGGTTGTATTTGTTGACTTTTATTTTTTTATTTTTATTTATTTATTTATTTATTTTTTGAAAGAGACTTTTATAATTTTAAATAATTAAAAAATAAAAAATAACATATCAAATAGAATTTTGCATTGGAGTACAATGCTGAAATGATGTACCAAATATAACATTTCACTATATTTTGTGCCAAATTTGGCACAATGTATAACATATGCCAAATTTGGCACAATAATAAATTCAGCCGTATTTGTTGGCACAATAATAAATACAGCCGTATTTGTTGACTTTTTAATTTTAAATAATAAAAATTTAACAAATTTGGTAGGAAAAATTGAGATTGAAACAATTCTAACAAAATATTCTGAATGCATTGATTGTATTTGTTGACTTTTATAATTTTAAATAATTAAAAAATAAAAAATAGCATATCAAATAAAATTTTACATTGGAGTACAATGCTGAAATGATGTGCCAAATATAACATTTCACTATATTTTGTGCCAAATTTGGCATTGGCATTGGCATATGCATTTGAGATGATCTTACTATGTTAAATTTGGCATATGCTACACACTATGTCAAATTTGGCACAGTTTTTAGCATATACCAAATTTGGTATAGCTTTTATCATTGTATTGGAGTATATTTTTTTTACTTTGTGCTAAATTATAGTATTGATACAGTGATTTAGCATTGCATTAGAGATTCTCTTAGGGTTATTATTGAAGCGTAATTTTTTTCACAAAAGATCCTGTTTTTTATTATATTAATTATTATATGTACTATTTTTTATAGTGATTAATCTCCTTGGATTACGGTAGACTTTATAAATATTTTAAAATTTTAAAATTAATCGTAATCGATGTACCTTTGAAATTGACCTAGCAAATGACAAATCATCTATTTAAGGAGATTAATTAGGTGGGCCAGGGCCCACTGGTGACGGAATGAGTGGGCCATGATGTTGGAAGTTACGTTAGTGGTATTGTGGGGCTCCAACGTGAGGATAGGCCTGGTCCCACGTTTAAAAATAATATCCTTAAAAAAACAAATAATATATATATATATTAAATGCTCGACAACAGCCGCAGTAGAAGTTGAAGTATTTTATGAAGTAAACGATAATTATACGGTTATATCATTAAATACGTATAAGTATAGACAATTAGATATGTATGAATTATGAAAGTGATTTCGTAAAATTGGAATTATATTAATTAATTTTCTATGTAGACAGAGTCACAGAAAGGCACTTGACTTGCAAGCCATGCCTTCACCAGTTCACCATACATCGAATTATTATTTATCGGTTTGTTTTTTAATTCGGGGTGAAAATGAAATTTTGATACTGATTGATATATATATATATATATATATATATATATATATATATAATCCCGTTTTGATCGATGCGTATTGATATAACTTTAGTAGTCCACTAATTATAGAGAAACACTGACAAGTGCATACATATTTGAGTCAAAGCATATAAATCTAGTGGTCCATATGCAACGCACTGATATAAGTTATATCAGTTTGCACTGATTTAAAAATTTATACATATGTGTATATATATGTATATAAGGGATTCCTTATTTTAATTTCGGTAAGGATTTTGATGAAATCACATCTATTTTTATGAATTTTAATCTAAATTTTTTTGTAGATGATATGTTCAATAAAATCTACCTGTGAATAAAATTTAAGAATTTTTCAAGCAGGGGTGAAGCTAGGATTTGTCTTTGGGGGGGGCCAAGACAAAAAAAAAAATCAAGTTAATGTAAGACTAATATACTAGTATTTAAAAGTTAAGTTATTAAAAAACCAAATGTAATATTGTTTAGATGTTTACGAAGATGAACAGATGTCTTAATTCTTTTGTAAAATCCATCAATTGTCAATGACTTAGTCTACATTAACTTATGTTTAATCAACAGCTTACATGCATTGCATTTACATAAATACATTAGTGCCCATGCACTAAGGTGAACACCGACATGTGTGTGTGTGTATATGTATAGGAAACCAAATCCTAAATAAAATAGATTTTTGCCCCCACTAATTAGGAATCATAATGAGGGAAGAGAAACTTAATTCCTTATTTGTGATTGCTATGTTTACTAAAATCAGTTGGAAATCATATTATATGGGTATCACATAAAAATATGGAATTAAGTTCCTGTTTGAGGAATTAAGTTCCCTTTCTTAATTTCATTTCCCATGAAACCTGATTTCTTTTTATTTAATTTCTAATTAGTAAACGCTCGTAAATAGGACAAAATAGATATAATTGGTGATGCCAGACTTTTTCTTTATTAATTGTAATAATTATGTTTTTAATTAAAATAATTATATGTTTCAAAAAAATAATTAAGAAATAGCAGGAGGGTTCATTGGATAATATATTTTACCATTAAAATAAGAAAACTTAAGAAGTATGTAAAAGCAACTCTTGTAGTTGTAGCAACAATTTTATTTTGGGAGTCGACCTCAGCGTACCTCCGCCCTTGTTTTCAAGCACTACAACTATTTTTTTTAAATTTTTTTATAGTTAGTCCATTTTTTTTCCGATGCCTTCGTATTTAACAAAATTGGGATAAATAGTTATAGCATTTGAAAAATTCTTAATTTTTTTTTATTAGTATATTTCATTGAACTTATCATTCACAAAAAACACATAGATCAAAATTTATAGAAATTGATGTGATTTCATTAAGAATAATTAATTAAAATCATGCATATTGCAAGGCTTATTATCCAATGGATTTATTTCGGATTTCAATAAAATAAAATAACATTCAAATAGTGATCTCAACTTTTTAATATACTTTAAGAGATATTAAATTAATTTTTTCAGTTGGTAAACTATGTTTTCATATAATGACCGAAAGTAAAAAATCATGGATTATATATAAACAATAAAAACAAACAAAACAAAACAAAAATCTACATCTACACATAACACATGCAGATATTAAATTAATTTCTTGTGTTCTTTTTATGTGTCAGAAACACTCAATCGAATTGAAAAAACAGCCAAGCCAAGTGAACAATAATGCCCTCCAGAAAAATCAAAATAAAAGACAAGAATTAGTATCTCCAAGGCTAATCAATAAAAACACGTAGTATGATAAAAAGTTAGATATATCTAGATAATATTTATTAATTCGGAATCAAGTATTTTTTAAAAGTTTGATAAAAAGTTAGATATACTTTAGATAAAAGTAAAATAGAACTTAAAAACTTGACCGTTTTCAATTAGACGGTCACACCGGATCATCTCATTCAAGTTTTTCTCAAACAAACGATTGGATTATGAAGTTAGGCTCACAATACAATCACACATCATAAATCATAACTATTCACACCTACATTTCAGTATCTTGATCGTTGGGAATCTGACATCACATAAAAAAAAAAAATAAAAAAAAAACTTCCAAGCTAGCACACAGTAATGGTAAAGGCCACCGCAAGGGTGGTTGGATTGCGAATCTTAAATCAATGAAGCAAGTGTCTTCATAAATGCAGTGAGAGGGAAAACGAGTGAAGTATTTATAATTCTTGAAAGAAAATCATGAAGAAGAAAAAAGAGGCTTGTAAGTTGTACCTCATGAGTCATGATCATCTCTGATGCATGCTTGATTGGGAAAAAGTGAAGAGCAGTGATTTTGACATCGTTCATGTTTTGTATGGATGTCATTTTGGTAAAAAAAAAAAAAAAAAAAAGTTTGTTTACTTACAAATGAGACTGCCAAAAATTCAATAAAGGTAAAAAGCTGTCATTATTTACTGTTACCTGCAGAATGCCAATACACAAGACAAACATATGACAAACTGTGCTTTATAAAAGTAAAAATAACTGATTTGAGTGTTGTCCCAAAGCTGAAGTCCGGAGAACAGATTTTCAAACCCTAATGAATTGGATGGTAGAAAGTGTTCATTCAATCTAATAATGTTTCAGTTTCGAATCGACACATGCATATGATACATAAAAATAGAAATACAGTATGTAATAAGAATGACAAGATTTATACAATTACACCTTTGTCGTAAGTACATCCATTTTTTTTATGTGAGGGGTGCATATTGGGCCTTGCTTACAAGAACGGTGCACGTACAAGTTTTAACCTAAATGGATCTGAATATGGTGCTCAATTGGGCTTGATCACAGAAGAGGGTCAACTTTCTGGTTTAAATCCAGCCCAGAAAAGAAAAAAATGTTTTGTTTGGGCCTTGGACTTGGCATTTGCATGGAACAAGTCCTTTGAATACATCTATGTAGCCATGTAGGTTAGTCGTTTCAAGCAATTATAACTTGAATTCCCTTTGAATACATCCGAGACATCAAAGTTAGAAGATTAGAAGAACACTAACTTTGATGTCTCGGATCTCACTAACATCATCTATAAACCAAAACGAGGTGTTGACCTTATTTAAATAAATTAATGTTAACTCTCTGTTGCATGCGCAAACCAAACAACCTACTCTCTTGTCTTATTTTTTTGTAGTTTACATATAACAAGAACAAAAATTATAAAAAATTAAAGAGTTGATCAAAACCCATCTCTTTTATTATCTTAAACAATTTGCATGTGATTTAACTTGAGTTACAGACAGAACACAGAGAAAGACCAAACAAAAAGAAATGAAGCTTAGTTATGGATGGATTCTCTTTGTTATGTTTTGCTTTAGCTTCTTGCCTTCTAAGCTAATTGCAGGGAAAGCTGCTTGTAACAACCCATCATTTGGCAATTGCTATGGCGTCCTTCACACTTGTCCAGCTGGTTGTCCCAGACACTGTGAGATAGATTGCAGACTCTGCAAGCCTTATTGTGGTAAGTTTGATCAATCTTTTTTAATGTTGTTGGATTCATATGATAGATTGAAATTCGTCTACGATGACAAATATTTGAATTAGTGATAGATATTAGATTCATTGATGTCGAAATTTTCCTGGTTATTTGGGTGTCAACCAGCTTGTGATAGGCCAGGAGCGGTGTGCCAGGACCCAAGATTCATTGGTGGTGATGGGATCATGTTTTACTTCCATGGCAAGAAAGACAAGGACTTCTGTTTGCTTTCTGATTCTGATATTCACATAAACGGTCATTTCATTGGCAAGAGAAGCAACAAGGGGCGCGATTTCACTTGGGTCCAAGCCATTGGTATCTTGTTCGATTCTCATCAGCTCTATATCGGTGCACAAAAGGTCGCAAAGTGGGAAGATTCGATTGATAACATGCTCATCGAATTGAATGGAATGCGTATCAGGGTGCCAATCGGTGAAGGCCAAACGTCATGGAGGTCACAAGAAGCAAGGTTGGACATTCAGAGACAAACTGAGACTAATAATAAGGTGAGAGTTAAAGTGGAAGGGTTGTTTCAAATAGATGCACGAGTGGTTCCAATCACTTTGGAGGAATCAAAGGTTCATGGATATGATGTTACAGAAGATGATTGCTTTGCTCATTTGGAGCTCAACTTTAAGTTTGATTCACAGAGTGAAATGGTGGATGGTGTCCTGGGACAGACCTACAGACCAAATTACAGGAGCCGAGTCAAAATGGCAGCAGCCATGCCGATAATGGGTGGAGCAGACAAGTTTGCCTCTTCCCATCTCTTCGCTGTAGATTGCGCAGTCTCTAAATTTGGGATCATAAAAGGCAGTAGTAGTAGAGAGCAGAGAAGCACTGTGATGAAATGAACTGTCTGAAGAATGTATAAAACTTTGTATTCTGTTCAACTTTACTTTTTTGTTTTTCATAAATATAATAAACACTGAATTGGTAATCCATGTTCAACATTAGAGTTTTGGGACCTTGGAAATTTAGGTCTGTCCCCAAAAATTGAACTCTGCAATATTAACCAAAATTCTCTTGCACGAACCTGGTTGACACCATCTGTTTATTCATCAACCACCAACATGGACTCTTAGACTTCGACTTTATCTTCCTCGTACAGGGTTTGCTTACCAGTAATCTCCACAAGAACAGAAACCATAGGCAAAATGGTGAAACCTCTTAGAATCTTGGATTATGATTGTACGTTTCTCAATCAGTGATACAAGCTTTGCCATGCCATGGCAATCACCACATATTCTAAGGTTTTTCGTTATAATTAATGGCATGCCAGCTTTAACCACCAAAAGTCCAAATACAATGGCTAACTTTTCACTTTGCTGATTGATCATATCCTCTTTCACGTCCTCGTCAATGTCATGTAGGACTTACTCAGTTTTAGGAACAAAACCAGCTGCTCGAATCTTCCCAATCAGTTCTTCCAAGTTCCAACTTCTTGTAGATCTTCTTTGACTCGGGATGAGATTGATCACCCACCACAAAGCCATGAATATCATTTCTATGTTCGATATAACTGCATCCGGGGGTTCTGATCAGATTTCTCTCCTTCATTAAATCCCTAACTTTTAAAGCCTCTTTCCACATACCAGCTGCAGAGTATATATTTGAAAGCATGATATAGTTTCTAGAATCTAATGGCTCTAAATCAAATAACCGCTCTGCAACTTCCTTACCGAGTTCTGTGTTACCATAAACCCTACAAGCACAAAGAAGAGCCCCCCAGACACCAGAATTTGGCTCCATTGGCATTCGTTTAATCATCTCGTAAGCATCATTCAAATGCCCAGAGCGACCCAAAAGATCAACCATGCATGAATAGTGATCCAACCTGGGTGCCAACCCATAAATTTCAGACATAATATTAAAATAATTCTTCCCCTCGCAAACAAGCCCCGAGTGGCCACAAGCACTTAACAAGTTAGTGAAGGTAACTTGATCAGGCACCTCACCTGCCTTAACCATGGACTCAAAGAGCTCTATAGCTTCTCTTCCACGTCCGTGCATTGCATACCCTGCAAGCATTGCAGTCCAAGCTACTCTATCCGGATTGATTATCTCTTCAAAGACCTTATGGGAATCAAACAATCTCCCTAGCTTAGCATACACGCTTAGAAGGATAGTGACAATCACTACATTTGCAAACAGACCACATTTAAAGATCAAACCATGAATTGTCTCTGCTAGTTTACCTACACCTAAATCTTGACAAGCTTGAAGCACAGTTATAATGGTTGCCTGATCAGGCTTGATTTCAGCTATTCTCATCAAATTAAACAATCTCATTCCTTCTTTTGCGAATCCATTTTGCGTATGAATCACAATAATCGAATTCCAAGACACCAAATCTTGCAATGGCATTGCCTCAAAAATCGACAAGCTGACCCCAAACACCCGCATTTTCCATACAAGTTAATAAGAGCATTTGCAACTTTCACTTCAAATAACATTCCAAGTTTCAATACAATCCCATGAATGTATTTGCCTCCATCCAGAGCTCTAGTATCAGTACAAGCCGAAATTATAGATATAATTGTGACATCATTTGGTTGCATACCCATCTCAAATCTCATCCTAGAAAACGCATCCAAGCATTTATTCAACTTCCCACTTCGCGAAAATCCCGAAATTAGAGAATTCCATGAGACCAGGTCTTTGTCACGCACTTCGTCAAACAGTTTCTCTGCATCTTCTTCACAGCCCAACTTCATGTATCTCGAGACCAATTGATCTCCAATGAACCCTTCTTTGTAATTCACAGATTTGATAACACGCGCTTGAATCGTGCGGCAACAGGAGACAGAAGAACACGAAGTTATTGCAGTGATAAGAGCTGACACAAGTGAGTCCACATGCGAATACGAGCGAAACTGGACACTGCAAATTCTTCTCTTTTGGCTGATAAAAATACTGGGCAGCAGAGGACATTGTTGAATGCCTTTGAAGATATTCATATTAGTCGAGAATTTGGAGAAATAATGCAACGAAACTGATAAACAAGAAGCGGCAAGCTTTACCATATCCTCCCATCATTAAATTTCAAACATCAACATATATATGAATTTTGTTCACATTAAAGGAAACGACTCGAAACGCTGCCTGCGTGTTGTTGTCAATCCCACATCGTAAACGCATAAGAATGTGGAGGTTTGGAGAGGCATATAAAAGGGAAAGAGGTGGAAGGCTGTGAAGTATCTTTGCGCTTGGGGCAATGACGCAGCTTATGAGGTTCTAACCGAGGCGCGTCAATTGCTGGTTGAAAACTATTTCCAAACCCCCTCTTAGGCCTGGGTTCAGCCCTGTGCCTTCGAGAATTTCTGGAAGGGCTCCCTCTGGGGAAAAGCCCTACAATCGTTAGTTTAAGCTTTAAAATTTATCTAAAGCTGATGGGCCTACTTTAAAAGTCAAATAGACATTTGTAAGTGATCCATTGACTATTTAGAATTTCTTATTAATGGGCCTAATTGAAGCCAATAGACATTTTTCTAGGCCCAAAATTATTTGATTTTTATTCTATTATAGACCCAATATTATTTAATTTAATTTTGACTCTATTCAAAAATGTGAGAATTGTTTATAAAGAGTGGGGACTATATCTATTTTAAATTGAGTAGAAATCAGTAGAATTTAAACCTTTACTATGCAAAAGTAAAATTAAAAATTTAAACCTTTACTAGGCAACAGTTTATAAGGAGTTGTTTCTTCAAATAGGCATTTTTTTTTTAAAAAAGTCTACTAACCAAACAATTATAATTTTTTTTTCCTTCAAAAACTCTATTTATAATAGTAGAAGTAGATCTTTTACCGACAGAGATTTTTCAAAAGCCTAACCAAACAAGCTTTTAGATATTGGTTCCATCAGGTCTTACAAATAGGTATATGTATATATATAATCTCTTAGATATTAGATAATAGGTCAAATAATGTTCCAACATGGTCTTAATAATTATGGGACTCAGATAATAGTTTAAGATCACGTATAAAATCTGTAAATATACAACGTATTTGATAATGGTTGTAACAAATCTTACATATAATATATAATATGTAAGACTTGTATAATTATAGCCTTTTTAGGGTCTTAAATACAAGATCTGTAATTATATTGGGTCTGAAATAATGGTCAGGATCACATACAAAATCTGGAATATATAATTTATACAAGGATCTAAGATAATGGTTCTCTTATGGCTAGTAATAGCTCTTTGTAATGTTAGACTTCTAAATGTTTTGTCTAAATTATATGATAAATGAGTTTATTACTAAGAAATTAACTTAACATCCTGTTATTTATTTATTTATTTTTTCTGATAACATCTCATAATTTAAATAGCGGTAAAACTCACATATCACGATATTTGAAGTTTAACTGTCTAATTTAGATGTATTTATAAACAAATAATTTGGATAAACTAACATTATTCGATAGCTATATACTTGTGTAGCAAAATATTATTATACAGGCTTCACAAAGCAGCCCAAATAACTTTGATCTCCTTCCAAACCCACGCCATTAGTCTATTTATGTGCTTCTCCGCGAGCCCATTATCTCTTGAAATTGAATTGCTTCTCTCTCTCCAAAGTTTATTTTATTTTATTTTATTATTATTATTTTTTTTTACTTCTCTGTTCTCTCTCTCTCTCTCCAAAGTTACAAGTATTTATTGATACTGAAGTCTTCTGGAAAATAATAAATATTTTCCCATTATAAACTCTTCACATCATCGTTCCAATATTCCTAAACCGTAGACTAAGGAACTTTATCATTTATTATTTTATTACATGTACTCTCTCTCTCTCTATATATATATAAATTTAAATAAAACTCAGTATTATTTTCTGTCAGCGATTTTGACCACCCAGTCAAGCTCAGATTTGAAAGGCTGAGGACATTTTTCAAACTTTTACACGGATTTATTAATGATAATAAAATATATATGAAACTCACAAAATTTCACTAATCCAAAAAGCAAACACAGTTTTTTTACTTGAGTACACCAAAGACCAATCCCCCTGAAAACTTGAAAAGTCATAGCAGATATCTTCCAACAGGTGTACGCTAAGATTTTGTTTCAGACCAAAAAATCAGAAGCCAAATAACACAACACAAGTGCATGTCAACGTTTGGCTATAAAGTATAAACATTAAAGAGAGAAATAAATAATAAAAAAAAAAAAAACAAAAGAAGCAAATCAAAGCTTAGATAAGTCTGCAAAAATGTCAGGCTTTCGAATGACACCAGAGAGAGAGATGGGGAGGTTGTGTGTAATAATGAACATAGCCTGTAAAAAATAAATTTGAAACATCAACTAGCTTAGCTATACAGGATTTGCATTACTTCAAACTTCGTTGTCTTGTCTGTCCACAGGCCACAGCTTACTTTGTTTTGTTTTCGCTGGCCATTAAAAAAAAAAAACCAGAAAAAGCCAATTTTGCGTAACCGTTGCTTCCCACGCGTCCATCTCTTCACTTTAATACACTTGCTCACTTACTTACTCTTTAATTACAATCTTATCTTGAAAAAATCACATTTTATTTCTCTTCTTTACCCTTTTATAATTAATATCACCCTCTCTCTCTCTCATTTTTCTCTACGGTTTTACAAAAAATCTTGATTTTCCGGTGACTGACTTATTTTACATGGAAGTCGCCGGCAACCCAATGTCGCCGCCGTCGACGCCGTCGACTAAAAAGTACAAGAGTGTGGTGGAAAACAAGCAGTATCCTGCCCCACTAGCCTCTCACGAAACGGTTGTCAAAGACCCTATTGTTTTCTGGGACACCCTCAGGCGCTTCCATTTTATAATGGGCACCAAGTTCATGTAAGTTTTTTCCTTTTTTGGGACTTTCACATTATAGAAAAAATATATATTAGATTCCTCAAAATGTGATGTACATGGTAACTTAATTTTTTTTTTTTTTCCTGTATTTTCTAACTCATGTACATATGTATTTTTCAAGGATTCCTGTGATTGGAGGCAAAGAGCTGGATTTGCATGTTCTCTATGTAGAAGCTACTAAAAGGGGTGGTTATGAGAAGGTTAATAATAATAATTTAGCTTCAAAAATAAAATGTTATTATTCTTCAAAATACCAATCTTTGATTTCTGGAAACAAAATTTATTTATAGGTTGTTGCAGAGAAAAAATGGAGGGAAGTGGGTGGTGTTTTTAGGTTTTCTCCAACAACAACAAGTGCTTCATTTGTGTTAAGAAAACACTACTTTAGTCTTCTTTACCATTATGAACAAGTTCACTTGTTTAAGGTTCAGGGCCCTCCCTGTGTTCCCTCAGGTAGGTTTCATGGTTTTTTTTTCTTTCTTAAGTTTTTAGCTTTTCTCTCTCTCTCTCTCTCTCTCTCTGCCTCTAGCAGTATTTATGGGGTCTCATGATCTTTTTGTCTTTTTCTAGCTAGGCCATTACATGTTCAGACTTCAGATCTCTGTTTCCTATTTATGTTTTTTTCTTTCAGACAATATTTTGTGTTTTGTGGGTCAATTTTATTTTTTATCACTTTGCAGCTGCATTCTCTGTTAGCAGCCCTCCAGGTTCAGGCAGGCCTGACTTGGCTCTTGTGGAATATTCCCCCAAAACGATAAATGATCCTGATTCACATAGTGAAGGTGAGCTTTGTAAAACTAGGTTTTTTTTTTTTTTTTTTTTTTTTTTTTTTTTTTTTTTTTTTCACACTATGATATATAATATGTGACTTATATTAGCACAAAAAAATTGAAGAAGATAATGTGAGTGTCAACCATCCATGAACCACACCCACCATAAATGCTTTGATTTTATTTCTCATGAGAAAATTTTCTTTTAAATTTATTTTACCACATGAAACACCACTTGAATGTGATATTTTTGATGTTTGATGCACCACTAATGTATATATATGACCTTTTATTCTCAATTTTCACAGGGTCCCACTGCACATTTATCTTAATATTTGATATGTGGCTATAGTTTATGTAGTTTATATATATATTAATATATATGATTGTTATTTATCGAAAATTTTTATGTGTTATCTCTTTCTATAGTTTTAATTTATGTATATTTTAGTGGAGACTTCTTCTATATATATATATATATATATGGCTATCAATTTCGCGTCAACTTCTTTTTGATCTTTTCTTTTCACAAGAAATTTGTGATCTTGGGGACCATGAAAAGCAAAGAAAACTTGTTTAGTGAACTTCTTTTTGTTGACCTTGAAATGGTCATTGTAACATTTTATTTTTACTTGAATCATGTAGGCCCTAGTTGTTTTACTGCCATGGGAACAATTGATGGAAAATTCGATTGTGGCTATTTGGTGTCAGTGAAGTTGGGTTCAGAGACTCTTAGTGGTGTACTTTATCATCCAGACCACCAACCTGGTTCATCATCTACCTCAATTCCCCAGTCTAACAATGGTGGTGCAATTGTACCATACGAGTGGAATCGGAAACCGCATCATTCTGGTCGGAGGAGGAGGAGGAACAGAAGAAGGGGAGACCCTAGCTACCCAAAACCCAACAGAAGTGGTTACAATTTCTTCTTTGCCGAAAAGCATTACAAGCTCAAATCTCTCTTCCCAAATAGAGAGCGAGAGTTCACGAAAATGATCGGTCAGTCTTGGAATAGTCTCGGTCCAGAAGAGAGAAAGGTAATTGCAAAAGAATGATTCATTTTTTGATGTGTTCTAAAAAAGAATGATTCATTTTTTGATGTGTTCTAATTTGTACCATTAACTTGATTCATGTCACTTCTTTGTAGGTTTACCAGAACATTGGATTAAAAGACAAGGAAAGATACAAAAGAGAATTGAAAGAATACAAGGAGAAACTGAAGCTCAAGGCAGACGATGGAAGTTGATAAAAAAAAGCTAACTATTAGAGTTTTTATGAATAGGAAGATCAATGGTAGGTCTGAAAATGTGTCGACGAACGTTCTCTGGGGCCTTTTTGAAATCTATATGCAGATATAAATTGTAGTTAGAAATGTCTTATAAATAGATGAATTCAGCTAATTAAGACTGTTAGGAATGTTCTATACTACTAATCTACGTCGGTATTTAAGTGCTTATTTTACTCTTTTAAGTCCTAATTATCACCAGCATTCCACTAAACAGTGGTTTTGTCAATCAAAATTATGCCTCCTTAGCAGAAGTACAGATAAATTAACAAAAGCAATTCTGTTTGCAATTTACAAACAAATGTATCATTAAGCGATGATTTATCATTCATAGCATGACATGATGAAAAAGGGAGTTTGAAAAGCAAACTTTACGTGGAATTTGAGTCTCTTCCAAGAGATACAATATGGTGTGATTTGGCGGGCAACTCTTCATGCGCGCTGGTTTAGGCCATGAAAGAAACGGTGTCTTCTCCTCTTAGAATGCTTCCGGGAACTCTTGGACACAATGTGAGGTACAAATTGCACCTGCAAATCGTAAACAAACCACGTCTTACGTTTACATAATTTACGCTAACAAAGAACAAACTCTCCTTCCAAGTTACGAGAGGCCAAAAACCTGGGAATTGTTTCGTATGCCAAAATCCTGAAGCCGAGAGTTGTCATCAAGTAGCTTCTGACTATGGTGACATAAGCAAAAATCCGTCCAGATGTGCTTCCTATATAATTAAAAAAAAAAAAACCACAAAAGAAAAAAATCCCAGCAAAGATTAACTGGCTAGCTTGGAAACTAATATGAATCAATACAAATATGTATAATTATAGTTCTCAAATTATATGGTTTATTCCAAATATTGCAATGAATCAATCACAAGAACATTTTTTTGAATAAAACAACAAGGAAGTAGAATGAATTCAAGCTTGTCAAAAGGAGCAAGGAAGTAAATATTGGCGATATATTTGAAATTTTGGTGGTATTGATATTGAAAAGATTGTACAAATATCGAAATTCCGGTGAGATTTTTTCAATATTTTCACTAATATTTTTATAAATTTGGATTCTGATATATCATATCAAACTCACCATGAAATGTGACGATGACCCATCTTAGACTGCTCCATGTCGTTAACTTTTCTCTTGATAGCAAGTTTCAGGTCTTTCAACGTAGCCAAATTCATCAACGCCACATCTTTAATCATAAAAACAAAAACGAAGAAATGTGTACTTTTTAGTACTAAATCTTACAATGCAAAGAAGCTGTTTGTTAAAATGTCAAGCCCAAAAAAAAAAAAAAAAACAGTACCGAATGATGTGCCATCTAATTTGAGGACGGAGATGCGCATGGCGCTGCCCATTTCGAGGCTGATTAGCGTGTCGACGTCCGACAAGGTCGGTTTCTTGGGGACATCGGCGAGGATGGGATCGTCGAGGAGAGCAGCGAGTGTCGAGTGTAGTTTGGCTCTTTGCACGTTGTTGCTGTTGTAGCTTCCCACTTCTTCCTCTTTTGTTGCACTAGATTCCATCATCATCGTCTTTTCGGTTGGCAGTATAATAAGCAACAAAAAGCAAGAACATTAGGACTTATAAGGGATCGAGTTTGAATAAATTTCCGTGATTGACTAACGATATTTTACTTTATTGATTTAAATCCAAGAACTTGGATGGAGTAAAATGAAGACGACTATTGAACAGGTTTCGGGTGCGGTGCGGGATTCCGTACACTTTTTTTTTTTTTTTTTTAATACGGAATTCAACTTATTCTCTTTTTTGAGAGAATACGGGATCTAACTTAATATTGTCACAAAGTTACCTTTATCACTATGTAACGATATAACTTATAAAAGAGTTGGATCTCATACGTTTGGATAATCCTGTGTTTTTTCTTACGGAATTCAACTGCATATCGTTACAGAGTGACTCTTTATCACTTTGTAACATAATAAAAGAGTTGGATCTTGTATGTCTGGAAATTCTGTGCGTTTTTTTTCATTCATAATCCCACTTAATATTGTTATAGAATGAGAGGTCGTTTGTTTTTTTATCTAAAAACCGAACAGTCCTAAATTTTACTGAAAACTGAATAGTAACTAAAACTTGAATTTGAATGACATGTTTATTTTTTATATTTATTACCTCCGAATATAATATCGTTACAAAGTTACCTTTATCGCCCTGTAACATTATAACTTATAAAAGAGTTAGATCTCATACGTTTGGATATCCTTGTGTTTTTTTTATATGGAATCCAAATTAATATCTTTACAGAGTGACCCTTTAATCCTTTATCACTTTGTAACATAATAAAAGAGTTGAATATCATATATTTAGAAATTCCGTTCGTTTTTTCATACATAATCCAACTTAATATTGTTATAGAGTGACTTTTACCACTTGTAACGATATAAGAGCAATAGAGCATCCACAATGGTGCCTAAATGAGACCCACTTTGTCGAGACCCACTTTGGAACCCATAACATTCTTCCACAATGGTGCAAAATGAGACCCAAAAAAAGAGAGCCAAATGTGGGGCCCACCTAAGTAGACCCAAATTGGGTTCCACATTTGGAACTCAATTTGGGTCTTGCCCAATGATTGGGTTGGGTTCCCAACACTTCCCAATCATTGGGTTGGGCCCCTAAATATATATATATATATATATATTTATTTATATAATTCAAATTAAAATATATAACTATTAATTTTAATAATTATATATAATGAAAAAATATAAATAAATTTAATATATATATATATTTCAATTATTTAAATTTAAATATATTATTATTAACTTCAATAATTATATATATAATGAAAAAAATACAAATAAATTTAATTTCAATTATAAAATTTTAGTTCAATGAAATTAAAATAATTTAAATGAAAACATTAATTTTTTTAAGGTTTGGAATCTGTTGACGGTGATTTTTGGTGATCACCAAGTCAATGATTTGTTCTCGAGTTGCTACAATTTATATGTGAGTATGGTCAAAGATTGTAAAGAAATAACAGGTGATTTACGTGGTAAAACTCCGAAAGATTGGAGAAACATCCACGGGATCGTTGCCTCTAGCAACAAAGCCAAATCCACTATGAATCACGATTACAAGATGAAGAATGACAGAATGCTTACAAGCTCTTTAATACGATTCTCTCTCTCTCTCTCTCGTTCTACTTCTCACGTACCCCCCTTTTTGTGTATAGAGGGGGTATTTATACATGTTGTTCTTAGGGTTTTAAGGTGGCCGCTAGGGTTTGGTATTGTGGTGCCCAAGTCTCAAGCGGTTTCCTAGTCCTAATTAGATTGTGTTTCCTCTTTTGGCTGAGTTTGATTCTGGACGAGATTCTTTCTCCTTTATTCGCGGGAGAACTGCTTGTTTCCTTGTTAAACTCTAATAGTCCACATCGTTGCTTATCATGGATGTGCTGGTCGCTGATTATGATTGGCATACGAATGTTGGTGACTATCTCATTGATTCCCGAGTATGTATGCCCGAGTATGCCCGAATGTGCCCGAGTGAGATTTGCTGCCCGAGTTGATCGTCTTCGTTTGTGGTCGGACTACTTACTCTTTTTTCCGAGTGGGTTTATCGTGGGAGGTTTCTGCTCCATAAGTTGACTTATCTTGACTCTCGCTTTCCTGGCTTTTCGTGCTGATGACGTGTCCTTCACCACTAATTTTTACCTATAACAATACCCCCTTAAATATTTGGGCCGATCATGTTGAGCCAGGTCCTCTCGGGACGAATATTTAATTTCAATAATTTCTCACAACTGGTCCTCACTTGTCGTTTTCCGCATTAATGTATCCTCGTTTGATTCGAAGCTTTAAATGACGTGTCTTAATTACGACCGCACGCATTCGATTCACCACTCATTTCAGAAATCTCTTGATGGTGACGTTTCTACTCTCTGGCGGCTCAAGGTGCTCTCCGATTGCCACTTGTCTTTTCTTTGTTTGGCTGGGTCATGACTCATTTATGAGACACGACCTCTCTGTTTGCCCGCGTGTAGCCCACGTCATAGCCCACGCCCCTCTATTTTCCCGCTTTACTGTGCCTCTCCTAGGGTTTCGTTCGTTTTTGAAATCAATGTGCCGCCTATATATGTTGGTTATCCACCTCCCCTTCCCTTCTTATTTCTTTTCCGCCATTTGAGTATCTCTTCGAAACAAGTGTACCTGTGTCCCTTGCGTTTCTGGGTATTTTGTTCTCTCCTCCAACTTGTTTTCTTAATCCTGCTTTGCCGAGATCGTCTGTTTCAACCCCCAGGCCTGTACTCGAAGGTTTCTCCTCTGTTGTCTGCATTTACCTGCCTTTCCCTAATCAAGGTTAGTTCTCATGGATCCTGAAGCTAGATACCGTCTTTTTACTGTTGGTATGATTGCTATTGAGCGAAATGATGCTTTCACTGCGTCGGTTGTTCACAGGTTATTAGACGAGCCTCTTTTCGATCAGCCGCGTTACACTGACGCCGACGTTTCTGGACTTTTTCCAGAAAGGCCTGCTACTTCTGAGGTTCCTCCTGCTTCAGAGATTCCTACTGCTTCTGCCAGTTCATCACCACCTTACTCATACCAACCTGAAGCTTGGTCAGATTCTTCTGCTTGTACTGATATTCGCCCGAGCAGAAGACCAGGAAAGAGGATGACTACTCGCAGAGTTTATAAAGACTCGCATTCTCGGGAAAGCCGAGTGGCGGCTCAAAGGATTATCGAAGATGATATTGAAGAGGAGCACAGGGCTGCTCGTATTCCCTTCTCCCCCGAGCGTATTTGCATTTATGATGTTGAGCCGAACGTGGTCGGCCCTGACGAGTTAACGCGATATATGCGGCGGTTCGATTTGGACAGCAATGAGATTTCGCTGATCCCAGCCGAAGGTCGGGCTGCATGGAACCCACCCCCCGGCCACGTAGCAGTTTACGGGTCCATGCTTACATGCGGCGTCACTCTTCCTCTTCAGCCTTTTATTACTTGGTTCTTGGCTGAAGCCCGACTCGCTCCGGCCCAGCTCACGCCGAACAGTTATCGCATCCTGATGTGCATGTGGCACATGTGGCATAGAATGAAGCGGCCACCTCCCACTCCTCGCGAGGTTCGCCATTTCTATTCGCTGAGGCCAGTAGGGAAAACCGGGATTTATTTTCTCCAGTCGAACCAGCCCGAGTTCTGGATTCCAAAGAATGTCGTGGTCAAGGGCTGTGTCGAACCGACCACGGACGAGAAGATGAAGGGGTTCGTTTGGGGCTTCCCGACCTCGAACAAGTTTTGGAAGAACAGCTGGTTCTTCGTGGGCAAAGACTGGGGCCAGTCGATTAGTTTCGATTTGGACGGCACTCAGATGACCTGCCGGGTTCCTCGGTACTTCTGCACGCCGCAGTGGAACCATCTAACTTCAGCTTTTACTGATGAGGAGCTGAAGACCTTGGCTCGGGCAGCAGTCCGCCCCCTAGAGAAAAGGGGAAAACCCTATCTCTATAAAGAGGGGAAAATGATCAAGGCCCGTCTCTTCCCTCAGATTTCCGCGTGCCGCCGACGCCGTAAGTTTACTTGTATGCATTTTTTATTTGCAACCTGACTTCTAAGCTTGCTTGCTAACTCGGATTCTTCTCTTTTTTTTTTGAAGTGTTTGACGTTGATATAGTCAGTGATGGTCTGGCACGCCGGATGAAAGGCATCGTCGAGGCGAGTCGAAAGGCAGTCCTTCGTCAACGAGATGCTGGGATAGCCCCTCCTGAAGACGAATCTGACGAGGGTACTCCCAGGAACGTTCCCGAGGGAGATGATGAAGAGGGAGTACCCGATTATGTGCCCGAGGAGGCTCACGATCAAGAACCGACCGTGTGTTCGGCGGGAGCTGGGGGCGCCTCGGGGAACTTTGGAGTAAGTAGGACCTCTATTGATTCGGGCAATCCCGCAGGTCCTTCCTCCAAGGGGAAAGAAAAAGTAGGGGATCTCCCTGAGCCCGAGCGGGCAAATCCCCCCAGCGGATCTGGTTCCCCCCACTCTGCTGCTGATATGCAAGACGTCCCTTTTGAAGCGGTTGGGGGGCCTTCAGGTGCGGTAGCTCCGGAGTTTTCGACTTCAGTTGAACCGAACCGTTCTTCGGAGATTCCTGCTTCTGCTGATCCGATTTCTACTCCTGGGGACAGCAACACTGAAGCGGGGCAGACTGGGAAAAGGAAGGCTTCGTTTTCTTCTGGTCGCCCTTTCCCAAAGATTCCCCGAGTAGTTGCGTATGTTAATTCCTCTTCGGAGGACGAGGGGGAGGATGATGCGAGCGTGACCCCGCCGCGGGAGCAGGTCAGAAAGAGTGCTGGTGGCTCAGCCGGCTTTCATCGAGCGGCCCCGTCCGCTGAACTCCCCGAAGGCGATGTGGGTGATATGGGCTCCTCTCCCCAAATCGATGATCCCACCCCCGAGACTATTTTCAGGGCCATGGCTTCAGGCCGAGCCTATATTGGGGAGGATCGTTGGAGTCGTCTCAGGACTGGGACTGTGTCTGACCGACTCCACAATTTCTTCAACAGCGCTTCCTACGTGAGTGACTCTCATATGCGTCATTTCGCATTCTTCCTCCTCTTTTTTTTATATTTGTTGATTTGTTTGTTGCAGATGGTGGCCGAGATGTCTGGGGCTTGCGAAGCTGGCGAAGCCCAAGCGGAAAAAATAAGAAGGCTAGAAGCCCAACTGAAGGAGAGCGAAGATCACTGTTCTCGGGCTGAGTTAGCTCGTCAGGAGGAGGCCAGGTCGGGTGAGATGCTCGTAAATCAATGCTTAGCACGGCAAATGGAAGCCGAGCAACGGGCATCTTCTGCTGCGGAGGAGGTCAGGACTCTACAAGATCAACTGTCGTCCACCCGGGAAGCCTTGCTTCGAGCCGAACAGAACGCCGAAGACGCCAAGTCTGCTTATGAACGTCGAATCAACGACTTGGAGTGTCAAGCCCTGACGGCCAAGGAACTGTCGAAGGGATCTAGGCTGGAAATGGAGCTACAAAGCGTTGACCGTTTTAAGAGATCTCCTGCCTATGATGCTCTGCTTCTTCGGGAGTTCTAGCGTGGAATGGTCTCGGCCGGCGAATTTTTTAAGCAGAGGAACAGGGCGACTGATCGGGCCCGGGCCAACTGGAGCTTGTCAATTAGGAAGCATGTGGATACATCCTTGGAGTCTCTCCGGATCCAAATGAAGGAGTGGCGAGCGTATTGTAGAAGTAAAGGAAAAACACCACATCCCATGCACCTTGAGGTTCCGACCGCCGAGTCGTTCTCTACCTTTTACGCCAGTGAAAGGGCGAGTTTTAGCAACGAGATACCCGACTTGGGGCCCGTTCCTGGTACCGACTACAGTTCCTGGATGGATGACGAAGAAGATGTGATCATATGGCCATCGGACGACAGTCTTCTGAGCGAGTATGTGATGGAGCCTGACCCTGATGTTGGCAGAAGCGGCTCACCACCCCCGGCGCCTTCCTCTTGATCTTCAAGCCTTTTTGTAACTTTTTGTAACTATACTTGTACATCTTTCATATACATCGTATATTGTATCTTTCTATACACTATGAATATAAGACCAGATTTTACTCTTACATTCTACTTTTTGCCGAGTATCTTATGTAACTGGCTTATCAGTTTAGACCGAGTATCTTATTTAACCGGTGACTAATTTTTGGCCGAGTATCTTATGTAACTGGCTTATTGATTTAGACCGAGTATCTTATTAAACTGGTAACTAATTTCGTGCCGAGTATCTTATGTAACTGGCTTATTAATTTAGACCGAGTATCTTATTAAACTGGTAACTAATTTTGTGCCGAGTATCTTATGTAACTGGCTTATTGATTTAGACCGAGTATCTTATTTAACCGGTAACTAATTTTTGGGGTTGTTTAACCTTCACGTTGCGTCGGGGCTCGCCGCGACCATACGTTGAGGTCCTTGCACAAGTCACCTAGGACGTCTCCTGGTTTTATCTGCGCAAGGGTTCGTCGAATCGTTGGGGTACTTTGTACCGGCCAACACGACTGCGCATCTCACTAGTCTTTCTAGCGGCGCTCCGAGCATTTTGCCAGTTATCCTGGTGCCTCGGTTTTGCCTTTTTGCTAAGGGACGCGTTTGCATCACTTTAACTAGGCGGGCATGCTACTACAGCTTTTCCGCCCTTCGAGCACCACTCGTCCGCTCTTTCGCGGCCTTATAGCGCTCGACTTTTTCGGCATTTATTCGGTCGCCTTGAGTGACCTCCATTGAAATATCGCTCATGGATTTTATTGATTCCGCCACATCGTATTTGCAACTGAACTTTATTAGATGATCATGAATATGAAATTAATAAATAAATCTGAAATTTAACGCAGAAACTAAAAACTGAGCTAAAGCAGAATAAATAAACTGTAGAACCATAACCGGATTCTTTTAGGGATAGAAGATCTTCAGATATTGTGCGTTGCATGGTCGGGGTACCAGGCCACCTTCTGGTCGGGCTATCATGTAGGCCCCGTGCCCTACGATTCTCTTGATGATATATGGTCCTTCCCATTTGTCGGCGAGGGATCCTGATGATTTGTCCTTGGTATTCGGTGATACTCTCCTCAGCACTAGATCCCCGAGTTGGAATCTCCGCTCCCGAACATGGGAGTTGTAGTACCTAGCGGCCCTTTGTTGGTATGCGGAATTTCTTACTTGTGCTGCGTCTCTGATTTCTTCAAGCTCGTCTAGGTTCTGCTGCAGCATGTCTATATTGTGCTCGGGACTGTATAGCTGGACCCTGGGGGATGTGAAAGTAGTTTCTGCTGGGATAACAGCTTCTGTCCCGAATGCCAGCGCGAAAGGAGTTTCCCCTGTGGAAGACCTCACAGTTGTTCGGTATGCCCATAGCACCTCAGGCAGTTTGTCTGCCCAGCCACCTTTCTTTGCCTCTAGCTTTGCCTTCAATGTGTGCTTGATTACTTTATTCACGGCCTCTGTTTGGCCATTGGTTTGAGGATGAGCAGGCGATGCGTAGTAGTTTGCGATCTTGAACTCTTCACACATTTCTCTGAACTTCTTATTATCGAATTGAGTCCCATTATCTGTTATGATGATGCTCGGGATCCCAAACCGATATATTATATTCTTTTTAACGAAGCTGGTAGTGTTTGCCTCGGTGATGTGTACAAGTGCTTCTGCCTCTGCCCATTTGGTAAAATAATCTACTGCCACAATAGCATGTTTGGCTCCTCCCTTCGTTCCTGTGGGCATTGGTCCTATCAGGTCGAGTCCCCACATGGCAAAGGGCCAAGGCGAGGTTAAGCTTCTGAGCAACTCTGGGGGTCGCCGAATGTCATTTGCTACTCTTTGGCATGTTTCGCAACTTTCTGCGAATTGCTGCGCTTCCGCGAACAGAGTCGGCCAGTAGAACCCTTGCCGGAGTATCTTGTGTGCTAAGCTTTTACCCCCAGTGTGGTTCCCACATACTCCACTGTGGATACTTCTCAGGATCTCTCCAGTCTTCTCACCGGAAATGCATCTCTGCAATACCTTCGAGAATCCTCTCCTATATAATTCTCCTCTCAGAATCGTGTACCGGGCTGACCTGTATCTAATGCGTTTAGCTTCCACAGCATCCTCCGGTAGTATGTTCTCCTCCAAGTACTTTCTGAGTTGGTATGTCCAGTCGCCCGGGCTAGGTCGGATCTCTGCTATTATGATTTCCTCGGGTTCCGCTGTACTTGGTTTAGTCAGGTGCGCCACTGGTATTGCTTTGGATCTGATGCTTGTGGTGGCTGAAGCTAATTTGGACAAAGCATCTGCCTTTTCGTTCTCTTCCCGAGGGATCTGAGAGATTCTGTATGCTTTGAACTTTTTAAGTAGTCTTTTTGCAATGTCCAAATAAGCTATCATGTGCTCTTCCCTGGCCTGGTATTCATTCAGTACTTGATGGACCACTACCTGTGAATCACTGTAAACTTCCAGCTCATCTGCCCCTAGTGCTATGCAGACTCTCAGACCGGCCAGCAAGGCTTCATATTCTGCTTGGTTGTTGGTTGCCTTGAAATCGAACCTCATGGCACATTCTACAGTATCCCCCTCGGGGGTCGTTATGACTATTCCTGCCCCGCTGCCATGCGTGTTCGATGACCCATCTACATGTAATTTCCACTGGAATTTAGTAGTCTGTTCATCTTCCATTGCCCTCCTTACCTCGGCGTCTGGCTCGGTGAATTCTGCTATAAAGTCGGATACCGCCTGCCCTTTGATGGCCGTTTTTGGTGTGTATCTGATGTCGTATTCGCTGAGCTCTACCGCCCACTTGGTCAGCCTTCCTGACACTTCTGGCTTTTGAAGAATGAGTTTCAGCGGGCAGTCTGTATATACCTCTATTGTATGTGCTTGGAAATATGGCCTTAGCTTCCTGGCTGATGTGATCAGAGCTAACGCTATTTTTTCTGCCGGCGAGTATCTGGTTTCCGCCGCTAACAACGCTTTACTTGTATAGTACACTGGCTTTTGTATTCCTTCCTCCAATCGGATCAACACCGAACTCGTCGCCACCTCGGTGACCGAGAGGTATAAGTATAATGTTTCTCCCACCACCGGTTTTGAAAGGATTGGTGCTCTCCCCAGATATTCTTTTAATTTTTGAAAGGCTTCTTCACACTCTGTACTCCATTCGAGCCCTTTCCCCTTTTTTATTGCTTTAAAGAAGGGGGCGCATTTGTCTGTTGACTTGGCTATAAACCGGTTGAGTGACGCGAGGCATCCCGTTAGCCTCTGCACATCTTTTAGCGTCCTGGGTGAAGCCATTCCTTCTAGTGCTTTGATCTTCTCAGGATTTACTTCGATTCCCCTCTGGTGCATCTGAAAACCTAGAAACCTTCCCGAAGGTACTCCGAACACACACTTGCTTGGGTTGAGCTTCATCTGATACTTTCTTAGGACGTCGAAGGTTTCCTTCAAATCCTCCGCGTGTTTTTCTGCAGTGGTGCTCTTAGTCAGCATATCATCCACATAGACCTCCATATTTTTTCCAATCTGCCGAGCAAACATCCTGTTTACTAACCTCTGGTATGTTGCCCCGGCGTTTTTCAATCCGAATGGCATTACTTTGTAGCAATATAAACCCTGGTCCGTGGTAAACGACGTCTTTTCCTCATCTGCCTTATTCATCCGGATCTGATTGTATCCCGAGTAGGCGTCCATGAAGCTTAACAATTCATGTCCCGCTGTCGCATCTACCAACTGGTCGATCCTCGGTAGTGGGAAACTATCTTTTGGGCAAGCTTTGTTCAAGTCTGTAAAGTCTACACACATCCTCCATTGCTTGTTCTTTTTCTTGACCAACACCACATTGGCCACCCACTCCGGATACTTGACTTCCCTTATCGACCCCGCGGAAAGTAGCTTTTCTACTTCCTTCTTTATTGCGACGCTTCTTTCTGGATTGAATAGTCTTCTTTTTTGTACCACGGGTCGGAACTCGGGGTCGGTGGAAAGATGATGTGAAATCACCTTCGGGTCTACCCCCAGCATATCTTCATGGCTCCAAGCGAAAACATCCTTGTAATTTCTCAGTAGCGCAATAAGTGCGGTTTTGACATGTACGCTCAAACTTGCCCCTACCTTCACTGTTCTACCTGGATCCTCCGGGTCTAGTGCCACCTCTTGGGTCGGCTCGTCTTCCCTATCCTCCGGTCCTTCTCTGGGATCCAACTCAAAATCTTTCGGCACTTCTGCCTGTTCTTCTGGTTCTCTATCCTCTTGCTGGACTGTTACCATGTATACCTTGCGTACCTCCCTATCTCTATATACTGATAAGTTTGCTCTACGGGCCATCTCTTGTGACCCTTTGACCACTCCCACGCCATATTCGGTCGGGAATTTCATCATGAGGGCATAAGTTGCTGTCACCGCCTTGGCTTTATTCAAAAATGGTCGGCCCAGTAAAGCATTATATGGCCAGTTCTCCGTATCTACCACCACAAAGTCGAGCAGCACTGTTTTCTGGCAAGGGGCTTTCCCGATCTTCACAGGTAGCTTAACCGTGCCGAGTGACCTCACTTCGACCCCTCCAAATCCTCTAAGGGGTGTGGGAAAAGGCTGTAGGTCTTTCCTGTCTAGCCTCAGCTGGTCATATACTTCTGCACTAAGAATGTCTGCCGAACTCCCATTGTCGATCAGAATTCGATGAACTTCTCTATGGCCGATCCGAGCGCTGACTACTAGTGCGTCATTTGGCCTAACATCCACTCCGTGTGAGTCGGCCTCTGTGAACACGATCGGGTCCCAGCCCTCCTTGATTCTTTTCGGGTCGGGCTCAATAGAATTAACGTCCAGGTCTCTCCGTGCCTCCATAGCTTCCCGAATCTCCTGGGTTCTTTCCCTGTTACTCTTGCCCGTTGCTGGACCTCCGAAGATGGTGTTAATTGCTCCTTCATCCTCAGCTTTCTTGGGACTAAGTTTTCTCGCCCGTCCGTCCTGTCGGCTATCTTTCTGTCCATCTGCCCTGTCCGTCTTTTTGAAAACAATGTCCTTCAAATGCCCTTCCCTAATAAGAGTCTCGATATGATCCCTTAGCTGGAAACACTTGGATGTCTCGTGCCCATTCTCTTTGTGGAAACGGCAATATTTGGTGGTGTCCCTCCGAGCATATGTCGATTGCTTAGGTGGTTCTTTGGACATGTTCTTCTCTTCTAGGATTGCCAGGACTTCTTCTTGATCTTTCTTCAACGGGGTATAATTTGTATATCGGCCCTGGAACCTCTGCCGTGGTTGATCGGTTTTTGGGTCGTATGCTCGTCGTCCATCCCGACCATCCCGTGCTTTATTCTTCTGCTTATCACCTTTGGTATCGGGCATCCTGGTCTGGTCCTTGGTTTTGGATCCCTCTGGGCGACCGCCATGTACGAAGTAACCTCCTGTGGCAATTTCCTCTTCTTCGGCCAAGGCGTAACCTCCTGCCATGTCCATCATATCTGCATAGCTGGTTAGTCGGGCTCTTCTGAGGTCAAAGGACAATTGGCCATTCTGAAGGTTGTTAATGAACGCGGCAATTATTGCTTCGTCGTTTGCACTTCCGATCTCGGACACTTCCTGACCGAACCTTCCCAGATATTTCTTCAGCGACTCGTCTTTTCCCTGTTTGAGTTGGGATAAATGAGCCACTGACTTTTTCCTGTGTACATTCCCGAGGAACTGCCTTGAGAAAGCCTTGCTCAGTTCGCCGAAGCTACTTATGCTTGTTGCTGGCAACCTTCCAAACCACCGGGAGCCTAGATCCCCAAGAGTTTGAGGAAAATTCAAACATAGTAGTGCATCATTATGGACATACTGCGCCATAGCGCTCCTATACCTCCGGACATGCTCTTTTGGGTCTGTATCCTTCTTGAACAGCTCGATGTGGGGCATTCTGAATCTTTCTGGGAAAGGCATCCTCAAAACCCCATTGGTAAAAGGGCTTCCGGATTCATCGTCTGACAGCTCATTACGCCCATACCGCCTGACCAAAGCATCCATTTGCCGACGATTATTTTGAACTTCCCGAGTGAGGCTCTGTATAAGTATGTCTCTGTCCCCTTCAGGCTCTCCTGACGCATTGAAGTTCTGGTTTATGGTCAGTTTTTGGCCCCTCTCCTCGGGATTCAACTCTCTATGATCTCGGTTTAGGCCATGCAGTCGGACTGTGCCCCTTTGGCGCTTGCGATGATGGTTCTGCTCACTTTCTTCCGAGGATGACCGGTCTCTCCGGTGGCCACGCCTCCTGGGGCGGTCTCGATCTCCGGCTACCCGATCTTGATAGTACTCTTTGTCGGAATCATTCCCCTCTCTGTGCTCCCTGCTTCTCCTGGCTACTCTTTCAGATAGCATCTCTGGTCTGCCTGTAGGATCTTGCCTCGCCTTTGGGGGTGCATCAGGGGTTGGTATCACCACCGCGGAGCGCAGTCTTGCTGTCTGCTGGCTTGGGGCGGACAGTTCATGAGGTGACATCAATCCTTCCGTAACCGAGAGATCAATTCCCTGCCTTGCTGCGTCTGATATGAGTTGTTGTAGAGAAGCACGGAGTCGCTGCGCGATTTCTTCATTCGCTGTAGGTAAACGTCGAATACCAGCCAGGGCAGCTGACTGGTCTGCCGTTGTCAAAGTTGCATCCGCCGTATTGAGCGCGGTGTCGTCTTCTAACTCATTACTTGGCACGCCCTGACTGTACCTGGAATCGCTACCATCTCCGTCGCCAGCCATTGTTGTCACAAAGTTCTGGGTCCCCCTCCTTCTAGCGCCAATTGTTGACGGTGATTTTTGGTGATCACCAAGTCAATGATTTGTTCTCGAGTTGCTACAATTTATATGTGAGTATGGTCAAAGATTGTAAAGAAATAACAGGTGATTTACGTGGTAAAACTCCGAAAGATTGGAGAAACATCCACGGGATCGTTGCCTCTAGCAACAAAGCCAAATCCACTATGAATCACGATTACAAGATGAAGAATGACAGAATGCTTACAAGCTCTTTAATACGATTCTCTCTCTCTCTCTCGTTCTACTTCTCACGTACCCCCCTTTTTGTGTATAGAGGGGGTATTTATACATGTTGTTCTTAGGGTTTTAAGGTGGCCGCTAGGGTTTGGTATTGTGGTGCCCAAGTCTCAAGCGGTTTCCTAGTCCTAATTAGATTGTGTTTCCTCTTTTGGCTGAGTTTGATTCTGGACGAGATTCTTTCTCCTTTATTCGCGGGAGAACTGCTTGTTTCCTTGTTAAACTCTAATAGTCCACATCGTTGCTTATCATGGATGTGCTGGTCGCTGATTATGATTGGCATACGAATGTTGGTGACTATCTCATTGATTCCCGAGTATGTATGCCCGAGTATGCCCGAATGTGCCCGAGTGAGATTTGCTGCCCGAGTTGATCGTCTTCGTTTGTGGTCGGACTACTTACTCTTTTTTCCGAGTGGGTTTATCGTGGGAGGTTTCTGCTCCATAAGTTGACTTATCTTGACTCTCGCTTTCCTGGCTTTTCGTGCTGATGACGTGTCCTTCACCACTAATTTTTACCTATAACAGAATCGGAACCAAACCTTCAAAACCGGAATCGAAATCGAAACCGAAACCGAAACCGAAACCGAAACCGAAACCACCATCGAAACCGAAACCAAAACCGAAACCGAACCATCAAAACCGAAACCGAAACCAAAACCGAAACCGAAACCGAAACCGAAACCGAAACCGAAGCCGAAACCGAAATCGAAACCGAAATCGAAATCGGAACCGGAACCGGAACCGGAACCGGAACCGGAACCGAAACCGAAATCAAAATCCAAATGGAAACCGAAACCGAAACCGAAACCGAACCATCAAATCCGAAACCGAATCCGAAACCGAAACAAAACCAGAACCATCGGAACCGAAACAGGACCGGAACCCAACTGAACTGAACCGAACCGAACTGAAATCGGTGCCATGTCTAATCTTATACAATATTTTGTTTTAAATATTTATTTTTATTGTTGATGTAATTCGGTTGTGAAAAAATTATTTTAAATTAATCATAATTTGTTAAATAATTATTGAATATATATATATATATATATATATATATATATAATATTTTAAAAAAGAGTAATGATTGTTTGGAAAAAAGTTTAAAAAGTGAATCCACTTTTACTTTTTCAATTGTACACCATTATGGGAAAATGAGACCCAAATAAATAGGACCAAAATGAGAAGACCCATTTTTTAATATTCAAGAGCCATTTTTGATGATGTAGTAATAAATGGGTCTTGAATAGTTGTGGCACCATTATGGACGCTCTAAAAGAAGAGTTGGATCTCGTACGGTTTGGATCTCGCACGAAAAAAACAGTGTTTATAAAAAGAGGAAATCGTGCGAGATCATTTGCCGGTGTCTATAAATTGGAATTCAACTACAAACCCATTGGAGAATGAAAGAGCAAAGTCATTTATCAATTATCACAACCAAAAAACCAGTAGCAAGTAGCAGCTACTAGCTAGCAACAACAAATTGGAATTCATAATACCAAAACAGATCTCCATAATTCATCAAGTTCCACAAATTCATTGCAACGAGAGATAGAAAACAAGATTCACACTACAAGAAAACGAACAAAACAACAAATTTAACGACTCTTCTGCATATCAGCCACTTTCTTCCATGAATCTCTGTTTGAAATCTCATCCCACCATCTCCCCACATTCTTCCTAGAAGTGAAGATCTCTCCTCTGTCAGTCGCAGTCACCAAATAGTGAGCATTGGGCAGGTGCGAGAGATCAGCCAAAGAAAACTCATCGCTGGCCAAGAACCGACTCTCGCTGAGCCTTTTCTCGTAAACGTCGAGCACTTTTGACAACTTTGCTTCGTTTTGCCTGATCAGAGTCTCGTCTTGCTTGAGCTTCATTAGTGGCGCAAATGCCAATTGAAACACGAGAACAGAGCTTGGTGGGTTAAAAGTCTGCCCTTCAGCTTCCAACCATTGATCTATGGATGCTTTTGCTAGTGGGTTTGTACCGTACAGTCCCTTGTTTCCTTTCTCTGGGTACTTCTCACAAATGTATCGACATATTGCTCGTGACTCTTTGTATGGATAAATTAGAGTCCAGATTTATCAAAAAAAGATTAATTGAGTTCAATTACAGAGTTAAATATGAATATATGCAAATGGGTTGATTGGAAATTACCAAATAGAGAGATGTTCTCGTCTTCAAAAGCTGGTACTTGGCCAAAGGGCTGTTGCAATTAATCAAAATGAGAGACAGAAAAAAGGAATTGAAAAGACAAAAAAAAAAAAAAAAAAAAGGTTTTGATTTTTGAAGCAGTAGTTGATTGATTAAATTACCTGCATTTTGAGGAATTCGGGCTTCTTTTGCTCTCCTTTGGACAAGTCGATGGGGGCGAGCTGAAACTGAACATCTTTCTCGAGGAGACAAGCCAAGACTCTGGACACGGCGGTGGAGAGTGGTGGGCCGTACAATTTCACTGGAGTTGCCATTATCAGAAATTTTTTTAGTGGAAGAAGTTGCTTCTTGTCTTGTCTTGTCTTGTCTTGCTTTCTATATTGGCTTCTCTGTGTGTCTTGCTTTGTTTTGGACCATACAAGAAGAAAAGAATGATCACAGAACATGTGCACTTTATCTCTTCCGTCAAGAGTGGGGTGGTTGATTGGGTCCACCTTGTTGGAAAAAAAAAAAAAAAAAAGGTATGAAAGCGAACCTATTAGGTGGGTGGTTGATTGGGTCCACAATGCAACTTTGTGGGGCTTCAAGCTTAAAACTAACATAGAAATTTTCAGTGGCCCAAAAATGTTTTGGGCCGGAAGAAAACACCTGTTATTGTTGCCGCACCAATGTTTCGACAGCATTTGTCAGACAAATCACATCTTAGCTCAAGCGATATCTACCTCCCATTCCAAGTTTGTGGTAAGAGTTTAAATTCTACCGTGCGCAATTATCGACTGACCCCGAATACTGGTTGGTGGGGTGCCAATGCTTGAAGGTTTGTTTGCATTTATTCTGTCATTCTGTGACACTGTATTTTGGAAACATTTTCACAAACTTATATTATATATAAAGCATATATTAGCATTATTTATTTCACAAATTTGTTACAATTGATGTTTGAAACCATGATCTATGAGCCTCGGTGTTATTCAACTCAGCGATGTCTCAGTGTTGGCACCGGCAGTCCAATTTGAAGGAAGCCTATTACTAGATACCAATGGTGGCATATTTCGAACATTGACATCGAAGGGCAGCATACGATATTGAAGATCAAGTTCTTTGAAAACTTTGATCATTTCTTCAATCAGCTGGGCTCTTCTGACAAATCTCTCTCTGCATTTGTGAAAGTTCAATCTGTGTGTCGCGCACACCATCATGTTCACTTTGTTCATGTCCTCCACATCCGACACAACCACCACCGGATGTTGATGCCAGTGGTCCTTATTGCTTTCAATATACCTGCAATTACATAGAACAAAAAATGGTCATATCATTATCACCAAAGAAAGAATGAAGAAGATGGTTATATTAAGACATACCCAATTATTCTCTCTTTCATGGCTGCTATCTTCTCCATTGGAGTCGAAATGTGGACGCAGAATTCGATAGTCTCTACCATGTCAGGACTACGATAAAAATTACCAATTGGCTTGGTAGATAGAAGACTGTTTGGGTATGTGATCTTTTGGTTATCAGTACACCTTAGAAAAACTGTATTTAATATATTCATCTCTTCCACAATCAGCTGAGGCTCAAAAGAAGTTAAAAGTTAAAATCCGAAAAAGTTCCATATAGAAGCAATGCAAGAATATGATTCAAAATTTTACCTGGATTCCATCCACTTCACATCTATCACCCACATCAAATGGGTGCATTATGAACAAGAAAATGATTGCTTCGAAAACTGTCTTGCAGGTGTTTCCGAAGACAAACACAGCCAAGAGAAGCTGGGAGCTAATGAAGACTAGGAAGTGGGTGATTTGAATTCCAAGTATAACAAGCCAGACTATCGTGATGATGATAGATACAAGGATGTTCAACATGTTGTGGAGCTCGTCCACAGATGTTTTTGTGTCGTTGAGAGACAAAGAAAGTGCTCTACGTTCTCTGAATGCATTAACCTGAATCGAAAATTCTTTTATTGAGCGGGATTGAAATAGAAATCGCGATAATAGAGATTAGAGATGAAAACAGAATAAGCAAGAAGCTTGTAGATTTCAATTACCAGCCAACTGTTAAGAGCTGACTTGCCGATTCCTTCGTTTTGGCACGATGCTCCCAAGAGATGCATTGTCTTCATAGCTTCTTCTTTTCCCATAAAGCACATCAGATCATCCAGGGAAATGCTTCTAATAGAGAAATTGAGGTTATACAACATGAATATCAAGAAGAAACATACATCAAAATTTCAGAACTATAACTTTGTCTTGCTAATAATTGAAAACACAGTAGTTGAATTAGTGCATTTGAGACAGTTATGATATAACTTACTGGGACCCTGGCTTGGCCACCTTGTGAAAAATCTTCTTGGCTGCCTCTTTTGCTTGGCATTCACTTCTTATCTCCATCATGGACTCATCCTCCATATCAGAATTCAATACATGCTCATCCAATGTCGACAAAGACCCATGACGGACTATACTTATCATCCTTTTCATGTTCCAAGCTGATATATTTTTCTGGTTCAGCCTATGCAGGTGATCAATTGGGATCTCCTGATGTTGCTTTTTGGACATTGTTTTAGACAATCTTGGTTTTTTTCCCAACTGTGGGACATTTTTGTAGTTTTCGACTTCCTTGAAGCAGAGTTTCCTTGAGGTCTCCAGGCATATTAGTCCTATTGTTTAGAAATTCTTTATCCTGAGCCTCAGGAATAGGCCCTACTTGTTCTCGTGTGCTATATCTATCGAACAATGGTGGACTGGAGAGTGTTTCGATCACATACTGATTGAACAAGGCCTCCTGGATTCGTTCGAAGAAGGTGTTGACATGGAATGATGAAGCAAGAACCTTGACAAGGAAGATTTTCAGAAGCCATATCAAAGTACCCACCAAAAAGCATAAAAGAATTTTGCTTACATAAGGCAAAACCTTGCTTTCAGTCTCTTTCTCAACCTTGTAATCAAAAATACAGTGCCACACAAGCAGAACCAGACCAAGCCAAAGGCAATTCTGGACAGCCTTCCTCAACCCATATACAAAATACAGAACCCGTTTTCGTAAAAGAAAACGACGTTCAATGAGGATCACAACAACCCGAATCCCCCAACCGGAGACTAGACGTCCACAGATTAGCGAAAAAGCCAGCAACTCCCATTTCCACAATGGAAGATCCCACAGTGTTTGCTTTTTTATAACAGGAATTGATAGGCTACAAATCAAAGCAGCTATAATGAATCCAAGACTGACACATTGAAGTATTGTAAATGTGTTGAATTTCAGGTTCCTGTATTCTTCAGGAACGTCTTCAATGTCGTTCTCTTCATTTTCATGACCTGATCTTCTAAAAAATCCTCCAGAGTCACCATCATCATCTGGTGGGTCTATCAACCTGGACTTTGTCTTGTCCACCAAAAGTCTCCATGAGTTTCTCCTTGTAAAATATCTTGAACTGTTGTTCCTGAACAACTCTTCTCCTCCTCCTGAACCTGGACTGATTTCTTGGTCCAACAAGTCTTTGCTTCTCTGCCGAATAGCATCATTCAACACTTGTTCGAACGAAACTTTGGATTTCTTTAATGAACCTGAAAGTTTACCACTTGAACTTTCTGTGACGGGTTCTGACGCATTCTCTGTTCTTTCCACGCAATCATTTCCACTGTCAATCTTGACAACTACTTCTCTTCGGTCTCCTGATGAATCAAGAGGGTCCTCCAAGTGAGAGTTGTTGTGGTGATACAGAAGAGCTTGTTTTTGCTCTTCTTCTTCCTGCTCCTCTTGTTGTTGCTTTAAGGACTTCAACAATTGTTTCATTGCAAGTGCTTATAGCAAATTCACTGCCCAGGGCGTCTTATAAAAGCACTTTTTTTTTTTTCTTTTTTTTTTTCCTTTAACTACAAAGACAGTTTATGTAAATAACAAGCTACTTAAGAGTTGAGATTGCCATCTGTGAAGCATCTAAACTGTTGAGAGATGCAGTTGATAGAGAGAACAAATATTGGTGGAGGGAAAATGCATCTTTATAAAATGAAAAAAATAGAACATTCTGCAAACTTTGAAGTCATAACTGACTTATTATTATCTTTATAAAAAAAATAAAAATAAAAAATTCAAGTGGGTGAGACAAATTTATTAAGTTTTGAAATTCATCAAAACCCTGTTCTGAAATTCAATATCGTTAAAATATTTGAAATAATTCTATAGATATTATAAATTTTATCATATGAACGATTCAGCCAAATTTAAGAAAAATGAATGAACTTTATCGGTCAAAAGACCTTCAAAGAGTTTTCTATATATCATCTTTGTATCCATCCAATCAAAACATAAAGTGTTTTAAAACAAGCATAAAAATGATACGCAGCCTATAATGTATCACGCTGGTGGTTTCTAGTTCATATATTCTCTTCCACTAATAAAAATTGTTCTAGCATTTGACATTGTAGTCATGCTTCAAGCAGAAGAGAATTTTTTAGATACTGGAAAATCTGACCTCTCTGTCACAATCACAATCTGTTTGAAGTTAATTTTTTACGGACAGAAGAGCAGCATATGTTCCATTAACTTTCAAAATTCTGTGAGCGAGTGCTCTTACTATTCACTTGTAAGAATATTTTCCTTCTAAAAAAGTAAACAACTGGGAACAGTAAGTCAAACTATGCGACACGAGGAATCTTCTTTCATTGTCGATCACATGATTCGCATTAATGGCTTATACTATTTGGTGTTACAGTGACGATCATGATAGCATGATTGATGCCTACACTAGCAGTAGAAAAACTTTAGTTGATTCAAAGAGGGACAGTCCATAATCGGGCTAAACAGGTTGTGGAATTTTACATTTGGTTAGCAACTATATATAGTTAATGACTCTAAGTTGGTATGAGCACCTAGTTTGGATATTTTTTGCCTATATTTTCTATATCTAGAGAACAGAATCCCCTTGGAGTGATGTTTTTTTTTTTTTTTTTTTCTTTTTTTCTTTTTGAAGAGTAATGAAAAGGCATCAAACATGATAAATAACATCCATATCTTCTTGCTACTCCGATGGCTTCTTCCTCAGCTAAACGCTATTACAACTCTTCCTGACGACTTCTTCTGCCAGTCCCTTTTTGGCCTGCAACCTGTTCAAAGATCTTGAGAGTGTCTATAAAAGAATGGTGGATGCGAAACAAAAAATAAAATTGCAAGTCAATGTTTTCCTATACCTCCTGGTCAAACGCTGCAGAAGTTCGATAATTTCAGAGAATTCAGGTCTCAAAGATGGGTCTTGCTGCCAGCACCTCTCAAGCAATTCAGTGAATTCCCGATGAGTATGTCTGGGAATCGTAGGCCTTAGACCCTAAAATACACCACAACCAGAGCTCTTTATTAGTCCAAACCTGTTGTTTTAAACTCATAATAAACTTCATTGTAAGGTAATCAATTAGCTTAGCACATGCCTTGAGACCAAATAATTTAAAGTTATAGCTGTTCAAAACCAATGCCAAACACAGTCTTGAAGACAGAATAGAATTTTCTTTAAAACAAGTGTAATGAAATGCAGCAACATCATTGTTTTATGGGGAAGTACCTTCTGGACCACGCCAACCGCTGCCTGTAATGGCGTTAAGTCCTCATATGGAAGCTGTCATATCAGTTGGAACATAATTAAGACAAAAAAATTGATTCTGTTTTGCCTTAAGCAGACAAGGAATTGGTGTTTGCTAGACAGTGTTACCTGTCCTGTAAGAAGCTCCCATAGCACAATCCCAAAGCTGAAAACATCGGCTTTGTGGTCATATGGTTTATGTTCAATTACCTTCCAAACATAAACATCAAAATAAGCATGTCAGAGTGACAAAGAGATATTAGCGCGAGGAGGCGGATTGTGGGACATCTACCTATAGGTGATCATCAATATAACCACATGATTCAACAACATCAGTGCAGTACAAATAACTAGTGCTTAGTACTAAAACATTCTTAATCACCCACTTCGTGAAAATTATCCAAGACATATTTATATATTTATGAGACTTGATCAGAAGTAGATCACTGGGAATGTTTCCTTGAAATTTAATATTAAACATAAGATAAAGGACATCAACAGATCACATGGTAATAATAATCACATTAGTTTTGGCAATTATAAAATTTTCTACAAGGTTAACATATAGAATCATCTACACTTCCAAAAATGTAAATGGAATGGTCAATATGCATAAATACTATAGATTACTAACCTCTGGAGCCATCCAACGATATGTTCCGGTTTCTGCAGTCATCACACCAGACTGAGCTTGAACTCTAGCAACACCAAAATCTGCAACCTTAACAACCTATAGACAGTTTTTTTTTAATGTTAGAAAGACTGAATTTCAACCAGCATGGTAAAGTTGTGTATAGTCTTCTAATGTGAAAATAAGATGAACCTGATGGGGAATGTAAGCGAAAAAAATAGTGTTTACACTAGGAATCGAAGGGTAAAACAATAATCAGCGTGTGCTAAGCATTGAAACTTTTAAGGAATTTTAATAAATACCAAACTCTTGAAATTTCCTTTAGTCCTTTAAAAGGAAATCTCTTGAAATTGCTTTTATTCCTTTAAAAGGAAATCGATCAGTAATTGTATCCCTAATCTTCAGAAACCTTGAAAATGTAATGCTCTTTAAGATACAACTCAAATACTAAGTGAATAGCGGAAATCAGTGAATCTCTTACTCCATTCTCATCTATCAAAAGATTGGCTGCTTTGAGGTCTCTATGGATTATATTGTTCTGGTGCAAGTAATTCATTCCCTTTGACACATCAATTGCAACTCTGAGTAAGGACGGAAGCTTAAAACCACCCTTTTGTTTATGCAGAATGTCATACATACTTCCACCAGACATAAATTCTGAGAAGAAAAATCAGAAATTAAAAATAAAATGACAAAATGTATAGAGAAATTATTTTTTGCATTTCTAATGAAACAGTCACAGCACTATTTGTAGCATCTAAACTCACCCGTCACAATGCACAGCTTTGGAGGTTTTGTACATGCGCCAATAAATTGAACAACATTCTTGTGCCGAATTTTCCTGCATATTTCAATGAAAGATTTTATTTTGATGGTTGACCGCAGACAGTAGCATATATTTCTTTAAAACTCCTAGAAAGTCTAGCCAGAATATCAAAGTGAAAGATATTACATAATGCAAGAAAGACCCTCCTCCAACTAAAAGAACTTAGAAAATTAAATTAACAAACCTCATAATATAAACTTCTTGAGCAAACTCCTTCCGGATATTTTCATTTATATGCTCAGTCATAAGAACTTTAATAGCCACATCTTGACTACAGAAAGTGCCTTTGTACCTGTATCATCAATCAAATCATACTATTCAACAAGTACTCACTCACAAACAGAATATGACTAAAATCGGCAACAAAAACTCACAAATCACCATAGGATCGAGATGTAATTTTATATTCGTATTTCAACAGGCTTGCATCAATTTCCCAAACATCGATTCCATCAGCAGGTACTTTTACATGATTGATTCCGGTTTGTTGTTGCTCTTCAACAGGATATACAACATGCAGACGCTTCTGCAGAGCACTTCAAACTATTATATAGATGTACAAGCACTGCTAAAAGTTGAGCAAACAGCATTTGGATTTCATAACTTTAAACCTCAGAAAGTTCATGTAGATTTTTAAAGTAAGAATAGATCACCAGAACAAGAAATGTCAAATATCTAACGATTTCTACCATTTCTTAGAAATTATCCTACATGTGAATAAAACATTAAAAAAAAGGATCCTAATACTTATCTAGCATTCTTTAATTCCCATGAAAGATTATGGGATGTATTGTGCAGGATACAGCATGGCGGGCGTTACATTGTAAAGGTTTCATCTTCCATCCAACATTGCTAAAATAAATAAAAACCTCATCTAGATTAACTCAAACCAAAGAAAGTTAAAATGAAATTACTAGGCATTCCCGATCCTGGCAAAATAAATCTGAAAATATAATGACTATTATAAACAGAAAGTAGTAATTAGAAGTGATACCTCTACAGGAGCTACCTCAACCTTTGGCATTTCCTTTATCAGCACATTTCTTAGCTGCTCAGTCTCCTATAAATAATAAACACAGAAGTCCTCAGTTTAATGATCCATTGAAAGGGAAAGAGATAGATTCATATTTGTGTAATAGTATTCCTGTATCATACACCTGAAACCAATAATATATCACAGTCCATTGAGAAAGATAAAAGACAACAAATTAAGATTGATCTACAAAAGTATGCTTATTTATTTTGCGAACTAAACTGACATTCTCCAAGGAGTAGTTATCCATTGTGATTTATTACAACAATGAAGAAGAGAAAAAATACCTCAAGTGGCCAACCATCGACTACAAACACATCTAAGGAGTACCCATCTATAGTGGAAAATGCATGTGCTTCTTGAATGTTTAATCCAATCTCAGACAACAATGAGGTCAACTGAAAATTCAACAGAAAACATTTTTAGCAGCAAACGGAGAACATGACTTAACAGATATTAACAGACATTGACACGTTTGTCATGCTGATTGTTGAATGTTGATATGTGCACATGAGAAGAATACAACAAGATGACATCCCAGAAACGATAACAAAACCCAACCAAAAGTTAACCAAAAGATCAACTACCTGACAAAGGAGTTTTGGCTTGTCATTTGTTGATATTGTGATTTCATGCATTAGCCTACAAAATTGCAAAGGTATTGCAATGTTAATCTACTCAAAATCAATAGAAACTACTAGCAATTGACAGAAAATGTTGTAGTTCCTCATCTGAAAAGTGTCTTCTCATTCACAACAACAATTGCAACTACAGATAAAATGGAAATAAACAGTTCACATTTTTGAAAGAGGGTGATATATTGGACATCAGTTGGACAAATATCTCAAAATTTGAAGCGGAACTATTTACCGAGAGTTAAATGGATTGGCGTCCATGGTAAGATTCTCATCTTGAGCATCACACTGGTTAACTTCATGTACAAGCAGCTCCAGATCAGGCATCGAACCAAAGGCAGGAGGTGGATGCAAGCTGAAAAAAGAGAAGAGAAAAAATGGAGAGGACAGAATTATAATTACAAATTTAAGAAGTTTTCGAGTATAATAATTTTAACAAATAGTAGACTGAAAAAAATATTGACGTAACCATTGCCTTCTTTTGTTGAAATAACCAAAACATTGATTATCAACTTTTCTTGAAGAATTTGAATGAACTGAGTCACTAGAATGCCCAACGGAAGCAGAATGCATCTGCAAGAGAGAAAATTGCTTCATAATCAAAATGGGAGCAAAAGAGTAATGAAATCAAGATTTCTAGAGCAACTTAAAGCAAACACAAAATCTCAAATGGACACCTGCACAAGCCGGACTTCAATTGCAGGTCTAGTTGCTGGGTCATGTGCAGAATACAGTAACCTTTTGTGCATCAGAACATCTTCTGCCCTCTCCACATTCACATCCAGTGCATACCTACAGAAGCAGATTAGACCTTGGTACACAAGGAACAAAAAAAAAAAAAATCAAAAAATGAAACCTTTTGGGAGTTCATATTTAAGGCAAGCAAAAGCATCCAGTGATCCAACCCAACCCAATTTCAACGGCATCAAAATATTTTATTTTTTAAAAGAAAAAAACACTTTTTCGACACCAAATGAAAACCAAAGTAACAAAAACACTATATTGTTTTGAAATGTCATGTTGTCTTTTTAATTTATTATTTATTTTTATTTTTTTGTTTCCTGATTAGCAAATAATCCTCCAGGAAACATAAAGCTTGCACACTCAAAGAAGAAGAAATTAAAAAAAAAAAAAAAAACCATATTTTGAAAGAAAAAAATGCTAAAAAAAAAGAAAAATATACCATTTTTTTTAAACTAAAGAGTTCAAAACTCAAAGAATTTGATCATGTCAAAATTGAATCACTACAACAGCAACAATAATGGAGCCATCGTAATCACCGTCCACTGATCTCTTCACTAAAAAACAAAGTCGATATTTTTTGCTCTAAACTACAAACAATAAATCAATCAAAAATAAAAATTTGATTTTTATTTTCCTGATCATTGTAAGCAATCAAATGTAAAACTAGATTTTTTTTAATTTTTTGAGTACCTATCTGTGAGCCGATAAAAATGAGTCCAGAGTTCGTCTTCAAATCCAGGTTGTACGGTCTCTTCTTCGTTCAATTCTCTGAGTCTATAAAGAACTTCGTTGTAAACTTCAATTTTCTGTCTCTGCTTCCTGCTTTGCCTCGGAAAATAATCCACCGCTCTGCTACTACAACTCTCTGTGTCTCCCATCACCATCCAGAAGAAAAATCACATCAAATCAAACGGTCCAAAATCAAAATCAAAACCAGAACAACAAACTCTGTTCCAATCAAAGAGGTGTGTATCGGCGATCAACGACTCGTTTCAGAGAAAATTTTCGAGTCGTTTTGCATGAGATCAGAAAAGAGAATATTCTGTTTCTTTTTTTTTTTTTTTCTCTATGGCTTCTCTGAATCTTCACTTTATAGTTTTTTATTTTTTATTTTTCTAATTTTTTTTTTCTATTTTCCCTCTCTTTTTGCTCTCGTGTCTTATAAACGTAATTAATTTAGAGCTTAACAAGAACGTTAAAAATAAGTGGCGTAATGTGCACCCACAAGCGCGCATCTACTTGGATTCTAACTATGCTTCTTTGCTTTGCTTATATCACCCCCTCTTTAAATAACTTTGTTTATTCATTTTTATTTTTATTTTTAAAATAAACTTGTTTACTTGTTTAATGTTTCCTTATTGGGATTTTATTCGGTTGTTACCGTGACCGAATAAGAGATCTATTGGAATCGATTAAAATCAAACACTATTAAGTTAACGTAACTTGATAACTATTTCTACAACACAAAATTTTTCCGAACAGTCAAGGGTTTATCAGAAATTATCGGGATTAAACACTTTATGTATGATATCTATTCACACAATTGAGAAAAAATTACTTCCACAAGCTAGAAATGCAAAATTACTTAATCAAACAAGATTAAATGTGAAGTTCAATGATTACGGGTCAACCGAGTTCTTATTGAGATTAAACACTATAATTAGAATAAATTTTATAGCATTCCCCGCCATTGATCTCGGAAGGGATATGTAAAAGCTATAACGGAATTTGCGATTGGACGTGGATTTTATAGTAATATTTTCTTGTCCTGCTAATTAAATAACAATTAATTAAACCAATCAAATATAGAAGTCCTTATCCTTATAAATAAGCCGGTTGATTACCATTTACTTTACACACCTCTACTTTTGTCCAGTAGCCTTCCTCTGTTGCTTCATTTCCCACTAAAATCCACTTGTTGTTAATTATTATCATACACCAATTAATGATCTCATTCCTTTTTGTATCTTTTTTTTTTTTAATTAAATCGACGTGGAATTGCTTAAGAGAAATGGACTCGGTGTTGGAGACAAGCAGGTATTATTGTCACTCTAATAATAATTGATTGAAGTAAAAGACATTGAATATAAAAAATTATTATATATATATATATTTTTATGTATAACCACTACCGGAACCTGGCAAGAATAGACTCTACAAGTACAACCCGTAATACTACTCCCACTATCGAGGAGAGGATACAGGTGAAATACAGTTTCTCTCACAATTGTAGAAAGGAATGCTCCCAGAACCGGGAGAGGGCAACCCACACTTGAGATTTAAAAGCCAAGGTGGGACAAAGAATATATATACAAATATATGCACACACATGGCTTTGAACTGTGGTGGTGGAGGCTCCCAGAGAGCGTCCAACCACATTGGCAAGAGGCCAAGCGTGTTAAAAAATAAAAAATAAATTAAAAAAAAAATTATATTAATCATGTAATTCAAATAGTTCCTTTCATAATCATGCGTGGCAATATCTCGTAATCCATACGGTAGTTTGAATATTCAACGTATTATTTTAAAAAAAATTGAATAAATATCCGGATCAAAAATGCAAAATATTTATAATTTGACCAAACCTAGACAATTTTGTGATTCAACTTATTAAGCAAACGGAATCTTTATTTCCAACTAGGGATATTATGATTTAGTCCCTCTGTTTTACGTTAATCTGGGTTTGGTCCACTAGTGTTTGAAATTATAAACTTTAGTCCTTCTATTAGGAATTCCATGAAAACAAACGGACTGGCATTGTCAGAGGGTAAAATGACCGAAATACTTTTAATGAAGGTCTCTGATGAAGGGTAGTAGGGCAATTTTGTATTTAATTAAATAATAAAAAAAAATTTAAATTTAAAATTAAAATAATAAAAATAATAAAATGAATTAAATACAACACAGATTCAAATTCATTCACAAAACCAGATCAAACAACACAACAAAATCAAAAAACCCAGATCAAACAACACAACAAAATCAAATTCATTCAATAACAAAATTAAACCCAATCAACAATACCCACCACCACCATACCACCAACATCATCAATTGTAGATCTGGGTTCACTAGTGCCACCACCACTAGGGATGGCAAAATTCCCCGCGGGGACGGGGCCCCGTGGGGACCCGCATTTTTGGGGTGGGGATGGGTTTCAATTTGGTGGGGCTGGGGCGGGGATGGGGATAGATAGTCTAACCCGCAATGGGTATGGGGTGGGGATGGGTTTTATACTCCCTGCCCCGCTTAGCCCCACCCTGCTTAAAATAATACTTAGTTAAACTACGTAGTTTCAAAGAAAATAAATATATCTATATAAAAAAAGAAAAAAAAAATATATATATATATATACACATTAACCCTAACTTTACATATCTCCACCGTTATTTAACATAAAGTGACAAAACAAAATACTATTAAAAAAAAACCCTAGCCGCTAACTTCAACTCTAAGTCTCTAATCCTCAAACAACTCGAAGTTCACTGTTCAAGCTTAAACCTCAAACACAAGAGGACATACGGTAAGTTTCTTTCTCAAATAACTTTTAAAATTATAAGTTTAATAACAGTAGTTTTTTTTTTTTTTCAAGTTTATTACTTAAATAATTCACAACTCTTGAATTAAATTTAATTCGTTTATCACTACTTCAAGTAGGCACAAATATGTCTACAGATGCAATAGAAAGTGAAGATCCAATACTGGTGTCATCAAGAGAAAATTGTGTAACCATAGAAGAACAACATAGGGTGGAAACAAACCCAATTGAATGTGAAGACGATGGCAACAAAAGAAAAAAAAGATGCATATCAATTATGTGGGAGCACTTAACAGATAAAAAAAAATTGAATATAACTATCATATTCAATAATTATATATTTGTTATTTAAATAAATAAATAAATATAAATGGGGTAAATAGGTGGGGATGGGGAAAGCACTCCCCATTGTACCCTGCCCCGCCCCAACCCGCTCCATCTATGGTGAGGTTTTATGTGGGGATGGGTTTTCAAAAAATAAATGGGGTGGGGTGCGGGGAAGGCCACCCCGCCCCGAACCCGCCCCATTGCCATCCCTAACCACCACACTGCCGAACCACCCACCACGCTCCACCAGCCAAACACCGTCAAATTCAACCCCAGCCGACGGCCAAACAAAACTCAAACCCAAACACGGCCACCGGCCTCCCCCTCCTCTACCTCCATCAACCACCACCCAAACCCTAGCCACTCTGATCTCATCTCATCTCTCTAGATTGATCAATCAATCTCACCATCACCACCACCACTGTCAACCACCATAAAGCCGAGAAAGAAGAAGAAGAAGAGACAGAGATCTAGTCGTCGTCGTCTCGCTTTCGATCATCACCGCCGTCTTTGTCGCTGCTTCTGGTCGTCGTGGTCGCTTTTAGTCATCGTCGCCGTCGTCACTTGGGTGTTAGGAGGTTTGATGTTGATGATGGAGTGAGAGAGATAGATAATTTTTTTTTATTAGGGTTTAGTTTGGTGATGATGAACGTGTGGGAGAGAGAGAGAGAGAGAGAGAGAGAAAGTTTAATTAGTTTTTTATATATTGTAATTTTAAATTTAATTTGTTTTGTTTTTTAATTATTTTAATATATATTTTTAATTTTAAAAAAAACTTCTAGAAGCTTTCGTCACATTTCCCATATTGCCCTTGTTGACCTAACGGAAATCAATGAAATTCTAACGGAATTGGACGGTAGGTACTGGAATATGTATTATCAGAGAACTAGTGGATTGAACTTAGTAATTCCAAAAACTAGTGGATAAAACCCAGATTAATACAAAACAGAGGGACTAAAATCATAATATCCCTTTAAACTATGATCTGATAGATAGAGAATTAGAGATTACAAGTATCCATTGATGTTGACTTCACAACCTCTACGAATCAATCATAGATATAGAATACAACAACTAGGTAAAAGCATGCCTCAAAACGTATGTATACCTTTGTCATCATTTATTGCCCACCCTTGAATACTAGAAAACAACTAAAGTTATAATGTTAGTACAAATACATATACGAGTCATGTCTGCTCCCATTTTAAGAAACATTTGTAACATCGTCTAACATTTGTATTCCACCTAACGATATCTCAATTTTAAGTAGGGTAGTATTAATTTGTGCCATAAAGACATGTGATAAATACACTAGAAAAAGAATAATAAACATTGTATTTATCATTCTTAATTATAATAAATACATAAATAAGACAATAAATACACTATAACTTCCCTTTTTTATAGTGTTTTAATTGTGAGTATTTTAATAATAGAGATAATTGAAAATAGATAGCTACTATGACATACCTCTATTCATATCTATACTCAAACCCTCCTCACCAAGACGAAAGATAATTAATTACATCAAATATAGCTTCTTCTTTTCTTTTTTTTTTTCTTTTTTTTTTTTCGAAGCTTTTTATTGGTAGGATTCGAGCCATTGATTTGAGAGTCATTTATCTAAATCTCAAACTCATTTTTCTGCTAGCTAAACTACTCCCACAGAGGCTCAAATATAGCATTTTAAACTAACAAGAAACATGGGTAAAAATGTAAAATGCTAAATCCATTATATGAATATATGTAGTATTGGTAATGCGAATCCCATATATATTTCTCATATTGGTCACCCTGTAAAATTATAGATCCGAATTCTTTTACGCAAATAAGTGCATGATAATCCTCCACTGACCAGTTCGTTGTATAGTAAAATGAGCAAGGAGTGACACAGTGACGGGCATTGAGTCTACACAAATATTGTGCTTTTGGGCAGTAGAGTATTTTTGGTTCTACTGTAAGTGAGTCAAGTGACGATGATGAGTTGATGACGATGGATAGATGGATTAAAAAAAAGGTTAAAAGATGCTTCAACCACCGATGAAAGCTAAGGCCAATGAGATAGAAAAGAGTAATACTAAACATTCCACATACAATCCTACAATTTTCATCCCAACACATATGGCAGCTGATGTGTCACTTGATGAGTGGATTAACATTAATTTAATGTTAAAATTAATATTAATCCACTCATCAAGTGACACATCAGCTGCCATATGTGTTGGGATGAAAAAGGTAGGATTGTATGTGGGATGTTTAGTATTACTCTTTTCTATCTCATTGGCCTTAGCTTTCATCGGTGGTTCAAGCATCTTTTAACCTTTTTTTAATCTATCTATCCATCGTCATCAATAGAAAAACTTGATTGAGAAGATCTAGTTGACACGTAATGAGACCTTCCAATAAAATTATGTCATGTTAAAGTTTTAAAATATATTTTTATATTTTTAATATAAATAACACAATTTCATTTAACGTTTTAACTACGTGATAGTGAGACCGTTCCATACAAGTTTTTCTCTTAACGAAGTGGCCAGCATCAGTTGTCTACGAGGATGTCGCAACTCACAGGTCACCACCCATACACCACGACGCCCCACCCATTTCTCATGGAATTGTGTGGTTGTCCATACAGATTCATTTCATTGGACCATCCATGTAAGTTTTACACGTGTTCGGCGTTGTGAATTCATCTCACCATCTCTCATCTTTTTCAGGCATTTTTTTTCCTATTTGAAAACTTCATCTCCTTTAATAAGGGACCCTCGTGCATCACATGCTTGTTTTTTTCCTCGTGAACTATTACAAATTCAAGGGTCAATAGGAGAATACAGTTCCAACTTATAGTGCAGTGGTACGGATTTATTACTTAATCGTTTCAACTTTTATCTCTCTACAAGAATAAGAGATCTCATGCGTCGTAACTCGTAAGAGTAACTTTATTAATTTAAGTAAGTGGTTTCGGCTTGACTTCTAGCTTTAACCTGTTGTCAACGGTAAAAAATAAAAAATAAGAAAGTGCAAAAATCATGTTTTCATTTTATTTTTACTTAAACATTCATCTTTAACACGTGTTTTTAAAGACTTATATAAAGATTATTCTCTTCTTCTAATATTTATACAAATGGATAAAAGATTCTCTCCTTTAAAAGTTTGAATAAAGCATGGAAGAGGGAGGGAAGAATCTTTTTCAGAAGAATAATGCATGGAAAATGTGGTTACATTATTACATATCAACAAATTTTTATCTTGTATTCCTTATTAAGTGGACGAGATGAGGTTGGTCCGGTGGTAAAACCCCTCACACCTGCACCATGAGGTTGTGGGTTCGAGTCCTCTCCATACCCAAAATACCCCGAATCTATGTAATAATATAATACTTCAACAACAAAATAAAATAAAATAAAGAAATATATACTAAATTTAATTAAAACTTAACCAAAACAAAATAATAAAGGTGGATATTCCCAAAAGAAAATTAGAAAACAGATCGATAGTGGGCTTAATATAGGTGATCCAAGCCCGAATTTCAAGATTATAAACAGGATTGTTGGGCCTATAATGGGCTCAATAAGTCACCGACAATTTTTTGGTAAAGTGGGCTCAATTGTCAAGTGTGTGTACAAGACAGAAAAAGGCTTTCTATAAGGCACCTTCACAATCCAGCATTCTCTTATAATTGAAAATGTATAATTATAATTATAATATATCTCATCTGCAGTATGTTTATTGAATTAAAATATCACAATTTTCTCAACAAAAAAAAAAAAAAAAAAATCACAATCGATTAAAGTTGGGACAAGTATGCAATATAAATAAGCAAAAGGTAGTCTTAATTCCACGAGGGTCATTTTAAGGATAAAACCATGAGATCCAATAAGCCAAAGTAGACAATATTTCATTGATGGAGGTACAAGATCGATAATTTTGATGAATAAGGAAAGTACTATGCTTCATGTTCATGCTAATTAGATGCCGATGATAGTGAAGTTAATTTTAAAGAAGTTTCAAGTCTAGTTCGATAAACAAAACAAAGGAATAACTGTAACCAAGAGACAAAAGGGTGTGGCTAATCTAGTGATCAGATTCCACAAAGATTAATGAGGCTCCAGGGGGGGGAGGGGGTGGGAGATTTATGGACCTTGTGGTCTCATCGAACGATATCCGATAGTTATTAATATTGTAGAACTAGCATAGTCCTATGCTTCTCAAGTTTTGTGAGAAAATTTTAATGCACTGGGTGCACTAATCAAATACCGGTTGGTAAGATAGTGAAACTTATTTGTATATACAAATCAAGACTGATTACTAATATTATGTTAATGTATAACATTTTAGTAGTCGGGTGTATCAATCGGCTGCATTTTACATCCGGTCCAATGAAGATTTTTTTAGTGATTTTGCTAGTAGGGTAAAGAGTAAAGACTAAAAGAGAGAGCTTCCATTATTAATGAGGAGCCAGTACGTAAAGTATTTTGCCTTGAAGAGAGAGAGAATATTATGGAGATGGGTCTTGTGTACGTAACCAAAATTGAATGCTATGGTCCTTTTTGTGGGTTTTGGCAGTCGAGGGTTTTAAATGCTCACCTGCAAAGGATTCCCTCTCTTCCTCACTCTCTCTTTTCCTTCTTAAATTCGATTCATGACAGAACGAAAACAATGGAACACAAATGCTCATCTCTTCTCTTCTCTTCTCTTCTCTTCTTCTTCTTCTTCTTCTTCTTCTTCTTCTTCTTCTTCTTTCTTCTTTTTATTTCGACTGCATATGTATGCATGTATTTCTAAGCTAAAGAGTTGCAATAATACGATGAAATAGTCACTATGATATTGGCCCGGTTCACTCAGAGACAATGTTTTACGTTTGCTTGAGCTAAATCAGCTTAAATTTTAACGTTGATTTGATGGCATTTGATTGAGCCGTGTCAATATCTTAGTTATTACTTCACGAGCGAACCATGCAACTTATGCAACCAAAACCCATTCTCAAAGGTAAGTAAGTTCTTACAACATAATTTCCACGTGTTAATATTGCAACATGTTTCAATTATTTCATTTTCATTTTCTATTTGTAAATCCAAAAAAAATATTAATAATGCTATACGAATGTTCGGCTGAAAAAATAATTCATGATCTTACCATTCATGATTTGCTTAATATTTCAAGATATTGAGAATTGTAACACATCAAAATTATCGACAATGAATGGTTATGTTTTATTTCTTCTTACATTGATTTCAAATGATAACTAATTAAGGTGATGAGCGAATCTTTTTCCATTTATATATTTTTATTTTTGATAACACAGAAATCATCTAAACCCTTTTGGCAAATCCAAGTTCATAATCGGGGTCCTCGTCGAACCCTACAATCTTTAGAAAACATGAAACTATGACATTTGGCCATGTGTAAATACTCACGAGGACCAACCCCCGACCCTAATCTTTTGGGAGAAAGACTTGATCATTCTTCTAACCCCAAGTGATTAGAAAAATTAAATAAAAATCCACGTACTATTTATTACCATCAGATTATCTATTAACAACAAAACAATTTCCAATTACCTGCTTTAGGCATGGTATAGTATTTTTTTTTTACCTTTCTGTTTGAAGGGATTTTAGGTTTAGAATAATTATTACTCCGAGAAACAAGAGAGAGTAACAACATTTCTTCACCAATAAATATCAAAACCCCTAGCTATCTATCTAAATGATAGTTTGAACTTTGAAATAAACCAAAAGGGGACAAATTGAAGGAGGCAGTAGTTTTGATGGCTCTTTCATAGCAACGCTTCACAAATCACAATCAATAAATAAAGATGGCATCTGATACATTGAAACTTCATGTACTTTACATTTGTATGGCCAATTACATGCATAGCAAAAATAGTGTATTCATATCATGTAAGTCCCCAGTCCCTACCAATACGGGCGTAGCTCAGATGGTAGATGAACGAGCTTGGGGCTTGGGCAATCCTACTAATGATGAAAACTTTAAAAAAAAATACATGGTCCCGAATTAATAGATATTGTAAAAAAACAAAAAAACAAAAGTCCCCGGACCCTACATATTTATGGATATTTTTCACTATTTATATACATATAAACGCTTTAGTATCTAGATTTCACTAAAAGACAAAAGTTCATCTAAACATAACGCATATAATTTCCGTAAAGCATACCCTTGCTTATTATATAATAGTTATCCTAAAGGATAAGCCTAATAAAAAAAAAAAAAAAAAGAAGGTTTAATATTAAAAATACCCTTCACCTTTAAACTATTATTGGATGTCTAGATGAAAATGTTTTTATTTCATAAACATCCTTTGTGAATTAACAAACAATGCTTTTATTTGGTAAAAGTCAAATGGTATAATGTTCAATTCATATAATTAAAGCTTAAATATAGACTTTTTAGACTTTTTAGACTTTTTAACATCAAAACTCAATGAATTGAACCATTTAATCTTAGTCCATATGGTATGTTTCTGAAATAAAAGCATTTTATCAAAATATCCAATAATAGTTCAAAGGTGAGGGGAGATCTTTAATATTAATCCTAAAAAAAATATTGGATATCATTTCTCTATTTTTTTTTAAAAAATTATTGTTATCGTTTTGCAAAGGCGTGACAAAATTCTCTATCATATTTATATGATATCAACATTGCTGCTACCGCGGCCATGTCATAACAATAATAATTATACATTTTAATAGATCTATTGTACGTGATAAGCATGCTTTTTATTTTGTTAATTATTATTATTATTAGATATTTTTATTCTCTGGTACGGTTCGATTATTGGATTCAAATTTTAGTGAGAAGAAACACAGAAGATAAGTTGGTTGAGAGAGTAAATGTGGGGAGCTAGGTTGGACAATCTTTAATAAAGAGAGAGTGAAAGCAGATATATAGGTAAATGAAATGAAGAGAGGAGAGAATCTGTACGTAAGAGACATATTTATTTTAATAATGCTAAACATCCCATCTACAATCCTACCATTTCTATTCCAACACACGTGGCAGCTGAGGTGTCACTTAGTGTGCGGACACACATTAATTGATATCTATCTCTCTTACCCATGTATTCACTCACCAATTAATGTTTGTCCACTCACTAAGGGGTCGTTTGTTTTTTTGTCTGAAGACTGAATAGTCCTGAATTTTACTGAAGACTGAATAGTGACTGAAACCTGAATCTGAATGACATGTTTGTTTTTTTTTTTCTCAAATCTGAATGTACTGTCAACATGTTAGTTTTTTAAAAATAAAATTGTCTGAAAAGAAGTAATTTTACATCTATACCCATGTTAAACAATTATACATATAATATAGAATAAAAACAATCCGAAAATAATAATTATATATGAACACATATGATCATGATCTTCTACTTCGATTACAAACAAACTTTATTTTTACTAAGAAAAGAAAAGGTTTTTTTTTTTTTTTTTTTTTTCAAAAAATAAAAGGGGCAGCAAGAAAACTCACACAAATCACTCTAAAAAAATAATATATAAATATATCACTCTAATATCATAATAAAGTATTGATATTAAACACCAATATGAGAAGTGATTAGGGTTCTTTTTTATTTTTAAAGCTATTTAAAATAAGCAATATATTAAAATAAAGATTTCTATACAATATATAACTATGATGAAATTGGATATATGTTATATATGGAGGATAGTATCGGAAGAAAAGATTTTGGATTTCATTTAATGCAATTCAGTGATTTACAATTAAGTTAAAAGTCAGGATTTTTTACTTTTTATTTTAAGTTGTTTTTTGGTATTTTTAAGTTGTTTGACCACTTAAAAAAACAAACAAAACAACTTAATAATTATGATTCAGACCCATTAAGTTATAAGTGAAAAAAACAAACGACCCCTAAGTGACACCTCAACTGCCGCATATGTTGGGATGAAAATGGTGAGATTATAGGTGGGATGTTTAGTATTACTGTATTTATTTACAAGGATGACTTCTATCACTTTAGCAGTCAGACAAAGATTCCATAGCTAGATGATCATATTCAATGCTCTCTCCTCGCATCGCATGCATGCCTGCACTTCAACTATTCATATTTATTATACTCTTTACTCTCTTCTCTTCTACACTGTTTTCCAATGCTGCCTTTCCTTTTGATCGAAGAGGACGTCCAAATTAAATGAGATGTTTCTGACATGGTCCTAAGAAATTAAAGGTCGAAACTCGAAACAGTTGAGATATGGAAAAATTATATATATATATAATTTTGTGATGTTAAAGAGTCATTTAAGTTAAGATCTCAACCTCTATAACCGGTGGTGGAGCCAAAAATATAAAATCAAAATTTTTTGGAGGAAATGAAAAAAATATAAATATATATAAGGATGAATTTATAATTTCATGAACTATTTCTTTATGTAAAATTATTATTATTTTTTAAATATTGAGGAAAGGGGTCATGGCTCCAATAGACCCTCCTCCCTCCGTCTCTGTCTATATCGTTACATAGTCGAATACATTATGTGTTTAAGATGAAAAACATTGTCATTGTAAACTCATTTTGTTTCGTGTCCACCAAAATAGAACACACTTAAATTTATAAACAAAGATTTATAACCAATAAACAATAGCATTGATTTCTACCTATTTATAATAAGCAATATTATACGAGCAGAGCAATCAGGCTTCCTGTACAAAACCAGAAAAGTGAAAATTTAGAAGAAAAACAAAGTTGTAGTGGTGGTTTTTGATATATGGGAATTGAGAGGCTCGTAAAATAAGGTCATTTTGAAGGTTTTTTCTTCTTTATTTATTTATTTTTTTTGGAATCCGACAACAAATGAGTCACAATCACAGGGGTTTACCGACACCTATTGAGATCAAACATTACATATATTATTCAGAAAAAACCGAGAAAAATATTCCCTAAACATACTTATAAAGTGTGCATTGTAGAATTTAAAACATCAACCGCTAAAGTAAAAAAATAAAAAAATACACACCATTTGAATTAAGAAAAAAAAATGTACATGTCGTCTTAAACTTAAAGGTTGCTACACTTACATGTATTGTGCTTTTGGTTTACCGTGTAATTGACCGACGCATGTTTATCTTAAAATTGTTGCACCGTTGATTGATCGACACGTATGTCTTTTTAGATTGGTTGAGTGTTGTCAGACTAGATATCGGTTATCCGATAACCAATATTTAATTAGTCTTGGTTCGTTGTATGGCTTAATGAGGGGGTTTTTGCTTACTATGATGTCTGGGCTTTAATCTCACCTCTGGCCCTTTGAGCCTGTAGTTCTTATGGGAATCCTAATTCGGGCTGTCAGGCCCAATCCGCTAATTGGGTCAATGGGCTGAAACATCAAATATTTCAAAAGTTAAAATTGGGCCTGTAATGTTAAAACCTGACTTATCTTGCATTTTATTACATGCACGTTAAGCTTATCGAATTCTATCTAAAATGTTGGATTTGGGTTTGTGTTTGTGAGAATTATCAGTGAAACCTTGTTTGTTATTTTATTTTTGAATGATTTACTTCAGAAATTGCATTATTTGATAAATGGATAAATTTTTACTTTGAAATATTGAAAATGTTGCCATTATGCAAGTATAGCAAATCTTGTATTTATTATTATTATTATTATTATTATTTTATAAAACTATCAGTGAGAGAAGGTTAGGGTTTTTTTAGCTAATACACAGAGGGTACATGACCAGTCAATTAAGTTTTTTTTTTTTTTTTTATCTTTTCTTTCTTATACCGTGATTCGAGTTAAAATATTAATAACCGAATAAGAGCCATTCACCACTAAACCACATCGGGTGTCGTTTAATCAATCATTTGTTATAGTTGAAAATCTTGCAAGAGGCGCCCACGGCCCACCAACTGATTTATACACGGTGTTTTATAAACATATCACACGTGATTTGATAGTCACATTGATCTGTCCATACTCGATACCACATAATGTCCAGACGTGTCACGTGTGTAAACTCAGTTAATATAAGTTTAATTTGGAGTGCTTGACAACCTTGAGGACATGAAAAGGTCTTGAGCTTGAAAAAGAATCACTTAAGCTACCCTTACATACAATCCCCAACACGTGGTTTGTCCACAAAATAAGCTAATTAAGATATGGGAATCCTTACATAAATATATAATATGTTTACCAAAGTAAATCAGATTAAATAGCAGGTTGTATATAAAACAAAATGATATACCATAATCATCAACCACTAATATCAACAAACGGTGAATCAGTATTGTTATCAAACAATGATTACAAGAAATAATATCCTACAATAATATAATATTGTTATGAATTGAACCACTAATATCAAACATTTATATTAGTACACAACATGAATCACTGGTAACACAAACCAGTTTGTTAATATATATAATCAAACACTAATAATAAAATCCAATGTTAATATATATCAACACCACCAGTATACACAAATATATCAAACAATGATATACCAAATACTGATTTCGTGCATTTAGTACACATAACGAATTCTGATATCAAACACAATGATCTCAACCACCGAAAGTACAGCACTACTGTTATATATATATAAGGGTATTATCTGTTCGAATGTCATCTATACAAAATTTCCAATTTCAAGTTCCAAAACTGGTGTATATAACAGTTTATAAAATAAAGCAATTTATTTTTTTCCCGTTCGTACGTATTAGAGGAAATAGAAAGAGAAAATTGTCAAATCTAGCCAAATAGATTATGGGACAATTGTTTTTAGCCTTATTTCATATTTTAATTGTTTATAACCATTTTACAATAAATTCTTTCAATCCCTAGCCAAAATTACAAAAATACCCCAATCAATTAATTTTTTATTTTTTTTTCCCTTCACTCTTCTTCTCCTCCACGACCTCTCTTCTTTCCTGCTCTTTTTTTTCTTCTTTCTAGTCTTCAACTTCCTCTTCTTCATCTCATCTTATTATTAAATTTAAAAAATTAATTAAAAACTAATATTAATTTTTTTTTGAAAAACACACACTAATATCAATATCTGTAAAAAAAAATCTCTTCTTCTCCAAAAATAAGATCCCATCTTCTGATCTTTGCTAAAAACCAGATCCCATCTTCAAAACCCATAAGATCCCATTTCAAATCCAATTAAACTCTCTCCCAACAACAATATCTCGTTCATTTTAGTTCTTGTTTGTAATAAATCTTGAGGCTGGGACCTATCTTCTATTGTTGAATTTATTTTCGACGGAGTATATAACATTATGTGGAGTTGAATTTAAGAAATAAAATTTAATGACATGCAAACAAAAGCAACAGCAAAAATAATTAGGGAACAACATTTATCTATTATCAAATTCATTGGGTTTGAAAAAGTTTGTTATACAAAAAAGATTTCAAATCCCATAGTAAATATGTAGCATCCAAGAGCAGGCCATGACAAGGTAAGAGAATCCAATAAAGAATTTTCTTGGCTTGGTGATTATGCTTTAATGGAGTTGAAACTTGAAATCCGGTTTTGGTTTCAAGGAGAGAGAAAAAGGAAAGGTTGAAGAAGACAAAATAAGGGCATTACAGTAATAGCGCAAAAATTAGGTTATAAACAATTAAAATTTAAAAGTAGGTTATAAACGATTACTCACATGCAAACAAAAGCAACAACAAAAATAATTAGGGAACAACATTTATCTATTATCAAATTCATTGGGTTTGAAAAAGTTTGTTATACAAAAAAGATTTCAAATCCCATAGTAAATATGTAGAGCATCCAAGAGCAGGCCATGACAAGGTAAGAGAATCCAATAAAGAATTTTCTTGGCTTGATGATTATGCTTTAATGGAGTTGAAACTTGAAATCCGGTTTTGGTTTCAAGGAGAGAGAAAAAGGAAAGGTTGAAGAAGACAAAATAAGGGCATTATAGTAATAGCGCAAAAATTAGGTTATAAACAATTAAAATTTAAAAGTAGGTTATAAACGATTACTCACATGCAAACAAAAGCAACAACAAAAATAATTAGGGAACAACATTTATCTATTATCAAATTCATTGGGTTTGAAAAAGTTTGTTATACAAAAAAGATTTCAAATCCCATAGTAAATATGTAGCATCCAAGAGCAGGCCATGACAAGGTAAGAGAATCCAATAAAGAATTTTCTTGGCTTGATGATTATGCTTTAATGGAGTTGAAACTTGAAATCCGGTTTTGGTTTCAAGGAGAGAGAAAAAGGAAAGGTTGAAGAAGACAAAATAAGGGCATTATAGTAATAGCGCAAAAATTAGGTTATAAACAATTAAAATTTAAAAGTAGGTTATAAACGATTACTCAATGTTTCAAATAGTTAGAAATGAACTTGTCCCAAAAAGAAAACCAGAAGTAGATAAGTAGATGATTTGTCTTAAGATTGTTATACAAAATCAATTTTCAGTATGTCATTTACAAAGTTATTGAGGTTCAAACCAGTTTCGATTTACAAAACAAACACCAACGAAAATTTACTAGGAACCTAGAATCGAGGCCCGTGTTTCATATATATGGTGTCCTTAAGACAAATTCGTCATCAACACCATATGTGTTTGACGTTTATCTCCCAGAATATAACGATTCACAATATTTGAGTATTAACACCACCACTATCAGCGAACTCAAATTAAAATGAAACACGGGCAAAGAAACCCAGAAAAACGAAGAGCAAGAGCAAGAAGTTGCAATGCATAAAATAAAGCTAATTTTCGGTGTCTATGCTTTTTTCGTGTGTCTTAGAATGAAGGAGAAGACACTCAATTTATAGACAATTCATTGCAGAGAGAATTTAATTGGAAATCAAAGAATTAACTTGGAAATAATTCTCATTAAACATGGCAATTTAAAAATCAAATCGATTTTGAATTCAAAATTTAATATTTTAATTAATCCGGAATTAATCAAAATCAATTACCATTAAGTTGGTAATTACAAATTTTAAAATTCAAAACTTAATTCTTATAATTACATAATTAATTTTGACATTAAATCCCACTCATTCTTTGATTTGGAAAAAATTAAACACGTAGTAATATCATAATAAGTCCCGAATATCATAATAAGTCACGGGAGCACACACACACACACACACGCACGCACGCTCACCTCCACTCGTCGGCCACCAGATGCAAAATGACTCCAGGTGATGATTAAGTCCACCTTTCCCCTTACCCTAAGTAAGGCGGATCCTACATCTGCATGCACCTTCTGCAATTAGCTTAACCAAGATTTTATTACTTTAAGTTTTATCTGTTAGAAATTTTTATCAGATTCAGATTCATTAGCATATGCCCAATTAGCCTTTTTAAGCACTACGTTGATCTTCTATTCTTTTCCTTCTTAATAAAGTTTAGGGGTTTTAAAAAAAAAAAAAGAATTAGGGTTTTTTTTTTTTTTTTTTTTTTTTTTTCAATTAAACTAATTTGTCCTTATTGGTAAATTCCTATTGGGATGTTTTTGTAATTAAATTTTTTATTAAAATATGGGTGTGCTTAACATTTTTATGGGTGTCAATATCGGCTCCCTATTATATATTGTTTGATTTATTTTACAATACTGCCTTGTACAAAATACCATCAAATGCGAGATTGTATAGGAATAATATAACGAGATTGTATAGAAATAATACAGTACAATTCAATACCATCCTATACACTGTAATACGGCATAGGATTATATGATATATGATACTTTCCTAAAAATAAATTGAATAAAAAAAGAGGCAACTTGAAAGGAGGCGTATAGAACAATACTTCCATTGTATAAGGAAAGTGGATGACAATAAGGCAAGTGACAACCGGACCAAACAAAACCCAGAAACCAGAAATTAGAAAACATCAAACAGGAGATACCGGGAACAAAATACAGAGGCGCCGCTGGTTGCAGTCTTAAATGCTAAAACAACGGTTTTAAGTCGGTGAGTTTTTCTTTCATGTAATTGCCTCTATAAATTGCTTCAAAATGTCTACTTGTCTCTTCACAACCAAAAACACAATAATAATCCAAGAGATAATTAAGAAATTAAAGCCGAAGAAAGATGTCAAGCACTGTTGGTCAGGTCATTCGTTGCAAAGGTATATTCAAATTCTATTCATTTCTTTTACTTTGGTTGTTTTTATTGTATTGTTTGTCGTTTTTGGATTATGGGTTCTTTTCAATTTTGGATTTTGCTGGCCAAACAATGATCGATGATGATCTGTGTCTCGTTTTGTTCTTTTGTGATTTTGGCTTCTGGGGTTTCCTGTTATGCTTTGTATGGTTGAGAAATTGAAAATACCAAAAAGAAAAAGTGAATTTGTGGCTAAAGTGTTCATATAAAGAACAATTGGCCTCAATTGAAATGATGAATTTATTTGTAAATTATTATCAAAGACCAATTGGGCAATGTGATTTCATAGAAGTTGTTATTTTATTTCTCATAAACGTATTTTTATGTATGTTTGTGTGTAAATTGATTGAATGTATCCGTGTTGTAGCTGCGGTGGCATGGGAACCTGGAAAGCCACTGGTGATCGAAGAAGTGGAGGTGGCGCCACCCCAGACTATGGAGGTTCGACTGAAAATCCTTTTCACCTCTCTCTGCCACACTGATGTCTACTTTTGGGAAGCCAAGGTACTTACAAGTTATCAATGCAATTAAATGTGCCTCAAGTTATGGATACATATTGCAGCATTCTTGTTTGTATATTGAAACTATCACTATTCTTGAATTTCAGGGCCAAACACCTTTGTTTCCTCGCATTTTCGGTCATGAAGCAGGAGGGTTAGTATAAAGATAGTTCAATTTCTAGTGCTTATGAGAATTGGATTTAGTTCCTTATTATATTCAAATTAAGCCAGTTACGTTGCCCATTTTGTTGTTTTGGTTCACTTCTAAAATGCCTTTTAAACATATATATAGGATTGTCGAAAGTGTTGGTGAGGGTGTGACAGACCTCAAACCCGGTGACCATGTTCTTCCTGTATTCACCGGGGAGTGCAAGGAGTGTCGACACTGCAAGTCAGAGGAGAGTAACATGTGTGACCTTTTGAGAATCAACACTGACCGGGGAGTGATGCTCAATGATGGCAAGTCACGATTCTCTATCAATGGACAACCCATTTACCATTTTGTCGGAACATCCACCTTCAGTGAATACACTGTTGTTCATGTTGGTTGCGTTGCCAAGATCAACCCTGCTGCTCCACTTGACAAAGTTTGTGTTCTCAGCTGTGGAATTTCTACAGGTTTGGGAAAGAATCATTCTATTTTCTTCCCATTAATCAATAGAGTTTCTTCTATCATTAATGAGAACATGGTTCCGTATTGTAGGTCTTGGAGCCACCTTGAACGTTGCAAAACCGAAAAAGGGTTCATCTGTAGCCATTTTTGGTTTGGGAGCTGTAGGGCTTGCTGCTGCTGAAGGCGCTAGAATCTCCGGTGCTTCAAGGATTATTGGAGTTGATCTGAATCCTAAGAGGTTTGATGAAGGTGAGTGAGATTAATACTAAGTAACGTAAAGGGATGAAGGTGGTTTTTGATTCGATGTGTTATATTTATTTTACTTGCTTTCTGATGCATTGTTGTATTCCTCCTGTCAACAGCCAAGAAATTCGGTGTCACTGAGTTTGTCAATCCAAAAGACTACGACATGCCTGTTCAAGAGGTTTGTGAAACCATGATTACGTTTTAGGCAAGGCAAAATGTAAATTCGATTCATAGTTTAATGTTGATCAATCATCTGCAGGTGATTGCTGAAATGACAGATGGGGGAGTTGATCGAAGCGTGGAGTGCACCGGAAGTATCAATGCCATGATTTCTGCATTTGAATGTGTTCATGATGTAATTCCCTAATCTAATAAAGTCATTGAAATAAACCGAATAAATGAAAGATTTATAAACCGTTTATCTGAATCTTTCTTTGCAGGGATGGGGTGTTGCTGTGGTAGTTGGTGTGCCGAACAAGGATGATGCATTCAAAACTCACCCAATGAACCTCTTGAATGAGAGGACTCTGAGGGGTACCTTTTTCGGCAATTACAAACCGCGCTCCGACCTTCCATCTGTGGTGGAGAAGTACATGAACAAGGTAAAACTGTTTCTGGGGTTCAAATTCAACTAACTTCTTGATTTTGTGAACTGTCATCCTTAAAATTAGAAATGTGGACAGGAGCTTGAACTGGAGAAATTCATAACGCATGAGGTTCCTTTCTCGGAAATCAACAAGGCCTTTGAATACATGCTTCGAGGAGATGGCCTCCGATGTATTATTCGAATGGATGCATAATTGAAGGTCAAAGTGCTGTCTTTGTGTGACAGATAAATGTCAATTTTCAATCAACTTGAATGTTTATGAAATAAAGCACAATGTAGTAGCAATCTTTTTCATTTTGTGTGATTTTAGTGCAATGAACATAACAAAACATCTTGTTTACTAGTAACTATTGCAATTCAATATTCTTGGTTTCCTTGCTGTGTATATTTTCTTATTCATTCCTCATGTTTTAAAAAGACAAAGGAAAAGAAACGATAAAAAGAAAGAGGCATTTTTATTTTAAGTTGAAAAACACGGAAAACTGTTTAAGTTGTTTTCTGAGTTTTTCAATTTTATAACTGATATCATTTTGTCTGTTTTCTTAATGTTTCAAAATCAATCTCAAAAACGGATTGTTTTCCGAAAATGAAAATAAAAACACCCCTAAAAACAGCTGCCGGAACCCGAAAGTGGCCAAAATTTACATGAATGAGACTTTTGGGCAGCAAAATCCAAATTTCAGGCCCTTGTGGCCGCATCTCACAAACTCTCAACAGTAAAATAAATAAATTCTGATTCGCTTGTGCTATTTGGATTTTAGGTACATTTAAAATTTAACAAATGAAAGTTGATATATGGATTTAATTAATTAATACAATACAACCGGTTTCTTTCGTGTATATATATACGGTCTTTTTACTATCGGTTTGATCTAACAATAATAAAAGTCACTACGAATCATTTCAACATTTGGATTCATGTTGTGAGAGAGAAGATGATTGCCTGAGAGTTGAGAGAAAAGATCGGTGTTGGAGGAGAGGGAAAAAACAATTTTAGACTTTAATTAATATGGTAATTAATGTTTAGGAAATATTATTTTGATTTTATATTTTAATTTAAAAAATACTTATTCCTTGCATTGAAGATTTTCTCTCAATTGTTTTTAGACAAATTTTAAATTTGTAATATCATTGGTTACAGACAATTAATAAAGGAATTAGTAAAATTATTATAAGACTAAATTTTAAAAAATTCACCGCATGGTGGTTGCCTCGGTGGTCCAAGGCTTAGGATTAAATACCCAAGTCCTTGGTTCTACTCCTGACAATTACATTGTGGCTAGCCCTTAGGGTGTTTAGCTCTACTGGGGCGAGTCACACAGTTAGAGTCTTAGAGAGGACAGGTTGATGGGTGCCTAGACGAAGTTCGAGATCCTCGATACCAAAAAAAATCCGATAAATATATCAAACTATTGTTAATATCCTAATTAAGATATCGTCAATGACCTGTAGGCGCTGTAGTAATGAAAGCCCCCGTTTTCTTGTAGCGGTCACCGGAACTTCCCATCAGCGACTGCCTTGTGTTCACCAAAATGGGTGCTTATACGGCTGTCTGCAGATTGATTAAAATTGTAGACCAATTAAGAAATGTTACTTGCTAAAACATTGAAAGTAAAGCAATCATGTATTCACGTGTACAATTATATATGTTGATCCACATTTTAAAATGGACAGACTATTTGGACTAAAAAAAATATTGTTTTCGTTTGATATTGTATTGTATTTAAGTGTATTGGTCTCAAACAAAATTTTATGGCTCTGTTCCAATCGATAATTACTTAATTTATGTAATATTTAATAGTCCCAAAAGTCCAGTTAGTTTGTATATTATCAGATGGACTAATAATTAAGGGGGAATTGCCTTTTAATCCCCGTAGTTTGTCTTAATTTATGTTTAATCCATGGTTTTTTAGAATTGTAATTTTTAGTCTTTTTGTGACAGAATCTGTTAACTTATTAAATGACCGTAATGCCCCTGAAGGTTGCTGATACCATTGAAAAGACCGTTTTACCCTTAATTAAAAATTAAAAAACTAAAAATTAAAAACAGATTTAATAATATATATAACAGATTTAAAAAAACATATATAAAAAATAAATAAATAAAACAAAACAAAAAATATATATCACCTTCATAAAATATATATATATATATATATATATATATATATATATATATATCTAACATCTTCATCTTCATTCTTACCATCTCTTCTTATTCATAAAAAATCATTCAACAAATTTCATCCACAATTACACATCAAAAATCCTGCTAACACTGCACAAATAATAAACACAACCAAATCCTACGAAAAATATCCCAGCGGCATTCAAACTCTCCTATAGAAAATCTCAATCAAAAACTCAATATTTCCATAGTAGATCTCTACAAACTAAACCAACAAAAATCTCAAAAAACTCAAATCTCCAACGAGTTTCTACCGCCGACACCACCGTTCCCTCCATTTTCCGCTACCTTCCCACCGTCGTTCTCCCCACAGCCACCGCTGGTTAGCAACACTCAACCAGAACAGAAGCTCGCACAGCCCCACACCACCGAAACCGTCTGCCTCCTCACAAATACCAAAACCCTAAAAAAAAAATCATAAACCCAATTCATAAAACCCATAAAAAATAAAAAATAAAAAAATCCCAAAATCTCACAAAAATCCCAGTTTTTAGACATACCCACTTTACAAAAACCTCAATATTCTCAGAAAAACCTAAACTTGACACACACGCACTTCACAAAAATCAACAAAAACCCAAACAACAACGAGCCAGAAGTAGACCTAAGATGCGTGCAGATCAATGAGAAGAAGAAGCATCAGCAGTTTGGTGATGGTGGTGAGAAGGAGAAGGAGCGATAGGTATTCGTGATGGTGTCGTGGAGAAGAAGAAGAATTGAAGATGGATTATTGGTTTGTGGATTGAAGAAGAAAGCAGAAGATATGAGAATATATGGATTTTAATTTTTTTTTTAATTTGTGGATTTTTTTTTTTTTTTAAGAGATACGATTTTTTTTATTTTTTAATATTCTTTTTTATTTTTTATTTACGTTTTGTAAATTGTTTTTTGTATATTTTATTAATTATTTTAATATTATTTAATTATTATTTAATTTTTTGATAATAATAATAATTATTTAATTTAATAATATATATTTTTAATTAATTTGTAAATTACTATTATACCCTTTGGTTATATAAGATTACCCTTGTTGACTTGACGGAACCCGAACAGAATTGGACAGTAGAGACTAAAATACGTATTGTCAGAGAAAGGATGGACTAAAATTTACAATATCAAAAAACCGTGGACTAAACGCAGATTAAGGCAAACTACAGAGACTAAAATATAATTTTCCCAATAATTAACTTAATATACCCACTTTAAAAAAAATTAAAATAAAATAAAAAAAAAATTAAGAATTATAGAGTACAAGCAAATTGGATTACTTGACACCAATTTATTACACCACCAAATAATAACAGTTTTAATCCTTCCTATTATTATGAAATAATATTAATTCATGCGAAAATAAAAATAAACTGAGTCTCATATCACCATTTTTTCAAATACAAGTCACATTACCATTGGAGATGCTCTAAGACTGCCGTTGAATTAACATGAATGAAACTTTTGGGCAGCAAAATCCAAATTTCAGGCCCCTATGGCCGCATCTCACAAACCCTAGCTAGAAGTTAATTTATGTGTGTCGGGAATATAGAAAAAGATGGCTAAGGTTGGTTTTTAATGTTGTCTGAGTTATTGTTATATATATGTGTGTTGGGAATCGAAAGAAGAAGACGACTGAGGTTGGTTTTTAACGTTGTCTGAGTTATCGTTTGAGTGGTTAGGATTCGTGTGATTAGATAAAATGGAAGACAATGGTGGATGGGCAGAGAAATTGAGTCCATTAGTTGTAATATCTCTGATTGGTTAGATTGGATGCTATCTTGATGACGTGTCAGGGTTGTGTTGATGTGATGAGGTGGAGAATGTTAGAGATGATATTCTAAAGTTTTGCATGGAATCTTATGTTTTTACTTGGAAAAAATAAATAGTAACAATAGTGGGGGAAATATGAATTTTTGGAGACCCAGTTTTCTTCACCAGCTGAGAGAGATTAAAAACATGACAGGGAGAAGTTAGAAGGAATGAATGAAGTTAGAACGATCTCGTTTGCAAGCTAATGAATATAATAGACTTGAAAAAATAAATCCTGACCATTGAAGTTTTCAATTGCCACGTATCAATGTATCCTTAAAAGTTTAATTAATGTTTAGCTTAAGAGAAGATCTATATAGAGAACGGTGATCCTCGGCCACTCTTGTTTTTTTATAAAAAAGCAAATATATCATTATTTAAAAAATAAAAACTATTAAAATTATTTTTATTTAACGTATAAGAATAATTTATTTTAAACGAGGAAGGCTTTTCAAATATGCATCATGAAAGATGTAAATTCAATAATTAGTTTTCTTTATGCTCAGCTGTACTGGAAGAGTAGAAAATCTTGCAAGAGGCGCCTAGCAACTTCTCATTTAATCTAAGATTTTGTCGTTGAATTCACATGAATGAGATTTTTGAACAGCAAAATCCAAATTTCAGGCCCTTGTGGCCGCATCTCACAAACCCTAGAAGTAAAAAAATTCTGATGCGCTTGTACTCTTTGGATTTAAGTTCCGTTTAAAATTTAACAAATGAAAGTGGATATAAATATGGATTTAATTAATACAATACAACTGGTTTCTTTTGTATATATGAGGAAAATTTGATTCGCTTCACCATATATATCATTCACTACGTTATCCCATGATTTGTGTAGTGATAACACCTTACTTACCACATTATTTGGATTGTATAATATGACTCTTACATATATTAAGTATATTATCAATACCAAAAACCTCTATAATTGGCAATAATTTACCGACATCAAAATGTATGGGAATGACGAGATAAGGTTGGTCCGGTGGTAAAACCCCTCACACCTACACCATAAGGTTGTGAGTTCGATTCCTTTTCTAAAAAAGTCTAGAATTTATATAATTGTGTAATATTTAAAAATAATAATAATAATGCATGGTACTGTAGGAGCATTTTCTCTCTCTAAAAAAACAATGCATTGGAGCAGCAATTTTTTTTATTTTTTTTTGTCCTTTTCCCTTCAACTGCATTAAAAATCAAATAAAGAGTAAGAATTCTATCTCATAATTGAACTATATATCTCATTTATTTTTTTGTTATTGAAAACTATATCTATATATATATATATATATATATATTCTTAAAAAAAAAATAAAAATTGAAGGGTATATAAATAATATGGTAAATAAGTTGTTATCACCAGGGGCGGAGCCCTTCAGGGGCTTGGGTGGGCTGTAGCCCACCCAAGTTTTTTGAAAAAACATTTTAAGTTTTAGTTTAGAGTGGCGATATTTGCCCCCTTTAAAAACCGTATGTACACCCCAAATTAATATATTTTTAAAATTTCAATATTACCCTTGATTAAAATGACTAAAAAACTAATTAGTTTGTAAGTATACCCACAAATCATTAATCATTTTCCTTTTTTTAATTATATTAATTAGCTTCCTATTAATTATTTGATTTCATATGTATCATAAAACGCTTTACATTTTCTCAAACCCTTTTTTAAATGCTATTTTGATATTTTCAAATACAAATTGAAATCGTCTGCAGCTTATAGCATTGGTCAGAAGACAATCACTAATTCGAAAAGTCTCGTAAAAAAACCCACACTATTCTTATAGAGAGGAGAGAGAAATTCTATAACTCTACCCCTCTATTTTTGTTGTATCTGTGTATTACACACGCACTGTCAACACATACATGGCAATGACATTGAATTTGTTCTCTTTCAAACAAAACAAACATTCGATATTTTTCTTTGTATTGGCCTTTTACACTGCACCCTGTATATGTGTGTTCTCTAGGCATTAGGGCGCGTTTGTTAACGTTTTCAGAAACTGTTTTCTGTTTTTTGAGTCACAAAAACTGAAAAAACCCGTTTAGCGGAATGATTTCAAAAAACTGTTTTATAAAACATTGAGAACAGTTTTCAGTTTTAATGAACAAAAAATTGAGAACTCTGAGAACAACAATTTGTTGTTTTCAGTATTCTTGAAAACTTTTTTTTAGCAATAAAATTTACTCAAACCAAATCCATCTTTTGGATCTTCATGGATCTATACCAAAAAGATGATGATGATTTTGATAGGTTTGATGATGAAAATTAAATTTATTTATTATTTAGTTTTAATTTTTTTAGTTTTAATGTTTAATTATTTTAATATCACTTTTTCATTATTTATAATATTAATCTTTTAAAAATAATTTTAAAAATATTATACCAAACACGTTTTTTATGTTTTGATTCTCCGAATATCGTTTTCAACCATTGCTACCAAACGCGTTTTCGAATTCAAAAAATCCAAAAATCAGTTTGTCGAAAACTTCAGATTACAAGAAAACAAAAACTGAAAAACGAAAACGTTACCAAACGGCCCCTAATTTACCGCCGATCTCCCCTTTTGCAGCAAAAGCAATTTGCATTTTTTTTATAGTTGTATTATCTTCTTTTTTGTTATTTTAATATACCACTTGTAAATAAAATTACTTTAAAATCTAATTCATTTTGGTAAAATTTGTGTATTTAAGAGTTATATTTTTTTTTCTTCAGAAAAACAAGAAATAAAATAACAAAATTTAAATAATAATAAAATTGGTGTAAGTGGGTGTAGTTTTAAAAATACAATACAATAAATATAAAGAAAGGGTATTTTTGTCATTAAGTGGGGATTAATTACAAAATAGATATTTTTAAATTATTTAATAGGGTGTACTTAGGAGAGGGGTACACATACAGTTTTTAAGGGGTGCAAATATCGTTACTCTTTAGTTTATTAAATTAACAATTAATTATACCCAAATTCAATATTTGCTTGACCCATAACACTTTGATTTTAACTTTAAACTAAACTTACTAAAGCCCAACAAATATAACTTTATAAAATATATTCAACTAGCCCAATAAACAAAACTTTAAAACTCTATTAAAATAGATCAATTAAAATGAAAAAAAAGTACAAAAAAACTCATCTTCTTATTTCAGCAATCTTTATTTGAGGGATTCTCAAACCCCTAAGTTTTCTTTCTTTTCCACTTTCCGAAATCTCAAAATCTAACTTCTCTCTTCTCTTAAATCTCTCAGTTCTAAAGTAAATTCCCTTGACTTTAATATTTATTTATTTACTTAGAATGAATTTGATTTTAGGTTTTGTATTTTCTAATTGTTATTTAAGTATTGTATTTTATTATTGAGATTTAGCTTTTGTATTTTAATGTGTCTTCTTATGGGATAACAAAGTTAGAAAAGAGAAGAAAATTCTTAGGAAAGCTAAAGTTTATTTTACTTTAGGGGATTTGAAAAGAAAAATATGCATTAAAAAATTTTATTGTGTTACCATTATCTCTTACTAGCTATATGACCTATATCATTAATGTTTTTTTTTTTTTTAAATGAAATTTCTCTTGTATCGTTTTGATTTGATTATTACAAAAAAAAAATTTTACTTAATAGTTAGTTCAAAATTTTAGGATTTTTAAATAAGAAAAAAAAAAAAAATAGATTAGCCCACCCCGAAATTTTTTTCCAGCTACGCCCCTGGTTATCACCATACATTATAAGATGCTGTGGTGAATAATATGACAATAATAAATTATTTATTACATCAATTAGGTTTATTTTTAGGTTGACTAGTATTTGTGTATGTTTTAAGTTGTAACATGTTTTAGCTAGTTTTAGGTGCCAACAATTTTAGTCTTTAATTAATATGGTAATTAATGTTTAGGAAATATTATTTTGATTTTATATTTTAATTCAAAAAATACTTGTCCCGTCATGTTCAGATGGTCTGTTGCACAATTTATATCTTGGCAATTTATATACCACTCATCACGAATGAGCAAGCAACTGCAATGGAAATAACAACTCTAAAACAGGAATTAATGGGCAGCAATATCTGTACATGATCCCATAACTGAACAATAAAAACGGGGCCATCTGCTCTGACTTGGGATGTGGTATGCACACATCAATTAAGAAATTATATAAATTTTATCAGTTCGAACTAATAATAGAATTTCTGTATATTAGTCTTTCTATTATCAGTTCGAACTGACAAAAATTATATCAGTTCCTTGTATGTGGGCAACTGGATTTAAATACTTTGACTGACAAGTGCATACAGCCAAGTTAAAGTATTTAAATCCAGTTGCCCGCATGCAAGGAACTGATAATAGAATTTATATATATATATGAGCCATGTGACATCAATAATTATGTTCTATACCACGTGACTGTAATAGTGTAATGTATTAGAGCATATTCAATGTAAAAGTGACTTGTATACTAATAATTGTTGATATGACAACAATGTCAAGAGACTTGCTTCTTATATGGTATAAAAATAGACTTGATAGACAATCAACTCAAAATTTGGTATCCAATGCTTCCGTCTAAAACATAATTTTTGTAATGACGTGTCCATCTTTTTTTTCCTGTTTTATTTTTTATTTTATTTCCTTACCAAAAATATATAAAAAAATTAATGTCAGTTTTAAATATTTATTGAGTCAATCTAAAAAATAGTTGTGCAATAGACTCTGAAAGTGGACAGTCATGTTGATAATGTCTAATTTTTTTTTTGTCACGTCAACTTGAGGTTAAATATACACAGCTGTATTGGAGACACAATTATTAACATAACGTCTATTTATCCTACGTGACATCTCTTTTTTTCATGAGCCGCGCTTACATCGAAGATGCTCTTAGAATAAAAATGGACCCACGGTTTCCACAATTCCATCGGCGATCACCTGCGAAAGTTTTTACTCATACGTCCGATTTTGCAGATGGATACGCCTTTGGCGTTCGTCAATGACATTGACAGCATTTTCTAGCATGCAACATGTGTAAAATTGTAAAAACATGATTACTTTTTTTTTTTTTTTTTTTTTTTGATCAGAATAACATGATTACTTATTGTCACCTACTAATTAAATTATTGATTAAAATTGATTAAAATTGTAACCAATTAGGAAATATTACTTGCTAAAACATTGAGAGTAAAGCAATCATGTAATCGATCATGTGTACAATTATATATGTTGATCCACGTTTTAAATGGACAGACTATCTGGACTAAAAAAGAGATTATTTTCGTTTGATATTATATTGTATATATTCAAGTATATATATTGATATTATATTGATAATTACTTAATTTATGTAATGTTTAATAGTGTCAACAGTCTTGTTAGTCCCCTGCGTGTGGGTTGTTGTCCCACCTTTGTGTGTGGGTTTCTCTCCCCGTCTGTGGAAGATCTAGTCTGGGCTGCGCTTGGATATCGATAGTTGATGGGTCCCAGCTACTGTTGTACACATGTTATCATGTACTCCTATCCTGGATCGGTATTCCAGGTGTTATAATCCAGTTGTTTATTTCAATCAAAAAAAAAAAAAAAAAAACACAGTCTTGTTAGTTTGTATATTATCGGATGGACTGATAACTTAATATACCCACTTTTACAAAAATAAATAAAATAAATAAATAAAAAATAAATAAATAGAGTAAAAGCAAATTGTATTACTTGACACCAATTTATTACACTACCAAATAATAAACCGTCCTAAAACAGTTTTAATCCTTCCTATTATTATGAAATAATATTACTTCATGCAAAAATAAAAACACAAACACAAATCCAACATTTAAGATAGAATTCGATACGCTTAACGTGCATCTAAAATTATGCTTGCATTTTATTAGAATGCAAGATAAGTCGAAGTGGAAGCCATGTCAAACCCATTGAAGTTGGATCCACCGGCAGCCGTGTAAGCACCCATTTCATGGAAAACAAGCCAGTCGTTCACGTGAAGTTCCGGTAACTGGTGTCCCTTCAAAATGGTGTCGAGAGAGTCGCAAGTGGGTCCAAACACCGTCGCTTTGTATGTGCACAGTTCCTTGCAGGTGGGGTTGGAAGGATTCGACGTGCAAGCGATAGGCGTGCAAGCGATAGTTGGTCTGATGTTGTCGCGTGGTATTCCGTTGAAGGACCCGTAAGTTCCATCGTTGATCCAATACTCTCTCAACTCTCCACGAACACGCTTGCCTATAATGTTGGTGATTAGCGTCGAAGATGTCTCGGCGAAGTAACGTCCAGGCTCTGAAATCACACTCAATCCTGGTTCGTTTGGGAAATAGTCTTGAAGAGCGGCTTTGATTACAGGAGCCATTTCGTTGAAGTATGAATCAGCTGTAAATCCACCACCAACATCTACGACATACATTTTAGGCATTCCAAGAAGAATTGCTGTGTCGAAAATCGCTTTAGCTGCAGCTAGAGCTTCACGATATGCACGTGAGTCTTTGGCAGCGCTTCCGATATGAAATGCAACACCAACGACATTGAGTCCCAAACCTTTGGCTGATCTCAATAGAGGTAACACTTCCTCATTGAGAGCCCCAAATTTGGTACTCAATTCTCTTACGTCTTTGCATTCGAGCGGAGGTTTGATCCGGATCAGTAGCTTACACTCCGGATGCCACATCCGCATCTTATCGAGCTCCTCTCTCGAATCGAACGTTGTCAAATTGACACCAACGCTCGCTGCATACTTGATATGAGACTCGGCTTTACATGGGTTGGCAAAAATGATACGGCCAGGTGAGACCCCGAGAGCCAAAATGGCTTTAATTTCACCCTTGCTGGCGCAATCAAAGTTGGAGCCAAGAGCCGCGAGAGCGCCCAAGAGTGCTGGCTCCGGGTTGCACTTGACGGCGTAGAATGGCTGAATCATTGGAAGATTTTGAGTCCAATTTTCGTAGAGGGACATGACAACTCCTAGATCGAGTATGTAAAATGGCTCCTTCATTTCCTCCGTTTTGACAATAATTGATTGTATGAATTCGGTCAACCCACCTTTTGTTAGTTTTGTGACACTCTTTCCCTTAACTCCTGGGGCACCCAAAACCTTTTCGAGGCTGTTAGGGCTGCTGAAGATTCCCATGGAAAATGAGAGAAAGAAAAATGAAAAAAGAAAATATTGAATAGATTGGTGTTTGCAAAAGCTTTTTGTTTGCGATGTTGCAATTGCATGTTTCATCTTTTGACGGCTTATATAGAGATTTTCTATGAGGTGTAGAGTTCGTGGCGCTAGCAATTTGATTTATTAATCACAATAAAACGACAAAGCTAGTTAGCCTAGTCTACTATTAGGTATATCAAATATTATTTGAGTAATGCTAAGCCTTCTAATTTTTTTTCCTAAATGATGTAATACGTTTGAGATGTCAACATCACATCACTCACTATATAATCTCATGATTTACAAGATGTTAACACTTTAAGTGTCACGTCATCACATAAGGTGTCAACATCATATCACTTACCATATAATCTCATGATTTACAAGATATTCACACCTCAAGTGCCACATCATTTGGGAAGAATTTTAGGAAAAAAAATTGGAATACCTAACATTACTCATATTATTTACATGGCATGTATACCGTCCACAATTGAAGGATGCTCACTTAATAATATCTTCGGTTCAAGTGGCTAAACATTTATAGCATGTGATAGAAAGAAAAAAAATCTTAATAGAGACAATAACTTGAAAATGGTAATGATCACAGACTCTTGAATTATACTAAAACACATTAAATTTTAAATTTTCTTATTGATTTCCATTAATTCATTTCATAAATAAAAGATACCAATTTAGAGTTAAGTCACTTTACTTTGCGAAATTCGAGCAAATATATTTCATTATTTTTTTAGCAATAGATTTTTTTGTCCTCCTTTTAAACGTGATCTTGGAAATCTCGTCCTTAATTATTAGTATCATATTCATGGTCCATCACAAGGTCTTCTTCTGCATATTAAATTTCTTTGTAGATATAATAATAATAATAATAATAATAATAATAGGGAGTATTTGATTACAGTCCTTACTTTTTTATGAAATGTCACATTTTAAAATATCTCTATCATATTAGTAACTTAAGTTTTTTACGTTGCTCCTTTAGTTGTAATCGAACACACCTCTTCCCCCTGGGCATGTCAAGCTTTTTACGTTGAAAAACGCTTAGAATTGCTTAGAGAAAAACAGAGATTAGTCGTGGATTACAAGCCCCGTCCTGGTCCTCATTTGGCTGTTCAATTATTAGACTTCCCTGATTCAGATCTCAGTGTGAAACAGGTTCAACAATTCCTCGGAATCGTCAACTATGTCAGAACAATATGTCACTCTCTCCATTGATCAAAACACGATAGATCAATGGATCAAAGACGGATACTCCCATCTCCACATAGGTGCTGTCCGTATCATCCTCTCTTTACACGGCCTGCTTTTATATTGTTTAATGGATTGTCATTCAAATGGAAGCTGTTGATAGTTGATACACATGTTTCTCGAGAGAGCAGCCAGTGTATATTAAGAACAACTAAAGACAAAATGGCAGGTGTGTTAAATAGTTCAATTCTCATGCACGTTTAATTATTTGAATTATTTGATTCAAACAATGTTATAATAATATAATGCTGTCTCTACTCTCTAGGCCTTTTATTGAATTTTTTATTCTAATGTTATTATCTAAAAAAAAACAAACAAACAAACAAAAAAACTGTTTATTTGCATTATTATAATACACCCGCTAATCATTTTGCATGTGTTTTATTTTCGGTGGCATGCACATGGAGTTAGAATCCTCTCATCGTCTTTTTTTTTTCCTTGTTTTTTTTTAATCAACTTTTGTTTTTTTCAAGCTTAAATGAAACATTCACTTGCATAAAAGAGAAAACAATGAATAAATCATAACCATATATTTTCTTTTATGCTTATATGTCACTAAATTAAAAAAAGTCTAAGAAAAAAAGACAATGATAGAATCTTGATCTATACATGTGACAAATTATGGGTTTGTAATTTCTATTAAAGCATTTTATGTCGCTTTTATACAAAGTATGTGTTGTGTATTCATATATGAACTCAAGAAAATAGGATGAATCCCAAATAAATTTATTTTATTTTATTTATAAAAAAAAAAAAGCAAAAAGCAAAAAGAGAATGATATATGCTAGTGTTTATGGTTTATTAGTCTTTATTTATAAATTTAATTTCTATTTTAAATTTTTAATGAATAAATTCGATACAGGTTCTATATTTTTTGAAACAAAACATTTAATGGGTTTATTTATATATAAAAAAAAAATTGGATCCTTGGCTTATCTTCTCAGTTCTAAAGAATCTGTTAACACGTCATTTTGAAAATTGGATAGTTTTTTTTTTTTTTTTTTTTTTTTTTTTTTTTTTTTGGTCAATACCAATACCTCTCTAATTGACATGAGAGCATGATATTTTGACAATAATTTGCCTGACATGAGAATGTGATTTTGTCATTTTGACAATAATTCGCCTGACATGAGACTGGGAGGCTGGGAGACTGGGAGCAACAATTAATACATTTTTTTCCTTCAAAAAAAAAAAAAAAAAAAAAAACAATTAATACATTTATACCAATATGTATTGATTTATTTGTTTTCTTGTCCCATCAATTGCATTTTTTTTTTTTTTTTTTTTTTTTTTTTTTTTTTTTTTTTTTTTGAAAAACATACACCAGCAGAAACAACAAACACCAACAAAACAAACTACAACAAAGAAGAGACACAGGCAGGAGAAACACCAAGCCAAACGACCTCCTTCCCAGAGGAAAAGGCCTCAGAAGCCAGAGTATGTGCCACCAATGATCAATCAAAATAAAAATAAAAATAATAAGAATTCTATATCGAAGTTTTACTTAAAAAAAAAAAAAAAAAAAAAAAAAAAAAAAAAAAAAAACCTTTGAATATTATAGGTTTTAATATGTATATGTGTACGTTACCTTAATTGTTTTTAGAAATATTAGTATATAACAATAAATTCGATTGATGTTTGGGATGAGGAACACGACTCAAATTCATAATCTTAAGGTGTAAGTGTGAGGTGTATATTGTTGACTCAACCTAATCTTGTCTATGTTATATTGATTAGGACAAATTTCTTTGATGTGTTTAATTTCTTTTGGACAATCACAAATTATTTTTAATACTACACAAATCAGAAAGGAATCATTGTCCAGCAAAGAGATAATATTTAAGACTATATAAGGTTGGTTCGGTATAAACCCTTTATAACTACGATCAAGAGGTTATGGATTCGAGTAATGCTTCCTTTTTTTTAATATCGAAATATTGTATGTAACAGCTCCACAAACAATAAACATGATTGGACCCTATATGTAATTAATCTTATATATATATATATATATAACAAAACTTGTACATGGTGTTGAAAAAGACACCGAAATACAATCGACAAAAGTTTCCTCTCAATATCATTGCCAATTAAATAATATGCTCAACCAAATCTCCGCATCTTTTGCATGCATGAATAGATCTTCGAAGACACATTTAAAATGTTTTTGAAAGGATATATAATGCAGGAGTAGATCTTAAAGCAAACACGAAAACCCTAAAAAGTAATAAAAATTCAAATCTAAAAAAACTATGAACAAAAAGAGTATATTACAGACCATTAGAAAAAATATCATATTTCTGTAATACACTTGTAGGATTTCTATTTTTTAATTGTGGACCTCCAGAAAATAATTATGGATGTGGTGTGTAGGTGAGATTTTCAGAATTGAAAGAAACATAAAGAGGAGACTTGAACAAAAAAAAAAAGAGGGAGGAGAGAGTGGCTGCGTTTTGTTTTGTTTTTTTTATTTATTTGGTTGAGAGAAAAAGCAAAAATGTAAATAGGTCGGAGTTGTTGTTTGGTAGGTGTTGGGTGAAGTGAGAGTAAAAAACAAAAAAATGTGGGAGAAAAAAAACAAAAAAACGTGAGAGATAGAAACGGTCATCAAGAAAATAGTTTGGTATTAATAAAGGACAAAAACATAAATAAGTTTTACAACAAAAAGTGAGAGTTTTTTTTATTAAATTAAAGAGTGTTTATGTGTCAAGTGATGAGTGAGAAAAACAAATAGGAAAGTTAGATAGCATTCCCCTATAATAAATAAATTATAACTATGTATTGTCTTTTATGCTAATGTGTCACTAGATTAATAAAAGTCTAAGGAAAAAAAAAAAGACAATGAGAGAATCTTGATCCATGCATGTGACAAAATTATGGGTTTATTAAAGCATTTTATGTCGCTTTTATACAAAGTATGTGTTGTGTATTCATATATGAACTCAAGAAAATAGGATGAATCCCAAATAAATTTATTTTATTTTATTTATTAAAAAAAAAAAAAAAAGCAAAAAGAGAATGATATATGCTAGTGTTTATGGTTTATTAGTCTTTATTTATAAATTTAAGTTTCTATTTAAAATTTTTAATGAATAAATTCGATACATGTTCTATGTTTTCTATGTTTTCTGACACAAAACATTTAATGGGTTTATTTATAAAATACAAAATTTGGATCCTACGCTTATCTTCTCGGTTCTAAAGAATCTGTTAACACATCATTTTGAAATTCGGATAGCATTTTTTTTTTTTTTAGTCAATACCAATACCTCTCTAATTGACATGAGAACGTGATATTTTGACAATAATTTGCCTGACATGAGAATGGGAGGCTGGGAGCAACAATTAATACATTTATACCAATATGTATTGATTTATTTGTTTTCTTGTCCCATCAATTGCATTATGATCAATCAAAATAATAATAATAATAATAAGAATTCTATATCGAAGTTTTACTTAAAAAAAAAAAAAAAAAAAGAAAGAAACTTTGAAGATTATAGGTTTAAATATGTATATCAGTATATGTGTACATTACCTTAATTGTTTTTAGAAATATTAGTATATTGCAATAAATTCGATCGATGTTTGGGAGGGGAAACACGAGTCGAACTTACAATCGGTATAAGTGTTAGATGCATATCATTGGGCCCAATCTATTCTTGTCTATGTTATATTAATTAGGACGTATTTCTTTAATGTGTTTAATTTCTTTTGGACAATCACAAATTATTTTTAATACTACACAAATCAATCATAAAGGAATCATTGTCCAGCAAAGAGATAATATTTGTCGGGAGAGTAAATCTCTTTTTATAAAATAATATTTAAAACTATAAGGTTGGTTCGGTATAAACCCCTCATACCTACAATCAAGAGGTTATGGATTCGAGTAATGTTTTTTTTTTTTTTTTTTTGGTAATATCGAATAATTGTATGTAATAGCTCCAAAAATAATAAACATGATTGGACCCTGATATGTAATTAATCTTTTATATATATATATAAAACAAAACTTGTACATGGTGTTGACAAAGACACCGAAATACAATCGACATTGGTTTCCTCTCAATATCATTACCAATTAAATAATATGCTCAACCAAATTTCCGCATCTTTTGCATGCATGAATAGATCTTCGAAGACACATTTAAAATATTTTTGAAAGGATATAATATATAATGGAGGAGTAGATCTTAAAGCAAACACGAAAACCCTAAAAAGTAATAGAAATTCAAATCTAACATTTAAGTTTCTAAGTTTCAACAAAAGATATCAACTCTTTAAAAAAAAACAAACAAACAAAAATGTCAACATTTACTACAGCTGGCTCTCTTCACACTCTAAAGAAGATGAAATAAATGTTTTAAATTTATTTTTAGATTGATGAGATAAGGTTGGTCCGGTGATATACCCTTCACACCTGCACTAGGAGATCGTGGGCTTGTATAATCTCCCTTAAAAAAAATTAAAAAATTAAATTTAAAATATCCGAATTTATGTATTACTTGTGTTTTATCATTTAGATTGAATTTTAAATTAATTTTTTTAAGTTGTATAATATTATCTATTTTAATATATATATATATATATATATACAATTTTTCTATTATCAGTTCGAACTGACAAAAGATATATCATGACGAAGAATGTGAACCACTAGTTTTACATACTTTGACTCAAAGTGTATGCACTTGTCAAAACTTATGTAAAACTAGTGGTCCACATTCTTCGTCCTGACAGTTCGAACTGATAATAAAAAGACTGTATATATATATTATGTAACCTAAGTACCGAATTAGCAGTGTACCGATCTATTGATCTGCAAAGGTAGATTATTGGCAGATTGATATCAAGGAGGCGTATCATCAATGACACTGCATTTTCTAGCATGAAACATGATATTAGACAAGTTGTCTAAGACAACAGTTTAAAGGGACAGTTATTGTAATAACCAAATTTTTGTATTCTGGTTGTAATTTTACAATTTGTTAAGTATAATAGTGCAATTTACCCTTAATGATACATGATTATTACTTTTTTTCAACAACATTAATTACAGACAACTAGGCAAATGTGAATGTGTGAGAGAGTATTACATGAACTACGAAACTTATATACAGGTCCTTGAAAAGTATTCAACGTGACAACACCAGCGGGGCGAATGATTGTGTGGGCTAGATGGGGCTGTAGCCCCGTCTGCCATTTTTAATTTTTTTTCAAGTTTTTAATAGTACTGCCCAATACAAGTTATCAAGCCAATTTATCATGTAGCCCACATTATCAAGACCCACCATGTGTACGTCAGCATGTCTACAGCCTACCCACCATGTGCATGTCAGTATGTCAGCATGTCTACGGTCTACCCACCATGTGCATGTCAGCATTCTACAGCCTACCACCATGTGCATGTCAGCATGTCAGCATGTCAGCATGTCTACGGTCTACCCACCATGTGCATGTTAGCCAAGGGCGAAGCCAGGATTTCGGCTTTGGGGGGTCAAGACAATTTTTTTTCTTTCAAATTAACGCTAAACAAATATGCTAATATTTAAAAACAAATTTATTGAAAGAAAATAAAAATGATTCTGTGGATTGATTTTCAGAAGCTGGAATATTGATATTAGATGTTGACGAAGATGAACCGGCTTCTGAGGTTTTAATTTTTGAAAAATCTATCGATTGTTGATGGCTTACTCATCTGAAGATCAAATAAAAAAATTGAATTAATTTAAATAAATATATGTTTAAATAAAAAATTAGTATAATAAATGTAGCAAAATCATAAATGCCAATATAATTTAACAGCCAAAAAGGCAAGAAAAAGGAAGCAAGAAAAGAACAAAACAAACAACCACTAGAAAGCAAACAAGCCCAAAATTACAACGCAACACAGAGGAACCAAAAACAAAAGAAAACTGACCAAAAAAAAATTAATATATATATATATATATATATATATATATATATACACATATTATTAATAATTCATTAAAGAAATCATATTAATAACCAAAGAAAGTTACAAATAAATTTTTTTTTGAAAATATCTAAAATATTTATTGATTTGTAATCTCGTAACTCAAATTATTTTGATAGATGAACCGAAGAATACGAAGAATTTAATTGTAGTAGTAAGAATGAAATCGCGTAAGTGAAAAACTAGAAAAAAAAATAGGGAAAATTGCACAAACTTACCCTAATGTTTCTTATTATGGCATAATATTCAACTAATGCCTTTAATTGCACAAACAACCCCTCATGTTAGTCAACTTTGGTTAAAAATAACCATTGACCATGATTTTTTTTGAAAGCCCAAAATTGCCCCTGCACTTTATTACAAAAAAAAAAAAAAAAAAAAAATCTTAATTACCCTTTGTTTAAAACATTATCTACTTTAAATTATTAGAATATAAAAATTAAACACTAAACATAATTCTTTTTAAATAAAAAAAATTCAAAAACAATATATTAAAAATAAAACAATTTAAGAAAACGTTATTTTGAGAAAATATAATTTAAAATTATGCAAGTCCAATATGAATAGTGGTAATGTGTTACATATTTTTGAATTTTTTTTGTTTTTATTATATTATTTTTGAATTTTTTTTATTTAAAAAGGATTATGTTTAGTATTCTAAACACAAATATAAATAAAATCATCAAGAGTTTGAAATAAAAATATAATCATTTGTCATAATAAAATACAGTAGAACCAAAAATTTGTTCAATGTTCATCTCTATAAGACAAAATAATTTGACTCAATATAAATTACGCATTATGTTTTGATTCAAAAATTAAAAAAAAAAAAAAAACTAAACATAATCCTTTTTAAATTAAAAAAAAATATATGTTTTAAATTTCAAAAATATGTAGCACATTACCACTATTCATATTGGCCTTGCATAATTTTAAATTATATTTTCTCAAAATAATATTTTTTTTTTGTTTTTTTAATATATTATTAAATTATATTTTCTCAAAGTAACGTTTTCTTAAATTGTTTTGTTTTTAATATATTATTTTTGATTTTTTTTTATTTAAAGAGGATTATTTTTAGTATTTATTTTTTATATTTTAATAATTTAAAGTAGATAATGTTTTATATAAAGGGCAATTAAGATTTTTTTGTAATAAAGTGCAGGGGTAATTTTGGGCTTTAAAAAAAAAATCATGGTCAATGGTTATTTTTAACCAAAGTTGACTAATAGGAGGGGTTGTTTGTGCAATTAAAGGTATTAGTTGAATATTATGCCATAATGGGAAACGTTAGGGTAAGTTTGTGCAATTTTCCCTAATTATAAAAACTTACCGTCACGTTAGTTAACGACTATTACACTTAACAGTTGACCAGAGTTGTAGAGGGTAAAATCGTCGATTTATCAATCAAACTGAATTTTTTTTTTCTAGAAATAATTAAATATATACATATAATATTAATGCAATAAATAATTAATTATTAAAAATACAAAATATATAGATTTGTTAATATTAGTTAATACCTAATATATATAAAACTTGGAGGCATAGTTGGCCTCCATAGTTTGTGTTGGGAGGAAGCTGCCTCCTCCCAACGAAGTGCTCATCCTCCATACGTAAAAAGTCTTCTTTGTTGGGTGAAGTCTCTGTCAACCATGGATTTAAGGTCTCATTCTCTCTTCATTCTTTTTTTATGATATTGTCATCCACTTCTCCCCCATTTCAAGTTCTCAAAACTCTGAGTTTTTCAACCTTAAAAAAAAAAAAAAAAATCTTCTTTTTCTCTTTCAGGAAAAAATATCTTTTTTTAGTAAAAAAAAAAAAATTGTCTCCTTTTAGTTTGAATTTTATTATAATTCATTATATATTTATTTTAAACCAAAATAGATATTATTATAAACTTATTACTATTTAATATTTTTTTTAATTGATTAGTCTTAGGGGTAAATGACTAAATATGACTTTTTATTAATACAGAGTAGGGGCATTATAGGTTTTTGGCCCACCAAACTCAATCAACCATTAAATTTAACGGCCGTTGACTGACATGAGGGTAAATTTTTGTAATTAACACTAAAAGTTGAATATTAAGCTTTTATTCCATACCTCAGGGCATGTTTGTGCAATTTACCCAATTTAAAACTAACCTATACTGCCACGGCTACACCATTTAAATACAATAAAGCAAGCAATCAGCCAATCATCATTTTTCAATATAAAATTGATAGTTTTTACTCTAAAAAGTGACAGCCCAAATATGACATAGGGGCCCCATTGCCTTTTTAAATATATAATATATTATATAAAACACTAAACAAGAAGTTTTAAGTTCTAATTTATTTTTTTCTTTCCGGGGGGGTCGCTCCTGATGTCAGCATGTCTTGACTATCCCATTTGTTTTTACATCTGAAATCTTAAAAGTAGGTGAAATGTCTTATTAAGACATTTTTGTTTGTTTTTTTAAGTCATCCCAGGTATGAGAAATGATCAAAAACATCTGAGATAAAATAGTTGAAAATTCTAGCTTTTGTCTGAAGTCTTATGTGACTTCACTCTACAATACTTTTTTTTTTGTCAAATTTGCCCTCTACAAAATAGCTTATTTCCCAATATATCCTTACACATACCTAACCAAACCCTTGTTTTTCGGACAACTCATTATTTTCTTCGCACCGCCTCTGCTCTTCTCTCTCAAAAACCCTTATCATAAGCTTTCAAAAATTCATCCTCTTCCATTTCTAATCCCTTCACGATCTAGTAATTAAGCAAGATTTTGTGATATATATATATATATTTACTTTTTTTTTGTTTTTTTGTTTTTTTTGTTTTTTTTTGTTTTTTTTGTTTTTTTGTTTGTTTTGGGTTTCTAAAGAATAAGCAAGGAGTGAAGAAGGAGGAGGTGGGGTTTTTATGGGTGCTGTGTTTGACCGGTGAAGATGAGTGGAGGTGGGTCTAGAGTTTCAATCCCAAACAACACGAAAAAGATGATCCAAAACACAATGGAGACCAAGGGCAATCACAATGAGGAGGAGATTTATGAAATGCTCATATAGTGATATATTATTTAATTTTATTTAAAGTTATATATTATTTTTGGAATAACAAGATATAAGTACATAACAAATAAATACAATGATATATAACAATTAATGATGTAAGGGTAAAAATGTCAAACTACAGGTTTTAAAAATAATGAAATTTATCTTCCTACATTTAGTTCAGCCCCGTCAGATAGAAAATCTTGGATTCGCCCCTGCACCAGCCTCACACAAGAATCACAGATGTCATACATGTTATTTCTCAAAATCTTCATTGAAATTTTTCTCTCAAAAAGTTTTAGACTACTTTAATGTCACTGGTTATTGGCAATAAATTAAGTAAATACCAATTTTAGTAGAAATACTGAGTTTATCGTCAATATTATTAAAATATTTGAGATATCAAAGGATATTTTTAGATCGAATCCTACAGAATATAAAAATATTGAGAATATTTTGGTTAAGGCCATCTCCAACCCAAATTGTGTTTTTGGTGCAACTTTTATACTAAAAAATTTCAACTTTCACACTATTTCACTATTCCATCTCCAACCTACTGCACCAAATTTTATACTAAAAAAAAAATCCCTTGAATATTCCCTTTTATTATTTATTTTTTATTTTATTATTTGTCAACAAATACTAATCTCCAACCAATCAAAACCTAATTTTCAATAAATAAAAAAAAAAGAGTAAAAGATGTGCTAAAGTTGCGCCAGGTGAACAGTGTCATGCTTGATATTGTGTGAAACCGTTCATTCTAGAAAAAAATGGCACAAGGGATGCAACTAGGTTGGAGGGGATTTTTGCTGGAAAATGAAGATGTTGCAAGGGAAAGAGTAGGGTTTTAGATGGCCTAAAGTGATGATATTTACTTTATGCTTGTTGGTAATTTTTTTGAAGAGTGACGATATTTGCACCCTTTGCAAATCGTATGTACACCCCAAATTAGTATGTTTTTTAAAAATCCAATAATACCCTTGAGGACTAATTGTTTGTTAGTACACCCACCAATAATTAATAATTAGTTTCCTATTTTAATCTTTTGTACTTTTTTTCCTATTAATGGTTTGATATTAATATATATCATAAAAACTCTTCCATTTTAATAAACCCTAGATTCTCTTTTGAATGTATTTTCATTCTCTTCGAAGGGAATACAAATTGATTGCTAAGTATGGAAAATGAATCAAAATAATGAGACAAATTTGGATGTGAAAAAGTAAAGTTTTAAATTAATTTTTATTAGATGAACAAAATCATTATATAAACTGACTTTTAAATTAACTATATTATCTATATATTTTTTATTTCTTTCAAACACATTTTGACTTTTTATTTATTTATCAATATTATATGTTCTTTCTTGTTAAAAAATAAATAAATAGATGTTCTTCAATTTCATCGAATACCTATTTTTTATTTTTTATTTTTAAATATCGTTTAACACCTATCTACTTCCATGTCAATTGAGACATGACACAAATCTTGCATTCCTACAACTCTCTCAAACAGAAAGTGGTTCTCCAATATTAAAAAAATATATATATTTAAAAATCTTAAAATGGATTTTTAATGAAAAATGAAGTTTGATTTTGAAAAAACCAAGAAGAGAAAAAAAGTTGATTAAATAAAATAATAATAGTCATAGGTGGTGTGTACTTACAAAAATACAATAAGTATAATTAAAGAAAAGGTATTTTTGACATTAAGTGGGGTTTATTTATAAATTAGTGATTTTTTTAAAAATTTGATGGGTGTGATTACGAAAGGGGCGTAGATACAGTTTTTGAGGGATGCCATTATCGCCACTCTTCTTTGACTTCTTTTGTTCTTTGTGGAAATTTGGTAATGGCCCATAAAGCGCTGATCGGGTTTCTCGGCCCATAATTATTAACCACCAATCAGCAATTCTTTTCAGCCTATATATATGTTGTGATTAAAAAAAGGGCTGTGATAAGAAATTGGTGGGGTGCAAAAATATAAAACAAATTGTTTTTTTTTTTTTTGTTTTTTTTTCAAAGCCAAGTGATGATTATCAGGCGTTAGGCCTATGGTTCGAATCTCCTGTCATGGCCCAATCTGACAACCAGTCGTTTTGGGTTGTTGGTGGGTGCATACGCAGAAGACATGATTTTCACATACACAGAAGACATGATTTTTCACGGAAAGGTAACGGTTTGGACTTTTATTGAGAAAATAAGTCTTATTTGTATGGCTTCTATAATAATACAATTGTCAATAAACCTAGGCAACAAGTTACAAGGCAAGGCAAGACTTTTCCAATTGCATGAACAACTCTAGGTAGTTTTGAATGGAAGCAAGAATTCAAATTTGGTGCGCCTTCCAGAAGGAAGGCCACGTGAGTCGTGAGTTCTAGGGGTGGGTATGGGTCGGTTTGACTATACCCAAACCAAACCATTATAAAATCGGTTTAATTTTTTACAACCTAAACCAAACCATTTATAAGGTAAAACCAAACCATTATAAAATCGGTTTAATTTTCAATACTTTTGGTTCATTTGTAATTTTGTTATTTTTAGAGATAAAATTGTTCACAAAATAACTTATCATTTGCAAGTTAACATTCTCGCATTTTGTATCATTTTATTAATTTATTTGGTAAAGTATGAGGTTATAATGGTCAATTCATACAATTAAAGTTTAAATAGAGATATTTTAGACTTTTTAATAGTCAAACTCAGTCAACACAAATAGAATGCTAACGGTGTTAGTTCATAGGGGAGATTTCTAAAATAAAAGCATTTGTAACTATACATCCAATAATAGTTCAAAAGTGAGGGGAGGTTTTTAATATTAACCCTATCAATATATCATATTCTCCACTTGCACGTTATTTTAACACTCATTCAAGCACCGGTGCTTTTTATTTTATTCTCCACTTTCAATTGAATGTACGATGTAATCTTTATTCCAATTTCGTTGTGCCATAAATTTTGTTGCATGATGAGATTCGAGCACAATGCACTAATTAAGGTGGAAAATGTCATGTTACCGCAAGTGGGGACAGCTCCCCGATCGTATGATTGAGGGCAAGTCGGCGAATACAAGCAGTGAGATGAAGAAATATATCTTCAATGACTACATATTGCAAGTATCGAAACATAGTGTCATATCTTGTAGATCGTTGGGCATTTAACGCCCTAATTAGACATTAAATATGTCATATACCACATATAAACAATATTAATCAAGGGTGATTAATACTGCATTAATTGCCTCTCATATAAATATACATGAGTACATGACAAAGATCAAGAACAAGCTAGTACACATTTGTTAACAAAACTTTGTCGATTTATTTTGTCAAGTCTTAACTTGATTCTCTCGAATTGAAGATTGACTGGAGCATCGAAGTATAAACAGGTCGTCAGTCGACACTCCTAACGTTCTTTCTGTTTTATTAGATAGAAGATTGATTTGAGCGTTGACGTTTAAACGTTGGTCACCAACCAGCATTCCTAACATTCTTTATGTTTTGTCTAACATTCTTTCTGTTTGACAAACAATTCATAGGTATTCGTAGGAAATTCACAATTCGTCGAATAGAATAGTCTATGCAACGTTACCAAATTTGGTTATTCAATTTATTCACTTTGATCGTTGATCAGTCCATGAGACCGTTGACTGGCTGACTTTTTCTATTCCCAAATTTTCCTGTCAATATATATCTCGTGCGGTCTGGCCCACCAAGAATGCTAATCAACCTATAACTATACTTAATCAAAAACTACCAACATCCTCTATCAATCACGGATGACGAAATCCTCTCGACCTATCCACATTCAAATATAAAACTAGACAAATCAACAAATTATTTGATTTCTGTGTTTTGTCTATCACAAGCTTCGTCTGGATCGAAAAAGTAACTCAATTATACCAGGAAATCTTCAATGCACACAATCCCTGAAAATCTGACAAGGTGCTATGTTTATTAGTTTAAATGTATATAAATCCACGTGTCAAATCGTCAGTGGTAGTAGATAGACCATTCGTTGTCATTTTTATTCCACCAACTCACGATGCTTGGTGCAACCCTAGTATTTCTCTATATATTCTCTCTAAAGTTATAACACAACTTCCACAGCTCCAACAACAACAATCTCTCCAAGTACACTTTTGTTCTCTTTCTTCTCTATAGAGATCACTAGCCATGGGCTCGAGCCCTAACAGCTTCGAACTCGTATTGGATGCACCAGGTGTTCGAGGCAGGCGAGTCACGGCTCTAACAAAAGATGGTTCAAGTTTGACCGAATTCATGCAGTCAACGATTTTCAATAGACAAGAATTGAAGGAACCATTTTACGTACTCGACCTAGGTGTTGTCATGTCGCTGTACGAGAAGTGGACACAGAGTCTTCCAATGGTCAAACCATTCTACGCCGTCAAGTGCAACCCCGAGCCGGCTCTCCTAGGCGCACTCGCCTCCCTCGGCTCAAACTTCGACTGCGCCAGCCAAGCCGAGATTGAAGCCGTTTTGTCACTCGGCGTTTCACCGGATCGAATCGTTTACGCAAATCCGTGTAAAGCAGAGTCTCATATCAAATACGCAGCAAGTGTTGGTGTCAATTTAACAACATTCGATTCGAGAGAGGAACTTGATAAGATCCGAAACTGGCACCCGAAATGTGATTTGTTGCTCCGAATCAAACCGTTGGACGACGGCGGTGCTAGGTGTCCGTTGGGTCCCAAATACGGCGCGCTCCCGGAGGAAATCGCGCCTCTTCTCCAAGCCGCACAGGCGGCGCAGCTTAACGTCACCGGCGTCTCGTTCCATATCGGAAGTGGAGCCACAAACTCGCGCGCGTACCATGGAGCCATATCAGCGGCCAAAACCGTTTTCGACACGGCGGCTGAGCTCGGCTTGCCTAAACTTCATATACTAAACATCGGCGGCGGTTTTACGGCTGACCCACAATTCGACGTGGCGGCTTCAGCCGTGAAAGCAGCTATTCAAACGCACTTCTCAAACGAACCGGGTCTGACTATAATTTCCGAACCGGGTCGTTTTTTCGCCGAGTCAGTTTTCACGTTGGCGACGAACGTTATAGGGAAGCGTGTTAGGGGTGATTTGAGAGAGTATTGGATAAACGACGGCGTTTACGGGTCCATGAACTGTATTCTATACGATCACGCGACTATCACGTGCATGCCTCTAGCTTGCACGTCCAATCGTGCAAACGCTATTTGCAAGGGATTGAGGACGCATAATTCGACGGTGTTTGGACCCACCTGCGACGCGCTCGATACGGTTTTGACCGGTCAACAATTACCGGAACTTCAGCTGAGCGATTGGCTTGTGTTTCCAAATATGGGTGCTTATACGGCGGCTGCTGGGTCAAGTTTCAACGGGTTTAATACGGCCGCCATTTTTTATCATCTTGTCTATTCGAATCCAAACTAGGTTTTTTTTTGTTTGACAAAGTTGACCTATGTCTTTATTTTTTTTATTTTTTATATATTCATATCACCTTAGCTTTCAAATTTACGTCTAACCAACCAAATTGAGTCACGAGTCATGTGTACACGCTTTAATTTAAAAATAATTAAATATAAATAATTATGTATTATATTAATGGATCTGTATCTCTGATTCTCTTCTACGAAATATATTATTAAAATTATTAAATGATCATTTTGTTTGTTTGTTTGTCTTTAAATGTAATTAAAAAAAAATGGTAGTGTTAACCAGGCACAAAAGGAAATAAGAGCACTGAATTTATTGTAACAAGACAATAAATGCACTAATTGATATGTGCTTTTATTTCCTCTAATGTAAATAAAATGGTTGTTATCCTACAGAAATTCTATTATCAATTCGAACTGACAAAAGTTATATCAGTTCATTGCATGTGGGCCACTGGATTTAAATACTTTGACTTGGTTGTATGCACTTGTCAGTCAAAGTAATTAAATCCAGTGGCCCACATACAAGGAACTGATATAATTTTTGTTAGTTCGAACTGATAATAGAAAGACTATGTTATCCTATACCCTTATGGCACAGTTTAACACTACCCTTAAAAAAAATGGTCAATTAATGGATTAACACTCACAACAGTATATCTATGAGTTTTATTTTGATTTTTGGCTGAATTTAGCTTAATCATGGCACAAAAATTATTGATTATCCATTGTTTTCATTTTTGGTTCAATATCTCTGATATTGGTCTGAGTTTAAGAGACTATAATTTTAATTTAGTCATTCTATTTTGTAGGTAAGTTGCTAAACAAAACTACCCCTCAATGTGTGAGAACCTGAACCTATTGATATGAGTGACAAAACTTCATTTCGGAAGAAGATATTTTTGTAGTTTTGTAGGTTTAAATAAACAATTAAATTTTAATAATAATTTTTTTTTTTTTTCTTTTTCAAATAGTTTTAAGCTGTAGTTATAAAATTAAAATTATATAAATCTTTTTAACTAGCCCGTCTCAAAATGCGTAAAGTTGGGCACTAATAATGCGGGCCTTTAAAAAAATAATACGGACCTATTAACTTTTATTTGGGTTCAAGTTTATAAATCTAGAGAAGCCCAACACCACCGCAAATGGGCCGCTATTAAATGAAGCACCGCCCTCAGGTAGCTGGACTGGACAACCTCTCACACCCGAATCTTTGTGTGTGATCAAGAATCTTATATTCTCTATAAGGACATTACTCGCACGTCTCTCGTCTCTGTTATTCTCGGTTTATCGTCAACCATGGAAACTCTCAGCTCCTCTGCAACCATCGTCTCTCCTCTCTCCGTCTTCTCAACCAAGTCCAAGAAATCCCCAACCAGATTTCTCCGATTCAACGCTTCTTCCAAAGGTAACATCTCCCCAAAATTTATTTTCAATCATTTTCTTCTTTAACGGAATTGTCTTTATATATATATATATATTTAATTTTGCGTCTTTGATTTGATGCAGAGAGCGGTAACGACTCCGATCTTCAATCGGACTCCAACGAGACAAGTATCGTCCCTGCTTTTAGCAAGCAAACGCTCTCCAAGGTAAAAAAATTAAATAAATAAATAAATAATTCGTCGAATTTGTTATTTAATTGATTTGATTGTGGCAAAATTGTAATTTTTGGGGGGTGATTGATGAATTAAGGACGATGCGATGGGATTGGTTTTGAGTGCGGCGTCGGTGAGAGGATGGACGACGGGTTCGGGTATGGAGGGTCCGCCGGTGCCAGCTGGAGCCGGGGACGGATCCAGTACGGAGAAGGTCTCCACCTTCCCGTGGTCCCTCTTCACCAAATCGCCACGTAGACGCATGCGCGTCGCCTTCACTTGCAATGTTTGTGGCCAGAGGACCACTCGCGCCATCAATCCTCATGCCTACACTGATGGCACCGTTTTCGTTCAGGTAATTCATGGATTGATCAACAAAATCTATGCTGTTTTGGTTTTGTTAATTTGTGAATTCCATTTAAATATCTTGTTATTGTTTATTTGTGTTTATTTTGCAGTGCTGTGGTTGCAATGTGTTTCACAAGCTGGTGGACAATTTGAACCTGTTTCACGAGATGAAGTGCTACGTGAACCCGAGTTTCAATTACAGGGATCCGAAATGGGATGTTGGCTTCAAGTTGTTCGATATGGATGATGATAGTAGCAACGATGACCTCTTTCCGATGTAAAGAGGTGAAATTCATCGCCCATATAGTGTACATTTGGGATCATTGTTTGTACATATCTTTTTTTATTGCTATGTTAGATATGTTAAGTGTAATTAATACGTTTTTGGATTCATTTGAGGTGTGCATAGTTTAATTTATACTTGGCAGGTGGTGTTTATAATAAATGGGAAAATTGGACAACTTGTTTGGTTAACTTTTGATGTTTCCCGTATTATTGATGGTGCAGTTCTATCTTTTGTGTGCTTGGTTTCATTCGCTAACGAGTGTGGTTTCATTAATTGATCCGAAATGGGACGTTGGCTTCAAGTTGTTCGATATGGATGATGATAGTAGCAACGATGACCTCTTTCCGATGTAAAGAGGTGAAATTCATCGCCCGTATGATGTACATTTGGGATCATTGTCTGTACATATCTTTTTTTATTGCTATGTTAGATATGTTAGTGTAATTAATAAGTTTTTGGATTCATGTGAGGTGAATAGTTTAATTTATACTTGGTGGGTGGTGTTTATAGTAAATGGGAAAATTAGAAAACTTGTTTGGTTAATGTTTCGCGAAATATTGATGTTGCAGTTCTATGTTTTGTGTGTTCGGTTTCATTTGCTAACGAGTGCCCTTGTTCGGTTTCATTTGCTAACGAGTGCCCTCAAGATATTAATTTTGATATACTTAATTTATGCATAGGAGAGTTACTATTAGTCTATTACTATGTTCAATGTTTTGAGCTTTTGAGTTTCAGTGTACTGCGTGCGAGTTTTGAAATTGGATAGGAATGGTTTCGAGAAAATATAGTTTTCTAGAAATGTTTAATATCTGTAAATGGCTTTATAAAGTGCTATACACATAACTATTTGTGAATACTTTTCTCCTTTCGGCTCTCATGGTAGCATAACAGCGCTCTCTAGTGGTTATTGATGAACTTGGCGAGAAACATGGTGTAAAGAATGTGCCTATTTTTTGGTATATGCATTTTTCTTACGATATTTGAGAACATTGATTTAGGTAACATGTTTGGCTGGGATGGTAGTCTAGAAAATTTATGAAGCACAAAATGTGCATGTAGCTAAACCAGTGATTGTTTAAGAGAGTTTTGTGTGTCGTTAGTTAAGCTAAATCAGTACTCAGTAGTACCGGTTTATATAATTACTGGGTACAGTTTGTTTAATAACATTACTAAAATCTCTAATGTGTTGATAAGTTAGTAAAGGGAAATTTTTTAGGGGAAGATAATTGAAATTTTAGTGGATAAAATTCATTAATTCAAGTAGACTCATATGGTCACATTTCCGTTTTCAAGTTTGGGTAAACTAGATTGATCTCCGATAGTCCTCTCCTTCATTTTAACATGCTAGAGCACTTATTGTAAAGTTTAGTGGATAGAACTCTGGAAGACAAGTAAATTCATACGATCACAATATGAATTGTCCACTCTTTCTATTTAACATGCTACCGGAGAACTGTCGGTAAACAGCAGAGTATGAGGTAGGCTGTTACCGCTATTTTCATGGAATTTTAGTGGATTAATAAGTTATGCCTTTTCTATGGTATTGTTGTCCAAGAAATCCTGTTGTTTGTCCGATCAGGCAATGTTGTTTGTCGTTGGATTCCAATTCTAATTTTACTTCAAAGAATGAAGGAGCATAACGTGCCATTTGCACCACAAACCTGAAATACGGGCCAACTTAGGCAAAAATATCTTCCCACATATCTATTTGGTGGTTTGATGTATGTGGATTCCATGTTTCTACAAATTTATGTTCAATCTTGAAGAAATATCTTCACTGGACTTTCTGGAAAACGTTAAGACATCAGACAACGGATTCAATTAATTTGTTTCCTGAAGACTTATTTAGTTGTTAGAGTTATAAGATTCCATGTAAAACATTCTCCACCTCACAATCAACAAAACCCTGACACGTCATCAAGATAGCATCCAATCCAGCCAATCAGAGACATTTCAAGTAGATAACACAAAATTTCTCTGCCCATCCACCATTGTCATCCATTTTATCTGGTCACACGAATTCTAACCACACAAACAATAACTCACACAACTTTAAAAACCAACTCTAGTAATCTTCTTCATTTGATTCCCAACACACAAAACACAAAACACAAATCCCACATCGAAAAAGAAAAAAACAAAACAAAAGGTCTCAAGCAATGGCCACTGTCACCTCCGCAGCCGTCGCCATCCCATCTTTCACCGGCCTAAAAGCCGGTGCCGTCACCGCCAGAGTGTCGAGCTCCACCGTCAAGTTCTCCTCTGCCGCTCCAGTCCCAAGGCTCAGCGTCAAGGCCTCACTCAAGGACGTCGGCGTCGCCGTCGCGGCCACCGCCGCCAGCGTTCTGTTGGCCGGAAACGCCCTTGCGGTCGAAATCCTGCTCGGCAGCGACGACGGTGGTCTGGCCTTCGTCCCCAGCTCTTTCTCCGTCAGCGCCGGAGACAAGATCGTGTTCAAGAACAATGCCGGATTCCCACACAACGTCATATTCGACGAGGACGAGATCCCGAGCGGCGTCGACGCCTCGAAGATCTCCATGAGCGAGGAGGACCTCCTCAACGCGCCGGGAGAGACCTACGCCGTCACTTTGACAGAGAAAGGGAGCTACTCTTTCTACTGTTCACCACACCAGGGAGCTGGAATGGTAGGAAAAGTAACCGTTAATTGAAGTTTCAATTGAAGACTATGTTGTTGGGTTTTTGGTGGTAATTGAGATTATATGTGAGTATCTAATTATTTGGAGATAAGAGAATGTATGTGATGAACCAAATTAAATATATGTTTGTGTAATAATATTTCATTTTCTTTTGTAATGTAGATTTGTGGGTGCACACATAATTTCATTAGACCAATTTCTTACAATTTTCTATAAATAAAAAAAATAAAAAGTCGAAGTGGAATATATACTCAAGATTGACATCGTGTGAAGAACAATAGCCCAACTTCAATTTTTATCTTACAATTACAATATGAATTTCTGTATATCAATCTTTTTATTATCAGTTCGAACTGATAAAAGTTATATCAGTTCCTTGCATGTGGACCACTAGATTTAAATACTTTGACGGACAAGTATATATAGCCAAGTCAAAGTATTTAAATCCAGTAGCCCACATACAAGGAACTGATATAACTTTTGTCAGTTCGAACTGATAATAGAATTTCTGTATATATATATATTGCCCCAAATTTTGTGTAAAAAATGATTTTGGTCACTCACTCACTCATACTATAAACATGAAATTCAAGAAAAATTGAAGGAGGACTATGTAGTTAATGCATCAGGAAGTGTTGAACGGGCTCCGCAGACTTTGCCGCCAACGTCCGGGAACGTTTCGAATCCGGGAAGGGGACTTTCTTTGCCGTTGCTGTTTACCTCCACAGGGTATTTGAGAAGGTGTCCTTGCAATGGTTTAAAATCTTCTGCCGTGAACTTGTTCCAGTTCTCTTCGGCAATCTTGTTCACGTACTTCACACAATTTAAACTTTCAGGCTGATTGAAGCAATCATCGATGATCCCCATGTGTTCTGCCCACAGTGACGTTCTGTATCCGTAAACCTAATGAAATTCATCGATCAGTGAAGGACATATCGGAACAAGAAGCTAGTGACAAAATTACAAACGATGAGAAAAGAACATGAACCTGTCCGCGTGGACGTTGTTTCTTCTTTCTCCATGTGTAACGGGGCTGATAAGCGCCCATTGCAATCTCAGTGTCTCTGTTACCCGCCATAGATCGTTGATTAATATTGGCAGACCCCAAGATTACATACTCGTCATCTACTATCATTCCCTTAGCATGAACATATATCATAAAGCGTTGAAATTTCTGCGAAGGTGAAACCTGAAAAACAGATTTTGTACATTGTTAAGTCACATAACGCTCATGGTTTTTAATGAAAACATAGGGAAATAAAATCCTTCTTAGTATGATTATTACCTCTCCACTGTTCGAAGATTGTTTATCGAGCTCTTCCTTCGAAAGTTCTTCTCGATTGCCAAGACAGTAGAAGTTCAGGTAGTCTTGTGGATGTGAATTCTCAATGTTCATGGCTTCCAACTCTTGTGCTATGACTTCATACATCATTTGCCTTGTCTGTCCCTGCAAAATCAGGAATGCAAAACATCAAATATTTTTGATTGCACATCATCTAATCCTTCTGATAATATGAGTCACATTTCTATCGATTAATTGCAACACGATCAAAAACTCATTCGATATACTGAATTCACTTGAATTTGTTATTTTCTCAAAGCATTTCTATGAATACAGCATCTCAAAATTCCGTTTTGAAAGCTCTCAACGTTTCGAGTCTCTCAATTTGCATATAAATTCTCACCTAATGTTGGTCTTTCTTGTAGAACCAAATTAAGGAAAATTTTCAAGTCATTTTACCTGCCAAAAGAGAATTTCTTGCACAGAGGCAGAAGAAGGGACACCCTCGGGCCACATTGGCATGACAACATAAACCGCGAACCTCTCCTTTGCTCTTATTTTACTGACGATTTTCAATGCCAATTCCATTGGAATTAGATTATCAGCACCTAATTATAACAATAATAAGAACATAATACTTTAAATGCTGAAAATTTTTATTATGCAGAATTAATATGTAGATGGAGTGAAAAAAAAAAAAACCTGATTCTTTGTAATCTGGCCACGCATACGATGATCCGACGAAATATTGATTCTCAATGTATATGAAATGTTGTGCAGATCTAATTGCTTGGATGTATGCTGTTTGAATGCTCTTGTCTATCACCAAGTTTTTGGCACAAACAAGATTCTGCAACAAAAGAAAATGTCATAACTTGATCGGTTGTTTAAGTACAAGAAATACGATAAAAAGCTTGTGAATCTTTAGGAAACCTGTTCTAAAGCTTTATAAGTATCTTTAGGAAATCCTTTCAAGGATCCAGAATCTATTGATCGGAAAACCTGTCAATTAGAAAGATTAGTAATACTTTATACAGACTAAAAGAAATTTTACTACTTTGCTTCAGGAAGTGCTAAGTGATTAACCTGAATGTGCCAATTTTCGGGATCTTCCTCCCGGGAAACCCACAATCTTGGATCATCACTAGGCATTGATGAGGAAGGACTAAGTATCCACGAGATGCGTTCTAGCTTGATTAAAGCATCATCATGCCAACGGGTTACCTTTTTGAAACGTCGTCCGAGTTCTGACCACTTTGTTGCTTTTTTCCAACGCTGCTCAAAGTTTGTAAGCACATCATATGCAGCAGGCCCTTCAATTTTGCAATGTAAATCATGCCATGGTTGCCTTGGACCCTTGGTTCCTGCCTAGCAATTACAACGGAAAGAATAGAAAATTCTCACTTCAGTCGGAAAACTGTTAGTGTTGTTGAGAATTCTATATCCCTAAAAAAATCATATACTCACAGAAAATGTCGGATTATGATAATCATCCTGAAATACAGTGTCAAGATCCTTGAATAATCGATGTTCAGGTGTATCATAACGACCATCACAAAGGTCAAGACCACCTATAAATGCACTTATCTTCCGATTATTTCCATACGCTTGTGTATCCACAATCACACATTTCTGATGATGCGTAAAGAGAGTTCCAACAACCTGAAGTCAAATGTCACAAAAAACTGTCACCAAATCACATAGTTCATAGCTATATCGATCAGGAATGTTCATTATTCTATGAAAAAAAGAGATCACTTGATAGCTTCCAGAGGTACTTAAACAAGGTAATACAAGCATACTAGAGCATTTCATCAATTACAAAAGATAAGGCACTAATGAAATTCACACGAGTAGTTATAGAAAGTAAATCATTCCTTCAACAAAATCACAGAAACAGAAAAAAAAAATTGCAATCTTTAGAAATTGTAATGCTTGAAAATGAATCAAAGATGATTCATTTGCAATCATTAAAAACAGAGATGAATCAAAGATGATGAAAAATTCATAATTTGGTGCAAAGACCATGAGACAAAGCATGCCTGCTGCTTGAAAACGCTAAGCTTACTGCTGGCATAACGAGGCGACAACACACAATGCACAGACGAGTGCTTGAAAAACTTCCTTGTCTCCTCATCATGTGTTTGCATCACCCCAGCCTACACACAACAACAATAAACCAACACAATTCGCATCAAAATTGAACCCATATCCAATTTAATTTCAAACTAATTAGTAATGAACACACTAGTTGCCAATCTTTAATTTGTCACATTTCCAATTATAACTAAGAAACAAACCTAGTCTTAAAATAACAAGTACATCAATTTAGAATCCAACTAGAAATTTCCGTCCATATCAATGAGATTGTGAGTTCGAGTAGTTTACGGTGTTAATGAAGAATTTGCTATGCGAAGTCTTATCGTCCCAAACAAGCAAAAGAACCCTGACTCCTTCCTGTGACTTGTACTTGAGCAAATCACCCAAACTCAAATTGCCGCCGCTAGGCAGCGGTCTCGATGGCTCTCTCACAAGCTTCACTTTATGAAAAACCGACCACCCCAACACGTACACCAAATGGTGCGCCTCCAAAATCGCATGACATATATCTTCCCAGCAATTCTCGTGCTTAAACACCTCACCGTTTTCCAACTCAATCTTCGGCTGCGCCATCGAGTCATCATCAGGAAGCACGTGCGCGTCCTGATACAGCGTAATGGACCCACCGTGCCGTACCGGAAAGTAACAGTTCTGGACACCGAAATTCTCCGGATTCCCTGCGATCCCGTCACGGTACTGCGGGCTCTCTTCACACGGCGTGAACCTCATCTCCATCCGTACGGCGCAGTCCGGCTTCGGCGGCTTCCCGCACACACCCAGTACCGGAAACCAGTCGCTGACCGTCTCTCCGGACTTAATCCTCTCCGCCGGCACCGTCGCGACCCCTATCATATCGGCGCCGAACATGTCGTTGTCCTTAATATGGAATTCTATTTGGTCCACCGGATGGGCTAACGGGATCTTGAACTTCTCATTCCAGACCGGGTTTGTTGAATTTGATATCACGCGGGTACGCGCCACCGTGGCTCCGCCGAGGCAGACGGTGACGTAGGGATCGCTGGTGATGATCTTGTTGTTTGACTGTTGTTTCTTCTGGCTCAAAAACGGCTTTCGACAGGTGTCGAATGCGGTGAAGCATCGCCGGAACCGCTCCGATATCAGGTCCATATTCGGTAACCGACGAGCTTCGATGATGTTCAATTCAAGGTCACCGTGAAGATATATCAACGTATCCAGAATATTTTCCTCCGACATTTTCATGGACTTTTTACGTGGAAACAATCAACGTTGTTGAAAAGTCTTAGAAGAACACGTAAGTGTGATCGGAGGAACCGCACAGAATGTTGTCGGAGAACGGAGGTAGGTGGGGTGGGGTTAGAATTAACGGCAATCTGTTTGGTTTCTCCGATGAAACCAACGGCTAAAAAACCGAAGGCAAAAATGTGAGTTTCAAATTGTGAATGGTAATGTAATTGCTTTCTCTGTGTATAGTTATTAATGGACAGAATATCTGCCAACACGTGGCAGGTTTCATGCACTTGATATTTTGAGTAATTTTGTAAAATACATACTTTTTGTACTTTATAGAATTTAGTTCAATTACTTTGTTTGGGTTTGACCCGTTTGTGTTTCTGTTGGGTTTGGCCCGATTTGTCAATTGGTAGTTGGTGGTGCAGTAACGTTACACATTCCACCTGAAATTCCATATTTTTCATCCTAACACATGTGGCAATTGAAATATCAAATGGTTAGTGGATACATACGGTAAGTGAGATAAAGTATCATTGTATCAAATGTGGAATTTTAGATGAGATATTTAGCATTATTCTTAGTGGTGATGTATCATATGAATAGAAAGTACCATTTTATAGATAAGGGCCAAAAATGGAAGTTTTGTGAAATAGAATCTAAAAATTGAGTTTATTGTAAGTCTGATGTGAAAAAACCTAACTATTTTGAAATCATATTAGTAGGATTTGATAGATTTAGAAAAAATTAGGTAAAATCGATCCAGATTGATCCAGATAAAATTCAAAAAAACTATAATTTGATTTTGACGGCTTTAAGAAAAAATAAAGATTGACCACGTAATCATAGTTTCTTCCAAAAAAAGTATTTAATTAGGTAGAAAAGGATTCTAGATAGGGTTAATTGCACAAACATACCCTCTATTTATCTAATAAAGCAAATTTTCAAACAAATGTCCTATTCAAACATAAACATTCCAATTGGAATGTGTTTGTGGTATGGAAAGTCAATAATGCCCCTAGGTAAAAGGAAGAGGTTATTTTGGTGGGTAAATTTTACAAACAACCCTGAATTTATGTGTAATTGTATAAATATTCATTTTTTCTGATAATTACATAAATATACCCTATCGTCAATTGACTTTTGTTAACTTTAACATTTAACCACATTTGTATCCCAAAATGACTAAAATACCCTTGAAAATTTATTTATCTTTTCTTTTATTATTTAAATATATTAAAAAGAAATTACTTAATAAATTGAAAAAATTAGTACAATTTTTTTGTTACTTTCTTTCTATCATTTTTTTTAACACAATCAAAACCCACAAAATTGGAAAAATGGCTATGTTTAGTGGGTTTTGATTGTGTTCAGTGAGTTTTGTGGGTTTTGATTATGTTGATTAAATGTAATTATTGGTGGGTTTTGATTATGTTGATGAAATGAAATTGTTTGTGGGTTGATGAGTATGAAATTGAATGTTTTTGTGATAAAGTTGGTTTTTGAAATCTGAAAATTTGATGTTTGGGGACATGGAAAATGTAAAATAAAAAAAAAATGATAGAAAGAAAAAGAAAATAAAAGCAACCAAAAAAAAAAACTGTACTGATTTTTTCAATTTTTTAAGTAAATATTTTTTTAAATATTTTTAAATAATACAAGAAAAGATAAATAAGTTTTCAAGGGTAGTTTAATTATTTCAGGATATAAATATAGTTAAAGGTTAAAGTTAACAAAAGTCAAATGATAGTAGGGTATATTTATGTAATTATTAGAAAAAATGAATATTTATACAATTACACCTAAATTCAGGATTGTTTGTGAAATTTACCCACTAAAATAACCTCCCCTTTTACCCAAAGCACTATTGACTTTCCATATCTCAAGCACATTCCAATTAGGATGTTTGTGTTTGAATAGGGTATTTATTTAAAAATTTACTTTATTAGATAAATAGAGGGTGTGTTTGTGCAATTAACCCTTATAGATAAAATCTTAACCGACAACAATTCCTAGAATTAAAATAAGGGGTAATTACCCTAGTGGCCATCAACTCTTGCCACCACTATCAAAATGGCCACCAAATGGGGAAATAGATGGAAAATGACCATTTTGACAAACATTGTTACACTAATAGCCATTCCATCCAATTCCATCAATTTTCATCCAATTCCATCCAATAAGTGGCATTTTAGTAAATATGAGAATGACATTAATTTATTTTAGATATTTTTTGGAAATCAATTTTTTCTTTTGTTTTTTGAAACAAATAATTATATTTAGTGTATATATACGTATATCATATCTCAAACACACACACACATGTGTGTGTGTGTATTTCTTTTTTGAGAAGATTAAGACTACAAAATCTAAAAATTCTAAAAAATATATTTGAGATAAGTTGAAATATATATATATATATATTGAGGAGATTAAGGCTATAAAATCAAAAAATTCTAAAAAACATATTTGAGATAAGTTGAAAAGATATATATATATTCTTTTTTTTTTTAAAAGATTAAGGTTACAAAATCTAAAAATTCTAAAAAATATATTTGAGATAAGTTGAAAAGAAATATATATGTGTGTGTGTGTGTGTTTGAGATATGCTATATGTATATGTACACACTAAATATAATTATTTGTTTCAAAAAACAAAAGAAAAAATTGATTTCCAAAAAATATCTAAACTAAATTAATGTCATCCTCATATTTACCAAAATGCCATTTATTGGATGGAATTGGATGTAATTGGATGTAATTGGATGGAATGGCCATTAGTATAAAAATGTTTATCAAAATGGTTATTTTTCATCTATTTTCCCATTTAGTGGCTATTTTGATAGTAGTGGCAAGAGTTGATGGCCATTAGGTAAATTGGCCACATTTGTTGCAGAAAATGGTATAAAAAGTTAAAAACAGTTAGCAATCACGTGACGAAGACGTGGACGATCATGGGTTGAGTAGAGATCGGGTACTCTGATTGGGTGTCAGAGTGTTGTCATTATCTATATTTATAATTTATCTTTTTTTTTTAATAAAAAATTCAAAACCTGCAACTCAGTCAGAACTCATAAGAAGTCAATATGTTGACATACCCTGTTTTACTTTTCCAAAGTAACAACTTCCACCTGAGAAAAAAAACATAACACCTGAAATCAACTCATTTTTTACCCGAAAATCAGAAGAGGTACGGTTTTGACAGAAGAATATAATTTTTATTCGTGTAAGGGATTGATTTTTTACATGAATTATGTTAATTTGGAAATAATATAAGGTTTTAATTCGGATAAAAGTAAAATTAATCACACTTGATCAACCGATACCACCAAACGTAATCTAATGGGCCAGAACCAGCTTTTCCATTGCATTCTGTATTAACAAGTACATATCCAAAGTTGCAAATTACATACAACAACATTATATGGCATATCAGCATAATAGTCTCTAGCTGTTTTAGCCTAAACAATATCAGTATCCGAAAATTTTTCGAAATCCTGAAGACATAAAAATATAGGAACTGTCACAACTGTTGTGCTTCCAAAACCAGGCACTTGAGGATTCTGTGACATTTCTTCACAGCAGCAATTTCCACTGCATCGAATAGTTGATAACTTATAGATAATTCACATGTGCCTAAACGATTAATGATCGTTGCAATTCGGGGAAATGCTACTTCAAGATCTTTAATTCTTCTCTCCGATATTAATGTGCGTGTATCATCGAGGAAGTTCTGGTCTATCTAGCTATGACAAAGATATAAAGCTGTAGAATTGGCATACCTAAAACTAGGCCAACACAGAATTGTTATTGCTGACTCTTCGATTCGAAATAGGAGGCGCCACCCTTATCATGATACTCTGAATGAAGGCTATCATCTACACAAGAAATGTGCGGTGACTGAGTCTACAAGCAAAATCAAACAAGTACAGGAAACATGTTTGGAGGTATAAACTAGTAGAAGTGGACAGAGCATGGTATGAGAAATGCTACTAGCAGAACCATAAGTCCATAACATCAATGTTCAAAATAATGTAAGAAGTATTACCGCAGCAAATCCAATGCACATGATACTGAAACCAGGGAAATTGAAGGGTGCTCTATCAGACAGGAACAAAGCTGAAACAACAACAATTCAAATGTGTTAGTTTCGAACAACATTTAAATCTTAAGTTACACGGAACTGAATCTGCAAACACCTGTTAGTGGCGAGAAAACTAACGGGGACACAACACTAGCAAAGGAACATATGCCTGAAATGCAACCTTGAGCCTTCCCCTGAAAAAGAAAATTTAGAATGAAAAAATATTAGTCAGTTATGGTGACTTTAGTGTAAATAAAAGCCTAGATTTCATTGGCTTTATTCCTTTTACTTAGATGTTTCGTACATTCGTTTTCACAAATCAGCTTAGAAGAAAATTTGTTATTATTCCAATCACAACACACTGATGATAATTTGAAGCCTATCAATCAAAATAGAATATCTACCTGTTCACAGGACCCAACTTGTTTAGATACAATAGTCCGCATCTGCACAAATTAAAAGGATCGCTCAAAAATGATTCTCGAACCAATGTTTGCTATACAAGAAAACGCGGCTAGAAACTTACACAGGGCTGTGAGAAAACAAACAAAATGGAGAACACAGCAGCTGCATAAGGAACCTGTCACGCTCAAAATGTTAGCCAAAATAACCAGTAACAGAAAGCAGCAATTATCTAGAAACATACACTAAAATAACAAATAAAACTTGCACAATACAATAAGGGGAAGATATAGCCAGTAAAGTATCGAAAAAATACCCAGGAGGACCACGCAACACTGTAGAGAAACATCTGCAGTCAAACCCAGATATTATCAAATGAATGGTTGATGTTAATGTAATAAACACAATTGTCGACACCTAAGAAATAATGGAACTAGTTAGAGAAGCTGTCACATACATGAACACAACTGAAAAAGAGCCCTATTGAAAGCATCCGAGACTCTCCTAGAACAGGAACCAGTAATGGCATCATAACCAGCTGCAAAGATGTTTCACTTCTCAGATCCACAAAAAGGGAATTGCAATGAAACTGTGTGTCAAAGTACTATGCAAATATAATAACAAGAGAGCAAGACATACCTGAGAAACAGTCCCTGCAATCCCGGAAATCACCATCAAGTCAGCAAATTGATCCTTGTTGAAGTGAAACTTGGCCTTTAAGTAGTACTGCACAAGAAATATATTATGAAATTGGCAACTGTTTCATCTGCATAAGAGCAACAAGCTAGAGAATGTACTTATTCATCTTCTATATGATTGATTTCATAAAATTAAAAAAAATAATCATGAAATTGATTGTACACAGTATGTCTAATTAACACATTCCACATATGTATGCCTAATTTGAAAGATAGCTAAAACAATTGTACCATGGTCGAAGCATGGAGGCCAAGATCCGCGAGATTGCTGAAAAATGCCACAATTGCAGCCTGCGAAAACGTTGTGCTGAAAATTGAATTTGTGTAATTAGTCCAATAAAGCAAACGATCAAACGATTGAAATAAACTAAAAAAAGAATGCATATACATGATTGATAACATTAGTTCGATGATATTTACCTAGTCTTCAACAAGGAGACGGTATCTTCAATCGAAGGCAATCCTTCGAATAATTGAACTTTCTTAGTAGAATTTTGACCCGAACAATTAACTTTCTTAGTAGAACAACGTTCACCTGAATCGTTAATTTCTAGTTTCCCTTCGGAGAGAATCGGAGTGTACAAGTCTCCGTCTTTCATCGATTCCGGGAGGAAAATCCTCATATATATTGCTGCTACAATAGCAACTGTTGTCGCGACCTAATAAGAAACAAATTAAATTCCTTGTATTGAACACCAATTCATGAAAACCAGAGAAAGTGTGAGTGAAATACCTGGAAAGTTGAGGAAGTGGAGAGAAAACGAGTCGATATGTTTCCGCATACGAAAGCGCAGGATCCGATCCCTGATAATATTCCGAAAACCGTAGCTCGTCTCTCCTCCGGTACATTGTCTGCCTGAAAACAATTACCAAATTTAAAAAAAAAAAAAATTTAAAAATTAGGTAAATAAGAAGGGTACAGAGCTTCAGATTGTGGAGGGAAATTAAAAAAAAAGCCTTTGAATTAGGTCTTGACAGAACCAACACAAAGGCCCAGCCCAATGTTAATCTAGGTCAAAATTTAATTGGGCCTTAAGGTCAGCGAATATTCGTAATTTTTTTTTCCTTTTAAAATATAAATTCTTACACCGAACAATCAAATCACAATTACCGAATGATAATAACAATTAGTTAAAATAATTTTATGATGCGATGATCACAATAAAGATAAAATTGTCCGTAATCTTAATTTTACAATAAAGATAAAATTATTGCGATGATCACAATAATGTTTTCGGTAAATGATATTTACCACGTAAGCGAGGGCGAGACAGTGGACGCTTCCTTCACAAAGCATGGCAGTGAGAGTCTTGAGAATATAATAGGCGTAGAAGAAACTCTTTGTTCTGCTATAAGCCAAAATTGCTGCAGTAAAATGAAAGTCATTACTATTAATTTCAATTTGAAATTGTAACTTTGATGTTTTAACTGTACATTTATGCTAAAGTATTCAACATCAAATAGGTAAAAAAAGAAAAAAGAAAAAAAGGGGGTTTGAAGTTTGAACACTTTAATTCGATGAAAGATGTTTGGAAGCATTTGCTTTGTAAAAACTCAAGCGTCGTCTCATATTGTCAAAATATCAAGTCAAAAAAAGAGATGCCTTACTTGTACGTTAATTTTATTTAATTTGAAAGGGCCTACTTATCCATAAAATAAATGACAATTAAATGACAGAAGTTTTTGTAATCAACATATCAAGATTCCTTTATTAACTTATTAATTAAGGAGCTATATGTTTGGATGAATCCATTACGTGTAGTGTAGAATTTAGCAATTGAAAAAATGACTTCAATTATTGGTTTTAATTAATTATTAATTAATATAACATAATATATTTTTTCTGATACTTACCTAAAGGAATTACAGTGAGAGTAACTGGCGCAGTAAGCAAAGCTTTCCTTCCATACTTGTCCGACAGATTCCCCATCAAAGGCATCGTCACGAGCGTTCCAAGCCCTATAATCTGTCGATAAAAACAAGGTATTTCCATTACTTGCTAGATTTCAATAGCTAAACACTAAACACCCTTTTATATAATAGCAATAATAAGCAACTAATTTCTTAATTTACTAATGTACAAAAAAAATTGATGAGGAAATTTATGTGTGCACAACCAGACAAGAAATGGTTCAATCGGCAGAGGGGACCTCTCATTTGGCGCTTTGTCACGAGCATTTATTACTAAAAATAGTAAAAGGAGATATATTTCGAACTGTGTTTGTAAGGTTAATCTCGTCCGTTTCGACTAATCTCATATAAAAAAAAAAAAATAGGAAATTTCATCAAATTCACGGGATATACATTGCAGATTTATAGTTTTAGCAGTTTCGATAGTACTAGACAAATAAAATCGACGGTTTCTAGCGATTTAAAAAACCATGAAAGTAAATGGTTTCCACGTACCCATGATGAAAAAAAATATATACAGGAAACGTTGAGATTCATAGGAAAAATGGAGAAAATGAAAGTACCGCTTGTTGAAATCCTGATAGATAAATGGCCAGTGAGCACTCAGATTTTCCGGGACAAACCGCCGACATAGTGACATCGGTGATGACCGGAATTTCCATGAACTTTGAGAAATTGTACAGGAAAATTGTCATGAATAGATGAGTAACAGGCGACATTTTTTCCATCGCAGAAGTTGTTAAAATTAATTAGTTTTTATGGAAGACAGAAGACAGAAGAAGAAGAAGAAGAAGAGGAGGAGGAGAAGAGAAACTACTACAAGGGAAACCGAAAAGCTGCCTTTATGATTAAAAAGCAGAAGAAAAAAAAAATAGATTCAACTCCTTAGTGGAGAGAGGTGGAATTGAAGTGGTGTTTGTTTGCTATTTCGAAAGAACCTCACTATTGTATCGAGGTAAATATATAAACATTCATGTCAAATTGTCAATGTTACCACTAACTACTCGAAGAAAGACAGACAGACAGATTCTCATGAGAGTCATGAATGATCCTCCTAGAGAAAAAAAGTAAATGCTCGAAGACTTTAAGAAAAAAAAAAAAGTAACCAACTCCAAAATTAGTGGCCGTGGATCAGTTTAGAATTTGCTGATGCACATATATTTCTTTCGTTACAATAGTTGTTATGTGACATTGTTGATGTATATGTATCTTCTGTAACAATATTGGATACACGATATGTCACATACTCATTTTTTTATTGAACTTTGTACAGCCGACCATAGCTTTTTTTTATTTTTTTTTTTGTACCCACTACTACTCTAGTGCAGAAGGAGGAAAAGAAAAAGAGGAGTGATGGTGGGTGATAAGTGATAACAATGCGTGTAAAGTTGAGAGTTCAAACAATGAAATAACACCAAGTTCTTTTAAAGGCATTTTTCGAAAGTGAAGAAATTCGAACATGTATAATTACTTCTTATCTAATCAATTAAGACGTTTGGTTCTCTAAGTTACATGTGGGTAGTTGTAAATGTTATCATAATTTCATGTTATAATTTATTTAATGTGATAAATATCATTTATGATCGAGTTTTTATATCATATGATATGATTTGTCTCTAGTGTATATTGAGACATTTTCAAAGATAAATCAAAGGGAGGACTTGTATGATATAATGCTATTAGGTCTTAGGCAGGTATTGAATCGTTTTCCGAGAAAAATTAATGAGTAGACCCATATAAACATGTAAATATAATTATGATACTATTAGGTATCGGATATGAGTGGCCATATTGATAAACAATTGATAGGAAACTTCCTCCTTTTTTTTTTTTTTTTTTTACAAAGGATTGATATAAAACTAATTGATAATTATTGGTTTGTACTTACAAACTATTTAGTCCTTTACTCAAGGATAATATTAGATTTTCAAAAATATACTAAACTGAGGTGTACATACAGTTCTTAAGGGGTGTAAATATCGTTACTCCTCGGATTATATTAAAGTGTTTGTAAGATAAATTAAAGAGTGGGTATATGACGAACGGAAAAAACGGATTTGCCAAAAACATGGAGCTCTACTTCTTGGCAGTTTGTGTACACTTATTTGAAAGCTACTGCAAGGAAACTCAACGGAAATTTCAAACAATATAATAAAGACAAAGACAATTTTTCTTGGCTGGATTTGAACAATATGTATCGTAATAAAAATGTGATTGGTTTTCCACAATCACTTTATAAACAACTAATCATATGTTTTAAAAAGGTCAATGAAAAAGATGAGATAAGAAGAGGATTCAAATTCTTATTGGTTAGTCTTTTAATGAATTGAATCACTTTAATAAAGTGATGAATTACCATGAACATTGAAAAAATAATAATTAAGTAATTAATCTAATTTGACGGTTCAAGAATCTAGCTAATAATGTGTTTGATTAATATGATCAATCAAGTCACAGACTAATTGAAGTTGATACAGTAGAAAGATTCTAATTACTTGCATGCACAAAATGCAAATAAAAAATAAAAATAAATAAGTTACCGCTTGTTGAAATCCGGTGAGGTAAATGGCCAATGAACACTCATCTTCTCCGGGACAAATCGCGGACATTGTAACGTCTGTGATGGCCGGAAGCACCATAAATGTCGAGAAGTGGTGGAGGAAAATGGTCATGAAAAGGTGGCTCATCCCGGAAGTAGTGAACTTGATTATTTCCATGTTTTTCTTTTTCTTTTTCTCTGTGACTAATCTAGCTCTTATCTTTCTCTCAACAACAACTAAAGAGATAAAACAATACCACTTCAAAGCAACAAAACAACGTCAATTTAAAGGCAAGGTGAAGTGGGTGCTTTGCTATCCAATCTCTCTCTCTCTCTCTCTCTCTCTCTCTCTCTCTCTCTCTCACTCACAACAATTCGATAGACTGAGAAATCTATGAATTTTCACAAGCAACTCCTTGTGGTTGGACTTATAGAGAATGACAGACCAACCACAAACCTTGAATGATGGTGTTAAATCAATTGAAAATTTTAAAACAAATTCACTTATTGGCCCTTCATGTCCCGTGAACAAGTCTTCAATCACGGTATGTTACATTAGCAGCTATACTTTATATTTCTACAGCAGAAAAGTTTAAAAGAAATATTTAATTAATTGAAAATTTTATTAAAGAAAAACAAAAGTGTGATTGTGTGAAGTTGAAGGATGCGTGGCTTGGAAGTTCATGCAAGAATTAAGTCTCTAAAGTCGAACTTGTTATAGCCTATGGGCCCGTTTGGACGCGTGTACTGTTTAATTACGCATTGAGACGTGCAAGTTTGATTTTTTGTTAATTAATTAATTTCAATTCTCTTAGACCACGAACTCATTTGTACATAGTTTGGGTTTGGCTAGAAGAAAGAATAATCCCACCAAGGTTCAAGCTTTGTAGTTTTAAATATTTTATCCCGCCTTTGATCATAAAATCCTAAAAATGTGGGGAGCTATTTCCCAAAAGTGGGAGTAGCCCTATCCGGTACAATTTTGTCTAGCCATGGCGGTCCCTTCTTCCACTCGAAAAGTAAATTACCTGTGACATACTATTTCATGTTTCAACTTTTTTAGAAATAATGTTGGATTTTTTTTAAAAAAAAATTCATGTCAAAATTATGAGACATACGAGTTTATAATTTATCGGTTATTACGATTCACATTTTACATCATGTAAAGTAAATTTTCGTTATCCTAGCAGGAATTTTTTTTCTTAAATTAATTAACTCTAGTATCCCAATTCGGCTGCTGTATTAAAGGGTGGGCAATAACGGCCTAATTTTGTTTAAGGACTACAACATAAAGTCCCCACTTGATATTTATTTATCCAATTTGGTCTAAAAAAAGTAGAATGGGCTTCAATTTAGATACCAACTTAATATCAGCTCTACGTGTAACCCTTTAATAGTTTCATTTTACGAGCATCAAGCATCGTGTCTAGCCCATTTAACCTATACGACCCAAAATTACAATCCTACTTGGACCTAAAGGGCTGTTGAGATGATCCAGAATCGGAGAGAGTCTCTCGTTGCAACGGAAAATGCACGGTGCATCCCGCTATCCAAAATTCTTCCTAGAATCGAGTTGTCTACCCTTATCTACTTCAGAATTTGAGGTATTAGTTAAAATTCAAATATCAAATTTCAGTCGTTAAATGTATCTAATTACGAATGGATTCGAAAAACCGGATTGGCCCACAGCTAAAAGTTCTCACAGCATCCTATGGCAAAATGACACGAAGAGCCAGCTTGTAATTTACCTAACTCTCTTTCTTTATGTTTGATATGAAGATCTGGAATAGTCTCAATGCCTTTTGGTCCTGTCAGTCTCATATACAGAGTTTAAAATTTTGAAAAGCTACGAGAAAGAAAATGCCAAAAATCATGTGCCTCGTTTTTAAAAATAAAATAAAATTCAAGACACCAAAATGTGAAAAAAGCAGTTCATATTACAAACCATGTATTAATAAGACCAAACCCTACCATCCATATGATTTCTCTCTACAAATTTTAGGCCCCGTTAGAACAAATCTTGTTGTGATGCAATCTCTCAATCAAAAAGAAGACAATCTGTCACATGTCAAGAGCAAAATCCATATGCATGTATCCGATTAGATGTGGTGTCTCTTAACTTATAACATGTTGTGAATGAATGTGGACATAAGTTATATAAAGAGGTGTGCACCTCTCTATCCACATCAATGGTGGGGGTTCAAGTCCCAGCATGTACGGGAAGCGTTCTCCTCATATTACGAGAGTAAATATCTCTGGATTATAGCATTATAGCAGTAGATATAGAAGGCGTGCATGCACTAATTGATCTGAATACATTATGATGAATCCATAGATTTATTATTATTATTATTTTAAAGTAGGAACTTTCCTTTTTCAAAAGAGAAAATGGGATATTCCGGATATCATTTACATGTAAAGAAAAAGACAGCAAAAAGATGCTCACATTTTACAGATCCAAAGACAGATGAGTGTTTTTTTTTTTTAAAAGCCCCTTTATGGGAAAATGAAAGCGGTATGAATCACCCTGTCCAAGTCGAGGGTTTCTTCAAGTCTAAGGGGCTTTTTGTTTTTTTTTTTTTATCTAAAGTCTTATAAGACCTTAATTTGTTAGATATATAGATAAGTCTTACAAATTAAGATATTATAGTATGTTTGTTTTTTCATTTTGGATGACTTATTATAAATGTAAAATTGATTAGACTGTGGTTAGGGTTTCTTCAAAATTGGAAATTTTTGGAAAATTGATTTTTAAGGTTTTATTATGTGCAGATAAAATTATAAATGTATAAATTGTTATAGGACATTTGTGGAAATTTATTAAAAAACTCTACCGTATCACTTTTTCAATAAGATAAAAGTCAAAAAAATTTAAATTTTCTAAAAACCATATATATCTTAAAATAAGATATAAGTTTGAAAAACAAACAAACTAATTAATGTTAATTTAAAATATAAGAGGCAATAAATCTTATAGTGAAAAAAAACAAACCACCCCTAAATATTTGTGGAAATTTTTCTCCTCTTATTATGAGAGTAAATGTTTCTCGATTATGACGGTAAATATTCAAGCCGTGAATGTAATGATTGATCAGAATACATTCCGACAAATCCCTAAGATACCGAGAAGTTTCGTTTTTCAAAAGAGAAAAGGGGATATTCTATGTCTCATTTACATGAAAAAAGAAAAGAAAGAAGAAGACAGCAAAGAGATGTAAATTAAAATGAGTAATGCTAGAGGACCCAAAAAACCAACCCAAATTTTGGACCCAAACCCATGTGGCACACATCAAACACAACATGGCCCCACTTCACTCTTTCCAATACCCCATGTGATGTGTGCCACATGGTTTGGGTCCAAAATTTGGGTTGGATTTTTGGGTCCTCTAGCATTACTCAATTAAAATTATGTAACGAAACTATGAAAGTACTACTACAAACAGGTAAAGCGAAAAGTGGTGTTTCACTAACGAAGCTTCCACGTGAGTGCTGAGACAACACCAACACAACACAACACCAATTGCAAGTGCTCTCATATGGTCCCTGACTTTATGCTAATGTGCGCCTCTTCCATACTTCAAATCCGGTCTGCTAATTTTATAGATTATATAATATATACTGTAATTTGTTCTTTGCTTTTGGCAAATCTCAACAGGATTTGGAAAATCTATTGATCTGATATTTTTCCTGATATTTTTAAAACATGTGATTAGTTGTTAATAAAGTTGTTGTGAAAACCAATCACATCTTAACCACTCATTTATTGTAATGTTTATATGTCATGCGATTATGTGAGGTCAGAGAAAAGATTCAAATCAACAAAGGATCCAAATTCATCTCATCAACCCAAGAAATAATTACTATATAAATGCAAAAATTACGCTTGTACAATGAGGATATAATGATTTTCACTTATCATTGAACCATCTATTGCAAATAGATAAAATATAACAAATGGCAAATATATTTAGGTGATAGGTTCATTCTACTGGTTATCAATTTTTGATAATGGACCATACATATTGCTTCCAAGTGACTTCTTTTTTGACACATTTGATAATCTACATTATATATAGAGTTTCGGACTATTCCAAAACCTGCTTAGATCAAACACTACAACTGAGGAGATAACTTCAAGAGCTAAAACATGAGCATGGTCTAGATATCGGCTCCAACAACAAACAAAAAGATAGTTATAATTCATTAATTGAATGAGATTCAAACCATATTCATTAAGATGGAATGAAAATTGCATAAACTACTCATCTAAGAATATATATATATTTTGAACTATTATAATATTTCGAGATCAGAGAATAGGGGGTATGATTCGAACCATTAACCTTATATACGGAAGTGTGACTATCCGAAGGACTCACGAAGCAGCCAATTTTATCATGTCAACTCACCTAATAATTGATATGCCTCAAATGATTTTTTAAGACCCATTTTTTATTTATTTATTTTTATTTCAAGATGAGATCTCTCTGTCCTCGTCCAAATATAAGAGGTTGATGTTGGCCCTATAAAGTCTCCAACTCTTTTGGACTTTTATGGCAACAATAGTTGGCTTCTTCGATTCTTCCTCTCTTGTTGTTTTTTGTAATTTGGTTCCACACTTTATTTCCATGTTAGTGTCTCTAATAAGCTTTGAAAATATATCCACATCGTTTCTGGATTATTTTTTTCTTTAATTTAAATACATGAAATTGTCAATATGTGTTTCTTGCAAATGGCTTTTTTTTTTTTTTCAAAAAAAAAAAACATAATTCATACACAAGAGGGAAGAGCACAAGGGGGACTGGTATCCAGCCACAGGAACTCCTTAACAAAGGAGGAGGCCGAGGAGTCCAAAGATGTAAGATTGTAAGCCAAGCTATTGCCACTACGGGGGATAGCAAGTCATTTGCTAGGGGTGGGCAAAAAAAACCCATACACCGTAAACCGAACCGAACCAAACCAAACCAAACCAAACCGCTTGGTTTGGTCCAGTTTTATACTTTAAAAAAAACCGTACGAGTTTATTTTAGTAAAACCGTATGGTTCGGTTCGGTCCGGTCTATGGTCCAAGTATATTAAACCCGGACCGGACCGTAAACCAAATACTTTTAGTATTACTATTATATGTCACACCCAAAACTTTTTAATGAAATTTTAAAAATAAAAGGTTAAAGTCAAAAAGACTAATTTATTATTTCATATTTGTTTTTTTTGGACACCGACCGTACAAGTTCGTACAAAATGAAAATCTCCCTTAACAAATAAAACTCCAAGCATGTGATGATAAAAGATTTCAATTTGTTTCCATTATTTTACAAAGTTATCACTAATAATAAAAAATATCAATATTATTAAACTAAATTAGTGCAATTTCATGATTTAGTTGTTTTTTTTTTTTTTTTTTTTTTATTATATTTTTTTACTTCCATACATTCAATTGCATTGTCATGATTATAGCAATAGCAAGTGATTTTATTTATTATTATTTTTTCTACTTCCAGAAATTCTACACAACACTTTATTTTTACTTTTATTTTTATTACTCTTTTAGCTTTTGTTAGTTTGATGAACCGTTTATAACAGTAACTTGCATGTCTCGTTAATTGATCATTTTATCATGCCATACATATTTTTAAATGGTCAACTATATGGATTTCAAGTCAAAAACCGTTAGACCAAACCAAACCGAACCGAATAAATATAATTTGGTCTGGTCCGATCTGAAAAAAAGAATGGTCCAATCTGATCCTATTTTTCAAAAGACCGAAATTTTTGGTTTGGTCCGGTTCTAGTCCAAACCGGACCAAAACCGGACCAAACCGGACCGTGCCCAGCCCTAGCATTTGCACACACCTATATCTCTAAATAAGGCCTTAATGTCTTTGAGAATAAAACAAGCATCACCAAAGTTAGAAGAAGAAAAATTCAGCATGGATGCAACCGAGGAGGCATCAACCTCAACGAACAGGACATATAGGTTTAATTTATTGGCTAGAAGGAGACCTTCACGGAGAGTTAGGAATTCTCCAAGTTCCGCAGAAAAAGACCCCACAACTGGTTTCAAGATGGCAACCACAACCTTTCCGTTGCAGTCCCTAATGGCAGCACCCACTCCTGCAAAAGAGGCACCCCGGCGAATGGAGGCATCATAATTCAATTTTAGGAAGCCGGGGGGGGGGGGGGGGGGGGGGGCGCGGCCAAGACAAAGGAAGCTTGGAGGAAGAAAGCTTGATTGGTGGTTGCAAAGCAGAGCATGTACCCTGGAAATCCGAGAGAAAATCCCCTGCCCAAGAGACAAGATCAGAAGGAAGCCTCACACGTCCACCATTGAAGACAACATTTCTATTTTCCCAAATACTCCACATGATAACACAAACCAAGGCAAGCTCTTCCTTGCTAAAACTCGATAAAACCCTTGCTAACGTGTTAATAACCGGGATCTCCCTAAAGCTATCCAAGAAAGTGTCAAAACGAGTGCAATCCCAAACCTTCTAAGCTTTTTTGCACCAGAGAAGGGCAAGAGACACAGATTATGTGCCATTACCACACAGTCTGTAGCAATCATTATCCACCACTTTCCTTTGCCTAAGGTTGAGAAAGGAAGGTAAGGCATCTTGGCAAGCCTTCCAAGAGAAAATCTTAACATTTGGAGGCAATTTAAGATTCCAAAGAACCTTTCACCACTTGTAGTTGGCAGATTGGGAAAAATGAGAAGCGTGAAACTTACCCTCCGCAGCGAGCCTATATCCACTATTGATAGTGAAGAGACCTTTTTTATCATAGTACCAAGAAAGGAAGTCGTCCCCACCCCTAACACTACTGGGAATAGATAAAATCATTTATGTTTCAATGGAAAGAAAGGATTGGTTCAGCTTCACAATATTCCAACAGTGGTTGTCACCATCAATCAGCTCAGCAACGCTCAAGTCAGGCCCACATTAAGGTGAGACCGGCCTAAAAGAAGATGGCCTAGGGATCCAGGGATCCAAGAATATCCTTACAGACGAACCATTGCCAATCTTCCATCGTATCCCTTTCACAAGGAGAGACCGACCCCAAATAATACTTCTCCAGCAGTGAGAGCATTCCAGTTTCAGCGAAGATTAGAGGAAATTCTCCTTTCTGAAATATTTGGCTTTAAAGACTTGAGCCACCAGAGAATCAGGGCGATGTAGAATGCGTCAGGCTTGTTTTGCTAGAAGAGATTGGTTGAATAGACTAAGGTCTTTAATTCCCAGCCCTCCACAGCTTTTAAGGAGACACATCTTGTCCCAGCTGACCCAGGTGGTTTTCCTTTTCCCATCCTTTGACCCCCACCAGAATTTGGAAATTAAGGCACCAAGCTCTTTGCATAAGCATAATGGAAAATGAAAAATGCTCATCACATATGTTGGGATGGCCTAGGCAACAGCTTTAATCAACACTTCTTTTCCCCCTAAAGAGAACATATTGCTTTTCCAGCTTTGAACTTTCTTCCAAACCCTCTCTTTGATATCGTTAAAGGTCTTCCTTTTGTTTTTGCCAATGGTTTTGTTTTCAAAGATTTATCGTAAATGCTTATAGCATAGAAGTGGAATGTTGTTGTCTTGTTATATATAAAATAAAAGCAAACAATCAAATATTAGATACATTAACATAAAATAAGTTGGATCTGATTATTCTCACTATTCTCTTTATTTTCCTTGCATAAACATGAATCTTGATTCTTGATGCATTTAATAAAAAGTACTCACTTTTTCTTTTATTTTCTTTTTAAAATAGGATTATTTAATGTGTATTTTTTTATTGAATCTCTATGTTTTTTTTTTGTGTGGGGACTGGGGATTAGGTTGCACATTGGGGAAATGTGGATGGATATAGGTCCCCCTATCCCCATCCCCATTTCCCAGACCCTTACCCATCCCCATTTTCCCCGTTTTTCTCTGTGTCCCTGTTTCCCATTTCACTGTTTGACTAAAAATTTTAAATTAAAAAAAAAAAAATCCATTACAAAATAAAGTATTTCAATAATCCATTAGTGTAAATGAGGTTTATATAGTTAGGTTTTCGAATAATAAAAAAATTAATATATATATATACTTATATTTATAATGTTTTGAGGGAAATGAGGAAATGGGGATGGGGATCCCATCCCCATTTCAATTTGGGGATGAAAATCGTCCCTATCCCCACCCATTTCCTTATTTCCCCCCAATTTTTTTTCCCCAAATAGGAATGGGGACGGGGACGGGGGGAAATGGGGATCCAGGGGAAAAATGTGCAACCCTAATGAGGATGGTGGAGAAGAGGTTTCAAAAACTAAAATCAAATCCAACATTAGCTTAGGACAAAAACAAGATTTTTTTTTTTTTTTTTGTTTTATTAGACCACGAGGTATCCCTCACTCCGATCAGCAACCGATCATTAATGAGTGGGACTAATCTCCGCTTCTGGCGGGAGGTCAATAAAGCCTAGCCACGAGGTGCTTCCAGTGGGGTTCGAACTCTGGCATAGTCTAAACCATTCGCCCCAATGGGAGTGCGGTGACCAACCGCACCACAGAACGAGACTTTTTTTTTTTTGTTAATTAATAGAATCAAAAACAAGAAAAGCAATCCTTAAAAAAAATGAAATAAAATAAAATAAAAAACTCTTAAACTTGTTATTAATTATTATTATTATTGCATAATCTTTTTTAATAATAGGAGGGCACCAAAATTAAAAATAAAATAAAATAATAAAAAAAAAAAAAACGAAAGAGTGCGGTGACCAACCGCACCACAGAACGAGACTTTTTTTTTTTTGTTAATTAATAGAATCAAAAACAAGAAAAGCAATCCTTAAAAAAAATGAAATAAAATAAAATAAAAAACTCTTAAACTTGTTATTAATTATTATTATTATTGCATAATCTTTTTTAATAATAGGAGGGCACCAAAATTAAAAATAAAATAAAATAATAAAAAAAAAAAAAAACGAAAAAACAAACATGCAATGTAGTTGTATTATTTTTCATTAATTCTTATATCTCTTAAATACTTATAATAAAACTAAGTGAATATTGAATCTAGTAGAAATAAATTTATAAAATTAAATATCACCAACTTGATATATAGTGCCGGCCCTGCCGGCCCTGCCGGCTAAAGCAGATTGGAAACAATAATAAAAATAAAAAATAAAACACTTTATTGTCATGTGGTCTGTCCACCTGACTTCAACTGTTGTGTTTTTAAAAAACACTTCGACAACAGTCAAGACAAAACATTCAATCGTAAAGCTGCAGCAAACCCAAATTATTTAAAGGGTAAATTACACTGCACCCCTTGGGCCCTTAATATTTGGCCTTAAGACATTTAAATGGAAAAGTTTCGTTATTTTACACTAATACCCCTGTTTGACCATGATAAGGTCCAAAATGCTCTTGGGTATCAGTGTAAAAAAAACTTTTATTTTGTATTATTATACAAGGGCATTTTCGACAATACAGGGGTGTTAGTGTAGAATAACGAAACTTTTCCATCTTAGTGTCTTAAGGCCAAACCTCAAGGAATGCAGTGTAATTTACCCTTATTTAAAAGAAGAAGAAAAAATCGAAATTTAATTTAATTTGAACGCAACGGTCAGATCAAATATGCATATAAACAGATCAAATCCAATCTGGTATTGGAAAGGCCAGCACATTCTAGCAATTAAACAATGTCAAACATGTCACGAGATAGCACGTGACTAAAGTTTAAATTAATTACAAGATTCTTTGTATGTGGAATATGTGATAAAAGAGTCCAATTGAACAGATATCTGTGCTTTTCAGTGATTGTGAAAATATCTGAATTATTTAATGCACAAAAATATTTTTAATATTTTTGTTAGCATTCATCACCGTACTCCATCAATAATGGATCACGTGTAAAGCGGAGATCACTGCACTACTTGTGTAACGCCAACCTTGTTAAGTGTTTGTATGTTATCCAAACATTATTTAAAACACATATATATTTTTTTATTGGAATACAATTATATCCAAAAAAATAAATCAAATTTATTTGGGAATATCGTATTAATGTGACTTAAATAGCAATTCAAATGTAATTTTCGTACGGGAATTGAATGCTTTCGGGTGCATTAAAGATAGGGTACTGTTAACCTCCCTAAGGGCACTGGTTAGACACATGACATGGTTGGCGTTATACAAGTACAATAGTGATTTCCGCTTTATACGTCATTTTATATTGACGGTGGTGAATCGTTAACAAAAATGTTAAAAAAACATATTTAATGATGATGTTTTATATCAAAAAATAAAATAAATCAAATTTATTTAGAAATATCGTATTAATGTGATATAAATAACAATTTAAATGTAATTTTCATACCTGAGTGAATGATGCATTACTTTTTAAAAGTAATTTTTATGGTTTTAACATGAACACTACCCTTAAAAGATATAACATAGTTTGATATAGAATTCAAATATATGTTTGAATGTCAATTTTTCTCTCATGACAAAAGTGTGGTGACATGTATTAAGAGCATCTCCAATGCAAGCGTGGCTTGTGAAAAAAAGAGATGTCACGTATGATAAATAGACGTTATGTTAATAATTGTGTCTCCAATGCAGCCGTGCATATTCAACCTTAAGCTGAGGTGGCAACAAAAATATTAGACATTATCAACATGCCCGTCTACTTTCAGATGGTCTATTGCAGAACTATTTTTTAGGTTGATTCAGCAAACATTTAAAACTGATATTATTTATTTATATATTTTTGCTAAGGAAATAAAATATAAAATAAAACAAGAAAAAAAGATGGACACGTCATTAAAAAATTTATGTTTTAGACGGAAGCATTGAAAACCAAATTTTGAGTTGATTATCTATTAAGTCTATTTTTATGCCACATAGAAAGCAAGTCTCTTGACATTGTTGTCATATCAACAATTATCGGTATGCAAGCCACTTTTGCATTAGAGATGCTCTAAGACCATCTCCAATGCATGTGTCATTAAAAAATTTGTGTTTTAGACGGAAGCATTGAAGACCAAATTTTGAGTTGATTGTCTATTAAGTCTATTTTTATGCCACATAGAAAGCAAGTCTTTTGACATTGTTGCCATATCAACAATTATCGGTATGCAAGTCATTTTTGCATTGGAGATGCTCATGTGTCAATTCCAATGCCAAATCTGGCACAAAAAAAATAAAATATCATATTTGACACATCAATTTAGGATTGTACTCCAATGCACGATTCTATTTAAAATGCTATTTTTATTATTTTATTAATTAAAATTATAAAAGTCAACCCTTACCATTAATGCAATCATAAAATAATGCAAATGAAATATATTTTGATTGAAATATCATTAATGTATATTAAATTTAAATTATTTTAAACATTTTAAAAATATATATAATGATATTTTTGTAATTAAAACAAACATTTATTGTTATGCTAAATTTGATATATACTATACTGTGTGCCACATAATATAGCATATGCTAAATTTAGTACAGCATTTAACACTGCATTGAAGTATGGTTTTTATACTCTATGCTAAATTATAGCATTGACATAAAAATTTAACACAGTTTTTTTTATTTTTTTTTTTATAATTTTTTTTTATGGATAAATTAAGTTGTTCTAGAACTTCTAAATCTGCAAGATTTTTTATTATTATTATTTATTACAAAAAACGGTAATTATGACTTTTAAATAGAATTCAACCAATGGATACAATCCATAAAGTTACAACTGGAGCCCAATTAAACACTAACAGCACAAATCCTCTGGCTTCTAATCTTATACATGTATGCACTATTGTGCTCTCTCTGTGTCAAGGGTCCCCACAAATTTAAAGAAATAGTATAATCTTCAAGACAAGATATATTGAGTGGTGCATACATCAAATTGAAACATGTGCTTAGCCTTGTTTGGTATTTCTGTAATTTTTATAATAATCACTGTTAGCTGTTTTGAAAGAATAATCAGCTGTAAAGTTAATCGGTAGATATTTGGTTAATTGTATTTTAAAAACTATTGTATAACTCAAAAGCAGTATATATATATGTTTGGTAATTTTATTGTAAAAGTATTGAGATTAGTTATAATGACTAAAATATACATGAGTTTAGGATCCTATTTCATTTTTTTCATTAATTATATATATTAAATCAATATTTAAGTAGAAGGAAAAAAAATTCATAAGAGCAATAAAAATATTTTTAAAAGATTTTATAAATCAAATCAATATTCAAATAGAATATTTAATTTTAAGATGAAATAAGGTATATAAATGATTTTAACTTGATTTCATAAGGATAATAATGATATTTTAAAAGATGCATTAAATGATGAAATAGATTATTCCATAATCACTTTTAAAAAATAACCCCATACCTACTCATCAAAATCATTGCCAAAATTTGTCAGATTATTAATTAATCACTTATGGAAGTTTTACCAAACTTCGGACCAGTTTGGCATTACTGTAACTTTTATAGCTTAAAAACAGCATACATATGTTTGATAATTTTATTTCAAAAGTACATGATTTTAGAACCTTATTTTATTTTTTGCATTAATTATATATATTAAATCAATATTTAAATTAGAAAAAAAAATCCATAAGAATAATAAAAAGATTTTAAAAGATTTTATAAATTAAATCAATATTTAATTAGAATCTTCAATTTTAAGATGAAATAAAGAATATAAATGATTTTAATTTAATTTCATAAGGATAATAATGATATTTTAAAAAATTCATTACATGCTGAAATAGATTATTCCATAATCATTTTCAAAAAGTAACCCTCCACCTACTTCTCAAAATCACTGTCAAAACTTGAAATCACTTTTGAAATTTTTACCAAATATCATTTTGATTGTCAAAATTATGAAATAAACTGATTTTAACTTTTCAAAAGTAATACCAAACTGACCTTGAATCTCCTAGGATTGAATTTCATTTATTTTGAAATCATGAATTCATTATTTGAAAATTTAATTAACTAATTAACTAATTGCTACGTCAATTTCAATGTTTTACATCCACGATTATTCCACGTATCTCGAGTCACGTGTGAAGCACGTGACGATTTTCCCTAGCTAACTAGAAAGCCTAAATATAAACCCCACTCAAATTTTAGCTGCTTGTCAAACCGTTTTAGAGTTTAGACTCTCTGTGGTATTTTTCACTCTAAAAACAAAAAAAAAAGAATGGACTCTGTTGCTCTCTTTTGTACTGGGGCCCTCCTCGCCGGCGGCCTCTACTGGTTCGTTTGTCTGCTTGGTCCAGCGGAGCAGAAAGGCAAGCGAGCCGTCGATCTCTCCGGCGGCTCGATCTCCGCCGAGAAAGTCCAAGACAATTACCAACAATACTGGTCTTTCTTTCGCCGTCCAAAGGAGATCGAAAAAGCCGAGAAAGTTCCCGATTTCGTCGACACTTTTTACAACTTGGTTACTGACATTTACGAGTGGGGTTGGGGACAGTCCTTCCACTTCTCTCCCGCTATTCCAGGCAAGTCCCACCGTGACGCCACGCGCCTCCACGAGGAGATGGCCGTGGATCTCATAGAAGTCAAGCCAGGTGACCGTATTCTTGACGCTGGATGCGGTGTTGGTGGGCCAATGCGGGCAATCGCTGCCCACTCGCGCGCAAAGGTCGTGGGCATCACGATCAACGAGTACCAGGTGAAACGCGCGCGTATTCACAACAAGAAGGCCGGTCTAGACTCGCTTTGTGAGGTCGTCCAAGGGAACTTCCTCGAGATGCCTTTCCCGGAAAACAGCTTCGACGGCGCGTACTCGATTGAAGCGACTTGCCACGCGCCCAAGCTTGAACAAGTGTACGAGGAGATCTTCCGGGTTCTTAAACCCGGATCCCTCTACGTATCGTATGAGTGGGTAACAACCGAAAAGTACAAGGCGGACGACCCGGAACACGTGGAGGTCATCCAAGGGATTGAGAGAGGAGACGCCTTGCCTGGCCTCCGTAGCTCCGCCGAAATTGCCCAGATAGCGAAGAAAGTCGGGTTCGAAGTTGTCAAAGAGAAGGATCTGGCCAAGCCGCCGTCTCAGCCGTGGTGGACCCGGCTAAAGATGGGTCGGATCGCTTACTACAGAAACCACATTCTCGTCACGATACTCTCCGCTATCGGTATCGCACCCAAAGGAACCGTCGATGTCCACCAGATGCTCTTCACCACCGCCGATTATTTGACCCGTGGAGGCGAGACCGGAATCTTCTCTCCGATGCACATGGTCCTCCTGAGAAAACCCGGAGCCCCGAAATCTTCTTAGTTTGAGGTCTGTATTTCGCGGCGTCTTCCACCAGCCGTTACTTTTTAGTTGTTTTTTTTTCTTCTTCTAGGTTTTTAATTTTAATTTTCTTTCTCTTTTTATTTTTATTTTTATTTATTTATCATCTTGTATCCTTTTTAAATTTTAATTAAACTTGGATGTCGGATACTCGGATTTTCCATTTCAATTTGCAAGTTGTTATAATAGATTTTACCAAGAATATCTCTAGCTCGGATTTTCCGCCACAATTAATTCAAACAATATTAAAAATTAATTTATTTTGAATAAAATAAAAACAGTATTAGATCTACGAAGTTGTAGGCGTAAGTAATATGAAAGCGAGCACAGAGGAGTGTAGCTCTCAACGAATTAGAGTGCAGAGATTACACCGTACACGAACACGACAGGCACATGCAATAGTTAGAGACTTTATTGTGAGGATGCTTAGGTGTCAACCACTGGCTAGCTACTAAACTTCAAAAGTAGTAGTGTTGTTGTGAGAAGATCCTGACAATTCTGCCCAGCTTTTGTTGTATTTTTTTTTGTCAATATTTAATTATTTATGTTGTAATTTTATTTACTTTTTGGCGTTGAAAAATAGAAGAATAGAATAGTGGGGACATACCAATGGCCTATTGCCTTGTGGTTGGAGTCTCCTAAAGGGGAGAAGAACTTGGGTGCATCCCGTTGCACCTAAGATTTAGTCCCCAAAGGGTGCTCCACCACCAAGGTTCAAACCTTAACCTTGGTATGTATATATATACATTATTTGTCCCACATTGAGTGTGAGTGCTCTTTCCCCGATAGTGGGAGTAGTGTTCGGGCCGTGCTTTTGAGTCTAATCTCACTAGTCCTGGCAGTTGTTGTAACATAAAAATAAAATAAAAAATAGTGGTGTACTAGGTTAAGTCACTAGGTTAAGTCAGGAATTAATGTTCTCTTAAACGTAGTTCACATATTGGTTGTTGAGATTTTAATTTTTTAAGTGTTTGTTAAGAATATTTAGTGATGATGTGATTTGATCTTAATTGTTATTTGGGATTCAAATTGGTATCCGTATCTTTTGTGTGGACTATATTAATTTAAAAATTTTAATTAAAGATTAATAATAATCTTTGGATTGAGAAATCAGATTGATAGGTGTTAATTGTTAAACATATAAATTTAAGTCAAATTTTTAAATCGAGTTGACTACATGACTATTTGTTTGTATACACATTTATAATATCCTTGATTAGCTACGTTAATTGGGATTCAAATAGGAGTTTAGTGGTTTGTGAATTCTCGAAATTTAGAGTTGCAGGCATTGTTTGAGATTGAACTAAAACTAAACTATTTTAACCAATGTTTGGTAGTGTTATTGTTTTCTTCTTTTTTAAAAATTAATAATAATATGGTAACATGTTTTTCTGATATCAAAAAACGTTTCTGTATTTTTTTTAGCAAAACGTTTCTGTATAATTGAATTATAAAAAAAAAAAAAAAATTATAAAAAAATTACATTTTCAATAATACATGAACACATTCACAGGTGGTACAGAGCATTAATATAACTACCAAGTTATATTAAATGCTCTAACATTAATGTAAATTTTGACCATATCTAATGTTGAACTACATTTATTTTCCTCTACACTTCTTTTTTGTCTGCTCGATACACGTGGAGCCATCAAATGCCCACTAGGGTCCAGACTCCAGAAACAAGTTTTTTTTATTTTTTATTTTTTATTTTTATTTATTTTTATTTTTACAATAACAAATAATTTGATGTTTGTGGGAGGATAACACGACTCAATTCCGTAACTTCATTATTGATTGAAATATATATTTTTTAAAACAAAAGAATATGAATTATTCTATCAAATTCACAACAATTGCTATAATTTCACTTCGCAAAATGGATGATCTCAACATTAATTCTTGGTAAGTGATTGTGTACCCTTCTTTATTGAAATAGTGACATGAAGCCTCCACTTATAAGAAAAAAGAGGTGTGAATTAACATTTCTGTTGTAATATTTAATCTTTATCATGTTTCGATAAATCTCTGACTAACAGTCGTGGTTTCGGGTTTTTTTTTTTTTTTTTTTTTTTTAATAAAAAACATGGATGATTTTCTCCTTGTGCAGAGGCCCAACAGCTATGAATCTACTATGCTCATTTGGGCCTAGAATCCAAATAAGAAAAAGTCTCATTTGGGTCTCTCATATATTCTTCTCTGCAAATAATATTCCAAAGACACAGAAAGTGACAACTGACAAGGCAAAAAAATCTACAGAAGATACTAAACATGGATAATTTTGATCCACAAATCAAACGTGTGGATCTCACTGAGATTTCCTGATAATTATCTTTTAGCTTCCTCAACATTATTTCTCTGTGCTTCTCTGTACTCCCAAAAAAACCAATCAAAACTATCCCCTTTGTTTCTCTCTGCACCCACACGATCCAAATACTCTGTTCTGCTTACTATGGCTGCTACTACAACTACAAATTCCATAGCAAAATTACTCCCATCTTCTCTCTCAGTCTCAACAACCTCAAAAACCACTCTTCTTTTCCCTCACAATTCGATTTTATCACCACCCATTTTCACCAAACCAGTTAAATCTCTGCGAACAAAGCTTGAAACGAATCGAACAAATTTCGTGATAACTAAGGCCACAGCTGCTCCTGGGACCAAAAAAATCGATAGTGATGAGAGAGTGCAAAAAATCCACAGCATAGATGAGTTCGATGAAGCACTTAAATTGGCAAAAAGCAAGCTTGTTGTGGTCGAATACGCTGCTAGTAACAGTGAAAGGAGCAGCAAAATTTACCCATTTATGGTGGACTTGAGCAGACAATGCAACGACGTCGAATTTCTTCTAGTGATGGGTGACGAGTCAGAGAAAACGAGAGAGCTTTGCAAAAGAGAGAATATAGACAAAGTTCCACACTTTAGCTTCTATAAAAGCATGGAAAAAATCCACGAAGAAGAAGGGATCGGTCCTGACCAGCTCATCGGAGATGTGCTATACTACGGAGACAACCACTCTGCTGTGGTGCAACTGCATAACAGGGATGACGTGGAGAAATTGATCGAAGAACATAAAGTGGATCACAAGCTGTTGGTTCTTGACGTGGGGTTGAAACACTGTGGGCCATGCGTGAAAGTGTATCCAACGGTGTTGAAGCTATCGAGGCAGATGGACAACGTTGTGTTCGCGAGAATGAACGGTGATGAGAACGATAGTTGTATGCTGTTCTTGAAGGACATGGATGTTATTCAAGTGCCGACGTTTTTGTTCATCAGAGATGGTGAGATTTGTGGAAGGTATGTGGGTTCCGGCAAAGGTGAGCTTATTGGTGAGATTCTTAGATACCAAGGAGTTCGTGTAACTTACTAGATTATAAATTTGATTAGAAAAAAAAAAATTAAAAAAAAAAAAAATATGAATTTATCGTAGTAAATATGAGTGGATTGATGAGAAAATTTTGTATGGTCTCAAATGTAGCCATACATAACAATTGGGCATGTGATATTTGTTCCGACTGAGATCATCTGATTGGCTGATATCGGACTTAATAAATTACATTTAAATAGTATATCCAAATATCTCATGAATTTAGTATATATTTGAGGGGATTGATGAGAAATTTTCGTTTGCTGAATTTGTATGGTGTCAAATGTGTTATATACATAAACAATTTGGGTATATGATATTTGTTCTTATTGAGATCATTTGATTTGTTGACCTCAGACCGTTAAAGATAATAAACTACATTTAAATAGAATATTCAAAAATTTGTATGGTGTCAAATGTGTCATACATGAACAATTTGGTTATATGATATTTGTTCCGATTGAGATCATTTGATTCGTTGACCTCGGACCGTTAAAGATAATAAACTGTATTTAAATAGAATATTCAAAAATTTGTTTGGTGTCAAATGTGTCATACATGAACAATTTGGGTGTATGATATTTATTCCGATTGAGATCATTTGATTTGTTGACCTCTGACCGTTAAAGATAATAAACTGTATTTAAATAGAATATCCAAATATTGTATGGTGTCAAATGTGTCATACATGAACAATTTGGGTGTATGATATTTGTGAGATCATTTGATTTATTGATCTCTGACCGTTAAAGATAATATACTGTATTTAAATAAAATATCCAAATATCTCATGAAGTAAATATATATATATATATATATCAGTTTTTCTCTTCTCATAACCGAAGATTAAGACGAGACTTGTAAATCGTTGATTAAGTTTAAGAAAACTTTGACTAAGCTGGAGTATGTAAATCTAATGGTTGATAGTTATGGATATAAATAAGAATTGATCGGATTTGTTGATGTGTAATCAATGGATAAGTGCTTGTTTCGAAGAGCTTATCTATCGGCTAGAAGAGCCTTTTTAAATTAAAATAGCTCTTTTCAATTATTATTATTTTCGTTTGATTGTCATTCGGTAGAGCTTTTGAATGATTAAAAAGACTGTTTTATGTCAACTTGAAGAAGCTTAAATTTTAGGCTTTTCCAAGTAGATTTTTTGAGCTTTTTTTAATAATACTAAAATGTCTAATATAGCCATATTATTTCAAATAGTTTTTGAATATTTTTGCAATCTAAGTGTGGCTACAACTTAGCACTTGATTTGTTAATACAAAGCTCTCCTTCTAATACACCTTCGGTCACACTAAATAATACAAAGGGTGGAGGTGTGTTTAGCTTGTATTAAATTGCAACCCAACTTTTTCATTCATTTTGTATTTATTTGAGTGAGGTTTTTATTTTTTATTTATTTTATTTTTAAATTGAGTTTATTTATCCAGGAAATTTGGTTTTAAAAAATGGTCTCCTCTAAAAAAAATATTTATTTAAGTTTCAATAATATTATTTATAATTCATTTATTAATAATAATTTAAAAAATATTTGAGTCAATAGAAATAAAAATTTATTTTATTTATATTAACATTTATTTAAATGATTGAATTTTATTTATATTAAATATTATTTAACAATTTCTTTTTGTGAAGTATTACATAAATTCAAGATTTTTTTGGGAGGATGAGGAGAGGACTCGAATAGAAATAAAAATTTATTTTATTTATATTAACATTTATTTAAATGATTGAATTTTATTTATATTAAATATTATTTATTTATTTTTTTTTGTGAAGTATTACATAAATTCGAGATTTTTTTTAGAGGATGAGGGCTCGAACACACAACCTCATGGTGTAGGTGTGAGAGGTATATCACCAGACTATTACTTTTTAATGTTAATATTATAATTTTTTATTTTTTAAAAATTCAAATTTATTAGATTATAATCATTAATATTTACTAAATACAATACAGTACTGTATAATAACTTACCAAACATTTGTATTATTTAATATACATCCTAATACAATATATCACCAAACACATAATTATACTAATAATAATACAGTATAGTACAATCTAATACAATCCAATCCACTTAATACAATACAAATATTAAACGAGCTATAGGTGTTTAAGGTCATAGTAAACATCAACACAACAAGATCCTTAAAATAATTAGAGATTAGAGAACCACTATTGATACGGGTCTTCTTATTAAATTTCCCTTTATATAAAATATAGATACCGGTCTTCTTCATTCTTATTAAATTTTATTTACTAAAATAGCAAGTCGACATGTCGTCCATGACTATGTCGGATTCAATGTATTGATGTTGTATTATTTGGCTTACCTACTCATAAATATTATTATAGCATTTTTGGAAAAACATATATAATATATAGAAAATAAATATAATCATTTTTTTTTTTGTTTACACCATCCGATATTTGGGTGGGGTGGATCCATCATACGGTGCAATCAGCCCAGACCACACCCCGACTAATCCGGATTTGCACCGGGTCGGCCCACTAAGGGGTAAAGTGCTTCCAATATGTGTAGCTCCGTTCACAAGGGGAGTTGAACCCACAACCTTGCTTAAGGGATGAGAGCGCCGAACCACTCACACCAACACATGATTGGTAAATATAATCATTTTTCATTTGTCATTTAAGTGCCAATCGAGTCCAACAAATAAGGAAATAAAAATGATAGAAACAATATTGTTGATTTGAGCTGTGATCAAGAAAAAAAAATTAACAAAAAAGACAAGTTTCTCGATGGTCAGCTTAGAAATTAAAGGAAACACAGCACATAATTAGTACTTGTTAATTAGTAGTTGTCAATCTTAAATTTTCTTAATACAATAACCTCAACTGCCCGGCACCACAACACATCGTCCTCATCAATAAATTTGTTTTGTACCAGTCAATCATTATGTATTATACTTAAATGCATGTATTATACATGTGAATTTTTTATATAAAAAAAAAAAAAATTGAAAGTATACATATATACTACTAATTAAGTCAAGGAAAATACACACAAATTGATTTTGTTATTTTATTCCCACACAAAAAATCTCAAAAGTGGATGAAATATCTCTTCTAAGGTATACTAGTACCTCTCAAGTCTCACCTACCCCACTTTGAGGTGATATAGTTCTTTATCAGAATAATCCTTGATTGGGAGAAAACTTTTACATGAAATTATTTAATTTCTCTAAAGTTAATTATTTAACAAATCATGTGTAGGTTATAAGTTCAACCATATATAATTGCAATGGTTGTGTGGGAGTGGCATGCACCATGCAACTTAAATCACAAGCTTATTGATGATCCTATAGGCTATATCTCCACAACTTTAATTAGTTGACTCATAAACCACTCCGTATTAATTAGTATATATAAGAGGGTTTAGGTATGAGATGCTTACTTTGTAATGTTATATAGTGACATAATAATTTTTGAAAAAGTGATTAGAGTTACAAAGTCGAACAGGTACGAAATTAACTTCAATTCTAATTGCGGTAGTTGATTAAATAGAAAAGTATGATCACACCATATCAGATTTTTGTATTTATTTATTAGCTTAAAAGTCATATTTACAATGCACACCTAACCATGGCCTATTCAAGACAATTAAGTATTATCTTTGCTCAAATCAAACAAGAGAAAACTTTGAGGTGATATAGTTCTTTATCATAATAATCCTTGAGTGGGAGAAAACCTTTACATGAAATTATTTAATTTCTCTGAAGTTAATTATTTAACAAATCATGTCTAGGTTATAAGTTCAACCATATATAATTGCAATGGTTGTGTGGGTGTGGTATACACCATGCAACTTAAATAAGAAGTTTATTGAGCCTATAGGCCACTTCGTATTAATTAGTATATATAAGAGGTTTAATTAGGAACAAGATTCTCACTTTGTAACGTTATATAGTGACATGATGACTAGTTTATAATGTTATAGAGTTACAAAGTCAATCACGTATGAAATTAACTTCTAATTGCGGCAGCTGATTAGACAGAAAAGTACGATCACACTATATGAGATTTATGCATTTATTTATTAGCTCAATGCATTTATTTATTAGCTCAAAAGTCATATAAACAATGCTCACCTAACCATGGCCTATTCAAGACAATTAAGTATTATCTTTGCTCAAATCAAACAAGAGAACAGGGAAAATGTTATAATTAAGTACCTTATATTGATGATGACAGGGTGATTATTCTATTCTTTTCATTAATTTTAATTTATAGAAAATTAAACAAACCCAAAAAGACAATGTCTATAGAGATTAGAGAACCATTTGAATTGTACATCAAGAGTAATTTACATATAATATTCAAACCAATTATAGAATATACAACTTTAATATGATCTAAACAAAATAAAGAACCAAAAAAAAAAAAAATTAAGATAAAAAAAGAAAAGAAAAGAAAAAAAACAGAAGAAGAAGACATCATCAAGATTTTGCTTTGATCATTGTATTCAATTGAAGAGGCCTAGGTGGGTTCATAGTTCTTCTCTTCCATAGATTTATTTCATTTCTTGGCTGCAAAGCCACTCCTCCACCACCTATCATCATTGGTGCTGAAAATGGAATAATAACTTCTTCCTGTTCTTCTTCATCACTATTTCCTCTTTCTTCATCGGAATAATAATTCCGGTGATCGGAATCAATAGGAGTAATCTGAGCCGTCCAATCGAAATCAGCTAGAACACTATGACCACTTGCAAACCTCCTCAGCTGGCTCAAACCCGGCGCTCTCTCCGGTAATTGTACCGGAGACTCGATGCTGTTGTTCTCATGATGATCATTATCATCAGCGTAAACATTAGATTTTGATCTTGAATGTTTTGATATAGTGAAGATTCTTCTAATCTTCGAAGCTTGTTTTTTCAACTCATGACCAGGAGACAACAACGACGACGACGAAGAAGGCTGCTTGATATCTTTTGGAAGAGAAAGGCTCTTCTTGTTATTCTTAATAGCAGCTTTCTTGATCTTATTCTTCTTCTCCTTATGCCTCTGCTTGATTTGTCCCATGCATGAAACTTTAGGCGATGTTGGTTCCTGATCTATTGTTTCGTCGTTCTTCGATTTCTTTCGAGCCTCTTCAGGAATCATCGGACCTGAAAAATGATAATGATGATGATGATGATGATGAGGAGGAGCAGCTCTCGGAGGCAGCTTGTTAGGATGATTATAATCTGATGATCTCTTGTCTCTATTAGGGCTAAAAGGAAGATTTTGATAACTAACAACTGCACCAGCTGCTTTTGGAAGTAATTTCAAGATTTTGTTTCTGGGTTTTGAATTTGCTTGTTGTTTCTCCATATCAAGAAATATCTAATTAACAAGAAAAAAGATTGAAAGTAGAACAAATGAGAATGTGTGTATGAATATATATATAAGCCTATAAGGGACGTGTGTTGGATTTGAAAAAGTCAAAATTAGTGAGGATATGGTCAAAGAAGATTGGTGTGACTGAGCAAACACACATGAACCACCTCGGCACCTCCTATACCATGCTGGAATTGCCCACCATAATTTATTATTACAGCTATTGCTTTATTGTTTCTTGGTGTGCATAGATTTTAAAATTATTAAATATTTTCAAAGTGTGTTATTATTATATCGACCCACTGCCTATATTTGGGAATATCAAAGAAGCAAGCTTTGTCGGTTGATGACTTGTCAACTGAATTTTATCTTATCATCAGAATTTAAACGTGTGGATCTATTTTAGTAGATAATCATTGAAAATGAACAAGGTTTGACAAATACAACAGCCCAGCCCCCTGCAGCAACAAAACTTTGATTAAAAATATCATCTTTTTCACAGAGCTGATAGTGCACATCTCTTCCACCATATGTATTTTATAAGTATGTGTGTGGAGTTTTCTTCTTGAGTTATAAGAACAGTTATCTCTCGTTATGAGAGTGAATATTTGAGCTGCACATGTATTGTTTGATCTCGACAGGTCTCGACAACAAACAAAACAAAACTTTGTTTGACCCAAAAATAACATACCATTAAACATCACAATTTTTTGTAAATTAAACACCCCACTTAAATCTGTAAATTTCAAACTCTATCTATTTCATTTTTGTTACACAGATAAAAGAAAACATAACGAGTTGATGATTTCTACAAAAGCAAAAATTTCAGCACTACTTGGCGGGTTTTAAAATTCGGAGGGATTTGGTTTGAAAATTGAAAATTGAAATAGTCCCTTCAAAAAAATATAAAAATAATTATACACTGTTTAGATTATTAGATACTTATTGGTTCTCAAAAAAAGTCATAAAAGAAAAAAAGAAAAAAGAAAAAAGGAAAAAAAAAAAAAGAAAAATGTATTTGGGATCGAAGAGGTTTGGTTTTCAATAAAGTCAAAGATGTACAACATATATGAATCAGGTGGTGTATATTTCATTCAAGTGTGAGATAATGAGATACACACCATTTCATCATATTAAAATCAAGTGAGACGAAGTTGCCTTTTGGGAACCCCAACTTGGAATTCAAATTCAATTAATTGCCTATTTCTTTTTCTAAAGAAACAAAAAAAAAATTGAAAAATGAACATCGTTTTCTGGGTGTGATTCGTGGTGGGAAGTGGGAACATGCATTATTCTATATATAATGCTATTATTTAAGTTAGAAAATTCAAATAATATTAAACAAATTGAACATGAGATTTCGAGTGTTTAAAAAGTCCATACAAAATACGTAAGTTGGGGTGATTCAACGTTAATGTCACACATATATTCTAATGAGGTTAGAATAAATTGATATGGTTTAGCGTTAAAGTCTCGCGCATGCTTAATGAGATTATGAATGCTTAATGGTGTGTATCTCACTTGGTTTAGCGTTAAAGTCTCGCGCAGGTGGTGTATATTTCATTGAAGTGTGAGATAGTGAGATACACACCATTTCATCATATTAAAATCAAGTGAGACGAAGTTGCCTTTTGGGAACCCCAACTTGGAATTCAAATTCAATTAATTGCCTATTTCTTTTTCTAAAGAAACAAAAAAAAAATTGAAAAATGAACATCGTTTTCTGGGTGTGATTCGTGGTGGGAAGTGGGAACATGCATTATTCTATATATAATGCTATTATTTAAGTTAGAAAATTCAAATAATATTAAACAAATTGAACATGAGATTTCGAGTGTTTAAAAAGTCCATACAAAATACGTAAGTTGGGGTGATTCAACGTTAATGTCACACATATATTCTAATGAGGTTAGAATAAATTGATATGGTTTAGCGTTAAAGTCTCGCGCATGCTTAATGAGATTATGAATTCTAATTAATATTTTAATTGTGTAAAAAATCATTCAAAACACTTTCAAATTTATAATTTGAAAGATAAACTCTCCTTACACGTGTAAAAATGAGATTACAGGTTCGAATTAACTCCATCTTCATTCAAAATGATTGATTGAATTTAATTTGATATTAAAATTGACCATGGATTATAATTCTATCCAAAATTAAATACATCGAGTTGATTTTTGAGTATAAATTGTTTATTAAGATATACATCCAGCAATTAAAACGATGCCGTATTACACATTCCACGTTCCGCTTCAAAATCCCCAAAATCTGCATCAACACGGGTCCCTTCACTGGAAACCCTAACATCAATTACTTTCTTCTCGATCTCTCATATCGGTATATCTTACATGTTATTATATTTTTTTTTCTTCTCATTGAAGGGTTTATTTGATTGATTTGAAAAATGTATCAAAATTGCAGGATTTATATTTGTTGCAGAGAAGAATCAGTTATGGTTCTCTCATTTGATTTGCAGGGTTTCATTCTACGTGCTCGAGTGCTCAAATTGTACAGGCAAGCTCTCAGGACTTCTCGAAGAGCTCCTCCTCAAGCCAGAGGTAAAAGTTTTCTCCTTTGCAGAATTTGAACAAAATTTTCACTATTTTTTGTTTGTTTGTTTGTTTGTTTATAAAATCCATTTATTTTAAGATAATGCACGCTTTGCTCAAATTGTTGTAGCTAGACAAATAATAATTTATTTCATAGTTTGGCATTATTAGAATTTCTTTATTTCTGCTGCTCTGGTAATCAGTATAGTAGTTTCATAGATGGACTAACTAGGTAGAATTATCAGGCCAAATTAGTTTTGTTTCACAGGCAACTAGATCCCATTTGCTTAAGTTTTGAAATAACACCAACACCGCAGTAATTTGGAAGTTCTTCGTCCTGGGAAGGATTCTATCGATTACAGGTGAATTGAATCAGACAATTAGACAAGAAATGGAGAAGAACCGGGACTGCATAGACAAACAAAAGATTCGATTCTTGATTAGTGAAGGTTTAGAGAGATTAAAAGGTCTGGATGAGATGCTTGACATGCAGGGTTGCGGTCAGTGAGAAACTGCTTTTTGTTATCAAGTTTTTGATTTCCTACTAATGCAAATTGAAAAGATAGGAGTTGTTTTTTACCCTACATTTTCAGCAGTTATGATCGCGGTATCTTTGTTGTGCTGACGAATTTTCCTGAACCAAATTCTTTTAAAAGTCTGCAACTGCAACTTTTCCTCCTCTCTTTTTATTGTCAAAAGTTTCTTAACAGCATGAATGTAAGATGAATCAAATACCTGCTTATACGAGATGTAGTCAAATTTGAATCGAAATATATCGATTAAATTCTCTTGATACTTGCTCTGTTATGGTGGAGATTGTAACCACAAGCTGTTCTATTCCAAAAAAATTAATTGAGTATTACTTTTAAATTCATTAGTTGATTGGGTTGTGACGATTGAGCATAAAATGGCCAAACCAACAAAGATGATAGCAAAGAGTCAATGAAGAAGCTTGTAGGCAAAAAAATTTGACATACAATTAGAAGTTGAATGAAATTGACTAAATTTATCTGTATTACAGAAGAAAAACAAGACAAAGAAAACAAAATTGGCCAATATATCCAGACTTGCAATTTAGGCGTTGCCAGTTTCCATGGAGAAGGCTCCTAAATCATGAGCACTAACCACTCCCTTGTATTTGCGGCGTTCTCTAAAACAAATGTATTTGCATTCTGGGTCATTGCTGGCGCAAGGTGGGTGCAACATTCTTGCTCAAATGCAAACATGTTGTCTCCTAAGTTTTCGACTTAGTTATATCCGGGCTCCATCTGTGTATTCTAATTGAAGTTAAATGAAAAGAAATTCAAAATTCAACAGTTCATTGTCCTCTTCATTGTGTCATCCGATTCACACCACACTTATCACCGTTATACTAGTTGTGACCACTGCTAAAGTTTCGGGCTGATTAGCCAACAATAACTCCCCAGATGAGACTACCAAATACATCAAAATTTCAGGGTTGCACACTATTGAACTATGTTCTTCAGTGGACACGAGAAATCAACAGCAGCATTTAACCATTTGTGTTTATCTCGAGCCACTCACAAACCATCTCTCATCTCCTTCTCCTATAAAACCGAAAGTGTGCCTGCATCTATCTATCTTTCTATCTCATGAGCATCAGAGATGCGAGTCGACACTAATCCAATCTTAAGATTGCACAACCAATACTATATTATATCGAAACTAAAAGCGAAAGAGATGTCTAACCATATGATTCTACAATGGGCGTGCAACAAATCCCCTACCAGCCATTAGCTCCACCAATTCTTCATGCTTCTTTAACTGCCCTGCCTTCCGCAGCTCCTGCAGGACCATCTGATAAACAGGCAGATTCGGTTTCAAGCATTTTTCCTCAAGCATCTCCCTGAAGAATTTATAGGCATTGTTCCAATGCCCCTTACTGCAAAACAACGAAATCAAAATCTGGTAGGTATTCACATTAGGCTCAATCTCATTCTCATCCATCTCCTTCTTCAATTTGAGAACCATGTCAATGGATTTCGAGTCTGCAAACATTTTCATCAATATATTGTAAGTGACCGTATTAGGCTGACATTCCAAACCCTTCATCTTAGTAAACATCCGGTGAGCCCCGTTCACATCCTTTAACTTCGCAATGCACCTAAATATCGTATTAAAAGTAGACGAATTTGGGGTACAATTCTTCTTAACCATCAAATTGAGCACCTTGATAGCATCCTCAAGATTGTCATCTTTACAATGACTCTCGACAAGGAAATTGAAAGTGATCGTGTCAGCAGCACAACCAAGTTTCTTCATCTGATTATAAACTTGCAAAACCTTCTCAGTCCTACCAGCCTTAACATGAACTCGCATCAGATTGTTGAAAGTTACTGAATTAGGCTCACAACCCACATCAAGCATTTCAGCGAACACGTCGTGGGCACGCGAAATCTGCCCACACCTACACAATGCATCTATCACGATACTATAAGTATACACATTAGGTTGAATTCCAGCAATTTTCATTTCCCTAACTATCCTTTCAGCCTCCGAAATATTACCAGCTCGACACCACCCACGAACCAGGTTTGTGTAAATGATAACATCAGGCTCGAACTTGTTTTTTAAACTATCGAAAAACGATTGAGCTTCACTGGCTCTTCGTTTTCTACACAAAATGCTAATCACTATCGAGAACGCGATCTTGTCGGGCACACAACCGTACTCCTCCATACGGTTGAACGCGTGCACCGCCTCCGCAGCCAATCCGGCCTTCACGTAGCGGCGGACGAGGATCGAGAATGTCTCAATCGTGATTTCGACGCTTCTCGATTTCATCAGATCAATGAAATGCCAAGCCAGGTTAAATCGCCTTACCTTTCCGGCGAGACCGATCAGTTCGTGGTAGGGCTCCGGCGCCTGGTCGAAATCGGGTCGGGTTGTGGCCCAGTTGAAGAATGACAGGACCTGGAGGAATGGGACACCGTGGCGGACCCCGCCGGACTTCTCGACGACGTGGCGGACGACGGAGGGGGTGACGGAGTGAGCGGTGAAGATTTGCGAGAAGTCGATAGACAGAGAGGGAATTGTGAAGCTAGGAGTCGGGTCAGGTTCCGGGTTAGGGTTTCTGCGGTGGTGATCTTTGATTAAAGAGTGTATTTTGTCGGCGATTAGGGTTTCTTCAGGTGTCAACGAAATGTTTGGTTCGTTTTTGGTGTCGTTGTTTGTATCCTCATCTTCGTTGAGTGAAGTTGAAGAAGAATAAAAATAAGAGAGAGTTTGAGGCTTTAAGGTGCTTTGTTGACAGACAGAGAGCGGTAAACGGAGCTTGGATTTGATCATTAAGGCCATCAATGGCTTCTTCTTCTTCTTCTTGCAAGTGATTTTGGTTTCAGTGTTCGCTGACTGCAATTTTAGGGTTTTAGAGACCAAGAAAGATTTAAGAAGGGTATAATGGGGATTATTGGAATGAAAAATTAGATGTTGAACGACGTCGTTAATAAAGAGAGTGTTAGAATTATCAATTATAGATATACCCCTACTAGTTTCAAAAACTTCAATTGCGTCCCAATCAAACTTGCGATTAGGTCAAATCTAAGAGGAGGTTAATGGAATTTATCTTGAATTCAAAGGAATTAATTATTATTTTTTTCTTCAATTTAGTGACTCATTAATCATTATCTTTTAGGTTTCCTTTTTAGAGACAATGGAAATTTCATGGTTAAATAAAATACTAAAAACTTATCGAAAGCTCATTATTAGAGGACCAGATTATAAAATAAGCTGCTTTTGGGAAGTTTAAGATACACTAATTTGCTCAAATCCTGACAAATAAGTGATTATTTCTTAAGCAACAACCTTCCCAAACGTATCCTAATCCGTGGACAGTGATAGAGTACATTTCAAACTCGTTTTATACCATCACTATTGAAACCAATAAAAAACTCTGAATTCTAATACTATTCTATTTAGTATCATAATTTGACTATAATTATAAGGTTTATAATCCTGCAACAAATTTATAATTAACCACAAACTTCAATATTGTTAATTTTCTCATTGTCTCAATTATCATCTCAAGTGTCTAGCTATGTCGAGTGATAATAACTCTCCAAAATATGTGTCATTGAAGGATATTATGCCAACTTTTCCGATTGGAACTCCAACCCCGCCATATCCAAGAAACGTAAAGACACGATATGTGAAGGTTAAACAACCATCGTTTAGAGGAGATGGAGTTGAAATTCATTGGCGAGAAGTTCGATTTCGTGAAGAAGAAGACCAAGAACAGGACAGTTTTCTGGGCTATTTGATGAATGCCATGGTTTCAAAGGTATAGTTTATGCAGAATATTAAGTAGCTAGCTTTCTTAGTTTATACTTAAACGTGTGGATTTTTACTTAAATTTGTACTACATGCATAAAACAGAAGTTAGAATAAAATATTGCATTCAATAATTTGGATCTGATCATTGGTGTCTTGTCTATAGTAAGATAGTAACAACATCCAATTCTTCACTTGCTTCCGAGTAAAAAAATAGAAATTTTTTACAACATTGATCATTGATGACTTGCATATAATATTATTGTAGAAAGTTTGATAAATAATTTCACATGTAATTAGGATGGAAGCTGAGTTAACCTAATAGTTCGTCTTAACTCAACTTCTAATTAATTTTGTAAGTTAATAAATTTTAAAGTTGTGACAAACTGACAATTAAGATTTATCTTCAGGTTAAAAGGACCTCAAGTTCTTGAATGACTGAGGTCTCTAAACTTGATGATGCCATTACTTCCAAGGAGGCTTAGGATTTTCCGGCACACATGCCAAAACAATTTGTAGAACTGGAATTCAAAATTCTTTGAAGAGTTCTGTGAGGCTGGGCTGCTGGCAAGATGCTCGGAGAAATATACATGTGGATGCAAATTTTTGATGATATTTAATATTTATACGTAGAATTATGACTTGTTTTATAGTTTTTTTTTTTTTAATTTTTTTAATTTTTTTGGGTTTGCTCTTAATAAGACTTGGAAGTACTGAAGTGTTTAGTTTTTGTTTGATCTATTAATTGAAAGTAGAAACCAATTTAATTGCGGAAATTTTCATTTTCTTTCTTGTGCCAAATACTATAAATTTGATTTTTCTTTTACCTTTTTCTGTTAAAATACTATGACTTTTGAACCAATTTATGTATATCGTTCAGAAAATTTACTAATAATTAAATTTGATGAGTCGAAAATCCAAAGAAAGAATTCCCAAAAACCTCCGAGATTTGACCAATCAAATAAAAGAATTACATAAATTCGAGATCGCATGCAAATACCTTTGTCGGTCTTTGTCATTAGTTACTTATTTATATATCAGATATGATTCGAACCCAAAATTTGAAATTAAAGGTGATTATTATTATAAAATTGGATCGTTAATGATTGAAACACAAGTTTTCAAACCATAATTATATGATACATCATCTCCTAACACATGTGGTTGAACACTTCTGATTGTTAGGGGTTCGAGTCTCACCATACGCATATGTTCCCGATTTGTGAGAGTAGATATTAGGAACTCCTAGGGATGGCAAAATTCCCCACGAGGACGGGGCCTCATGGGGACCCGCACTTTTGGGGTGGGGATGGGTTTCAATTTGGTAGGGATGGGGCGGGGATCGGGATAGATAGCCTAACCCGCAATGGGTATGGGGTGGGGATGGGTTTTATACTCCCCACCCTGCCCCGTCTCACTTAAAATAATATTTAGTTAAACTACGTAGTTTCAAAGAAAATAAATATATCTATATAAAAAAAGAAATATATATATCGGTCCCGATCCTATCAGGATGCACTGATATAACTTTATCAGGATATTGAATATGAGCCACTCATTTATAACAGTGATTTGACAAGTGCATACATACCAAGTCAAAGTATGTAAAACGAGTGGCTCACATTCAATATCCTTATATAATTCTATCAGGATGCACTGATAGGATAATTTCCGATATATATATATATATATATATATACACACACATTAACAATCTCTCCACCGTTATTTAACATAAAGTGACAAAACAAAATACTATTGAAAAAAACTCTAGCCGCTAACTTCAACTCTAAGTCTCCAATCCTCAAACAACTCGAAGTTCACTATTCAAACTTAAACCTCAAACACAAGAGGACATACAATAAGTTTCTTTCTCAAATAACTTTTAAAATTAAAAGTTTAATAACAACAAATTTTTTTTTTTCAAGTTTATTACTTAAATAATTCTCAACTCTTGAATTAAATTTAATTCGTTTATCATTACTTCAAGTAGGCACAAATATGTCTACAGATGCACTAGAATGTGAAGATCCAATAATGGTGTCATAAAGAAAAAATTGTGTAACATAGAAGAACAACATGGGGTGGAAACAAACCCAGTTGACTGTGAAGACAATGGCAACAAAAGAAAAAGAAGATGCACATCAGTTATGTGGGAGCACTTAACTGATAAAAAAAAATTGAATATAACTATCATATTCAATAGTTATATATTTGTTATTTAAATAAATATATATATAAATGGGGTAAATTGGTGGGGATGGGGAAAGCACTCCCTGTTGTACCCCGCCTTACCCCAACCCGCTCCATTTATGGTGGGGTTTTATGAGGGGATGAGTTTTCAAAAAATAAATGAGGTGGGGTGCGGGAAAGACCACCCCGCCCCGAACTCGCCCCATTACCATCCCTAGGACCTCCTAAGAATTGTTTGATTTTGCCATGTCCCGGCATTTGGGGACTTGTCGAAATATTGATTTTCATATTAGGTGGGTTTATTTAGGCAATTTTTTTGTAAGCCCGAACAGTGGAAATAAATATAGAATAGGCCCATTAGGCCCATTTTATTTCAAGCAAGGCTCACTTGATCTAAAATAGCCTTGTAATTTCACCGCCCAAACAAAAGAAGAAAACAAGAGAAACTCGAAACAGAGAGACGTACATTTCCACGACGATGCAACAGAATTGTCGAAGCTTAGCAATGCTGGTTAGTCGCTACGACGCCGTTTCACTTCAACGGAGATTTCTGCACAACGGACCGGACACCTTAGAGGAGCTACTGGACAGGCACGTTGTGAAGAAAGAGAAATCACTCGACGATGACGAGGAAGAGCTGCTGACTCGGCGGCGACTCACCAGCAATCGGCGAGAGGCGCTGAGTCTCTACCGAGACATCCTCCGGGCCACCCGATTCTTCGTTTGGCCCGATTCGCGCGGCGTCCTGTGGAGAGATATCCTCAGAGAGAACGCCAGGAAGGAGTTCGAAGCAGCCCGGTTCGAGAAGGATCCGGAAATCGTGACCCGGTTGCTGATTGGAGGACGTGATGCGGTAGAATCGGCTCTGGAGAAGCTTGTGGAGAAGCAGAAGCAGCAGATTGAGAAGGAACGTGGCGGTGGAAATCAACGGTGATTGATTCGTTTGATTGTTTTTGTATTGATAAATTTATGGAAGGCATTTTTATCTCACACTGATTGTGTTGTTGTGTTTCTTTCTTTTTTTTTTTTTTTTTTCTAACATTCGATTATGATATATAAGTAAAAGGAATAATTGTTCACTTGTATATTTTTGTGCATATGAATTTTTGATTTTGTGTTAGATAAAGTTTTTATGTTTTTACTATTATTTTTTTTATTTGGTTGGTTCCTGGGAAATGAAAATTCAATTGTGCCCAGATTTTTTTTATTTTTTTATTTTTTTTTCCTTTTTGTTTTGATTTTTGAGAACTTGGATTGGATGGATGAATTTACTTGGAAACTGTCGAGTGTTGTTGCACAGGTGAATTGTCTTTTTGTTGAAGCTATTGAAATCAATGTTGTTTTCAATGCCAAAATCGTTCGCATCTCTGTTTGATACGACTGTGATAGTCCATTTTTTTTTTTTGTTCTTGTTGACATTATGATACATCGATTGAATCCGGTGTACAGTTTACACAAGTGGAGACTTCATAAATTATAATATATCAAACCGAACAAAGAGGAAAAAAAAAAAAAAAAACCTGAATCCAGTGTACAATTTCCAATCAACAGTACCTATAAAATCGATTGTTGTCTCATAATGTTTACAATTCTAAGATCTCAAGAGTGAAAAATCTGGCCAAAGTTTGAAAAAGTTCATCATCTTAAAACAACAATTACATCAACCCACACCAAGAACAAAAATTTAAAAGAAAAGATAAGAAACGAAGAGAAAATAGCATCTTGGCTCTTACAGTCTCACACTTTTATACCAAGATCTTGCCGATATCAAAGGTGATTCGGGCTAAAAACCTACCCTCACACCATCTATAGATGAAGAAATATACCAAACAAAGACCATAGACTCGAAAAATTATGTCACACACATGGTATTTATGCCTGTAAAAGTGCTTGAAAAATCGCACCTTTTTGACTTGTAATGCTGCTCCTAATATCAACTTAGCTGCCTCAATTCTCAATGAATATATGGTTCATGAGTCTCTTAACTACTTTTAAAGAAATAAAAGTGATGGAAAGTTTCACTTCAAGATTCTGTGCAACGACTCTCTCTTGGTTCGAGAAATTTCCACCCAAACCTTAAATTTGGATATGTAGAAGCCAGAATATATAGAGCTTTGAATTTTGATGAAGCACACATCTGGAATGGAAACACCTCCGTAGAAAGCAACTTCTGATTCGTAACAATTACACGTGGTATTTTGACAAGTTTTCCTTCGCTGGGGGATCTAGTGCGGACAGGCACTGTTCCCATGCTCCGTCTCCAATCATCTAGTTGACATAATTAATACTAGATGGTTAAAAATGTTCATCATTGTGTCAAAACATATGCAAACATCAATCAAACTTGTTATGACAAAATTAGATAATAGATATGCCATTTTTCGTACTACCACCAACTTTATCAATTAAAGAAAAGTTTTGAGACTTGAATCTTTAAACTATTGTTTCAATGAGATTATGTATGATTAAGAAATTGGATGTTTCGGTATACATGTGAATGCACACTAGCAAAGACAGAGAGAGTGAGAGAATGATAGAGACCTGTTTATATCCATGCAACACTTGGCGAACCTCATTTTGTAGATTCTCACTCATTGCCTGGGAGACGAAGACAAGTCAAAATACGAAGAAAAAAAGAATAATGATATTCCAATGCTTTGAATTTTAAATTGTTATTGCAATCTTACATGCCAACTTGCAATAGCCTTGCACATGTACACGAGTGAATTCAAAGCCCCAGATGGATTTGCTTTAACCTGCAAAAGTTGAAAGTTACCTCCAATAGGTTGCTACGATTAATGTGACTCACAAACACAAATAGAGAAAGAAATAGCATACAATTGCACATAGACCACGGAAGGCATCTTCCTTCTCAACATCATCCCGTATCCTGCCAAAAAAAATTTTGATTATAAGAACCCACTTAAAAGTTACATCGTTTATGAAGGCACAATGGCATTTTGAAAATGTCTATTGTGCTAATTTCAGTTGATATTTGAGTTAGAACACAACTAACTTCTACATGTGCTACCAGATATTATAGAAACGAAGGACCCATAAACTTCCAAGGGAGAAATGTAAAATTGTCTCACGTGCATAAAGCAGTACACCAAGATTGCATAAAATGCTCCATATGTGGTGAAACAATCTCTGGACAGACTAAAGCAAGCCTCCCTAGAGTGATGGCACCATTCTCCACAAGTGATCTATTGAGATCCTGCTAAACAACAATGATTAATTAAATAACAGCAGACAACACGAAACAACTAAAAAATATTCCAGTTCAGTAGTCAAAATTACCTCAGTATGTTTAAGTATTGGGACAAGAAATGAGATGACAGTAATTACAATTGGAGAAACTTCTTGATGAACCTGCCATTTCAATATAAAGCCTAATGTCAGAATCCATATGCGTTAAGAAATTTGGTTGTCTAAAAATCATATTTGATTTCGGTTGAATTCAGTCGATCTAAGTCAATGCTTTATTTGGCAATTACATAAAGAGATACAGCAGAAGATAATCCGTTCCCCAACTTACATGTTAGTTTTGTACTTGACATTGGCTTCGTTTTTAGATAAGTCATTAATTAGCCAGTTGTAAACAGAAGATTTCCCAATATTACTACCCCAAACAAATATTAAAACTGTATTTCATAAGCTAGACTAGAGTCAAACAGATTGCAAGCTTACAAAAAACCTTTAACCCAAACTAACCACTAGTCAACAGTGTCAACAATATAAGTTATTCCTTGTGCTATGACATCCAATAAATTTTACTCTTACTACAGTGTTCCACATTCAATATCCCCAAGCTGTGCCAAAAAAAAAAAAAAAAAAAAAAAAAAAAAAAAAAACAGAGCTCATTTTGTCAATCCTGTAAAAAAAAACATCATTAAGAGACGAACCAACCTTCACTGCTAATTCACCAATAGCCCAACACGCATTATTTGCCACGGAAATGGGTTCCCTCAGCTCAGAAGTACCCTGCAACTTTCACACGTTATGTTAAGGGTGCACAACTTAAAAGGAGTTTATAGAATCATAAATTAGACTGAAGAACTGAAAGAAAGGTCCTCTAACCAGTTGTTTGACTGCCACATTAAGGAATTCAGATATACGTGGTTGCAAACACCCTGGGCACACCTGATTATAGAAGCGATCTATGGTTATACTTCATGAACAAATATTGGGATAAGAATATCCATATACAAAAAGGATTGTGACTTACTCGTGCAAGATCTCCCAGAAGAGCAAGAGCACTTTGTCGGACATCCGGATCTTCATCCATGCAGCATTGCAGGAGTAGGTCCCTCAAATTGCTTGGTGAAATCTGCGGGAACATACAAAAGTTACATGGCATCTTCAAATTCAAAAATGCTATCCCTACTTTTCAAGAAATAAATTTAACAGATCCCAGTAAAATAAAGAGTAAGAAACATAAAATGAGCTGCAGACACTAACAGACATCAAGATAACATGTCCCAAATCTGCTATCCGTCTACTAGCAATTAGTTACTGACAATTTTGTTTCTGAAATGAGTCTTAATTTGTCAAACATTAAAAAAAATAAAATTAATAAATAAATAAAACAGCTGCAAAAGGCTTTCTTTAGACACGTTCCGAAACAAATCATCATCACTGATACTTCTATGGACAAATTTTACTTTATTGTTAGCATTATCAAAACCAAATTTAATGTCACAAAAGTATATTTAAGAGAATGAGAGAGTTTGTGCCCAGAGTTCTAATTGAAATTAAGTGATCTCTAAAAAATTCTTACAACAGGTCAAAAATTTATATATATATATATATTGCAAGCAACTAAAGCAGTTGGTTACATATTTTATAAGGCAAGGTATGTACCAAACTCTCAATTCCACTACCAAGACCTTCTGCCAAACCTGAGAGCAAGTCCAACGAGCAGACAACAAAATCTTTTTCATATTTTACTCCAACTGATATGGGGTCAACCTGCATTTGAATATTAATCTTCAGTCAGAAGTACCTGATAGTTAAGCCTGCTATCTAGTTATCAAATTTTCAAGATCAGCAAGTTTTAATCAGGCAATAAACAGTACTAGTATAGCATGGAAATCAGCACATGATCAAGTAATGAGCAGACATAAAACCTTAAAACTAAAATTAAATAAAACCCGCTTGCTGGATTACTGATACTTGGTTTCAAGTCAGTCATTAAGAAGAGGCATTTCTAATTTTCTTCTTTTTGAATTTAAAAAGAATTGTGCCCATGAGAAAACCGTAGCTGCCATACTTGTCAGAGAAAATAGGAACCCGAGTACAGCTCATGTAGCCAACATAACATGATAAATATCTCACGCATAGACAGAAACACTCAGAGCTTGCATCCATCTTTTGCAGCAGAAAGAAAGTTTGATAATTATTCATACCACGTATTTACAATAAATCTCACTTGCTCCAAATGTTATAATTTTTTTATGAAAAAAATTCACTCCTTACAGGTTTCGAAAGATTATAATATGCAGGTAAACAGTAACACAACCTCTTAACACTCAGAGAGTAGTTGCATATGTTATAATGGAGGATTCATAATTAAGCATATCAAGGGCCGAAAATCATCTACAAGATCAAGATGATGATCTCTAACACCATACATATAAAAAGAAATTTAAACTATCAGAACCTTGGCCATATGTTGTGACTGAATGATGTTTATGCACCTTTGGAACACTGGTTCAGCAAATTGAAAGAATCCGGTTCCTAGTGCCTGGAAAGGTAAAAAATAATACTGATTACAATCACAGGTACAATAGATTCCACTTGAAGATTTCATTAAGCCATTCAACAACTGTTGTCTGTTGAAAATAACACAATAAAATAAATATTATTTTAATTACTTAACGATCTCAAGAGCATGCTATGGCTCTTTTATTTACATTTTTTTTTTCTAAACTTATGTATCTTCAAACATGAATGTTTCAAAATTATATTATTTGTTGGATAGCAACATACTTGAGCTATAGACGTAAAGCTCTCGAACAGAGGAAAAAGGTCTTTGTCAGAATTGGAAAGGTGCTGCCACTTTGCAATTAACGGAGGCATCAAAATCTGAAGATATCTGGCCTGCATATTACGAAGATGAGAAATTGAAAATGAAGTCTCTGCCAATTGTAAAAGTACAAGTACTAATAATTTTATCTGTGTGGCATTCCAAATCACAGGAGGAAAACAAATATAGAAAATCAATGTCTTCAACAAAATAATACCTGATTCAGCTCTTCTCCCACAGCATCTGCTAAAGTACCAATAGCATCATAGACAATTCGAAGGTTTTTTCTCTAAATGCAGTCAAGGAAAGAGCAATAAGATAACAGATCATGATGGTATAATCGTATGATAAGTGAACATATAAACCGAAAGGCCTAAAGTACATTATCAGTCGGTTGAATAGTTGCACATATAGAAAATGTATTTATCTGAAGAGAGGAAAACCTGATATCTTGCAAAAGCACACATAAGGTGCTGGAGGATAACTTCCAAATGAGGTACCAACTGTTCCGCCGCCTCCTGCCATAAACATGGAATATTGATTTCTACATTTGTCCTAATGTATCTGGCATAGATGCTTTCATGAAACAGTGGTTAAAGGGAAAACCTCTTCAAGTGTAGCCAAAGCTGAGCAAGCAGCTTCTTGAACCCGCTTGTTAGTGTCTAAAATTCTTCGTAAAAGACCCATAAGAATTTTGTTGAACTTTTCATAACCCTTTTCATGACTGACACCCTGGATGAAAAGTCAAGTTTCCAGAAGAAATTAATAATCTTGACATAGATTGCTGGCCTATGTTACATGGACCCTTAAAATATTGTGAAACAGGCATGAAAATTTGCATGGTATAGTTAAACCACACATACAACTCTAGATGAGTAACTCAAACAAGAAACAAGAAAGTTAAATATGAATGGAATTCTGTCTCACAATAATTTTTTATTTTTTTTTATATACCATTTAATATATTTTTTTTATTACAAAGTGAAACTTTTTTTGAAATAAAACAGGAACAAAATGCAATTTCACAATAATTGTTTGTTCTTTAGTTTTACATGCCAATGAACTCAAAAGAACCTTACTCCAAATCACAAGGAACTGGTCAATACAAAAACAAACAGCCAGAACTAAATAGCAAGAAAAAGGTGTTGTTTAGGAATGGTCTAAAGGGAGTAAAAACACGACGTGAGATCCTCAACCTATAGATTTCCATAAATAAAAGCATTATATCAAAAAATAATAGAATAATAATCATTCAAGTCAGTAACACACAAAAGAAGTTATCCGTACCTGAACAACAAATTTGCTGAAACGAGAGAGTGTCCAACATGTAATACTCCTAAGTAAAGGAAACTTATCATCTAAAAGTGGAATGAGAAACTCCACAATCTGCAAATAAAATATTAAATTACATCACTTATAGTTTAGCATTAACTCATCATAAATCAATGTATAAAGACAAAACATGTCACCAACAGAACCAGAAGATTTCATGCAAACCAACATATAAAACATCAATTCGACATTCTTCCAGAGCCAACATCAAAATAGTGATGTGCGAATGACTGAACTGATACCATTTCTTCTATTATATATTATTCAATACTTTGAACCTCAAATATCAAGTACAAGCACGTGACATTATAAGGTTTAACAAAACTACAATTTAAACTTTGAAATGTGAAAAAGTACAGCTTTAAGAAAGCAATGGTGTGTGAGTTGAAGAAGCAGGATAAACAAAAACATGAAAAATATATATCAGAATGCAAGGATCTTATTCTATTAGATATGAAACCTGAGCGGATACTGATAATCAGAAACCACACTTACAGCATATCCTTTTGTACTTCAAACATCATCAACAAACTCATGGGAAAGAGCATAAATTACCTCTGCCAGATAAGGGTAAAGACCTCTAATGCAACCTTCAGCTATGGCACCAAGTGCCAACACTGCAGCTTCCCTTTCCTTCCAGGTCCCGTCATCGGAGGTGGATAGCTTAGCCTAGTTCAAGAAATGAGAATTTTACATAGCTAGCTGTAATATATATATATTAACTTTCCTTTGTTTCTTCCAGATGAGTAGATCCTATGATGAACTAACTAAAAAAAGACAGCAGTGAGTGATCACTTTTTCTAATTCTATTTCCCCCTTTCTTTAGCTGGAAGGATCTCCCAGGAAGGTAAATTGATGATTAATTTGATTGTTATAATATGTCGAATCCACTGCCAAGAAAATTTTAATCAACTGATTGAAAGGACAAACAAAATAAATGTGGGCAGATCTAAAACTTATAAATGAATGTATTATTAATAAGACTGGCTATGTGTACTTAGTTGATCAGCTCTAAAATACAAAAACTGGCCACATGGAACTGGTGCTAGTTGGTTTACACAGTTTACAAGATTTATTCATCCAGAAATAAGAAAAAGTTAGATATATTGCAATTAGACGGTGTTTCCCTAGGACATACCTGAACCACAGGCATCAGTGTTGGAAGAATCTCATCTCCATAAACATCTGAAAGAATGTCAAGACCAGCTGCACTGCATTTTCTTAAGTTCCAAATGTTCAAACTATCATCGTCCTGCATACAACAATCACTGTATAATTATATATCTATGAAGCTTAAGTTTGCAAAATTACTTATTAAAAAGAATATGTAATCATTGAAACTATAGTCAAATCACTTGCTCATTGACAAAAAAAAAAATAGCAATATTGAAACTTATACAAGTAAAGGAAAAAACTTACATCGTCATTCGCATCTTCTGACCCATGGTGACGGGAAGAATGAAATCGAGGTCTCAGATCCTGCAGATAAAGGATTCCAAGTACAAAAGATCTCAGACAAAGATACTAATTTGAACATAAACTTCTACAATGACTGGAACAAAAAAATTCAAAAACTGAAGAAAAATCGAAAAAAGACTACATACCTGCTCTCTATCTGGGATAGATTCATCATCCTGCAAGTACAGCAAAGAAAGATGAAGACATGTAAACTCATATGAACTATCATCAAGTAGCAGTTTATCAGAGATGGACAGAGCCAATAAAGATTTACCTCTGCATCGATAAGGGACTCATCATCCTCAGCATAGACCATGTTTGATAACAAAACCTAGACAAGATGAGATCATGGCATAAGAAAGGGAAATTGAGAAGCTAGGAGATAGATAAAAAAATGAGTGATTATTGTGTATGAGTATTACTGGAATTAGATGTGGCAAGAACTCTCTTAAAAGTTCTGGGTTTAAGTGAGCTTCACAGTATGCTGTCCTGACAATCACAACATAAATTAATCAAGTATATAAGCACACAGCTTGAGAAAATGAGTGGAATGTAAAGAGCATTACAGTGAAGATCTTAAAGTGAGATTTTCCATAATTATTTGTTAAGTATTATCTAATGTGAAACATAGATATCTCTATCTGAACATACTACAGAAGTTAAATAGTTCAAAAACATTGACATTCTCATTGTAGTCAAAATTAACACCAACATAATGAAAGCGGGTAGGAAAAATCTGCTTCTTTTTTATTGATTTTTAAATATAAATATATATTCCCAAAGGTCAGCTAGACATTCATTACCCATGAAAACATAACCGAAAAATCATCTTCCATCACCAGTAGACTGCTTAATCCCTTGCAAATTATGCAATAACATCATAACTACTGAAGCCTTCTACTAAATAATTCATAAAATTAATGTGATGTTATGGAAATACCAAAATTCACAAGCTTCAAGAGCAACCTCATCATCTGTGTCCTTGTTTGATTGCAACATGAATTCAATTATCTTCCTCAAATGCGGCTGTTGTGTAATGTCATAGATTGCATCAGTAGGCACAGAAAAAATTATTGCGTGAAATTATAGAACTAAGAGAAAAAAATATATCTGATATAACTCTTTATAACAGATAATGGCTCTTAATTATAGTCCTATTATAGAAAATAACATAAATTTGGCAACAAACATACAAGTAATAATAATATTAGATCAATAAGAACAGAATTACAATGCACACCTCCAAAAAAGAAGGATTAACTTCACTAATCTGAACAAAAGCTGAGCAAACCTGTTAAGAAGATTAAGAAATAAAAATAACTTAGTAACAATAACATAATTTCACTGCCAAATTCTATATGAATTAGATATTTCCATCCAGAAGACTGATAAAAAGATCAAAACTGTAAAAAAAATTATTGCTGATAAAAAGTATCATCATTATGTTTTGCCATAAAAGGAGATCCATAGAGCTGCTGATATATAGCACAAAGAAACTACTCACCAATTTCCGAACTTCTGCAACAGGATCATGAGCAAGGACCAACAAACCCTGGATGTACTGATCCATGGATAGATACAATGCCTACTTATGCATAAGAAAACATAGTAAGTGTTTTTGACACCAAGACAGCAAAATTTAACAAGATTGGAAATAAATCCATCGGTCCTCACAGTGGGCATCAGCATAATGAACTCATTTATTGATGCGAGAGAAAGCTTCCTCAGAGAGGCATGGGGTGACTGGAAAAACTGATTTCAGAGGAAGAAATACAAGTGAGACATGATGAGTTAGAAAACTCAAGTCTTCAGTCAATCAAAAAAGCATGTATGGTGATAAATATCTTGCCGATTATAACACTAAGTAAACTACTTTTCTCACCTGCAAAAGTCGTGGTAAGAATACATCAAAGGGACTTTCAACTAATCCAGGCACTTCTGAATCAAGCTCTTGAGGAATATCTTCACAAATCTACGGTCCACAGTATTATAAATATGTCAAGTTGTCATATGAATCTCTAAAGTGTAAACTTACAAAAGTAAACAGAAGCAAACGACACCTTCGATAAAGTATCCATGGCACCTTCCATATGATTGATGTCATTACTGTCCAAGCACTGTACGAGGACTTGCAAAAGCTCCAACCAGCCAGCAATTCTTCCTTGCTGAACCACAACACTAATAATTGTCCCAACTGTAGTCCTTATGTGCCTATCTGCTGCTCCTAGGCAAGGCAACAACTCCGATTTTATATATTGTTGATATGCTGGATCTATGGAATTGAAAGCACTTCTCAGATTATTTTTCAGAAGTAGACCAGCCGCTTGTCGAATTTCAACTGATTTACCCTGTTCAACAAGCAAGTGCATAAACACCACTGAGCTGTTATGATCTATAATAAAATATCCGAAATTAGCCATAAAACGGATATTTGAACAGAATTGGAAGCGATATTCTTCAAAAAGAAAATTCAGGTGTTCGACATCTCATTTTCAACTCGATTTCTTTTACAAAACTCCAATTTTCAACAGGTAGACAAAGTAAGAGTTCACAATATATGCAAATAAATTTAAATTGTGTTTCAAACAAAAGGTGTTCATTAATACTCCCAACAAATTGGAAGTTGTTGAGTATATTAAAATTTAATATCAATGTTTCATGAACCATTATATCAATATCATAACAAAACAAAAAAAAAAATACTAAAATTACATCAATCCGTTTATCGGATTTTCAGCTCTCCTAACCTTATAAATTCTAGCTTATTCTTAGCAATAGACAAACAAGAAGTAGTAGGCCAAAGTAAAGCCACCATAAACATGAAGATATTCATATCAATTTCAATTACTAACCGAATAAAGCATAAATATATAACCAAATTCAACTAATATCTCCAGACACCAATTAATCACAAAAACTCCAAATAAAATAAAAAATTAAAATTCCATAGAATTGAGATGATCAAAGAATTTTGAAAGTAGTACCTCGGCAGCATGAGCAAATATGAAAGCGAGATAGTTGTTGAAATCGGGGAACTGGCTATAGTGTTGGAGCTGTTGCCAGATACGAGACTTATCGGAAGTCGGCGATATGTGTTGTTCAAGCACGCCGCATATCTCTCTCAGGCCTTCCTCTTTCGGTTGCCATATCGCCTGCGCCGCCATTTCCCGATAAAAGAAAACTTGACGGCGACAATAGCTCCGATTTTCCGATAAGTTTGACCAGAAAAAATGGTCCAAGTTGTCGTGCAGAGAATTTTTTAAAGTGTGGGATCAATGTGCACTGTGGTCTCTGTGGAGTGGAGACAGAGACAGGGAAAGAGACTACGAAAGAGCTCCTGAGCTGGATTTTCTAATTTTGCACTAACCAGCCCCTGGTTTCTATTGTATTTACGAATTTTACCAAAAGTATTATTATTTTACTTTTCTAAACTAACATCAAACATCATTCATTCTACATTTCTACCAAAGCACAAATCATGTTAGCACGATTCAGATACCAACTCCCACTCAGGAAAGTAATTATGAGTGGGTCAAACGTATGAAATTTTTTGTAGAAATATATTTTCTTTTCCCTTAAAATATCGATAATATTCAAATATCTATTTTTATATCGTTATCTATAGTATACGGAAAATATTGAAAATATATCTAAAATAACCAAATAATATAGTTCCTAACTCCCATGACACAAATGAGAGGTGCACAACTAACATTAATTTTCATAATATCATTTATTTTTCCCCACAAAATATTCTTCTTATTTGTTTTTTTAACGGAAATTGAGATCGAATCAAAATTCTATTAACGTTTTGAATAAATTCTTCTACAACATAAGAAAATTTTAACCACCATAAAATATATATATATAGAAATTCTATTATCAGTTCGAACTGACAAAAGTTATATCAGTTCCTTGCATGTGGGCCACTGGATTTAAATACTTTAACTGACAAGTGTATACAGCCAAGTCAAAGTATTTAAATTCAGTGGCCCACATACAAGGAACTGATATAACTTTTGTCAGTTCGAACTGATAATAGAATTTATGTATATATATATATATATATATATAAAGAGAAAGTACACAAAAAATCGATCAAAAGTTATAGGACTTTTTTATTGTCCTTTATGATATCATTTGTAATCCATTATCTTATATGTCATTCACTCATTCGCATAATTAAATCCTAATTGTATCATGATCCGTTGGTACTAATTTAATAATTAAAACAAATGATTGAACAAATAATCATTGTAGCCCACTAAAAATGGTAGTAGGGTCACGACATGTATTATGAATTTGAAACAACTGTCTTTTTATTAAAGATTCACATGCATCTATGTATCAATCATGATACTTCTATATAAGTTTCGTCTATCTAATCATACATCAACCTTTCACAGTTTCACTATATTCATCATTTCAAAAATTTTAAAAATCTGAGCATATTCTTACTTCATACTTCATAGGTTTAAATTTTATCAAGATTATTCAATTAGTAGATAACAATTTGCATTTAATGGAAATTAGCTTGAGTGATGTTCGAATAATATACACTTCTCTTTTCACATCGATGATGATGAGTAGGTTTAACTTTAATTTTACTTATAAAAAAAACAAATATACATTTATAAGGATACACAATTTTTTTTTTTTTTTTTTTTTTTTTTTTTAGGAAATACAAATAACATTAACAAGAAAGATAACCAAAGCAGTCGGCGCCTAAAAAACGGCAAATCCAACTGGACAGCTCTTCTGACAGACGGAGGGAAATCCTCCAACCAGAAAAGGTCATCATCTTTCGTCAAAGCTAACCTTGCAAAGCCATGGGTGACCATATTAGCCACCCTAGGGACATGACTAACTGAAATAACACCCAGACTAGAAATGAGAGAAGCTATCTCACACAAAATAATACCACTTGTAGAATCTAAATGACTTCTCTCATTAATCCAAAGCACCGCATCCGACTCAAGAACACAAGGCGTCAGACCACATTCATCACTAAACACCAAGGCCCTGTGAATCGCCAAAATTTCTGCCACACTTGCGTCGAAACAACCAGGCAAACTGAGGGAGCACGAAGCTAACACAAACCCATAAAAATCCAGAATGAGAATTCCGATACCAATCAACCCATCCACCTCATTCACAGCAGCATCGCAATTTATCTTATAGCATACCTGATCCGGTGGTCTCCACGAATTTCTGGACTGATCAACAACCATAGGGGACGGCACCCTCCTGACAGCAGCATTATGAAAATCAGCCAGAAAATCAGTGCACCAGTGAACAACATCAAACGGATCCTGCTTAGAAGCCCCATGAACTACCAGATTTCTGAGATACCAAACCCTCCACACAATAACACAAAACAATTCTAGCTCCTCTTTCAGAAGCAACTTATAAGGATACTTTCTTGTTGTGGCTTGTGGGAATAACTACCGGAACAATATTTAATTCAAACAAATAACATTAAATATTTATGTTAAAAAAAATAATAATAAAAAAAAAACATCAAACATTTGATTTAGTTTTAAAGAACAAACTAGTCAATACCCGTGCTTTGCACGTGGATGAAGATATTTCCTCAAACAAATAGATGATATCAATAGTTTTATGACATTTAAAATTGATTTTTGGTTGTGCCATTAAAAAAAATCTTTAAAAAATATGTTAAAATTTATCGTGAATAAAGTTAAAGTGAAAAAAGAGTGTGAGAGAATGGCCAATCTTTTACCTCATGGTTGATTGAATGATAGCGTGAGCATACATACGTTTCTTTCGTTTTTAATTAATTTATTTTTTGTTTACATCAAATATACTCACTTAATTTACATAATTAATCATCAATTGTGCAACTCATTGATATGGCCATGTATAATCTATCCCGTGATTCTTCAAAACGGATGTGGTGCCAAATGTCAAAATCAATTTAAGCTGGAAAATAACTAAAAGAGGAAAGTATTGTCAAGTGTCAAAATAATTCAAATTTTAGATAGTTTCTGAATGAGACACATGGTAGAACTTTCCCACCATGGACTTTCAAGAGGCAAAGCATGTTGCCATGTTCAAGCTCTTTCACCAACTGCTCAAAGTCATTTCCAAAATTTTCAAGTGCCTTATCCATGATTTCAAGAGTCAAAGCATGTTCAAGCTCCTTCACCAACTGCTCGAAGTCCTCCACCCCTATTTTTTCTCCTTCACTTCCGCCAATAAAACAAATAAAATTAATAACAAATTCAATTGTGATTCATTTTAGACAAATAACAATAATAACAAAAATGGTTTCGAAATACAAACAATTTATCTTAATATTACCAGGAGCAACCATAGTTGCTGCAAGAAGCACCACAGAATAGTTTCGCTTTGGCTCCGCATTCATCAGTTTCATGGAAACACGTCGTTTTGGCACAATTGTCGAACCCACTTGAGGCCGTTCTAATATCCAAATGAACTGATTTGTGAAAATATGGAGGATATAAAACAAATTTATAGGCAAACAAAAGAAAATTAATGGAATGAAAAATGAAGAGTTTATTATTTATTTAAGTCAAGCAACAAATAGGCTTTTTTTTTTGGCAAAGAATCAGTTGCAAATGGTGGTAACATTTACAAAATTGAAAAACACCTCTTTTTTAGTAAAACTCCAAAAAAAAAAAAAAAAAAAAAAAAAAAAAAAAAAAAAAAAAAAAAAAAAAAAAAACTCCTAATTCCAATTCACCTAATCTAACCAACACCAAATCACAAACAAAGGTGATGCCAAAACCACCCATAAATGTTTAATGTGAAGAATGGCAGTGACCGACTGACCGTCCTAGAATGATAACTAATCTAACCACCAAATCCTGTTGTTATTGTGGCTTCACCACTGGAATGATATTTTTAGTTAATATATTTATTGTAGTTATCATCACCCAAGTAATATATAATTACATGCACAAAATTAAAATAGAGAGGTAAGTACCTGTTGAAGTTACTTTTTGTACGTGTTGAAGTTACTCTTTGTATGTACAGAGATTCAAAAAGAACAGATTCAAAAAAAGAAAAGAGAACTCGTATAAGAGAGATGACTAACCGAGAAGCTTCGCCCGTGAGGGAGACATCTATTGTAATGATATTATGATATAAAATCATTTGATAGCAATTCATTTGCCTCCCATGTAAACTTTCAATCTCGGCAATGAATCTGGCAAAGCATGCCATACATGTTCATGTTGGAGACAAAAATATTATAATTTGACAAATTCATTGCAACATACAAATCTCTCAAAAATAAGATATTGCTTTATATCAATATGCATCAATGTACCACATTAGAATTACATAGCAACACGGCAGAATCATTGAGAACCTTTAACCAAACCAAACACATTCCTTTAACCAAACAAAAAGAAAAGAAAAAGTTATTATTATTTGAAAGAGTTATTTCAATGAACTTTAGTATATAGATATTCATACACATTCCTTTAACCAAACAAAAAAGAAAAAGTTACCAAAATGAGATCGTTGTCAAGGCCAAGCCATGGTACTTGACAAAGTGAATGACACCACTTTCTCTCCGGTCAAGAAAAGACATCCGAAAGAAGAAGAATATTGTGATGTCTATTTGGAGAAGCATAAATAAAACCCAAGAGATGATCTTGCATCGGGTATGGCAAGATTCAACAACAATATATGCTAAATAGGAATATAGGAAGAAGAAGATGAAGATATTAAAAGTGGAAATAATCTATAAATATTATAAAGCAAAAACCATGGTGGGAAAGTCCTGCCATGTGTCTCATTTAAAGACTATTTAAAAGTTGAATTATTTTGACACTTGACAATACTTCTATCTTTTAGTAATTTTTTAGCTTAAATTGATTTTGACATTTGGCATTTCTTATATGCCACGTGCTTTTTATTTATTAAATTTTAAAAAATAAAAAATAAAACAATCAATTAGTATTAATTAAGATCTTCTTCTCCCAAAGCATCAATATTCCCATTTTCTAAATTTCTCTTCATGTAATGTAATTCTCATTAATTAATTAATATTCTCATTAATTCTCATCAATATTCTCATTAGCATTAATTAAGGAGGTGGCTACTCATTTCCCATTATAAATTTGTAATCACATAAACCAAAGTACTCATTCTCTCCACTATTATCTATGTTAACTCTTCTCACATTTAAAAGAGAAAGACCATTTGAATTAACAAAATAAAATTATGTTGGTACGAACTACGAAGAGGTTGCCATTATTATATCTTAGCTTTTGTTAAAGCATGCATGGGCACGCGAGTCATTTTGTTTTGTTTAATATTAAATATATAAAACATGATTTGTTTTTTATTGTGAATCTTTAGATACATGTTAAGATTATTGAGAGAAAACCATAACTAGCCATCCAACTTATCATACTTTTGTTTTTAACCACTTTTGAATTTTTAATTATTAATAACCACTTTTTTAAAAAAAATTCAGTTTAGTACCATGAATTACCAGAGTACCCCTAAAAATAGTGTTCTTTAAACCTCGAAACAAACTTGAAATCACGACTAAATTGAAATACACAAACTTGAAATAATGCATAAATGGAAATATCCAAACTTGAAATCATGCTTAAAATAGAAATATTCAAACTTAAAATCTGGACTAAATTGAAATTATGATAAGTTTTTTTTTTCCCCTCTTTCTTCTTCCTCTTCTTCTTCCCCAAATTCAAATTAGGTTTAGGTTTTTTGTTTGTTTTGCAGATCTATTCGCCGGCGATCGCGAAGCACAACGAGCCGCCGGACGTCGTCGACCAAGCGCAATCCCGTCGCCGACGAAGCAGTAGCCGTCGCACGAACCAGCAGTCGTCGCACGAAGCAACTGCCATCGCACGAAAGCAGCGCCATCTCGTCGCACGAAGTGCCGCTGGACGTGGCCCAGAAGGTCGCCGGCGCTCGACGACACCTTCGTCGACGCTCGGCGACCCTCAAAAGCTTGCCGGTGAGGGAGATCGTGGGGAGAGAGAGAGAGACCAGAAGAGAGAGAGAGACCAGAAGAGAAAAGAGAGAGAGAGGGTGTTTGGGGACCCTTTTTATATGAGGGCTTTCTAGTAATTTCTCAAAAAAGTGGTTAAAAACAATTAAAAGTATGGATGTGGTTAAAAAAGAAAATCCTATAATTAGATGGGTCAGTTTTGGCAATTTCCACAAGAGTATTTGCTTTAATATGGTTTGATGTTAAGAAGCACTTATTGAATTCGATAATGTTTCAAGTTTGAAGCAAATTATTTAAATTCGATCTGATCCCAATGGATCAGATTCGTATTAAGTAATATATAACAATTTATCATAACAAAATACAATAGCACCAAAAATTTATTCAAAATTCATTTATATAAAACAAAATAAATTGACCGGTATAAATCAAGCCTGATATTTTGATGAATTTGATGGATTTTCAATTTTCATATAGAAATTCAAAATCCGATCCAATATGATATAATGAATTTTATAATCAATAATGCTACTTTATATAAATTTGGTGTCCAAATGATGTGACAACACTATAAACCATTCATTTAAATTGTATTAGATTTACACGATTTAAATGAATGAATTGGAGTGTTGCTACATCATTTGGACATCAGATTAGGACACCAAATTTAGACAAAGTAACATTACTCTTTCATAATTTATGATTCAATAATGTTTTCAATCAATACAATCTAATTTAGATCGTCCGATCCCGCACACCCCTATTTTAGCGAACATTGATTTTGTACATTGAAGAAAATTTTACCGGGAAATCTATGGGAGGTTTTTCAATTCCAAGGCACATATGAAATAACAAACCTTGTGCTGCCCATAAACCGCGAGCAACATAGAATGACGTAATTACCCATTGCTTGACCGACCAAGTCTTCGAAAAAACCAAACCGACAAGGCGACAATACATTGACTCTCGGGGCTAAATACGGCATTTCATAACTTATAGAAGACTTGGTACGATTTTGACGACAAAAAAAAACGAAAACATATAAAAAAATTCTGTTAGATTTATACAATAACAGCTCTGCATCTCAAACGACAAATGTTCACTGAATAAGGAAACAAAAAAAAAAAAAAAGTTTGAGCTGATTTTTAGTTTCTTCTTGAATCATCGATATTCTAGGGTTTTTGAGGAGCTTGAAATTCAATGGTGAAATTGAGGCACTCTCGTTTACAAGCGAAGAAATGGTCGACATTGACGCTGGTTTTGTCAATGCTGTTTATGCTGACAATTGTTCTCCTGATGCTTCTCGCTATGGGGATTTTCTTGCTACCAATCGGCGACGACGGTCCTTCGCCGAACGATCTCAGTTCCTATAGACGACTAGCCACTGAAAAGTATAGCATCTAATCCAACTCTGAATTTACTGATTTTGTTGATTTATTATTTATATATATGGATACTTTTTGTTGAAAATGAACGGCATCGTTTTGCTTGTTGCAGATATAACGAGACGGAGGAGAGAATAGAGCAGTGGACTGAAATTATTTCTTGGGAGCCCAGAGCTTTTGTTTACCACAATTTCTTGGTTAGTTTTTTTTTTTTTTTCCTCATTTTTTTTTTCTATGTATTTAATTAAATCCAAAATATAGCAGTTTATACATTTATTCTGCTCGATCATTAGCATGTCTTTATGTTCTCTGTGAGTGTGACTGCTATAGGTGATGATTCGTTTTATATATGTTAGATTTACAAACAATTACATGAATGTTTGAGAGGTGTGTAGTTTTCCATATATTTAAGCAATCTTGAACATATAATTTTGTTGCTCATGATAATTTGCATTTAGAAATATGTTTAAGTTGATGCTTTTCTTAGACATTCAATTAATAAGATAAGCAATCTATGTGTGGTGATTCCAGAAAATTATTTACAGGGGAGAATTTTGCATTTATAAAATCTTCATTTGCCTACACAATTTTAGAATAGACAACCCGAATTATATGGGGTGGAAGTTTTTTGCTCGACGTTTTAACAAAAATACTCATAGACAACTGCCCTTAAATTTATGATCCTTCTCTATCTCATACATTTTCCTTTTTGGAGCTATCTGCGACTCTACGCCTATGTAGAGGCAATCCGTTTTGGAGCTTTTTTTCCTCACAGTTACTGTAGACATTGCAGGGAATGTGAATTGGCCACAAATGCAGGCTTGCATGGAATCCACACGGATCAGATATGCAATTAGATTTTACTATTGTAGGGATCATATAATCTAATTGCAGTAATATGGTCCCTTTACTTTTAAGTGCACACAGTGAAGTTTTTATACCAAAATAATATGTCTGAACTCTTAAACACTCTAACATGTTGAATAGATAAGCTTTGTTTTCATAAAGTTATTGACTTCGGTTACTGATTTGTACAGTCCAAGGAAGAATGTGAGCACCTGATAAATCTTGCTACACCTCATATGGCAAAGTCAACTGTTGTCGACAGCAAAACTGGTCAGAGTAAAGATAGCAGGTCTGCGGTTCCTCACCTTCCATTCTCCATTTTCTTTGCTGATTTAACAGACTATGGAAAAAAATGTTTAAATTATCTTTTATTCTTTCAACAAAACTTATTAAGGAACTTGGCATCTGTTATTTGTAGAGTGCGCACAAGCTCTGGTATGTTTCTGAAGAGAGGACAAGATAAAATTATCAGTAACATTGAGAAAAGGATAGCAGACTTCACATTCATTCCAGTAGGTGAGGGATGAGATTTTAAAAGTTTCAAGGAAAACACTATTTCCTGTTATTCTGCTTATTTTTTCATATAATCCCATACTTGAAAAGTCTCAGGTTTAGTTTTCTGCTGAATCTTACAAAAGGCATTTAATGTGGCATATTGGCATACAGTTGGAAGTTTTTCTGCTGTTACTAACATAGAAATGTTTATTAGAAGTTTGTTGATGTGGCTTGATTGGTCACACTGTATATTACAATGCCTAATTATGTTTAGCATTTTGACTTGCAGCACAATTTCTTGAAATAATGTGTGTTTAGCTGGCTGCTTTCTATGAATTTATTATTTGTCAATTATAAAGAAAATTAAATCTCAGACATGGAAACTTTATCATTGAGAAGCTTGTAAGTAACATAAGAAGAATTGGACATGCCCTGTTTCTTCAATTGTACAAGATTATTTTCATGTACAATATGACTATCTGTCAACATCATGATTACCACTTCTTAAAAAGGTGGCAGTAAATGAAAGGATTACGAGACTACCAAGTTCCAGTAATTTATTTTTCCTGTGTTTGAAAGATCACAGTAATGATGTCAACTTTTCGTTGGTCAGTGATACATAGCCAAAAAAGAATTTGTATATCTCTTTTATGCATTTATTGGTCGGTTTAATATTCATGAAATTGGGGCCTTTTCAAGCTAAATTAACTTTACAATCTACAGAGCATGGAGAAGGCCTTCAAGTCCTCCACTATGAAGTTGGACAGAAATATGAACCTCACTTTGATTACTTCCTTGATGAGTTCAACACTAAGAATGGAGGCCAACGAATAGCCACTGTTCTTATGTATTTGTAAGACTTATTTGCCTCTTGTCAACATCACATAATATGCTCAACATTTTACCTAAATTCAATCGATATACATCTTGGAAGAAAATTGAACCTTTTCTTTTCCCCTTTCATATTTCCACTGTTAATGCAGATCGGATGTTGAAGAAGGAGGGGAGACGACATTTCCTGCTGCAAAAGCAAATTTCAGTTCTGTGCCATGGTGGAATGAGTTGTCAGAATGCGGCAAAGAGGGCCTCTCCATAAAACCAAAAATGGGTGATGCATTGCTGTTCTGGAGCATGAGGCCTGATGCCACACTAGATCCTTCAAGTTTGCATGGTTAGCAATGTGCAAATTTTCCATGTTTGTAGCTTTATCCTTGATTCGTGAATGATTCTGCAGTTTGCCTCACATTTCATAAAGGATTTGCCTCAGTGTGGCTTCTTCTAACCTGAAATAACTTATTTTTCATTCTTTATTAGTAATTGAACATGGTGTTCAAGATGAGTTAAATTCATTTTGTGCTTGATGCTAGGTGGTTGTCCTGTGATTAGAGGGAACAAATGGTCGTCTACAAAATGGATGCATCTTCATGAGTATAACTAAGCTATTATTTTGTAAAGGTAATTCACGATCTCTAAACTATATAATAAACATTGTGGAAGCAGGAACATCAAGGTTGATGACCTATTAAATTTGCTGATGTGTTAGTATGAAATTCCGTGTATTGTACTAAAAAAAAAATTGGTTCATTTTCACATTACATACACCCACTAAAAATTGTGGCTCATTGTTCATTTTCTTTAAGCACACTGAATTAAATTGACATGTATGGATCTGTTTGCATCTTCTCTTAATGAATTTTTATATAGGCAAGAATTACATGCTTTTAGTTACTGCTCGTCAAATTGGAACCCATATGGAACAATGTCTTTTACGTAGTTAAAATGGCCTGGCAAATTGTTGCTGATATAGCGAGGCTGTTGATTTGGATAGGCGATCTAAATATAGATAGTACATAATCTTGTCAACTTAGTTTCATTCGTTGTGATGAGATTATTTTTGAGGCTTTAGAATGTTGCTATAAACATTAGTTGTTAGCGAAGTAGATATGCAATCGAAGTAGTCTTAGCTTTGTAACTTATATTAACCTCTGGGAAGCTTTTAATTGATGTTTCTCCTTTTGTTGTTTCTCTACATTACACATATAGTATGATGGACTTCCGAGCAATGTTTTTTTTTTTTTTTTGTCTATTATGTCGACATCAATATATGCAATATCTTGACCTAGTTCTATTTCTTCTTGGCAGGATATACTGCCTGGTTGATGGCACAATCCCGTGCTTCCTTTCAAGCTATCATGTATATCCCTCTACAATCCAGGTTTAATGATTCTTTGTTCGATGGGGTTTTTAATCTTTTTCCTAGTCATTTAGGTTGAAGGTTAATTTTGTTAAGAGAAATAGGATAGTTAGCGAATAGTTACACAGAGGTTGCAACTAGCAATATATGTCGACATCAGGTGTAAAAGTAAAACAAAAAAAAAAAATAAACTTTTAAAATACAAGATATATATATATGACTTCTTTCTTCTTGAACGTGAACGCCCTCATATTGTCATGTTTTGGCGATCCTTTTTTCTTTCTTAGTAGTTTTTAGAGTTGGATTAGTGTAAAAATTTAATTCTTTTGGTGACAATCTGTCATTTTGCTGAGGATATTGAGACCCTCTTAGTAATCAGCTCCTTCAATAAAGTAAAAAAAAAAAAAAAAAACCGAGTATATTCACTACTGCAATCTTTGTATAATACCGTATCAGAAACATAATTTATATGCTAATATGGCTCCAATTTAGAATCTGACCGTTACAGCTGGCTAAACTAAAAAGGATTCTCTCAAAACCATTATTTGAGAAATGAATTTTTACGTCGTTCTTTTATCAATTCGGCAACTTTCTGCATTGGATTCTTGTGATTAAACTTTGGAGCATTATATTCCTGGAAAAGGTGGAGCCGCGGAGCCATGCTTTCAAGACAGATCTTGAAAAATGATCACAAATCATAATCATCTGGACAACTGGTATCCATCTTCTCTGTCAACAATAGTATTCCCTTCACACCCCACCGTCCCTTGTAAGTCACTTTCCTGTGTTTATGCAGCGTCATGCTTCAAAAACAAATCTGATCATTCCTTAAATTTAGGCTGCATATCAAAAAAATTGATTAACAAAAAGGCAATTTTTATTTATCTTTTAATCAACCTGAAACTCAAATCCATGATCTTGGGATGAATTTGCTGTATTGCTTTGTTGAGACTTGAGAGCATATGTAAAAATCAAGTCTAATTAACAAGTCATGTGATCAGTGTCCGAACATAAGTAGCAAATTCGATATAAAATACCTTGTCTGTGCCAATTTTCCGAAGCTGGGTCAAAATGTCAGCAAAATCTGGAGGTGGTGGGCATGAAAATTGTAACTTCTCTCCTGTGTGTGGATGTGTGAATCTACAAAATAATAGGTAAAGGTAACTTTTCTGCATAGTGCGTAAATATTTGAAGCAGATATTAGAGATTGAGCTTTATTCTCTACCCAAGAGCAAAGGCATGGAGGCAAGGCCTATCTAATCCAGAAACCCATTTCAAAAGTTCACCATGACAGCTAGATGAAGTTCTAGACTGAAGCAGTGAAATGGCCATGTTCTTGGTCCCTCCATATACTTCATCCCCTAATAGCGGAATTCCCATGTACTTTGCATGTGCTCGGATCTACTAAAAAAAAAATCACAATACGGACATTAAGAGTAGTACAGAGTACAGACTATGAAAGAGTCGAGACTTTTGACACTGATATCTATTTGCAATGCAATGTATTTGCGCAGAATGTTGATGCCCATCCATTCAAATAATACATATATACAACAAAAGATACAAAATCTCTAATATCTTAAGTACAAACAATGTATTCAATGTTTAAATATGGTTCCATGTGTCTGAAAAAAAAAAAAACTACGGGAATAACATGGTTTTACTCAATAAGAGATTCAACAACTGAGCTTGATGAAAGAGGAGTAGCTAGCATAACATATCCTTGCAAGTAAATCTTTATTTTAAAATAATAATAATAAAAAACTTAAAAACCTTATTATAATTCAAAAGAGGTATGTATGATATGCAATTATATTGTCCTCAGAATATAGGCAGATAAATAATAATTTGTACACTACGCAGTACCTGATGCGTTCGCCCAGTCTCTAATCTCCATTCCACCAATGCAGAACCACCGGCAGCAAGAACTTCAAGGACTTTGTACCTGAAAAAGAATCAGAGATTAAAACAACTTTACAAACATGCACCATAAACTAGGAAACCTACGACATTCATTAATTTTTATGGAGTGTAGAGACACTCTATCGAAGATTAACAGTCTTTGTAAAATGATTTGACATCTCTATGTTCCTAAGCTTCTTCTATGAACATTTATAGTTACAAAAGCACAAACAAGCAGAATAACAATCTTTTTTGTAATTAAGTTGTGAGCTTCAATTTATAGGGTCCAACAACAAAGCATATATGCTGAATTGGCTCCTATCCTAACTTTTAAATGTTGAAATCTATTAAGTCCAGCAACCTATATGAATGTTACTAGTAATGAGATAAGGCAAAGGTGGAGAACCATAAATCACCTACTAGCTGCATGGCGGGCTTGTCCATGTTTGCTCGATCCAGTTATGGCAGTCATACGAATCCGATTATTTGGATCACGACCAATTGGAACCTCAACACGTCCTGAAGTCACAGAGGGCACTCCAGAAGTAAGACTGATGTATATTCTCTGGATGGTGTGTAGCTTAAATTGTTCTGATAAATGAGCATGAGAATGTTCATCCTGCCCACACTACATGTTAGCCTATTTGCCAATTCAATTTCGGACAACAAAAGAGAAACCCAAAATAGATTACTGTTTTTGTTTTTTGTTTTTTTTTTTTTAATTTATAATTAAATGGGGGAAATTCACCTTTGCAACAACAAGCAATCCACTGGTGCCTTTGTCCAATCTGTGCACTATCCCAGGACGAACAGATGCTGCACCTATACTTGAGCATAAACCTTCGTCATCAGAAATATCCTCTGCATCGGAAATAACTTCCTGATATGAATACGGTCCTGTAGGAAGACTACAATGGTGAAGAATTCCATTTACAAGTGTGCCAGTTGCATTGCCTGGCGCTGGATGCACAACCTGGAAACAAAAAGTAAACATTTTACATTCTTATAATGTTGCAATGATTTTAAAAGCTTAAAATAATCATAAATCAGATGCTAGAAAAGAATAACTTCAACACAAATTTAAACCGTAATAGGCTCAGTTGATTACCATGTGAGCAGGTTTGTTAACAACCAGTACATGATCATCCTCGTAAACAATATCAAGAGGTATATCTTCTGGTTCAGCTCTTAAAGGTTGCAACTCTGAAATCGTGCAATTGACCATATCTCCAGATTTCACATTGTGAGAAACCTGCTCAGGCAACCATTAGCAAAACTTGTCATGACCAGAAACAATCAATTTTACAAAAAGAACGAAGACAACAACAAAACATAAAATTGATGTCGAAAGTAAAAAGTATTTCCAGATTATTAAAATTGAAATAAAATGAAATTCATCTACACATATTATCCCATGCTTGACTCGATGAGTTTCATTGTTTAACTAAAAAATACTGTTCACATGATTTTTTTTGCTGCGACAGCGAATTTTTTTGAATTTGACGAGGAAGGTTACCTTATTGACGACGTGACCATTGACACTGACGAGGCCAGAGCGAATGCTTGATTGGACGCGAGCTCTGCTGATTCCATCAATGCGAGAAGAGATCCAAGAATCGAGCCTGAGCTTAGCTGCTGCTTTAACGTCGACCGTTTCCACCAGTTCGACGCCGCCAAAATTGGCGATGGGTTCTTGCTTCTTGTCTCCGCTTGAAATACAACGAGCTCTGACGATTTTGGAAACCCTAGAAGGAGCTTTTGCGGCCGAGAATCGAAGAGCTTTTGTGGAAGAAGCAGAGTAACAAGATGCAACTGAGTGGAGGGACAGCATTTCCTCTCAGCTTTCTGTTCAACGGAGAGCTCACAAGTGGATCGGCTTTGAAAATTGAAATGGGCTGCATTTTTGTAAACTACCCATATTACCCTTCACTCGATGGTTACCAGGTTACCAGCCCAAGACCAAATAGAGAATTTCACAATGGGCTTATGACGTGCCCACGCACGTCATCAATAGCCTGATGACGTGGCCGGACACGTCACCTATGGGCTTTAAAATAAAAATTAAACTGGGCTGGGATGGGCTTTTGAGCAGCCCATTTTTACTCTTGACTTGGTGGTTACCAGTCCAATACTAAGTAGAGTATTACGTGCCACGTCACCAATGGTCTTTAAAAATTGTTGTTAATTAAATGGGGAATGCTATCTACCTTTCCCATTTGCCTTTTCCATTTACCTTTCCCACTCATTGTTTGACACGTGTACACTTTTTCATTTAATAAAAAACTCTCACTTTTTGCTACAAAGCTTGTTTACGTATTTACCCCTTATTAATGAAATGATAAAAGCAACCATCAAGGGTAAAGACGTAAACAAGCTTTGTAGCAAAAAGTGAGAGCTTTTTATTAAATGAAAAAGTGTACACGTGTCAAACAATGAGTGGGAAAGGTAAATGGGAAAGGCAAATGGGAAAGGTAGATAGCATTCCCCTAATTAAATTCAACCGGCTGCTCATCTACTTGGGGATGTGTAGAAAATCTTGTATGGGACGGTGGTGAGTGGTGGGGTTGTCTAATCATGTTCTCCAATTTGTATCGGAAATGTAAAAATAAAATTTAAAATATAAAAATTGTAAAAAATTAGATAACTTAATTAGACTGTCTCATCACATGACGGTGAAACCGTTCCACACAAGATTTTCTCGAATCTTGTATGGGACGGTGGTGAGTGGTGAGGACATCTAATCATGTTCTCCGATTTGTATTGGAAATGTAAAAATAAAATTTAAAATATTAAAATTGTAAAAAATTAGACAACTTGATTGGACTGTCTCATCACCTGACGATAAAACCGTCCCACACAAGATTTTCTCGAAGATGAGACCAAATAAAGTGAGCTATATAGGGTGCTCACCACGTGTATAATTTCAATAATTTTGCCATTGTACATTGAAGTAGAGTCTAGAGAATCCAATTTTTTTTTTTTTTTTTTCCGGTTTTTTGGTTTTAGATTTCGTGTTTTGAATTTTAATCCAATACTACATATAAAAGTTTTGCAAACTGTATTGTGTGTGCCAAATTTAACATTCACAGCAGCTGCAAGAAGTTTTATTGATATTAAAGCACAATAGATATCAACCATACAAGCTCAATTTGCAGGCAACAATCGAGACTCAAAGCCATCTCTTCTTGTCCTTTTATTTTCTTTACATTATATTTTATCACCTTATAATCTTGTTTTTCCATCAAAATCTTGGGTTCCTTTCCTCATCATCGCGGCAAACTCCTCGTAATTAATCCTCCCATCCTATGTAACAAATTCCAATCACATGAAGAAAAAAAAAAATCAATATTTAAGTGCATAAAGAAAAAAAAGAATCGGTTAAGATTCAAAGTAAAGATAAATTACCTTATCAGTATCAACATCTTCAATGATTTCATTTATAGTAGCCTCATCACCCATTCCATATTGAGTCATAGCTTGTCTTAACTCTTCTCTTGTGATAAACCTGGTCAAAACAAAACAAGTCACATTTGAGTTGAAATAACGTTGATAGTGAATGTTCACTGTTTATGTATTGAAGTAAGATTTAACTCGAAAAATTGGTCAGAATTTGTGCACACTTACCCGCTGTTATCATTGTCGAAGTACTGGAAAGCCTTGTACAAGTGTTCCTCCTTCTCAAGTTTATGCCGATGCATAGTCGCAGTAATGAATTCGGTGTAATCTATACTCCCATTCTTGTCAACATCAGCCTGAAGAAATTATATAGCCAGCCAACAACTTTAGAGGGTTCAACGGAACAATATATATCAGGAGTCAAGACATTATTGCCTGAAGAAGTAAATTTGTTTAAAATATTCATGAATTGTGATAGTACCGCATCCATCAACTGCTTTATTTCTGCTTCAGTGAGCCTAGATCCCAGCCTGGACAATCCATCTCTGAGTTCTTCATACGTAATTGAACCACTTCCATCAGTGTCCATGTTGTTGAACATCTGTTTCAGGCCCTTGATTTCTTCTTCAGAGAGGTTTTCTGCTATTACCTTCATCAATCCAAATTTTCAAATAAGAAATCATTTGAACATGTAACAACTGGACCACTGCAATAATCGAAACTCTAGCTAGGTTTAGCACAGACTTTTAACTATTTGCTTTTACGTTCACGGATTGTAAATCATACCTTCAAAGCAAGCTTCTTCAGCTTGTTCATTGCTCTGAATTGCTTCATCCTTATTAGAACAGCACTATCAATGGGTTTGTCAGATTTTTCACCATCCTCCTTCAGCCACAGATGTCCTGTTCGAATACATGATGTATTAATGTATTATACATCAAGCGAATGACATTAATGATATACTTGTTATCTATACAAATTATGTTCTATATTACATATTGCCAAACTGTTAAAGACAAAACTTAAGCAAGAGGCACCCGTCAAAACGAGTGGACCGGCAAGATTGGTTTAAAATCGTTGGCTCATTCAAATCGTAAATACCAAGTATGTACATACCAAGGGCTTCGGCAGCAGTGATTCGTCTCTTAGGGTCCCTTGTTAACATTTTCCTGATGAGATCCTTTGCAGAAGCCGATATGGAAGGCCATGGTGAGCTCTGTAAGTCCAGGTTACCTTCTAGAACTGCTTCAAATATTCCCTTTTCCGTCTCTGTGACAAAATTTAATCTTAACATATTAGAGCTAGAGAAGAAAAGGTAAAATAAATTTGTTGTGGTGAAAAGATATTCTGTTTCAGATTCAGCAAAATTTGATCCCTTCCTTTGGTAAAACAAACGGCATAGCCTAATCAAGTGAAGGATCTAAAATATTTTGAAAGTGTGTTTTGCTCCTCTGCAGGTGTTTCACTTTTCAAACCAAGTTAGTAAAAACAAGATTCCACATCATGAATTCACTAAAAAGAATAAAATGGCAGCAGTTGATGACTGTTGGGACCATAATGTTAACTTGATTAATCAACCAAATACAAGCTTATTCACATTTATCACTACTTTTCGTTATGAAGATCCACCTGAATGGTAATTTTTAGTTTCCAAGTCGGATTCTTTGGTGTCAAACCAATTGAAAATAGAAACAAAAGCATTAACATACCAGCCCAAAATGGTGGCACCCCACTTAAAAGAATGTATAAAATGACTCCAGCACTCCATACATCTATCTCCTTTCCATACTTCCGCTGCAACACCTCTGGGGCAACATAGTATGCGCTGCCAACAATATCCTCATACACTTTCCCTAGAGAACAGCATAAAAGTTGTATTCAATACTGTTAGAGAACCTATATGTGAAACTCAACAAAATGGGGTGAATCCCACATTGAAAAAACATATAACAAGATAAGGGTATATATACCCATGGATTTCACAACCCAATAGATAGTCATGACAAGAAAACACACTTGGGATAATGAGGTTATAAAACAAGAAAAGATACATACATTTAATCTTTGGTAGTTAATTCAAAGTCATGACATTCTCTTTTCAATGGTGAAACTGTACAACAATTCACAGTTTCACCATTGACCAACATAGAAAAAGAACCTTAATTAATTTTCGTCATAATGTTGTATCCGACGATACTGATTGTGAACTAAAAAAGGCCAAGACTCTCCTGTTTCAAAACTAATCTACAAGTTTTAGCCCTATTCATATTTGATTATACCGTACATATCTTCTTTTGAGATGCTAAACGACAGTGCTACTTAATGATCAATTTCTCAAGAATTGAAAACCCAAAATACTTGTGGGAGCTGTATTCATATCTGATCATCATGTTTCAAGCCATCGCCATCACCGTGTCTATTGGTTTTGATAGTCTTGTAATGCTCACTGTTTATATTTTTTTCATTTGATAAGTGCTTGGCTTAGTTAGATTGATGTGATGAATCCATTATGAGTCTATTTTTTCTACTTCCTTTTTTCTAAGCTTATTGTTTTCCTTTTACTTACAACAAAATTCGTTGACTTGGTTGACTTGACCAGTCACTTTCTTCATTGACTAGGCCATGTTGACCCACGATTGCCTTTAAAGCAGAATCCCTTTAGTTTGCTATTTTTTTTACGGTATCTATCCACCTATCTATTCCATGTATTTTTTTAAAGCCTTTTGCCATTGATAGAATTCGAGCCGTTAACTTGGGAGTCATTTGCCCAAGCCCCAAGCTCGTCCATCTACCAGCTGAGTTACGCCCCTCGAGGCAGTTCGCTATTGATATGAATGTAAGTTCAGTCCTTTTTTTTATTTTCTATTCATACCAAAGCTTTTAAACATATCCATAAAGACAAAGCAATCCCACACCTACTAATGACTTTAAAAGTAACATTGCATTAAATTTTGGTCTCTTCAATTGCTTCTAAAGGTGTTTTCAAAACTTCTTAAAATATGATATTGGAAAACAATTCATCTCAAAATTTAGAAAATAATAATAATAATAAGCATCTCAACTTTTAATCAGGCAATTTAATTCATAAAGCATGTAGCTAGTGACATAAGTCGATATATATCCATTTAAAAACTGTTTTTGACCCGTATAGACTATAGAGTTAGATTAGCTAGCATTATTGGAAGAAAAAAAAAACACTAGAATTATCGATGATATAACTATCAGATGCTGTGACCCCAAATTTGTAAATCAATTTTGATGCAAAATATATCAGTTTGTTGAAGAAATAAACATACCCAATACAGACATGAAATCAAACAAGCTAGAAATCAAATAAGAAAGAAAATTATGAGGGCGCTCAGATAATGAGGGCCAAAACTAACCAGGCTCAATGAAGACAGAGAGTCCAAAATCTGTTGCTTTGATTGGAGCATCCTCATCTCTACTCGCCAGCAAGAAATTCTCAGGCTTCAAGTCTCTATGCATCACACCCATGAAGTGACACGCATGAACGACATTCACAATCTGCCTGCAAATCGAAGCCGCTTCACGCTCTGAGTAGCTCCCTCTGGCTAAGATCCGATCAAAGAGCTCACCACCCGAACAAAGCTCCATGACAACATGAATTTTTTGCTTGTCCTCAAAAGCGCCCCTGAATTGTACAATGTTGGGCTGTCCAGCCAAGTGCTGCAGTATCAGAATCTCTCTCCGGACATCATCAATTTCCTTGTCATGCACAAGCTTGCCCCTTGAAATGGACTTGCAAGCATATTTCAACCCAGTTGCCTTCTCAGTGCAAAGATAAGTGATCCCAAACTGACCCCTCCCAAGTTCCTTGTCAAAATCATATAATGATGTTATGTCCACATATGGGATACCCAGAATACGACCAATCTGTGAAGATGGAAGAGAAGGTTCAGAGAAAGAGTACTGAGGTGGGTTTGGTTGTGTTGGTGGTCTTGATGGAACTTGGTGCTGCTGTTTTGGCAAATGTTGGAGGCGACGATGAGGAGGTGACTCATCATCAGAGTTGGACGTTGGGACTTCAGGAGAACAGGACCTTGAACACAGTGAGAGACAGTGTCCCATTTGAGAGAAAGAGAGATAGTGATGAATATGATTTAATAATGGTGGAATTTTTTGGTCTGTCGCAAACAATCTTATGTATAATAAAGAGGAGGAAATAGAGTTTTAAAAACTGTTTTTTGTTTCTGTTTCTGTTTTTTTATTTATTATTTTTTCACTTTATTTGGTGCTTTGCTTTTGCCTATTGGATGGTCCTGAGTATCTTTCTTCACTTTTTCCTGCATACACTTTGATCCTAATCCTCTTCTATGAACATTTATAGTTAAAATAGGCTAAATAGCACAGAGACAAGCAGAATAACTATCTTTTTTGAAATTAAGTTTGAGCTTCAATTGATGGGTCCAACAACAAAGCATATACGCTGAATTGGCTCCTATCCCATCTTTAAATGTTGAAATCTATTAAGTCCAGCAACCTATACAAATGTTACTAGTAATGAGATAAGGAAAAGGTGGAGAACCATAAATCACCTACTAGCTGCATAGCGGGATTGGCCATGTTTGCTTGGTCCAGGTACAGAAGTCATACGAATCTGATTATTTAGATCACGACCAATTGGAACCTCAACACATCCTGAAGTCAGAGAGGGCGCTCCAGAAGTAAGACTGATGTATATTCTCTGAATGGTGTTTAGATGGAATTGTTCTGATAAATGGGCATGAGACCTGCCCACACTACATGTTAGCCTATTTACCAATTCAATTTTGGCCAACAAAAGGGGAAGCCAAAAATAGACTACTGTTTTTTTTTTTTTTTGGGAAATTTACCTTTGCAACAACAAGCAATCCACTGGTGCCTTTGTCCAATCTGTGCACTATCCCGGGACGAACAGATGTTTCACCTATACTTGAGCATAAACCTTCATCATCAGAAATAACTTCCTGATATGAAAATGCTCCTGCAGGAAGACTTCAATGTTGAAGAATTCCATTTACAAGTGTGCCTGTTGCATTGCCTGGTGCTGGATGCACAACATGGAAATGAAAAGTAAACATTTTACATTGTCGTATAATGTTGAAAAGATTTTAAAAGCTTAAAAAAATCATAAACAGGTTATTATGATTAACTTCCAGTATATTAACTTCGACACGAATTTAAACCATAGTAGGCTCAGTTGGTTACCATTTGAACAGGTTTGTTAACAACCAGTACATGATCATCCTCATAAACAATATGAAGAGGGAGGTATAACTTCCGGTTCAGCTCTTAAAAATGCAACTCCGAAATCATGCAATTGACCTTATCACCAGCTTTCACATTGTGAGAAACCTGCTCAGGTAACAACTAGCATAACATGTCATGACGAGAAGGAACCAAATCCATTTTACAAAAACAACAAGAAGACAAACAAAAGTTGATAACATTTCAATTTTATGAAAACTCAAATAAACTGAAATTCATCCTGACAGGTTGTCCCTATGCTTGACTCGACGAGTTTCATTATTAACTAAAATTCTTTCCACGTGAATTTTTTGCTGCGACAGCGAACTTTTGTACTAAAACAATTTACTAAAATACAAATTTGAAAAGGAAGGTTACCTTACAGACGACGTGACCGGTGAGGCGGTGACACTGACGAGACCAGAGCGAATACTTAGCTCTTCTGATTCCATCAATGCGAGAAGAGATCCAAGAATTGAGCCTGAGCTTAGCTGCAGCTGCTTTTACGTCGTCCGTTTCCTCCGGTTCGACGCGATTTGTGCTAGCTTCTTGTCTCCGCTTAAAATACAACGAGCTCGGAAGATTTTAGAAACCCTAGAATCAAAGAGCATATGTGGAGAGAGCAGAGTAACAAGATGCAGCTGAGCGGAGGGAGAGCATTTCCTCTCTTCACTTGTAGTTGTTTTGGTCTGTTTCCTCTCAGCTTTCTGTTCAACGAAGAGCAGGGGGAGAGTTCATCAGTCATCAGAGATGGGCTTTGAAAATTGAAATGGGTTGGACTTTTGAAATTGCCCATATTACTCTTCACTCGATTGTTACGAGCCCAAGTTCTAGTAGTATTACCTAATGGGCTGATGTCATGCAGGCACGTCATCGATGGGCTTTAAAAATTATTGTTGATAAAAATTAACTTGGCTAGACTTTTGAACGGCCCATATTTCTTTACTTAATGGTTACCGGTCCAAGACCAATCAGAGAGAATGCGGCCATGACGAGTTTTCGACGAAGGTGTTCGATGAAATGCGTGAGCCAAACATTGTTGCCTGGGATGCGGCGGTCACTGCCTGTTTTAGAGGCAGTGGCTTAAAGAGCTGTGAGAGAAGAGAATGTTTGCTGATAGGATTCCGTTTTATGGATTCGACTTCTCTGCGTGTATAATTTCTTGAATTTTGTTATTATACATTGAAGTATAATCTAGAGAGTCCAGTTTTTTTTTTTTTTTTTTTTTTTTTTTTTTTTTTCAATTTTTTGTTTTTAGATTTCGTGTTTTGAATTTCAATCCAATACGTATTGGGACCAACGCAGTAAATATACAAGTTTTTGCAAACTGTATTGTGTGTGGCAAAATTAACATTTGGTTTAACCTTTGCTATTCACAGCAGCTGCAAGAAGTTTATTGACAATAAAGCATAATAGACATCAACCAATACAAGCTCAATTTTCAGGCAACAATTGAGACTCAAGCCAGCTCTCTTCTTGGCTTTTATTTTCTTTACATTGTATTTTATCACCTTCTTATCTTCTTTTTACATCATAATCTTGGGTTCCTTTTCTCATCATCGCGGCAAACTCATCATAATTAATCATCCCATCCTACGTAACAGAATCCGATCACACAAAAAATAATATTTCAATATTGAAGTGCATAAAGGAAAAAAAGAATCGGTTAAGATTCAAAGTAAAGATAAATTACCTTATCGGTATCAACATCTTCAATGATTTCATCTATAGTAGTCTCATCACCATCCATTCCATTTTGAGTCATAGCTTGTCTTAACGCTTCTCTTGTGATAAACCTGGTCAAAACAAAATTCGAGTTGAAATAATGTTGATATTGAATGTTCACCGTTTATGGATTGAAGTAAGATTTAACTCGAAAAATTGGTTGGAATTTGTGCACACTTACCCACTGTTATCACTGTCGAAATACTGGAAAGCCTTGTACAAGTGTTCTTCCTTCTCAAGTTTATGTCGATGCATAGTCGCAGTAATGAATTCGGTGTAATCTATACTCCCATTCTGGTCAACATCAGCCTGAAGAAATTATATAACCAGTCAACAACTTTAGAGGGTTCAAAGGAACTATATATATCAAGACATTATTGTCTTAAGAAGTAAATTTGTTTCAAATATTTGTGAATTGAGATAGTCGAATAGTTCCTACCGCGTCCATCAACTGCTTTATTTCAGCTTCATTGAGCTTAGATCCCAGTCTGGACAGCCCATTTTTGAGTTCTTCATACGTAATTGTACCACTTCCATCGGTGTCCATGTTGTTGAACATCTGTTTCAGGCCCTTGGTTTCTTCTTCAGAGAGGTTTTGGGCTATTACCTTCATCAATCCAAATTTTCATGTAAGAAATCATTTGAAAATGTAACCACTGGACCACTGCAATAATTCAAATAAATTGTAGTTCATGGATTGTAAATCATACCTTCAAAGCAAGCTTTTTCAACTTGTTCATTGCGCTGAATTGCTTCAGCCTTATTAGAACAGCACTATCAATGGGCTTGTCAGGTTTTTCACCATCCTTCAGCCACGGATGTTCTGTTCAAATGTGTCAAGCGAATGACATTAATGATATACTTGCTGTCATTGCCAAACTGTTAAAATGGTTGGCTCATTCAAATCATAAATATAAATATGCACATACCAAGGGCTCCGGCAGCAGTTATTCGCTTCTTAGGGTCCCTTGTTAACATTTTCCTGATGAGATCCTTTGCAGAAGCTGATATTGAAGGCCATGGCGAGCTCTGTAAGTCTAGGTTACCTTCTAGAATTGCTTCAAATATTCCTTTCTCCGTCTCTGTGACAAAATTTAATCATTAACATATTAGAGCTAATCAAGTGAAAGATCTAAAAATATTTTGAATTCACTAAAAAGTGAACAACAAAAATGGGCAAGTTATATAGCATAAAAATGACTTTGCTCATTCACATTTATCACTGCTTTTCATCTCCACCTAAATGGTAATTTTTAGTTTCCAAGCCGTATTCTCAATCTCCGGTGTCAAACCAATTGAAAATAGAAACAAAAGCAGTAACATACCAGCCCAAAATGGTGGCACACCACTTAAAAGAATGTATAAAATGACTCCAGCACTCCATACATCTATCTCCTTTCCATAATTCCGCTGCAACACCTCTGGAGCAACATAGTATGCACCGCCAACAATTTCCTTGTACACTTTCCCTAAAGAAGAACCACATAAAAGTCGTATTCAATACTTTTAGAGAACCCACATGTGAAGTTCATTAAGTTGAGATAAATCCTACGTTTAAAAAACATATAACAATAGAACGCAACTTAATAAATTTCCGTAATAATGTTGTATGCAACGACTGTGATTGTGAACTAAAAAAGGCAAACACTAATCTACATGTTCTAGCACTATTCATATTTGATTATACTGTATACAGTTCTAGCTAAACAACAGTGCTATTTAATGATCAACTTTTTAAGGATTGAAAAGCCAAAATCATGTTTCAATCCATTGCCATCATCAACGTGTTCATTGGTTTTGATAGTCTTGTAATGCTCACTGTTTATTTTTATTTTTTTCATTTGGATTTTCATTTGATAAGTGCTTGGCCTAGACTTGGACCTCTTGCCAATGTGGTTGAACTCTCCCTTGGGAGCCTCCATCGCCAAGTTGTCCCACCTATTGTGGGTGCTCTCTCCCCGCTTGTGGGAGCTGTAGTCCGGGCTGCACTAATAGAGTCTAATCTCGTTGGTCCCGGTAGTTGTTGTATATTAAAAAAAAAAGAAAAAAAAAAAAGAAAAGTAAAGTGCTTGGCCTAGTCAGATTGATGTAATGAATCTATTATGTCTATGGAACATAGCTCCCACTTTCGAGGAGAGAGCACCCACACTCAAGGTGGGACAAATAATGAATATATATACATACCAAAGCCAAGGTTTGAACCTTGGTGGTGGAGCACCCTTTGGGAGACTTCAACCACCAAGGCAATGGGCCATTGGTTTGTTCTTTTTTTCATATCAAAGATTTTAAACATAAAGACAAAGCAATCCCACACCTAATAATGACTTAAAGGCCCCGTTTGGTGCGCGGGATTGGATTGGATTGGATTGGATTATTTCATGGGATTAGATTGGATTGAGATGGGATTGAGATTGGATTGGACGGGATTGGATTAAACTAAATAAATATTGTGCTATGTTTGGAGAAGCATGGGACTGGATTGAATTAATACCATGTTTTGTTTGGTGAAACATGAGATTGGACTAATTATAATAATTTTTTTTAAAAGAAAATATAATAATTTTTTTAATTTGGTAATATTTTGAAATTGGATAATAAATTTTTTTTACATAAATTAAATAGCTATAATTCAATTAAATAGTTAAAACCCAAATCTCATATCTCGTACATTCACGAATCACTACTCACCCACTCCAAATTCAACAAAACCAAAACCAAAAATAAAAAATCCAAATGCATGAATCTAATAAAACAAAAACAACCCATTAAAATTGAGATCAAATCCCGACCTCAGATGCTCCAAAAAGGACAATTAACGCAAAAGAATTGAATTTCTATGCAATGATAGAATGAGCAATTTTAGTCAGATCTTCAACATCACCAATCTTAGCACCACTCCCACCATCTTCATGATCATCAACATCAACACCAGCAAAGGCAGCTCAATCGCTATTTTTTTTTTTTATCAAATGCAAGTGAGAACAACTCAGAACCAATTTCAGCATCCGAATTCGGTTTATGGGATGGATTATGGAGCAATCAATTTAGTTGGGATGAATCGGTTTCTACTGACGAAGATGGCTACCGGTGGTAACAGTTCCACTTTTATTCGCCATAGCAGCAGTTCCAGTATCCATATTCTGGGTTCGCTTGGCGGTGGTGATGGTGTTTTTGGGTTCGCTTGGGGCGGCGACGATGGTCTTGAAGATCTGGGTGAGAGGAAAAGTTGAAGAAAGAGAGAGACGAAAGCTTGAAGAAAGAGAGAGAGAGAGAGGAAGGGTTAAAGTCTTGGAAGAAATCTGGGTTGGATCAAGATCCCCTGCTCATCTCATTTTTGCTCACCTTTTAAGCATCTGGTGACATGTGTCGACCAAACAAATGAATAGTTATGACTAATTTTTTTTCTCCCTCACATGACAAACGACACTTCTTTCCAAAAGTTAATTTTTTTTTTCATTTTCTCTCTCCGCTCTTATCATCACCGTCTCTCTTCTCTCTCTATCTCCTCTCCATTTCCAACTCAATCTCAATCTCTCATTCCCAAAATCGGTCTTATGAAAAATTATCTATGCAGTTAAAAGTATACAATTAAAAGTTAAAGTATTATGAAACAAACAAGAAAAAAAAAAGTTTGAAGTGGAGATGAGAGAAATGGGGATTGTGTAGCAGAGAGAGGTTGAGAAGTTGGTGTAGCGGAAGCTATACAAGAAAAACTCGCGAGACTAATTCGAAAAGCAACCTATTGAAAATAATCAACTTCGCGCACGAAGGATTATTGTCAGGCTTCAAGAACTCCAAACTTCGCAAAGAATGTAGTAATTGGATTTTGAGAAAACTATCTCTGAAATTTTATTAATCAATCAAAAAACTCCTAACAAAAAGAAATCAAACAACTTAAATAAAAAAGAAATAAGTTAACTTCCATAAGGAGTCAACCTCTGAAACTAAAACTGAAACGAAATCCTAACTAGGAAGGGAAAACAAATCCTAAAAGAAAAAGATCACGACAGAAGACCAATCTTGAAAGATTGAGGACTCTTCCTGCCAGCTCAAAGGAAATAGCCACAGCGCCAGCTGCCAGCTCTCCTTACTTCCACGCCACTTTAGTTTCTCTAGCTCATAACTTCAGCTTGTTACAATTTACTTCCATGCCCCTTTTAGTTTCTCCAGCACATATCTTCAACTTGCTGCAATCCGTGCGTTCCAAGTAGCCCAACGCACAAGCTGCTGCTGCATCAGAAATGAGATGGTGGTGGGAGAGAAATGTTTGGTCTTAGACTATGAAATATTTTGGTGTGAAGCCGCTGTTTGGATCCATTTGCGAGCTTAAGTTGGTGTTTGTTGCTGCCATTAATCAAGTTTCAGAACTTTGATTTAAGTATAGACTAGAGTTTGAGGTGGATATGACTATATGAGAGATTGAGATTGAGTTGGAGAAGGAGAGAAGAGAGAGAGAGAGAGAGAAGAAGAAGGAGCCGGTGAGAGGAGAGAGAAAATGAAAAAAAAATTAACTTTTGGAAAGAAACGGTGTCGTTTGTCAGGTAAGGGAGAAAAAAATATAAGAAAAATTAATCCTAACCATTCATTTGTTTGGTTGACACATGTCACCATATGTTTAAAAGGTGAGCAAAAATGAGATGAGTAGGGGATCTTGATCCATCTGGGTTTGGTTTCAAAGAGAGAGGAAACGTTGGAAAAAAAAAGTGATGAGAATGAAATAAATGGGTGAGGTCCACATATAAAATAGTCCTAGGACAAATAGAGATAAGGTTGGAGGTGGGTATATTTAAGAGGTAATTACACCAAACTCCCCTGAGGTTTACTCTTTTACACGTGGAAACAACTTTATCATTAATTAACACTCACCTCCCTTGTTATCAGTCAACGACAGTTAGATTTAACCTTTGACCTTGTCAAACCATGCAAAGTTCTGAAATACCCCTAACATGACAGATCAAATAACAAAAAAACTAAAAACTAAAAACTAAAAACTAAAAACTAAAAACAAAAACGAAAAAAAAAATGAAAACTTGAGAAGAGATCTGGAAATTTTCCAGATCTAGAGCAAAACCATCTCAGATACAACACCAACAAACCAAATCCATCGATCCAAAAACACACTACCTTTAAAGCAAAAAATCAAAACCCCAAATCCAGAAAATACGTTCATCAATTTCTGTCCTTTTTATTTCTCTTTCAATCTCAAATTCTCAATCCTTCATTGTTGTGAACAAGTAAGAAAAATGTTAAAAGATGGAGTCCCATACAAGACCAAGCCGATTGAAGATCTGTTTCAAATCCACTCACCAAAACCACTTTCAACAAGAAGTCTAGTTTTCAACAAAATTGAAATCCACATCTCCATTTGGATCAAACAAAATTTCAACAAAGGAAAATACAAATCCATCAATTAGACACAAGCACACAACCCAACCAACAACAAAACCACCACCACACCTACCGCCACTGCACTCATCAAACGACACACAACCCATTATAATCCATGGCTCCACCACTGCCGCCAAGGCTCATCAAACCGGACACAACCCAGCAAAATCTACGGCTCCACGTACCATTGTCATGGCTACCAACACCGCATCAGAGAAGACATGTTCGCTCTCTATGGAGATAAGATCGTATCATATTTTTAACCACCCAAATCAAACCGAACCCACGCCCATCCAAAGAAAATCGAATTAATTTGAGAGGATGAGTTCTAAGGCAATGTGGCGGCGACAATGGAGGTGGAGAGGAAGAAGAGATCGAAGAAAAACTTGGAGACACAGATGTAAGAATCCATGGTGCTCAAAAACAAAGAGAGAAGAGAGATAGATGGCAATAGGTTTTGGGTCTGATTTTGTTTTTTGTTTTTTGCTTTTTAAGTGGATTTTGATTGATGAAGGTGTGTTTGGATTTTGTTTTTGTAATTGATTTGTGATTTTTTTTCTTTTTTGGAATTATTGAATGATATGAATTATTGAAGAAGACATGACATGTTTTTTTTATTTATTTTTTTAATTTCGTCTTTTTAATTAATTTGATCTCCATCGTCCATCATGGTGATGGACAGTGGAGATCAATCTTTTTTTTTTTTAAAAAATCTATTTATTGAAAACAAATTAGTTTTTTTAATTATATTTTTTTGAAAAAAATATTTATTTTTCTTTTTTATAAATAGAATTTGGGTTTTTTCTTTTTTAGTTTTTTTTTTTCTTTTCATTTTGTTAAATCATGGGTATTTCTGTCTTTTATCATTTTTTAACGGTCAACTCTCACATTTAACGGTCAAACCCTAACGGCAGGGGAGTTAGGTGTCAATTAACTGTAAAATTGTTTCCGCGTATAAAAGAGTAAACCTCAGGGGAGTTTGGTGTAATTACCTCTATATTTAATCCCATAATCATGGAATTATTTTGCTGGTGGGACTAATAATCCCATGTCCCAAAATGTCACCAAACGTGGGATTAGGACTAAAATAGTCCAATCCCAGGCGCTAAACACGCCCAAAAAGTAATATCGCAATAAATTCTGGTCTCTTCAATTGCTTCTAAAGGTGTTTTCAAACCATGATATTGGAAAAATAAAAAATTCATCACTAAATTTAGAAAAAATAAAAATAATAAGCATTTCAACTTATAATATAAATAAATCATTATTGATAAATATAAATTGTCGACTGTTCGGATTCCATACCATTATACTACAGTATTTAACAAATATCAGATGTTGCAAAATCAAACCCAAATTTGAAAATCAATTTTGATGCAAAATTTATCAGTTTGTTGAAGAAATAAACATACCCAATACAGACATGAAATCAAACAAGCTAGAAATCAAATAAGAAAGAAAATTATGAGGGAGCTCAGAGAATGAGAGAGGCAAAACTAACCAGGCTCAATGAAGTCAGAGAGTCCAAAACCTGTTGCTTTGATTGGAGCATCCTCATCTCTACTCGCCAGCAAGAAATTCTCAGGCTTCAAGTCTCTATGCATCACACCCATGAAGTGACACGCATGAACGACATTCACAATCTGCCTGCAAATCGAAGCCGCTTCACGCTCTGAGTAGCTCCCTCTGGCTAAGATCCGATCAAAGAGCTCACCACCCGAACAAAGCTCCATGACAACATGAATTTTTTGCTTGTCCTCAAAAGCGCCCCTGAATTGTACAATGTTGGGCTGTCCAGCCAAGTGCTGCAGTATCAGAATCTCTCTCCGGACATCATCAATTTCCTTGTCATGCACAAGCTTGCCCCTTGAAATGGACTTGCAAGCATATTTCAACCCAGTTGCCTTCTCAGTGCAAAGATAAGTGATCCCAAACTGACCCCTCCCAAGTTCCTTGTCAAAATCATATAATGATGTTATGTCCACATATGGGATACCCAGAATACGACCAATCTGTGAAGATGGAAGAGAAGGTTCAGAGAAAGAGTACTGAGGTGGGTTTGGTTGTGTTGGTGGTCTTGATGGAACTTGGTGCTGCTGTTTTGGCAAATGTTGGAGGCGACGATGAGGAGGTGACTCATCATCAGAGTTGGACGTTGGGACTTCAGGAGAACAGGACCTTGAACACAGTGAGAGACAGTGTCCCATTTCAGAGAATATGATGATGACTGAACAAAGATTTAAACTTGAGGTGGGTTTTGAGAAGATGGTGGGTTTTTTATTTGGTCTGTCACAAACAAGTTTATGGGAGTAATTCGTTCTTATATATATAATGAAGAGCATATTGAGATAGAGTTTTGAAAATTGTTTTTTGTTTATTTTTGTTGTTTTCACTTTATTTGGTTCTTTGCTTTTGCCTATTGGATGGTCCTGAGTATCATTCTTCTTTACTTGTTCTTGCATTGATACACTTTGCTTCGGACAAGAAAGAGCGGGTTTTGTTTTGCGTAGTTTACTTGGGTTCGGTTTCATACGTTCATGTTTAGTTTAGTAGCAAGCAAGGAACTTAAAATCGACATATCCACCGATATATCCATATTTTGGAGGGACCGATATCGCAACAAGGACCGATATATCCACAGATAGAGAAGAAATTGGTATAGATCATGGAGCTACAGTAGCAAATCCTTTTTTAAATTTTTTATCGAATATCCACCGATATCGATAATATCCCCGATATATCCATAAATTTAAAAGCCCGATATCGATACCGATACCGATATTTTATTCCTTGGTAGCAAGTAATTTGTCAACTTAACCGCTTTTAAGTTTGATTAATTGGTGAGAAATTCCCAAACTGCCCCGCCAAATAGTATATCGTGTATTTTGGGTTCGAAACGGTGACGTAGGAGCTGGGACAGTCACATGACTCACATCATTGATGGATTTGATTTGGGTGTAGAAAACTCTATTTGGGTAGAGAAACTAGGCCCAATTTGCAAAGAAGGTTGTTGAGCTTCGCGGCCCCGTTGACTTGGCCATTGACCTTGGAAATTTGTTATGCTTCAAGAGTTCTAGGTGCTTTTCTTTACTTATCTTTTCGCCTACTTTTAAGCAGTGTTCAAAAAAACGGTGTCAACGACCGCCGAGACGCTAGGTGGAGTCCGGCCGCACTAAATTAGGCAAAAATGGGTTTATTAGGTGGCTGGGAAAAAAATCACCCGATTTGCCCAAATTTTGGCCAACTAATCGGGTCGGGGCGGAATCAAATTCGTTGACTCTATCTAGACTTCTTTTTTATAATCGAATTTAAAAAAAAAAGGTTAGAGGAAGAGAATCGATTTGAGGGAGGACTGAGTGGAGGGAGAGAGACGAGGCCAGAGAAAGGAGACGACGAGCGTGAGAAGCTTTAGTAAGAGAACGGCGGACTATTAGGACTACGATCTGGGTGGAGATCTTATGATTTGGATGAGATTTGGTGATGGTTTTTTTGAGAGAAGTCAGAAGATTGATGAGATAGAAGAAGAGATTTCAACTGAAGCTGCGCAATAGGGATTTACGCTATGTTTGGTATGAGAGAAAGATGGAGGGAGGGAGAGGGTTGGAGGGAGAGCTCCAATCCCTTGTTTGGTTGGAGGGAGAAAAGAGGGGAGATGAGGAGAGGAGGGAGGAGATCTCCCTTTGGGCCCACCATATTGGATCCCCCCAATGATGGGTGGATCACAATGGAGGGAGAGTGATAGGGGGACAAAGACAAAAATGCCCTTCATTTTTATACTACCCTTCAATTTTTTAAAGGGCAATATAGTAATTTTATAAATTATATACCAATCCATCCATCCAACCATATTTTCAATACCAAACAACATGGGGGATATATATTATCCTCTCCATCCTTCCTACTAATCTCTCCCTTTTAATTCATCCATCTCTCATACTCTCCCTCCCTCCTACCAAACATAGTGTTAGAGTTACTGTCTGGAAAGCATTTGCTTTTATAGTCAAGAGTCAAAGTCAAAAACGGCATGTTATCTCTGCGTTTTGCTCTCTTCTTATTTTTTTTTTCAACTAATCACAACACCCCTTGCACATGTCACATGTCATAAGCATCACATGCTTTCTTCACCATATGCTGCCATTTGTCCCATAATTGTAGATGATTGATTTAATTTATTAAAAAAATAAATTTTGTCCCATTAGAAAAATTAAAAAAAAACAACCCAGATTTTGTTTTTCATTGTAAATGAATTTTCATCAAATTCAAACATAGATCTATCTCCTACAATATGTCAATATCAAACCACTCAGGACTAGATGTTGATGATTTTGATTAAATATGTTCATAATTTGAGTTTTATTATGGGTTATATAGGTAGGAAAAGAAAAAAAAAATCGGCTGCCTAGACCGCCTAGATACTGGTCCGCCATCCGACTGGCGTCTAGCGTTTACTAGAACAATGCTTTTAAGTGAGTTGCTAGAGAATTGCATGTGAAAATTTAATATCAATGCTTGCTTATGATTAACTTCATTAGACAACTGCATGTTCAAGTGTTCAACAATCCGCGACCTGTTTGAATGCAAGTGCCAATGGCAAGGACAATGTGCAGGCATTCTTCTCAGGCGCGTGACATGGAAGCAGCCATTTATGAACTAGAAACAGAGGGTATCCGCACTCAAACCCCCTGGAGGCAGTTCAGTCTTCGTTTTTTCTTCTTTTCATACCAAAGCTATTAAACATATCCATAAAGACAAAGCAATCCCACACCTAATGACTTTAAAAGTAACATTGCATTAAATTTTTGGTCTCTTCAATTGCTTCTAAAGGTGTTTTCACAACTTCTTAAAATATGATATCGGAAAACAATTCATCTCAAAATTTAGAAAATAATAATAATAATAAGCATCTCAACTTCTAATCAGGCAATTTAATTCACAAAGCATGTAGCAAGTGACATAAGTCGATATATATCCATTTAACAACTGTTTTTGACCCATATAGACTATAGAGTTAGATTAGCTAGCATTATTGGAAGAAAAAAAAAAACACTAGAAATACCGATGATATAACTATCAGATGTTGTGACCCCAAATTTGTAAATCAATTTTGATGCAAAATATATCAGTTTGTTGAAGAAATAAACATACCAATACAGACATGAAATCAAACAAGCTAGAAATCAAATAAGAAAGAAAATTATGAGGGAGCTCAGAGAATGAGAGGGGCAAAACTAACCAAGCTCAATGAAGACAAAGAGTCCAAAATCTGTTGCTTTGATTGGAGCATCCTCATCTCTACTCGCCAGCAAGAAATTCTCAGGCTTCAAGTCTTTATGCATCACACCCATGAAGTGACACGCAAGAACGACATTCACAATCTGCCTGCAAATCGAAGCCGTTTTACGCTCTGAGTAGCTCCCTCTGGCTAAAATCCGATCAAAGAGCTCACCACCCGAACAAAGCTCCATGACAACATGAATTTTTTGCTCGTCCGCAAAAGCGCCCCTGAATTGTACAATGTTGGGCTGTCCAGTCAAGTGCTGTAGTATCAGAATCTCTCTCCGGACATCATCAATGTCCTTGTCATGCACAAGCATACTTAAACCCAGTTGCCTTCTCAGTGCAAAGATAAGTGATCCCAAACTGACCCCTCCCAAGTTCCTTGTCAAGATCATACATTGATGTTATGTCCACATATGGCATACCCAGAATACGACCAATCTGTGAAGATGGAAGAGAAGGTGTAGAGAAAGAGTACTGAGGTGGGTTTGGTTGTGTTGGTGGTCTTGATGGAACTCGGTGCTGCTGTTTTGGCAAATGGTGGAGGCGACGATGAGGAGGTGACTCATCATCAGAGTTGGACAATGGAACTTCATGAGAACAGGACCTTGAACACAGTGAGAGACAGTATCCCATTTGAGAGAAAGAGAGATAGTGATGAATATGATTTAACAATGGTGGATTTTTTTGGTCTGTCGCAAACAATCTTATGTATAATAAAGAGGAGGAAATAGAATTTTAAAAACTGTTTTTTGTTTCTGTTTCTGTTTATTAATTTATTATTTTTTTCACTTTATTTGGTGCTTTGCTTTTGCCTATTGCTTTTGCTTTTGTTTATTAATTTATTAATAAAGAGGAGTATCATTCTTCACTTTTTCCTGCATACACCTTGATCCTAATCCTCTTCTATGAACATTTATAGTTAAAATAGCACAGAGACAAGCAGAATAACTATCTTTTTTGAAATTAAGTTTGAGCTTCAATTGATGGACCCAACAACAAAGCATATACGCTGAATTGGCTCCTATCCCATCTTTAAATGTTGAAATCTATTAAGTCCAGCAACCTATACAAATGTTACTAGTAATGAGATAAGGAAAAGGTGGAGAACCATAAATCACCTACTAGCTGCATAGCGGGAATGGCCATGTTTGCTTGGTCCAGGTACAGCAGTCATACGAATCTGATTATTTAGATCACGACCAATTGGAACCTCAACACGTCCTGAAGTCAGAGAGGGCGCTCCAGGAGTAAGACTGATGTATATTCTCTGAATGGTGTTTAGATGGAATTGTTCCGATAAATGGGCATGAGACCTGCCCACACTACATGTTGGCCTATTTACCAATTCAATTTTGGCCAACAAAAGGGGAAGCCAAAAATAGACTACTTTTTTTTTTTTTTTTGCTTCAAGCAGCTATCAAATGGGGGAAATTCACCTTTGCAATAACAAGCAATCCACTGGTGCCTTTGTCCAATCTGTGCACTATCCCGGGACGAACAGATGTTTCACCTATACTTGAGCATAAACCTTCGTCATCAGAAGTATCCTTTGCATCAGAAATAACTTCCTGATGTGAAAATGCTCCTGCAGGAAGACTTCAATGTTGAAGAATTCCATTTACAAGTGTGCCTGTTGCATATGCACAACATGGAAATGAAAAGTAAACATTTTACATTGTCGTATAAATTATAAAGTTGAAAAGATTTTAAAAGCTTAAAATAATCATAAACAGGTTGTTATGATTAACTTCGACACGAATTTAAACCATAGTAGGCTCAGCTGGTTACCATTTGAACAGGTTTGTTAACAACCAGTACATGATCATCCTCATAAACAATATGAAGAGGGAGGTATAACTTCCGGTTCAGCTCTTAAAAATGCAACTCCGAAATCATGCAATTGACCTTATCACCAGCTTTCACATTGTGAGAAACCTGCTCAGGTAACAACTAGCATAACATGTCATGACGAGAAAGTTGATAACATTTCAATTTTATGAAAACTCAAATAAACCGAAATTCATCCTAACAGGTCGTCCCTATGCTTGACTCGACGAGTTTCATTATTAACTAAAATTCTTTCCACGTGAATTTTTTGCTGCGACAGCGAACTTTTGTACTAAAACAATTTACTAAAATACAAATTTGAAAAGGAAGGTTACCTTACAGACGACGTTGTTAGCAGAATTGACAGTTAAGGCAGTAAATATTCTACTTTATTTAGTCTAGATATATATAGAATAGTTTATTGTAATTGATAGGCATTTATTTTGTCAACTATACATTTATTTTGTCAACTATTTACCTTCCATAGTCAGATGTAAACAGCCTTGTAATTAGCTCTGATTTTCAGCCTTGTAATGGCTGATTCTCAGCCTTGTAATTAGCTCTAATTTTCAGCCTTGTAATGGCTGATTCTCAGCCTTGTAATTAGTCCGATAATTCTATATAAAGGAAGGAACTCTCACAAGGAGAGGTATTCAGAACAAAACCATATTTGACATGGTATCAGAGCCCCAAGTTATTTTTTTTTTATGTTTTTCTCTCGGCTTGGCTGAATTCTTAGTTTCTTGGTTTTGTTGACAGTCTCTTTTCAGAGGATTTTTTTTGATATTTTGGGTGATTTGGGCTGTTGCAATTCTGGTGTGGGGTTGTCGAAATTATTATTATTTTTTTTTCTTCTGGACATCTCCTTCTTTTCTTGGATTTTTTTTTTGAGAAGTCTTGCTCGATCATACTGTTTCTGTAACTGTTGTGATCTGTCAAGTCTTTCATTTTTTTGGTGGTTATTATGTCAGGCGAAAATTTTATTAATTCTATTGTTCGCTTTAATGGTAAGAACTATGCCAGTTGGGAATTCCAATTCAGGATGTATGTGAAAGGGAAGGAGTTATGGGGTCATGTGGATGGGTCTTCTACGGCTCCAACTGATCCTAAGGAACTTAGTTCATGGGAAGGCAAGGATGCCAAAATTGCTTCCTGGCTACTCAGTTCTGTTGAACCTCATATGGTTAACAACATTCGTGGGTTCACTACTGTTAAGCAGATGTGGGATTATCTTCGGCGGATTTATTATCAACATAATTCTGCCCGAAAGTTTCAATTGAAATTAGACATCGGAAACTATCGCTAGGGGAATCTCTCGATTGAGCAATTTTATTCCGGATTTCTTAATTTATGGAGCGATTATACTGGGTTGGTGCATTCTACGGTTCCAAAAGAAGCTTTAGCGGCACTACAAGCGGTTCATTCTGAGAGCCAGCGGGATCAATTTTTAATGAAGCTCCGACCCGAGTTTGAAAGTGCACGAGCTGGGTTAATCAATCGAACACCTGTCCCCTCTTTGGATGTTTGCTTAGGAGAACTCTTGCGTGAAGAACAACGTCTTGCCTCACAGCTTGGCATTGCTCAAGATGCTGGTGGTACTGAGATGGTTAATGTGGCCTACGCTGCTCACGACAAAGGACGATACAAATCTCCGCCACAGTGTTACAGTTGCAAGGAAGTTGGGCACATTGCAAAACATTGTCGCAAGAAATTCTGCAATTACTGCAAGAAGGAAGGCCATATCATTAAGGATTGTCGTGTGCGCCCTCAGAATCGATCTGCTCCTGCTTTTCATACTACTGTTCAATCCTCCTTTGTGCCTGCATCTTCCGCTCAACCCACCACTGTTCCAGGTTCTTCGTCCAACATTACTCCTGAGCAGGTTCAACAGATGATTGTTTCTGCTCTTTCTGCTCTTGGTCTCCAAGGTAAGAAATATCTTCTTTCTTCTCCTTGGTTAATTGACTCTGCGGCTTCCAATCACATGACTGGCAGTCCAGCAGCTTTACAAGATGTTCGTAAGTATGATGGTGAGCAGCATATTCAGATCGCCGATGGCAATACTCTTCCTATTACTGCGGTTGGAAATCTGGGGTCTTCTTTTACTAATGTGTTTGTGTCTCCTGCGTTATCTGCCAATCTAATTTCTGTTGGACAATTAGTGGAAGAAAATTTTTCTCTTCATTTTGATCGTAGTGGTTGTCGTGTGCAGGATCAAGCATCGGGATTGGAGATAGCGAAGGGGCCTAAAGTGGGACGTCTTTTTCCTCTTCAATCGTTTTCCATTCCTCGTTCAATTTCTGTTGGTTATTCTGCTATTGCTAATAATAGCCATTTTTGGCATAAGAAATTAGGACATTCCAACTCTGTAATTCTGACCCATCTTATGAAACATGGTCATTTGAGCAATACTAATGCGTTTTCTTCCTTGTCTTTTGATTGTGCACCTTGTAAACTTGGTAAAAGCAAATCATTACCATTTCCTTTGCAGGGTAGTCGTGCTTCTACATGCTTTGAGATTATTCATTCTGATGTTTGGGGTATGAGTCCTGTTCTTTCTCATGCTCAATATAGGTATTTTGTGACATTTATTGACGATTATAGTCGTTTCACTTGGGTTTATTTTCTTCGTTCTAAAGCTGATGTGTTTTCGACCTTCCAAACTTTTGTTGCCTATGTAGAAACACAATTTTCTACCTGTATTAAGACCTTACGCTCAGATTCCGGGGGAGAATGTATGTCTCATGATTTTCAATCTTTCCTACAACAGAAGGGTATTGTTTCTCAGCGTTCGTGTCCTTACACCCCTCAACAGAATGGAGTCGCCGAGCGTAAGAATAGACATCTTTTAGATGTTGTCCGTACCTTGATGCTTGAATCTTCTGTCCCTCCTAGATTTTGGGTAGAGGCATTATCTACAGCTGTATATTTGATTAATCGTCTACCTTCTCCCACCTTGCATTTTGATTCTCCATATTCTCGTTTGTTTGGTATTCCTCCTGACTATAATTGTCTGCATGTTTTTGGTTGCGTCTGTTTTGTTCACTTACCACCCATTGAACGTCACAAGCTTACTGCTCAAGCAGTTCAATGTGCTTTTCTTGGCTATAGTAACTCTCATAAAGGGTTTGTGTGTTATGATGCGGATGCTAACAAGATTCGTATTTCTCGAAATGTGATTTTTTTTGAAAATCAATATTTCTTTCCGTCTCGTACTAATAATGTTTCTTCCTCTGTTTTGCTTCCTCCTTTTGATGATGTGTCTAGTACTCCTACTCGTTTCCGACCAGGTATTGTGTATCAACGACGTCGCCCACTGCCTCTTCCTTCCTCTGAACCGCTGCATGATTCTGTCGTGCATGAGCCTCATTCCTCTGAACCGCCATCCGATCATGTCGTGCATGAGCCCCGCCGGTCTACTAGGGTTTCCCGGCCTCCGGATTGGTATGGATTTTCTACTTCAGCTTTTCAAGCTACCTTTGATACTACTCTTGTGCCTAAGTCTTATTCTCAGGCTTCTACTCAAGAGTGTTGGCGCCAGGCTATGCCGGACGAACTTCAGGCTCTTCAGGACAATCATACTTGGGACGTCGTGCCTTGTCCTGCTGGAGTGAAGCTTATTGGGTGCAAATGGGTATACACCATTAAACTTCGTGCTGATGGCTCTATTGAAAGACATAAAGCTCGTCTGGTGGCACTCGGGAATCGACAGGAGTATGGGCTTGATTATGAGGAAACATTTGCTCCCGTGGCCAAAATGACTACTGTCCGTACTGTTATGGCAATTGCTGTTTCGAAGGGATGGTCGCTTCACCAAATGGATGTGAAGAATGCGTTTTTACATGGTGATCTGAAGGAAGAAATATTTATGTCTCCTCCTCCTGGCTTGTTTCCTCCCTCTTCTGTTAAGGTTTGTCGTTTGAAGCGGTCTCTGTATGGTTTGAAGCAGGCACCGCGGGCATGGTTTGAGAAGTTTCGTAAAACTCTACTAGATTTCACTTTTACTCAAAGTCAGTATGACTCCTCTCTCTTCTTTTGCAAAACTACTAATGGGATCGTTATACTCCTTGTGTATGTCGATGATATTGTGATTACCGGATCTGATCTACAGTTAATTGAGAAACTTCAACAGCGCCTCAAATCTTCGTTTCATATGAAAGATCTTGGTCCACTACAGTATTTTCTTGGGCTTGAGGTCCAACATTGTCTGAATGGTATGCTTTTACATCAGCGCAAGTATACCCAAGACCTTTTATCTTTAGCCGGACTTCAAGACAGTAATTCATGTCTTACACCTATGGAGGTTAACTTGAAGCTACAACAGGCGTGTGGTGATTCCTTATCTGATCCCTCGATGTATCGGCAGTTGGTAGGCAGTTTGAATTATTTGACCATTACTCGACCTGATATCTCATTTGCTGTTCAGCAGGTCAGTCAGTTTATGCAGGCTCCTTGCCAGACACATTTAGTCGCTGTCCGTCGTCTTCTTCGATATCTCAAAGGGACATCTGGTCGTGGTTTGTTTTTTTCCTTCAGGGAATTCTTTACAGTTGGAGGGTTTTAGTGATGCTGACTGGGCTGGTTGTGCGGATACTCGTCGTTCTGTTACAGGTTGGTGTATGTTTCTTGGTGATGCCCTTATTTCTTGGAAGAGTAAGAAGCAGGCTCGTGTCTCGAAGTCCTCCACCGAGTCTGAATATTGAGCTATGTCGTCTGCTTGTTCTGAAATTGCATGGCTTTGAGGGTTGTTAGGCGAACTTAGTGTTCCGCAGCTTACTCCTACTCCCCTCCATGCTGATAATACCAGTGCTATTCAGATTGCTGCCAATCCCGTTTTTCATGAGCGAACTAAACATATCGAAGTGGATTGCCATTCCATTCGTGAAGCATTTGCTCGCCATGAAATTACTCTTCCACACATTTCCACTGAACACCAAACCGCTGATGTCTTCACTAAGGCTCTCTCTCGTCATCGCCATCAGTTCATGATTGACAAATTGATGCTTCTTGATCACCCAGCATCAATTTGAGGGGGGATGTTAGCAGAATTGACAGTTAAGGCAGTATATATTCTACTTTATTTAGTCTAGATATATATAGAATAGTTTATTGTAATTGATAGGCATTTATTTTGTCAACTATACATTTATTTTGTCAACTATTTACCTTCCATAGTCAGATGTAAACAGCCTTGTAATTAGCTCTGATTTTCAGCCTTGTAATGGCTGATTCTCAGCCTTGTAATTAGCTCTAATTTTCAGCCTTGTAATGGCTGATTCTCAGCCTTGTAATTAGTTCGATAATTCTATATAAAGGAAGGAACTCTCACAAGGAGAGGTATTCAGAACAAAACCATATTTGACAGACGTGACCGGTGAGGCGGTGACACTGACGATGCCAAAGCGAATACTTAGCTCTTCTGATTCCATCAATGCGAGAAGAGATCCAAGAATTGAGCCTGAGCTTAGCTACAGTTGCTTTTACGTCGTCCGTTTCCTCCAGTTCGACACGATTTGTGCTAGCTTCTCGTCTCCGCTTAAAATACAACGAGCTCGGAAGATTTTAGAAACCCTAGAATCAAAGAGCATATGTGGAGAGAGCAGAGTAACAAGATGCAACTGAGTGGAGGGAGAGCATTTCCTCTCTTCACTTGTAGTTGTTTTGGTCTGTTTCCTCTCAGCTTTCTGTTCAAAGAAGAGCAGAGAGAGAGTTCATCAGTCATCAGAGATGGGCTTTGAAAATTGAAATGGGCTGGACTTTTGAAATTGCCCATATTACTCTTCACTCGATTGTTACGAGCCCAAGTTCTAGTAGTATTACCTAATGGGCTGATGTCATGCAGGCACGTCATCAATAACCTCATGACGTGGCCGGACACGTCACCGATGGGCTTTAAAAATTATTGTTGATAAAAATTAACTGGGCTAGACTTTTGAACGGCCCATATTTCTTTACTTAATGGTTACCGGTCCAAGACCAATCAGAGAGAATGCGGCCATGACGAGTTTTCGACGAAGGTGTTCGATGAAATGCGTGAGCCAAACATTGTTGCCTGGGATGCGGCGGTCACTGCCTGTTTTAGAGGCAGTAGCTTAAAGAGCTGTGAGAGAAGAGAATGTTTGCTGATAGGATTCCGTTTTATGGATTCGACTTCTCCGCGTGTATAATTTCTTGAATTTTGTTATTATACATTGAAGTAGAATCTAGAGAGTCGAGTTTTTTTTTTGTTTTTTTTTTCAATTTTTTGATTTTAGATTTCGTGTTTTGAATTTCAATCCAATACATATTGGGACCAAAGCAGTAAATATACAAGTTTTTGCAAACTGTATTGTGTGTGGCAAAATTAACATTTGGTTTAACCTTTGCTATTCACAGCAGCTGCAAGAAGTTTATTGACATTAAAGCATAATAGACATCAACCGATACAAGCTCAATTTTCAGGCAACAATTGAGACTCAAGCCAGCTCTCTTCTTGGCTTTTATTTTCTTTACATTGTATTTTATCACCTTCTTATCTTCTTTTTACATCATAATCTTGGGTTCCTTTTCTCATCATCGCGGCAAACTCATCATAATTAATCCTCCCATCCTACGTAACAGAATCCGATCACACAAAAAATAATAATTCAATATTGAAGTGCATAAATGAAAAAAAGAATCGGTTAAGATTCAAAGTAAAGATAAATTACCTTATCGGTATCAACATCTTCAATGATTTCATCTATAGTAGTCTCATCACCACCCATTCCATATTGAGTCATAGCTTGTCTTAACTCTTCTCTTGTGATAAACCTGGTCAAAACAAAATTCGAGTTGAAATAATGTTGATATTGAATGTTCACCGTTTATGGATTGAAGTAAGATTTAACTCGTCGGAATTTGTGCACACTTACCCGCTATTATCACTGTCAAAATACTGGAAAGCCTTGTACAAGTGTTCTTCCTTCTCAAGTTTATGTCGATGCATAGTCGCAGTAATGAATTCGGTGTAATCTATACTCCCATTCTGGTCAACATCAGCCTGAAAAAATTATATAACCAGTCAACAACTTTAGAGGGTTCAAAGGAACTATATATATCAAGACATTATTGTCTTAAGAAGTAAATTTGTTTCAAATATTCGTGAATTGAGATAGTCGAATAGTTCCTACCGCGTCCATCAACTGCTTTATTTCAGCTTCATTGAGCTTAGATCCCAGTCTGGACAGCCCATTTTTGAGTTCTTCATACGTAATTGTACCACTTCCATCGGTGTCCATGTTGTTGAACATCTGTTTCAGGCCCTTGATTTCTTCTTCAGAGAGGTTTTCGGCTATTACCTTCATCAATCCAAATTTTCGTATAAGAAATCATTTGAAAATGTAACAACTGGACCACAGCAATAATTCAAATAAATTGTAGTTCATGGATTGTAAATCATACCTTCAAAGCAAGCTTTTTCAACTTGTTCATTGCGCTGAATTGCTTCAGCCTTTTTAGAACAGCACTATCAATGGGCTTGTCAGGTTTTTCACCATCCTTCAGCCACGGATGTTCTGTTCAAATGCGTCAAGCGAATGACATTAATGATATACTTGCTGTCATTGCCAAACTGTTAAAATGGTTGGCTCATTCAAATCATAAATATAAATATGCACATACCAAGGGCTCCGGCAGCAGTTATTCGCTTCTTAGGGTCCCTTGCTAACATTTTCCTGATGAGATCCTTTGCAGAAGCCGATATTGAAGGCCATGGCGAGCTCAGTAAGTCTAGGTTACCTTCTAGAACTGCTTCGAATATTCCTTTCTCCGTCTCTGTGACAAAATTTAATCATTAACATATTAGAGCTAATCAAGTGAAGGATCTAAAAATATTTTGAATTCACTAAAAAGTGAACAACAAAAATGGGGCAAGTTATATAGCAAAAAAATGACTTTGCTCATTCACATTTATCACTGCTTTTCATATCCACCTAAATGGTAATTTTTAGTTTCCAAGCCGTATTCTCCAGTGTCAAACCAATTGAAAATAGAAACAAAAGCAGTAACATACCAGCCCAAAATGGTGGCACACCACTTAGAAGAATGTATAAAATGACTCCAGCACTCCATACATCTATCTCCTTTCCATAATTCCGCCGCAACACCTCTGGAGCAACATAGTATGCACTGCCAACAATTTCCTTGTACACTTTCCCTAAAGAAGAACCACATAAAATTCGTATTCAATACTTTTAGAGAACCCACATGTGAAGTTCAGTAAGTTGAGATAAATCCTACGTTTAAAAAACATATAACAATAGAACGCAACTTAATAAATTTCCGTAATAATGTTGTATGCAACGACGGTGATTGTGAACTAAAAAAGGCAAACACTAATCTACATGTTCTAGCACTATTCATATTTGATTATACTGTATACATTTTTTTTTTTAAGCTGCTAAACAACTGTGCTATTTAATGATCAACTTTTTAAGAATTGAAAAGCCAAAATCATGTTTCAATCCATTGCCATCAATCCATCATCACCGTGTTCATTGGTTTTGATAGTCTTGTAATGCTCACTGTTTATTTTTATTTTTTTCATTTGGATTTTCGTTTGATAATTGCTTGGCCTAGTCAGATTGATGTAATGAATCCATTATGTCTACTATTTCTGCTTCCTTTGTCCTAATCTTATCATTTTCCTTTTGCTTGAAAGAAAATCCGTTGACTTAGTTGACTTGACCAGTCTCTTTCTTCATTGACTTGGTCATGTTGACTCATGATTGCTTTTAAAAAAAATCCCTTTAGTTTGCTATTGATATGAATGTAATTTCAGCCATTTTTCTGTTCTTCTTTTCATATCAAAGCTTTTAAACATAAAGACAAAGCAATCCCACACCTAATAATCACTTAAAAAGTAATATCGCATTAAATTCTGGTCTCTTCAATTGGTTCTAAAGGTGTTTTCAAAACATGATATTGGAAAAATAAAAATTCATCACAAAATTTGGAAAAAATAAAAATAATAAGCATTTCAACTTATAATATAAATAAATCATTATTTATATTATAAGTTGAAATAAATCATTATTGATAAATATAAATTGTCGACTGTTCGGATTCCATACCATTATACTATTTAACAAATATCAGATGTTGCAAAATCAAACCCAAATTTGAAAATCAATTTTGATGCAAAATATATCAGTTTGTTGATGAAATAAACATACCCAATACAGACATGAAATCAAACAAGCTAGAAATCAAATAAGAAAGAAAATTATGAGGGAGTTCAGAGAATGAGAGGGGCAAAACTAACCAGGCTCAATGAAGACAGAGAGTCCAAAATCTGTTGCTTTGATTGGAGCATCCTCATCTCTACTCGCCAGCAAGAAATTCTCAGGCTTCAAGTCTCTATGCATCACACCCATGAAGTGACACGCATGAACGACATTCACAATCTGCCTGCAAATCGAAGCCGCTTCACGCTCTGAGTAGCTCCCTCTAGCCAAAATCCGATCAAAGAGCTCACCACCAGAACAGAGCTCCATTACAACATAAATATTTTGCTTATCCTCATACGCTCCTTTGAATTCAACAATGTTGGGCTGTCCAGTCAAGTGCTGCAGTATCAAAACCTCTCTCCTGACATCTTCAATGTCCTTTTCATGCACAAGCTTGCGTCTTGAAATGGATTTGCAAGCAAATTTAGACCCAGTTGCCTTCTCTGTGCAAAGATATGTGATTCCAAATTGACCCCTCCCAAGCTCCTTGTCAAGATCATAAATTGATTTTATGTCCTCATAAGGCTTGCCTAGAATAGAACCAATCTGTGAAGAAGGAATTGGAGGTTTAGAGAAAGAGTACTGAGGTGGGTTTGATTGTGTTGGTGGCCTTGCTGGAGCTTGGTGTTGCGGTTTTGGTGAATGTCGGAGACGATGACGAGAAGGGCTATGTGAGTCTTCATTATCAGAGGAGAAGATTGGGATTTCATGAGAACGAGACCTTGAAAACGCTGAGAGACAGTGTCCCATTTCAGAGAATATGATGATGACTGAACAAAGATTTAAACTTGAGATGGGTTCTGAGAAGATTTTAGGCTGGTGACAATGGTGGGTTTTTTATTTGGTCTGTCACAAACAAGCTTATGTTTCCTCAATTATATATATAATGAAGAGCATATTGAGATAGAGTTTTGAAAATTGTTTTTTGTTTGTTTATTTTTGTTGTTTGCACTTTATTTGGTGCTTTGCTTTTGCCTATTGGATGGTCCCGAGTATCATTCTTCTTCACTTTTTCTTGCATTGATACCCTTTGCTTCGGACAAGAAAGAGCGGGTTTTGTTTTGTTTAGTTTACTTGGGTTCGGTTTCTTACTTTAATGTTTAGTTTAGTAGCAAGTTTTGTTAACTTAACCGCTTTTTAGTGTGATTAATTGGTCGGAAATTCCTAAACTACCCCGCCAATTAGTATAGCGTGTATTTTGGGTTCGAAACGGTGACGTAGGAGCTGGGACAGTCACAACTCACAAGACTCACATCATTGATGGACTGGATTTGGGTGTAGAAAACTCTGTTTGGGTAGGGAAACTAGACCCAATTTGCAAAGAAGTTGTTGAGCTTCGTGATCCAGTTGACTTGGCCATTGACCTTGGAAATTTGTAATGCTTTTAGAGTTCTAGGTGCTTTTCTTTACTTATCTTTTCACCTACTTTTAAATGAATTGCTAGAGAATTGCATGAGAAAATTTAATATCAATGCAGTGTAGGTATATGTTTGTTACGGTTGATCTCGACATGTCCCGATAAATAAATCCTTATAAAGTACGATTAATAAAGTGCCCTCGACATGTTTTGATAAAGTGCAACTTAAAAGTGAGAGACTGAAAATTAGCTAGTGATATAGATTAGCCACTGACATATCACATGAACTACAATCTAAAGTAATAGGATAGTGATTGAAAATTCTAGCATTATAGCATAATTTAAAGTTTCTTGTTTTCACACCATTTTATTGATCTGTCCAAAAGAGTGTCAAGTCTATGATGGTATATGATCACACTGTTTGATCCCATTTACTTCTTGATTGCTTGCGACGGAAGGGTTGCATTATTAGACGACTTTATTTGCTGGCAAATAGTTCATGTGCTCTAAGAGAGGTCGCTCGTAATTAACTTCATTATCGTGATGATCGCTTGATCAAGGAGGGAAGTAAATATCAAAAATATCCTAGAAATTGAGATATTTCAAAATTCTGGTAAATATAAAAGATAGTAATCTATTATATATATATATATATATATATATATATATCAACAGTCATTCTCGGCAGAACCAAACATGAAGAATCAATAGCCGGTGAGCTAAAAAACATTGAATTTAGTAGATTATGAAAGAAAAAAGCATCTAATTTATTCATAATCATGCATTCTTTATTTGACACAATCCGAACTAGAGAAGTACTTAACTGGGGCAGACAACTACACGTTCAAGTGTTCAACAATCCACAGCCTGTTTGAGTGCGTGCCAATGGCAAGGGCAATGTGTGCGCATTCTTCTCAGGCACGTGACATGGAAGTAGCCATTTATGAACTAGAAACAGAGGGGATCCACACTCAAACCCCCGTTTGCTTTTGAAACTTTAATTCTAATTGCCTGATTCTGTGTCTCCATAATAGTACAAATAAGCACAGGCAAAAACAAGTGAGAACATACAGTTATGACAAGTGCTCTTTGATCCGAAATCAATAAATTTTCATGTCTACTATAGAAAGTCTGAAAAAGTATCATGCTCTGTAGTCGATGAGAAGGCAGGCAGTCATTAATACTGCTTAGGTAACTTCACCTGGGTAAGAATATTGCAATAAATTGTCGACCACACAAATGGACTTAAATAAGAGGACAAACGCACTTCATCAACTCAGTTTGCTGAGTCTCGACTGTAAAACTGGTCCAATGTCTTAGCTGGAATACGGTGGAGAAGCTCACGAGGGAAGATACGGAGCAGTGTCCATGCCAAATCAAGTGACTGAAAGATATTGCGGGTGTCATAGGCACCTTGGGCCACAAACTTCCTCTCAAATTTATCCAGGAACTCCAAATAAAGCTGAAGGTCCACAAAGCAGGGGAAAAAAGAACTTGTCTTTGTTAGTAAACTACAATAAGGTCCAAATATATGATAATAACATTTGTAAGACGTTATTCTCAAGGAAAGTCGAGCAGACGACACAAAAACACAAGGAGGTAAAAAGAGAGACCAGATCCTCTGAAGAAAGTGCTTCTTCTCCAACCACAGCTTTCATAGCTTGGACATCTTTTCCAATAGCATAATTTGCGTAAAGCTGAAATGGAGAAAAGTAAAGAACAATCAGGAAACAATTAAGAGTTGAAGATAAATTATGGTAAATGCAGGGTAATTCACACCACTTGAGACTACCAATCAGACCTGGTTGGACACATCAGCATGATCTCGACGAGTCATTCCCTCACCAATAGCACTCTGCAGTATAATTATAAACCACAAAGCTAAATATTAACTCTCCAGAATGTATCCAAGAAGGAGGCACTCTTAATAGTGTAAGACGAGATCTGTTACAACAGTCTTACCTTCATTAACCGAGAGAGTGATGGGAGCACATTTATAGGCGGGTATATCTGTTCAAGAAATGAATAAATAAAATATCATTGTCAAGACATGCCTTTCGTAGAGTTACAGCTGGTATTCCTTAATACATTCTCATCTTTACAATGATTTAGACCTCCATTTGGCATGGTGCAATACATAAACATACTGATCCAGTTTCTACACAAATTGTTGAATATCTATTAACTTAACAAACTGTATGTTTCTCTAATCAACAACAGGCAGCAACATTAATAGTATAGACAGTCTAGTCAACTGGCTGTCAGAGACTAATCTCAGTAACTTGTCCTAACATCTGCTGATATATTGGAGTAGTGTAGGGCTACCAACAAACTACCAGCAAAATACTCACTTTCCATACACCTATCACATACAAATCTGTCAACAAATCTCTATATCACAATGATATGGAAATAAAATCTACTTACATTACACAATCTGAGGTGCTAACAAAGTTCACAAAGACATGGTCACATGGTATATAATTATTATTATTATTACTGTTTTGATATAATGAGGTAGATAATTATATTATTATCTTTTATTTATGAAAACGTGAAGTGTATGTAGTACAAGTATGAATTGAAAATTGGTTTTCACCTAACCTGTCGATTTTGGAGCTGCCTATCAATGTATATCTGTCCCTCAGTAATATAACCAGTAAGATCTGGAGTGGGGTGTGTAATATCTGGTCGATGAAACAAAATCAATTACAATTGATGTCCAATTACTATAGCAAGAAAAAATAATGTGCTTGAAAGAATGTCTTGACATGCTGTGAAGCCAAATATTACCATCATTAGGCATGGTTAAAATAGGAATTTGAGTGATGGAGCCCTTCCGTCCTTCAATACGTCCTGCACGTTCATAAATTGTTGCCAAATCAGTATACATATATCCAGGATATCCACGCCTTCCTGGCACTTCCTCTCGGGCAGCAGATACCTGCAGTTGTCACAACTGCTCTGTAAAGTTGCAAACTTTCAAAACTGAATAAATTCTGACATTTAAATGTTGCAAGACAAATCATTTTGGAAATTCTAAGGACTCTCCTGCAAATCTGAATTGCAAAGTTATAGAATCTATTACAATACAGTTGTCTAGACAATTAATTAAGGAAATTCTTAGGACTCTCAGGCAAATCTTAATTGCAAAGATAAAGAACCACCACAATAAAGATGTGTGCCGGTTCTCTAGGTAAAACATGATAAAGAGGTGTCATTATGTAGCCAGCCATCCCATCATTGTGACTGTAAAATTTATTACCTCTCGAAGAGCATCAGCATACGAACTCATATCTGTCAGTATAACTAAAACATGCTTCCCACATTCATATGCCAAATATTCTGCAGTTGTGAGGGCAATACGAGGAGTGATAATTCTTTCAATTGTGGGGTCATTAGCCTGTACAAAGCATGTCAATAGAGAGAAGGGGGCTATCAGGAATGAAATCATCATCACCAGAATACATAAAGCAATCACCTTTTCATAAAAATTTAGAAACAAAAACATCATTACAGGAATAAAAAATAATTAGCAGGGATATTTTATTGAAATTACCAGATTTAGGAAAAGGGTAACTCTCTCCATTGATCCATTTTCTTCAAAATCACGTTTAAAAAATTGAGCTGTCTCCATGTTTACACCCATAGCTGCAAAGACAATTGCAAAATTGTCTTCTTCCCCATCCTACAGACAAAGTCATTAAAATGAGGAACCGACAAATAAGAGAAATAAACATGCAACTAACATCTTTAATTCTCAACAAAGAAGGCAGAAGAAAGCATATTGGTTATTGCAGTGAAGATAATCTTGATCACCCACAATTTTCTTTTCTACAAGGGTGTTTGAACTTGCGTGATATAAATCCAACATCATGTATGCTTTCTAGCAGTGTGACAGTGTCCCTCGAAAAGAGTATATAAACAGTGCTGACTACTTGTATATTCCTAAGAAAAATGATCTCCGGTAAAGTAGAAACAATTACTACTTTGATTTCCACAAAATAAAATTATTAAGTAAAATCTTTAAGCTACACAATTCAGTTATCATGATAAGATAGAAAACTGGGGTGGGCGGAGTTACCTCAATGAGACTACTAGACTTTTCCAACCGCTTTACCAGCCCAGCCTGACGACAGATCTGTGCAGCTATTTCATTATGAGGTAAACCAGCAGCAGAAAAAAGAGGAATCTTCTGTCCACGAGCAATGGAGTTCATCACATCAATAGTAGATATCCCTGTTTGTATCATTTCTTCAGGATAGGTTCTCTCACTAGGGTTGATAGAGCTTCCTGAAATCAACAAGCATGTATTTTAGTTTTAACAATATGCTTATTGCATAAGATTCGAATTTTATACTGACAAGTGATCTCCTTGGTATGGCTCACCAGAAATATCTAGGTATGCCTCGGGCAAAATTGGTGGGCCATTATCAATAGGTTTTCCAGAGCCATTAAATATACGTCCAAGCATATCCAACGACACAGGTGTCTTCAAAACCTGCACAATAAACATTTGAAGGGGATTATAACAAACAAAAATTATGAAAATCCGAACATGTTCCCTGATTTTCATAAACATTTGAAGGGAACATGTTGATCCCATGTCTTAAATCCGAACAGCTGAGCTCGTGCTGGTTATAGGAAATCCATATCTATTATTGAATTACTTCAATGACTTGAGAGATTAAATTTAATAGTTCTCACATTTGAATGGTCTTTAGTTGTTAGTGATCACAGAATTTACCAACCTACCTCAACAACCAATGGAAGGTCTACACAAATGTTTTAAACTATGTCCAAAAGCAGAAGTAAAATACCTCTCCCGTAAACTGCACAGTTGTGAATTTGTTGTCAATCCCAGATGTTCCTTCAAAAACCTGACAACGGATGGGGAAAAATGAACCATGTAAAACTGAGGGAAAAAGATATACTTTTGATTGTGTTATATTAAAGAGTTAAGTTCTTAGTCTAGTAAAAAGATAAAACTATAAAAGAAAAGCTCCATAAGCAAGCAAAAGGCCTTTTAAGAGACACAACCCTCCTTCATACACACCCCCACATCAAATTTGTGCAAGCCATCAGAATGCATCGAATTAATAACGTAAGCTTAAGCATCTGTAACAGATTCACAAGCTTAAATTCTCAATTTAAATATTTCAGGGATAACAACATTAACAAACTTGAACTGAGATCCTATTGGGCCATAGGCTATAACATAGAAGAATATATTATTCACATTCCTCATCCATGAACACTTGTATACTACCTTAGAAATTTTGAACTCCCAATGATCAAGACTACCTACAGCAGAATTTTAATCACTTGAAAATTAATAGTCTTCCAGGTTCTTCACATGGTTGGCATCTCTTGCAGTAATGGAATTGGCTGTAATATGAATTTTCTCTGTTCAGTAATTATAAAATCTTCTCTAAATTTTTATCCAACTTTGCCATATGCATAGATTACAAAATAAGGAATCGTGTATTTGCTTAATCATCGTACTTAGAAAGTAATCACATAATGTTATCACCATGCATATACACAAAAACGCACATACACACTCAAAAAGAAAAAATAACAGCAAATAGGCAACCTGCACAACAGCTTTCTCCCCATCAACTTCCAAGACTTGTCCACGTCGCATTGTTCCATCTCCCAGGCGGATGTTGACAATTTCCTGATACTTTGGACCCTGAAATGTTAATAAGTTACAAATTAATACCATCTAATGGGAGTCATTAGTCTCTAAGATAATTACCAGAGGAAATAGAGCTAATGGAGAACGGATCATGCAAATCTACCTTGACTTTCTCAAGAATGACCAGTGGCCCCGCAACACCAGACACAGTTCTGTACTCTGCAAACATGAAGCATCTGATGAATTTTCTAGACCATATTAACAAAAACCAACTAAACTCTACGTGACATTGGTGCACCGAATTACTATGATGTACTAAAATCAAAATGTGACAGCAAATCCAATCACCAGCAATATAACAAAAAGTTCACCCCTCTCAGAAGTTATGTAATGTATATCAATCTTTGAGTCACATAACCAATTATTACACCTAACTTAAAAGTACCTTATAATGGAGAACAAAAAGGGGAATATAAAAAGCAACCCAACATCTAAGATTCTAGAGCATGAAAGTTCCAACCATGCTCTTCAAAAAGAGACAGAATATAATAACCCCCAAATCGCTGAAAACATATTAAGCAGAGATTAAACATATTAATTAACAGTTAGACCAGTCAAAGGAAACCAGCACTTACCCATGCCGATCTCAAGAGTTCCCTCCTCCATGTCAATCATGTCCGTTGCCCCTGCCATCTTCAAATCCAATCTGATCACATCCAAACAAGAATTGAATTCACATATTATATATATATATATATCAACAAACACATTGTTCACCTGATTGACAGTGGTTAATAAAGTTGACTAATAAAAATACAACTCCAGAGAAATAACTAAATTTTATCTAACTTTCCACTAAAACACTATATATTCTGACACAATTAGATAAAAAAGAGAACAACACAACACAGATTATCAACTTTATTTAGAGTCCATATCAGATTATCAGTATTGAAACACAACACAACAAAATTGAAATCCACCATTAGAAAATGTTTCAATCACGTAAGAGACTATAATGAGTGGTGATCAAAACCTTGATCGAATGAGTAGATATTTGGAGTATAATTGGATCAGATGATAGAATAATTATATTACACAGGAAGCAGGACTGTTGAAACTGAAAAAAAAAATAAATAAATAAATAATAAATAACAAAAATGGTGGAGAGAGATCTCGTACCAGTCGAGCAGATAGAGAGAGCTCAGTGTGTCGAAAACTAATTCGACAATTGAAAATTTTATGAACCAAATCACTCCGGTTCTCTTCTGTCCGGCCTTTACCGCTAATATATATTTGTCACGGTCACGGTCACGGCCACGGACGAGGCTCTTAATACATACTGGTTGGTCCTTTGAAAACTCGGGAGTGTAAACGACCTGAAACCGTCCAAAACGACATAGTTTCTCAGATTCTATAATTTTTTTTTATGAATTAGCTTCCTTTTTTTATGGAAATAATTGATTTCAATTTTATATGAAAAGCTAGGCAAAAAAAAAAAATCTTCATTGCACCAAATTATATCCCCACTACTTGAAGTCGTGAAATAAAAAATATTGGTTCATTTATATTAGTGGTTGAGCTAGTATAGTTTTACATGATAGTTTATATATATATACAGTCTTTCTGTTATCAGTTGGAACTGATAAAAATTATATCAGTTCCTTATATGTAGACCACGGGATTTAAATATTTTGACTGACAAATGCATACAGCCAAGTCAAAGTATTTAAATCCAGTGACCCACATGTAAGGAACTGATATAACTTTTGTCAGTTCGAACTGATAATAGAATTTCTGTACAAATTTTATATTATCAGTTCGAACTGATAATAAATATATCAGGACGAAGAATGTGGACTACTAGATTTACATATTTTAACTTAAAGTATATGCACTTGAGACGTTGTGAAGTTGAATAGGGGACATGCACCACGAGATTATGGGTTTAAGTCATTCATCTCCCCAAAAACCTCAAATTTATGTAATAGTAGAATAATTTAAAATAAAAAGAATAAGTGCTCTTCTCGTCGAGGCCGAGTCGAATTTGAGATATATATTTTTTTAATATTACATTAATTCGGAGTTTATAGTTGGAGAAAGACTCGACCCCACAATCATCATGTTGTAAATGTGAATGACATACCATTGGATCAATCTAATCTTGTCGAAATTGAGACATTTTCAAGCTAAATAAGTGCTCGTCCCATTAAGCCACATAGTTATAAGAGAGCTATAATCTATTTATATATATATTTATATATATATATATATATATATTTATAATTTTCATTTATTTGAGTCGTTATATTCAAATTTAATGAATATTAAAAAAGCAATACAAATTCTAAAACCTGCAGAGGAAATTGCAGAGAAACTTCCTTAAATATTTTGTAACTACATCACTGAGACACATGGTTCACGTGGGTTCATCGACAGCAATGTGAATTGGGATCACATGTCTGTCCACGTAACCCTATCTCGTTTGGTTGTTGTTCTTCATTAGACTTTAATATAAGAGTCCAAAATAAAACAAAAATTCAAAAGATAAAAAAAATGTCCATGATTATGTACGTACGTCCAAAATTTTGCAATGGCAATTACATGATTTTATTTAAAAATATATATATAATATCGATAAAGACAATTTTTTTAAAAAAAAATTGGCTAATTGACATTGATGCCCCTAAACTCTTCAAAAATTTACACTATGCCTCCTATACTCTTTTTTTTAGTACCAAACCTCATGAACTCTCACAAATTGACAAAAGTCGACTGTGAATGCCCTCTCACAAGGGGCAATAAACTTAATTGTTTGCCAATAAAACAAGAGTTCAGGGGGTTTAGTGCCAAAAAAAAAATATGGAGCATAGTGTAAATTTTTGAAGAATTTAGAAGGTATCAGTGCCAATTAGTCCAAAATATTTGATACTTCTCTCCAAATTTTCCTGTAAACGTAAACATCTTCAAGATTGGGCTGGATTGGCTCTATCACTTCTTCAAGATTGAAAATATCTCATATGTGAGAACAATTCAAATTATTGGATATAGCTGATCAAACAAGGGCCTCCAATGAAATCTCTTATATAAATTAAGGCCAGCTAGCCCAAATATTTTTGGCCTAACAAAGTTGAACCATGTCTTATATTGTGATATCATACACATCACCTTCAATCTTAACGGGTCAGGAGTTTGCTAGGATCAATCATTACCTGTACGGTCAGGATATTTACCTTCGTAACCATGACACATCGACAATACAGGAAGAAAACTTCTCACGCGTGTTAAAGTGGTTGTTTAGTGTTCACATACAATTTCAATAATTAAAAATAATAATAATTCTATACGTAAAATTAACTCAAAAATCAATTAAAATATGACTAGTGATTTATCAAAATTATCTTATCGGTCCTCGTACATGTCGTAACAAATCTCAATAGTTGAAACAAATATTGATATAGTGGTCTGAAACTCTCTATGAAAATGCGACGGATAATCATGCCCTTTGTTACTTTGTACATGTACCACTTGTAAAATTTGGATTAGATTTCTTTGATAACCTAATTACAAAAACTTCACCTGCAAGTTGAACATGTAATTGCTAAATAGAGAGAGAGAGAATCACAGACAGACAGGGACGATGGATAGGCAATCCCTATACTAATTATCAAACGAAAAAATCCATAATCAAGAGAGAGAGAGATGCGATTTCACAGGGACGATGGATAGGCAATCCTTATACTAATTATCAAACGAAAAAAACCCATAATCAATCCTCTTATAAGCAGAAAAGCAACCATATATATTGTTACATCAAACTCGCGATGGCCTAATCAGCAACATTTAACTAGCAAAAAGCAGCATCACGGACCTGCCTTTCGGACATGGTACCGCGGTCCACGGCTTTCACGCACTTGGGGTGCACCTCGTAGCCACATTCGAGACATTGGTATACCCAACCGGACCCTTGCTCGTCGCAATCACAGCATATAAAAGGCCCTCCTCCAGTGCCATCCGATACCAAATGGAGCTCATGTCGGTGTCCAGCGTGGAACTCGGACCGTGGCAGATTCTTGGCTACTTCGTCCATTTGTTTCTCTAGATACTCTAGTTTGGCCTCAGTGAAAGGGTAGGCATTTTCCTGGTACAAATTTATAAGGTTCCTGCCTTGTTTGGTAACGGTTTTACCGTCAGGACCTACTATGACCAAACAAGGAATGCCTAGCACATCGAAGTATTTGGCAAGGTCTTTGAGATTTGGGTCCCCAAAAGGCAATGCCAGCCATGGCATGGTGTCAAAGTAAGACTCGAAAGACGCTTGGTCTCGATCACTCGACACGAATACGATTTCGAAGCCTTCCTGATCCTCTCCCTTTTCAACCAGCATTTGCTTGATTTTGTTGTAGATGGAGGCCAACTTGGGAGTGAAATTCACACATGGAATGCACCACTGCGCTGAAAAGTAAATCCCGACCGTTTTACCAACCAAGGAAGCAACAGGTACCTACACATAAGAGGAAAAAAAAAACACCATCACATCCCAACAATGATTCGAAATTCGATTGTCCAATTAAACCAAAGACCAATTGTATCGTGCATCTTTCATTCAATTTATGACACGTGTCATGTAACTATTAGCTAGAAAGAGCAGAGAGTGTATCGGTGTCGGCAGAAAAAATAAGAGAACCTATTCTTGTCCACAAGAGGGCTTATTAGAATTGAAAGTGGGTTCTAGCGAAGCAATGACCAATACGTGTTATTTGTTTTCTCTCGGGGCTTCTACTTTTATGAAACATAATAGAGATTACAAGTGGACCTAATGATATTGAAATTGGGGGGACAAATATTATGCATCACCCTCGTGCCATGCATGCAAGAATAAAAAAAAATTAAAAGCTACTCTAATTTTCTTGGATCAAAACACTTGAATACAACACCACAAAACTCTATGATCAAAGACAGAAAAAGAAGATTATAATCATCATTTATTCAATTATATGGAAGTAATTAAAAACGTACCTGATTAGATGTTGGATGGCTCAAAAGATAGACTCTGTCGTGGTTTGTTAGTAAATTAGTTAACGTTTGGCTCTCATGCTTCTGCTGCTCTTCCTTGTGCAGTTCCTCCAACTTGTCTTTTGTAAACGGGAAGGCTTTGGTCCCGTACCGGTAAATGAGCTCGACCCCATCACGCAGTGTCGTGGTGTCGTCTTTATTATCATCATCGCCGTCCGGTTGTAGAACAACCAAGCAAGGAATGCCTTCGATGTCGAATTTTCGATTCAAGGCCTTCTTTGTTTCCAAATCGGAGAACGGGATTGCCAACCACGGCATGCATGCACGGTAGTTGTTGAATGCATCCAAATCCTCGTCAGATGACACGAAGACTATCTCAAAACCAGACCCGTTGCTCTTTAATTCCTCGTATGCGCCAACTAGGATTTGTGTGAAGTTTCGACATGGTGGGTACCAGTTAGCTGAGAAGTAAAGGGCCGTTACCTTGCCTTCAAGATCCGAAACTTTCACCTGCATCGACCAGTAGACATAAATACAAATTCAACCGTTATGTTTCCAAAGGACCACATCATTTAGACATGAATTTAGATAAAAAGTTCAGTCGATCTATCATTACTAAGATAAGAACATTTCTAGAAATATGAAAAAAATTTATTATGGACCGTCGGTACTAGAGAATTTTCGATTAAACTTGAGGTTATATATAGTTTAATATGATTTTTTGAGACTAATTTTGTTTTTTAGTTTGGTTTAAGAATAATATCAAATAAAAAGAGAAGGAAATGATAGATTCAATCAAAAAAGGACAGGTTAATGGATGAGAGAATAACAATGCAGCCAATGAAAAAGACGTGTCATCAGCCACCGGCAATTTGTGTAGATGTGAATGAACCACATGTTTAAAATCATCAATAGTGTCGATGTGAGGCTAACTATCAACAAGATGATGACACGTGTGAGTGACGACCTCCGGATCTTCTTAGTTGTCTGTTTGTTTGTACACATTAGCAACACAACTGTGGTCTGTGGTGACTAATGGTGGTGGTGGTAGCTGTAGGTAACCCCATATTGCATGTTTATAGAGCTTGGTGACACAACTAATAGCATCTAATTATCAACCAAAATCCCAACCACAAACATGAAATCAGATCATGAATTAAAAATATTATAATTTGTTAATAACTTCTAGACGATAAGAAAAATCGATCTATTCAAGAAGAAATACGATGTCTTACTACCTATAAATAACTATGAAACAAGAAGGAATACGATGTCTTATTTGATGAGAAGAGCTAATTATTACATTTGATCAGGAATATTATATTACACCAAAATAACCTGGACCAGTTCTAAAGTTCATGATGTTGAATGAAGCAACAAAGAAGACAGGCTGGTTGACATTTATCAGAGCTAGCTAGAAAGAGTCACACATTGGATCCCAATCCAACCCAAAGAAAGCTAAAGAGATATAGCATTACAAAAACTTCAATTACAAGCTCTATAACATTACTTTTGTCCACATTTGTATCCATTGAATAATAATGGAGATTTGTCTACAAAACGACACGTTTTTCACGGTTCAAGAACAGTAGGGTCCGGATGTTCGTGGGATCTTAACTATAGATATATATATTTCAGAATTCAGACAAACAATTAATATATATGACATAAAATATATATATATATATACCACGTCGTCCCCGAAACATAAGATAAGTTCTTGGTTGTTCAACTAAATCAATACAAACCCAGTTTCTAGCTTTGATTTTAGAGACAAGAACAAAATTTATGGAAAGACGAAATCAAACTTGGTTTGATTTGATGAGGTAATGTTTGGTTTAATCTATAGAATCCTAAATTTTTTTTTGGATATAATTATTAGTGAGCTGGTCAAAGAAAGAAAGAAAAAAAACATATTTTATGTATTTAAACATGTCGTTTGCATCAATTAATCCAAGAGAAAATTAATTTAGTAAGAATTGCCAAATATTAAGCAATATCTAGAGAAAACCATGATAATACATGGTTCTAGAAAGTTTTTTAGAGAAGAAAGTTCTTAATTTATGTAGATATATTTATATGTATAAGATAGGAATAAATTATTTGTTTTTTTTTTAATTTTTAATTTTATTTTTAAATTCCTTTGATATTCACAGCTATACCTGTGATCCCTACAACTTGGAGGAAACAAAAAGGAAAACAAATCGATCTGTGTTTTGACATTTGATTTTTTTTTATTTTATTTTTAAATAATAATAAAAAGTCAATAACACATGAAGAAAATATATGGAAGTGAAGAGGAATATAACTTCAACAAAAAAAAAAGTTGAAATCCAAGAATAAATTCTTCAATCAACCAACAACAAATAAAAACACTCCATACATATATTTTAGAAGAAAAACAAACAAATCAAAACAAATATTCCATGATTACAGTGATATGCTTGCTGCTTCACTGCAAACCAGAGAGAAAGAGAGAGAAAGAGAACCTGAGTTCCATTTGGAGAGAGAAGAAAATCACGATCTTTGGAGGCTAAAAGAGAGGAAAATCTAGAGCAACCGGAGAGCTTATCATCATGAGAGTTGCCGTTATTTGACGACAGAGCTTGAACAGACTTGTTTATCTCTTCTTCCAACCTCATCTCTCTCTGTCTGTGTTTATTTTTCTCTGTGAAAATCAACACCAGATCGAGCCTCTGCTTGTCTCTCCTACAAATATATGATGCCTTTGTTGCTCAGAAGAACCGGATTCTTTTCATTATTAGTATTTTAGTCATCACATATTCCCCCATCTCATCAACACCACCACCAACTCACCAAGTTACCAACACATAACACCCACGTACCCTTTCACAGTTCACTGCCCTCCAAAAGGAGCAAATACTAGTCTATTTCTAATCTTCATCACTTTTAATGCTGCACCGCAACACCCATAGTCCCATACACTATTCTATCATTTCTAACTTTTCTATTTATATATATAATTTTATTTATATATTTTTGTATATCATTCTTTCTATTATCAGTTCGAATTGATAAAAGTTATATCAGTTCCTTGTATGTGGACCATTAGATTTAAATACTTTGACTGACAAGTGCATACAGCCAAGTCAAAGTATTTAAATCCAGTTGCTCACATACAAGGAACTGATATAACTTTTGTCAGTTCGAACTGATAATAGAATTTCTGTATATATATATATATATATATATATATCCTAAATATACATGTTAATAGTTACTATATTTAACTCTTTAGAAAAATAGTTACAATATAACGTTAAATATATGGACATAATGAGGTTGGTCTATTGGTTTACCCCTCAAATTTACACCATAAAATTGTGAGTTTAAGTTTATTCCCTTCTTAAAATCGTGAATTATTGTAATATTTTTATTTAAATCCAAATAAATATATTTCAATAAAACCCTTTTAAATTGTCATAATATAAATGTATATTGATATTTATTTATTTATTTTAGGAAAAGTACATTCTGATTTTAAACGTTATTATTTAATGTGTGCCCTAACATTACTCTCTAAAGTTTCAAATCATCCACCTATGTTTAAAACGTTTTTTTATCTCTTTAATGTGTGTTCTTAATTAAGTACATGTTCACGTTTTTTTATTTTTATGAATCTTGAACTTTCTTTCAAAAAAAAAAATATTGTTGAATTTAGTAATTTAGTTCAGAGACAAGATAAGGTTGCCAGGTTGGCGTTCTCGCATCACCTTTTTTTTTTTTTTTTTTTTAAATCTTGAACTTTCTTTCAAAAAAGAAATTATTGAATTTTGTAATTCAATTCAGAGATAAGATAAAGTTAACGTAGTGGTTTACCTCTCACATATAATGGTTATGTATCGAGTTTATCCTGTTCTTTAAAACCCTAAATTATTGTAATATTTTTAAAATATAATAATAAGTCACTCAAGTAATCAATAAAAGAGGCCACGTGTACGGCTACAGTGGGAATTGATTGGTGGAGAATGCTAGAGGGTTGTAGCATGGTAGCATTTCCCATGCTTTGCGGCCAAAGAGTCCCGTGTTGTCATAAAAGACTTTGAATTGATGTTTTTATGGTAGGGAAAAAACAAACCGATCGAGGGACACCTGTCTTTATTTCGACCATTTTTTTCTTCTTTTCCCGAAAATTTTGAGGGCTTCACGTACAATACGCATATCTCGAAGCCAAATTTTGATCCAACGGTTCTGATGAAGACACCGTGTAGTTTCTCTTTAGGGAGAAACCCAAGTGAAAGTGCCATACGCCCATACTACGTTCTCTATGACGACTGCAATTATAATTATTGTTGATTTTGAGTTTTGATCCAATCTCAAATTTAAATAAAATTAGACGATTTACAGTTTAATCCCTAGTTTATAGCGAAATATCTACCTTTTAACTTTATTTCTATTTTCAGTGCACTTGATCCATTTTATATGTTGAAAAAATAAATTGAACATTTTTATTCATTTTAAAAAATTATAAATTTATTTAATTTTTATTATGTGTTTTAAAAATATATGTTAACCATATTTTATTTTGTTTAAAGTCTGAGTGAATCTACCAACCCAAACTTTATAGTTATTGTTGATAAAGAGGAGAATTCTTCACACGATTTTGTTTTAAGAATAAAACTAGGTTCAAACCCCTATCTCAATGAATAAGTCACAGTCACTCAACCAAAGTAAAAATAATAAGTGTTAAATTTTCGATTTGAAATTGTTTTCTCTTGTAATAAAATAATCTTATTTATAAATTTATTTTATAAGAAATTATTAATTCTAAAGTATGTAACTAGAATGATAACAATTTTGTTAATAGTATAATTATTTTCTAACATATTAAAATCACTTTGTATACATGAATGTTCAAACAATGATGAAGTCATGTTGGATATATATCTTTTTTTATTATTATTTGACAAATTAGTAATACATTGAGATATACTAAAATATGAAGCACTACATATGTAATCTGTAAATATTTTCACATTATAAGGAGATACTATCCCCACGACACCATACATTTACAAAACAAAATAGGAAATACTATTATTTTTCTGTATGTATTTAAAGCTTTTTCTCCCACTAGAGACATATAGGGATTGATATTGGGGAAATGAGGATGTATATAGATCCCTACATCCTCATCCCTATTTCTTAAACCCTTCTCCATACCCATCTTCATTTTCTCATTTGAGGAAAATAGGGATGGGGGAGTTTGGGGGAGGTATCCCCATCCTCATTTTCTCGTTCTCCCGTTTTCTCATTTCCTACGTTTCACTAAAAATTACATACTAAAAAAAAAATCATTATAAATTTAAATACAAATACAAAATAATATCCTTTACAGATTTAAATGAAGTCTAATATTTTGAATATATATAAGGGAGGAAATGAGATATCCCCATCCTAGAAATTTAGATATCCGGAAATAAATGCCTGTCCCTAGAGACATAGATGGAAGTTTATTTGGTTTCGTGGGTCCTGATGATCAAAATTATGATAAATAGAGTAGCTAGATAAACAAATTGGTGTTGATTTTTGGGACGATTTTAATTAGGGAAATCGTACAAAGTGACACCCTGTGAGAAATTAAGTGAGTTTGGCAATATTACATGTTTTGGTACTTTTGTATCATTTAACGTGGCCCTGCCACTGGCCTTTCGTTATATGGTGCTACATCAGCATCCCACCCAAATTCACTTTTCATCTTTCTTTCTTTTTTTTCTTTCTCCATGGCAATGCAATGATTTTCAATCGGAAAATATTGTGGGCGTTGGATCATTACCTTGATTTCTCTAGAGAGAATTATTATCATCATCATTCTCGTAAAAATAAAAAATAAATTACATTGCTAAATAAAAAGAGAAATAAAACTTAATTTATGATTTTTTATTAAAACGATTAAAAATCAAATTATATGTCATCAAAAATCATTATTGAAATTTTACGGTTTACATGGTAAACTTCTTGTATGATACTTAACACTATGTTTGGCAGGAGAGAGGGACAGTACGAGGGATGGATAAATTAAGAGGGAGAGAAAGTATGAGGGATGGAGAATATATCATCTATCATTTATGTTGTTTGGTATTGAAATGAGGGTTAAATTTGTAAAATTACTATATTACCCTTTAAAAAAATTGGAGGGCAATGAAAAATTGAAGGGTATTATAGTCTTTCCCCTTCAATCCTCTCATCATTGGACGGATTCATTTGGTGGCTCCGAATGGATCACATCTCCCTCCTCTTCTCTCCTTCCTCTTATCCCCCAAACCAAACAAGGGATTTGAGCTCTCCCTTCTACCCTCTCACTCCCTCTATTTCTCCCTCTTACCAAACACATCGTAAATCATGGTTTGGAATTCCCAAGTCTACAATAGTTAAAATAAAAGTTTTGAATGAAACTTTCAAACGTAATCAAAATATAATCTTGAATTACAGGTAAAAAAAACATGATTAAAACAAATCATTCTCTAATGTCAATATCTGAGTTTCATTTAGATGTCTCATCATTTGATATTCGATAGCATAGAATGAATAATTTCTTTTTCAACTACTTTATCTTTACCTAAAAAGTTACAAAGGAACAAAAATTCATTAGGTTAGAAATTACAAGATGTGAACTCATAATATTCATTTTTAATATCACTAAAGTGCCCCGACACTCAAATAAATTTGAACATGAAAAAATTGTATAAATGATGGAATATACTTGTCTGTTAAAGTATTTTTTTCTAAGCATAAACATTAATAATGTATTTATTAATCAAAAATCCGTACTGATAAAAAAAATTAATTTTTATTTTCATTTCCAATTGGTAAAATTGTTTATAAATACAAATACAATTCCTAAAAGAAAATATGTCGTGTACGTGACAAGATAAGAGTCCCAAAAGACTAAAAATTTGAAGTGACACGGAAAAGAGGGAGTAGAATAGAAAATTCAGAGAGATCTTTTAAAATAGTCAATTACTTGATTAGATAAGGGACCAAAAAATTAAAAATTAATTAACAATAATTACGCATGTCCCAAAATGTAACACGTGTAAAAGTATGGTAGACAAGTGTCACATGCTACATATAAAAGTTGTTGGATTTGCTTCAAAGTACATGAATTATTCGAATCTCGTGGGCCCTCAAGTGGGTCCCAAAAAGCACCATTCACAAAAGGTCCATTCTAGAACGCAAGCACTAAAGACCACGTGTCCTGCACAACCGCAACGCCGTGTCGAAGTGAGCAAACAAAATAAATAATAAAGAGGACAAAAGCGACCCTCTTTTGATAATTTGATGGGAGTTCGTGACCACCAATACAGCGAAGAAGTGGTGGTGTGTTGGCGTTGATTAAACGACGCGTGGCGTTGTCGTACGATTGTAGGTGTCACGCCACTACTGGTTTCCAATTCCATTCCCATCTACATCTCTATATCTATGTCGATTTTGTTTTGGTAAAAATAAAGTTTAGGGTTAGGTGGGCCATCATATTTCTTAAGAACGCTGTTTGAGAGCTGACTTAGGTGTATTGATTAATCAATGGATAGTTGCCACGAAACCCAGAGCAAGTAGAAAAATGTAAAAAAATAGAAGAGTTTGGGTCATATGACAACACCCTATTGGGCTATGCTCCTTGCGTTGCAATAGCATTGATATCTCCGGATTATAGAAGTAAATTTTAGATGCATTTGAAGCTTTGTATTTTTACGTGTCAATTTTCTAAAGGTAAGGTGCTTTGAAGATTATTCAAAAACAATAATGCACGGAAGGTCCCAACAGATATCTGATCCATTCTGAAATGGACTTTAAATTTTTTGATTCTTAATGCCCTTTGGGACCATTGCGTAGAAGAAGCATTGGATTCACAAGAGGGCCACAATTTTAGGATGTAGGGGAGACATAAAATCATTTTCGGTGCCAACTATTAATTGTACGGACGCCTTATCTCAACTATTATATAAGAGTAATGCTACTTTATCCAAATTTAGTGCCCAAATGACGTGGCAACACTCTCGTCCATTCATTTAAATTGTATTAGATTTGCTTGATTTAAATGAATGGACGAGAGTGTTGCCACATCATTTGGATACCAGATTTGGACACCAAATTTGAACAATGTAACATTACTCATTATATAATGGTGATTTAATGTTGTCCTTTAGGGTTTTGCTATCTTGCTGTCATGTGAGAGCCCAGTGAAGTAACATCAACTTAATCAAACCCCGTGCTTTATATTCAAATTATTATGGAAAATACTCAATGAAGGATACGTGTCGACTTATCAAAAGATGTGAGAACAATCAGACCTTTGATGTGAGATTCCATATATTTTTCGTATAAAGTCTACTCTGTAATTTTTATGAAGTAAATTTTTATATCAATCATTAAGTGTGTTATCTTCACATTTTTTTTTAATAATGTTATCTTCATACTTGTCCCCGCTTCTATGATTCCATCTTATATCGTTCCTCTCGTTATGATTGTGTATTTGAATTGTATCTCATTCTTCGACTTTGTATTAATTGTAATATTTATTAAAAAAAGAAAAGAAAAAGGGAAATGATAAAAGTTTTAACAAAAATAGTAATGCTACAACTTAGAAACCCCAAGGGGTGGTACCGCTGGTCACTGGGGCAAGCCGTAAGTTTGGATGTTTTAGGTTCGATCCCTGGCAGCCACGTTTCTCTTAGGGTCATTGGAGGTTTACCGACTGTTGACTTCAAGGTCTCGTGTGATTAGTCGAGGTGCGCGCAAGTTGACCTAGACACCCATGGATACCAAAAAAAAAAAAAAAACTACAACTTAGACAACTTAAATAGTTTATAAAACAAATATCCTAATAAAATATTTATAATTGACAGATGAACCATAAGATGACGTTATGATTTGTGAAATTACTTATCACATTGTTCGGAACGAATTTTTAGATTAAAAAAAAAAAAAAAAAAAGTGTTAAGGTAACATTATTGTAATCAAAACCATGTCCGAATATCTTATTGCATGTTAAGCTCAAAAACTCTTTGAAATATTTTATTGGAATTTGGACGTTGAGATTTGGTCCAACCAAATGACAAATGAAGGTAAATAATACCTTTTTTAAGGTTTGCATTAAGATTCTCAAGAACGAATCACGTTTTATCCTGTAAAGAGGAGATTTACGCTACGTTTGGTAAGAGGGAGAGATAGAGGGAGGGAGAGGGGTGAGAGGAGAGTTCCAATCCATTGTTTGGTTAGAGAGACAAGAGAGAAAAGAGGAGAAGATGAGGGATCTCATAGGTGGGAAATGACAACATTACTCTTCCATTTTTATTACCCTCCAATTTATAAAAAGGGAATATAATAAATTTATAATTATATACCAATCCATCAATTCAATTTTTTTTTTCAATATTCAAACAACATGAATGATATATGTTATCCTCGTTATCCCTCTTACTCTTTATGAACTGGGTTCGATGATAACTCTTCCATCTCAACTCAACTCTAAAATGAAATGTATTGATTTGATCTGATTTGTATAGTCCTCTTTGATGTGGCGCCTTTTCCATTTCAAAAAGTTGTGTATAGAATAACCCACCCACTTAAACTTTACCTTGAAATTTGACTACTTCAATGACATAATTAAACATGTTCAAAACTTAAACAGCACAACTCTCTCGTTTTCGACCTAGCAGAAACAGGTTTTATATGGAGTAAGAATATAAGTATAAAAGCAAATTGCACTCAACCTTCTTGAGGTTTGGTCTCTTGTATACAGAAACAACTTTATCATTAATCAACACTCACACCCCCTATTGACTTTCTCTTACCTTTAAAAGACTAAAATACCCCTAATCACTAAATTAAATTAATAAATTGGTAATTTCATTAAAGTCCATATGTTTTAGCGAAATGTCACTTATTTAAACGTCTTTATCATATTTGAGACTTAAGTCCCTTGTTTTTTTTTTTTTTTTTTTTTTTTTAAATACATCATTTTAGTCCATTTGATTAAAATACTAACGGTCAATTCTAATTATATGTATAAAAGTACAAATTTACCCTTGTCAAATGATTTATTGAGTTTCAAAAATAAATAATATTAAAATGGTTTATAAATACAAATTAACAACAATTTTTTTTTATTATTATTAAAAAAAAGAAAAAAAAACTAATGGCTGGATAATGAAAAATATAAAGTTAAAATAAATAACAAATTGAAAGTGCGATTATGAATATTTTTTTATAAAAAAAAAAACTAATTTTTTTAATATCAAATTTTTTCAGCAAAATTTTTTTTATATAATAAACAATTTTTTTATATCCAATTTTGTCGCCAAAAAAAATATTTTTTTATAATAAACAATTTTTTATATTTCCCATTATCCATCCATTAGTTTTTTTTCATTATCCATCCAATTATTTTTTTTAAAAAAATAAATAAATTAATTAAAAACTGAAAAAAGGATGGATAATAATTAGTTTTTTTTTTTGGGCGACAAAATTGGATATAAAAAAATTAGTTTTTTTTTTTAAATTTTATAAAAAGGTATTCATAATCGTACTTTCAATTTATTATTTATTTTAACTTTGTATTTTCCATTATCCATCCATTAGTTTTTTTTTTTTTTTTTTTTTTTTTTTTTTTTTTTTTTTCTGTTTTTAAATATATTTTTTTAGAAAATAAACTTTTGTTGTTAATTTATATTTATAAACCATTTTAATATTATTTATTTTATAAAAAGGTATTCATAATCGTACTTTCAATTTATTATTTATTTTAACTTTGTATTTTCCATTATCCATCCATTAGTTTTTTTTTTTTTTTCTGTTTTTAAATATATTTTTTTAGAAAATAAACTTTTGTTGTTAATTTATATTTATAAACCATTTTAATATTATTTATTTTTGAAACTCAATAAATAACTTGACAAGGGTAAAATTATACTTTTATACATATAATTAGAGTTGACCGTTAATATTTTGGTCAAATGAACTAAATTTATGTATTTTGAAAAAACAAGGAACTTAAGTTGTTAATATGATACGTTTAAAAAAGTGACATTTCACTAAACAGTAGGGACTTTAATAAAATTACCCGTTTATTTATTTAATTTAAGGATAGGGGTATTTTAGTCTTATAAAGGTAAGAGAAAGTCAACAGGGGGTGTGAATGTCAAAAATTGATAAAGTTGTTTCTGTGTGCAAGAGACCATACCTCTGGGAGGTTGAATGCAATTTGCTCTAAGTTTAATATAAATTAATTAAAAGGGTGAGAAGAAAACATTGCCATTAACCTGGGCCCAAAATGTGGTACTGGAGCGTTGTCATTTGAATAGGCCAATATCTATAATGGATCGCTTTCAATTAAATTGAATAATTGTTTACTTTAATAACAAGGCACTAGCTTTCTGCCAAAAGAAAAAAAAAAAAAGCTTATGCTTTAGAGTAATGCTATTTCGTTGTATTACTAATTTTACTATAATCCATTCATTTAAATTATGAAAATCTAATACGATTTAAATAAATTGATTATAGAGATACCACGTTATTTTGACATCTAATTTGGACAAAGTAGCATTACTGCATGCGTTACGATCACAACACATGCCAATCAAGGAAAAATTATAATGATTTTTGAAAGAGAAACTTGTATTACTAAGACTCTTCTCATTGTATAATTTTTTAACTAATATAATTTAAAAATTCGTGATTGATTATCCAAAAGAAAAGTAATGAAAACAAATAACAATCAATAATTTGGGTGATGCGGTTGAGTCTCACACTTTGCTTATAAATTATGATAATGTGCATTATTGGTGTTTATTGGGCCTGGGCTTTTGGGTTGGCGCAAATTTGTTGAAGCCTTCAAACTCACTACCATCAATTTCAAATCTTTAACGACTCGTTTTCAACGTTTTCGGTTTCAAACTCACTAACATGACTCGTTTTCGACGTTTTCGGTTTCAAAAACTTGATCTAGATCCTATTAATTATGCAAAAAAAAAAAAAAAAAAAAAAAAAGTGTAAATTGAAGTAAAAATTCAAATTTAATGTACATAAAGTAATAAAAACAATCAAACCAAAAGTACCAGGTTTGGTAGTTTCGACGATTACTGTAACTTGGATCCACATAGTGATAAAACTAAACCACCTTTACAAATTTTACAAACACATACCCAAATTGAAACCGAAACTGAAACCGTTGAAACGTGGGTTTAGATTGTTAAAAAAAGATGAAGTTTGAATTGGATAAAATCATGACTTCAATCAAGTACTAACAAATTAAATATATACCAAACTACAAATTACAAATAAAAGGGTGTTAATGCGGGTTTGAATCATCAATAAAAAAAACCCCAATCAGTGTAATACTTCAGCCGAAAAATGTGGTACTGGAGCTTTGTGCCAGATATCAGACCAGTCAATTTTATGGTAGAAAATGGGCTGATGTTTACTATATACAAACAAAATTTTTGTGTGAGATATTGTAATTTAAAAATCAGATGAATAATTTGTCCAACCCAGTTGTTGATATATTATTAATCCATGTGGCGATTGGCGAATCGATTTTCTTTCTCGTATGCAGCCAAATTGCAATCTTCAATTAACAATTGATTGAAAAATTTAATAACTTTTCCAATCATGAAATATGTACTTATGAACAAGCAAAAATCCAAAAAAGTTTAGTTAGACAATCACTGTCGACTTTCACATCTTGCCAATTAAAGCAGATTTGGAAATTTAAAACTACAAAACTTATTTGTATTAAATTGGGTTGTTCAAACTGTTTTGTATTTGTTTAAAGAGGGGGTGGTACAGCCTATTGATCTATTTATTTATTTCTTTTTTTTTTTCTTTTTTTTTTTTAATTATATAGTTTTTTTATTTATTTATTTATCAAAATTACTTAAAGAAACATATAATTTAGATGAAAAAAGAAAAAGAAAAAAAATCTTATACTAAGTAAATCTATTAAAACCCACCATTTGGAAGAAAAAATAAAAATAATAACTCCTAAACCCTAAAATTCACTTCTTACACACATACAAAATATTATGGGAGAGTATGAGAAAGATTCCAAGCATATGAAATAATTGATTGAGAACAATATCAAACATCTGGAAGAAAGTATGAGAATAACATAAACATTTGTAAGAATTATTTGACAATGAAATCAAGCATCTGTAAAAATTGTCTGAGAATGATAACAATCATCTGGAAATAATTAATTATTTAGAAGTAAGTTTGAAGTTTACTATTTCTTTAAAATGATATCGCTGTCGTTGTGTTGAAGTAACCATGCTGTTTTTTCTTTTTTCTTTTTTCATTTCCACTTGGAAATAAGAAGAAAAAAATAAATCATTCAATGAAGGTGAGTGAGAGGCGTATAGAGAGATCAGAGATGGGGTGTATTAAGTTTGAAAAATAAGTAAGAAGGATAGTTTTGGAAATAAATAAATAAAAATTAATAAAAACAATTAATTTTAGAGTGGTGCTATTGACGCCCCCACTACTGAACTATTTATGTCCCACTTTTTTAAATTTTGATTTAATTATATAGAATTAAATGGTTTAATTAGTTTTTTTGATTTATTTCCAATACTACCCTTTTACTTATTATTCAAACTTAAAACACCCCATATCTTTTTCAAAAAAATAAAAATAAAAATAAAAGTGAAGATGAAAACAAGCAAATAGGGACCGATAATATTGTGATGGCTTTCATGTGCTGATGTGCATGCTCGAGTTCCGACTATGCTATGTGGTTTGCATCTTGCTGCGGAATGCGGTATAGTGCTTGAGTGCTCGCCTGTTGTTTTGGAATCATATGTCTCGAAGGCTTGAATGTTGTTAATGCTGTTGCCTACTTGCCTCCAAGTCTCCTCCACTGTCATATGTTTGGGTAATGATCGAGGATATTCTGCATCTTCCATTTTGATAAAGTGCAATTTGTTCATAGGAGGTGTAATCGAGTGGCACATGATTTGGCCAAGTTTGCTTTGTCCTCTTCAGTGTGAGAATGTTTGGGTTGAAGGTTATCCACTATAGTTTTGTTTCTTGTGTTTATGATTAACGAATTGATACAAATTATAGTATACCTGGGAGATCTGAAAAATAAAATAAAAATAGCAAACATGGATCTGGAATTTGAGAAGAAAAATAAAAATAAACATGCAAAACAATAAAATCAATAAATACTAAACATGATAAACATAATAAGATCGAGATCTGAAAGAAAATATAAACAAAAATAGTAAACATTGAAATAATCTATATCATTAAAGCTTTTGTCATTATGGTTTTGAAATAAACAAAGTAGGGTTTTATTAGTTTTACTTTGTATAAGATTTTTGTTTAATAATTACCTGGACAAGGGTTATGGGCCATGAACCAATACTTTACAATATCCTTTCTAACATTTTATTTTTTTATAAATAATATTTTGTAATATAAAACAAAAATAATATATTTTTACTTAAATAGACCGATAGGGATATGTCAAACTGTCAATAAATTTTGTAATGTAAAACAAAAATAATCTATTTTTACTTAAATAGGCCGATAGGGATGTGCCAAATTGTCAATAGAGCGCTACTTTTTTTTAAATTATAAGTCAATCACCTTAAAGGGTTAATGATAGATATGTATGCAATTAATATCTCAACTTACATTTCAACTTGCAATCCAATAATCGAATTCAACCCATAAATTGATTAACAAATTGGGTGGAATTTAATTGTCAACCATAAATTTGGAAAGAGTCTACTCAATCTACTATCCATTATAGATCGCCCATATTAATTTCACTAGGGGGACAGAATTTGTCACTTGACGAAATCACGATGGGAGACGTACAATGCAGCTCGAATTCCACGCTAAACCAAACGAAATAGACAAACAATGCAACGCCATTGATTAATTTGACTCATTTTGAGTAAAACTAATTTGGGCCGTAGATTATTTGTTCGATCTATAATGGACCGCTTTCAATTAAATTGATAAAATATTTGATCACTTTAACAAAGGCACTAGCTTATAGGCACAACCAAAACCAATCAAGGAAAAATTGATTTTGATTTTTGAAAAAGAAATTTTTCTTTTCAAGCCGGACCCAACAGATGTCTATCATTTTCTCTTCAAATAACATTTCAGTGGAGACGTACGTACATTACAGCTTGCACAAAAGTTTTCTATTTTGTATGAAAATGAAAATGAAAAAAGTTACAATTTTACGATAAATGATTGACACTTGGCAGCATCATATTTCAGGATCCACCCTGTCACATTCTTCTTCTGGTTTCATACGGTCAAATGCAGATTCTAAAGATTTTCTATCATTGATTACATTATTGTATTATAGCTGGTTGTCATTAAATATATTTCCAATCATTTTTTTTTATTATTAAATTAAAATTTTAACTAGTTACTTGTTAGACTTCTCATTGTATTTGCCATGAAAAATATAAAGAATCCTCTAATTATATAAAAGTAAGGGATAATTATCCGGTGGCCATCGAATTGATGACACACTATCAAAATGGCCACTGGATTGAAAAGTTGTTCCAAAATGGCCATTTTTGGCGAACTTTGTGACACTAATGACCATTCCATCTAACTCCATTCAATTCCATCTAATGAGTGACGTTTTAGTAAATAAGGGGATGCCATTAATTTATTTTAGATGTTTTTGGGAAATCAATTTTTTTTTTTTTTTTTAAAGAATAATTATATTTAGTGTGTGTAAATATATATACATATATATATATATAATCTAAAAGATGTAAAAAACAAAGAACAAACACGTGTATTGATCTAAACCATTTATTTTGTTTTTTGAAAAGAATAATTATATTTAGGGAATAAATATAATTATTCTTTTCAAAAAAGAAAAAATTGATTTCGAAAAGACATCTAAAATAAATTAATGTCATCCATTTATTTACCAAAATGTCACTCATTGAAAAAATTGATTTCCAAAAAACATCTAAAATAAATTAAGTTTATTTATAATGAAGTTTATTTAGAAAAAAACTTTGAAAAGAAAAAACTTGGATTGTAAGGAGAAAATCTCTAAATTAATGGTATCCCCTTATTTACCAAAATGCCACTAATTGGATGGAATTGGATGGAGTTGGATGGAATGGCCATTGGTGTCACAAAGTTCGCCAAAAATAGCCATTTTTGAACAACTTTCCAATTCAGTGGCCATTTTGATAGTGTGTCATCAATTCGATGGCCACCGGGTAATTATCCCTGAAAGTAACCAACATATTTTAAAATTTACGATTGATTATCAAAAGAAAAGCAATGAAAAACAAGGGTTATTGACAATAGTCGTCCTTAAACTTTACACGAGTTTGTATTTTATCATTTGAACTTTTTTTTAGACATTAAACCTCTTGAACTTTCTTTATTTGCAAAATCTGAATATAGATACCTCTTAAATAGGCGTTTAGGGGAGTAATAAACCAAACTATTTGTCAATAAATGAGAGTTCAATGGGTAAAATACAAATTCGTGTAAAATTTAGGGTTACTAGTGCCAATAATCCGAAAAACAAATCACAATTGATAAATTGTGTGACGTGATTGAGTCTCTCAACTTCTCTCGTTCTAGGAATGTGACTATTCGAACAGTATACCAAATAGTATCCGTACATCTTATATAATAAAGTAATTTTAAAGTTAAAATGATAAATTTTATGAACCGTACGATTTTTTTTTTTTTTTTTTTTTTTCCGTATTAAAAAAAAAAACCATAGATATTTATTATTTGTGATAGTCAATGTGGATTCACAAATCACATGAAATGCATGAGAGGGTAATTCAGTCAAACAAGCTGTTGAAAAGCAACCCTTTTTCAGGTGGGCAGGCACCTAGACATGGAGACAAACCTAATAATAATTAATAATAGCTTTCATTTTTCTAATACTTTATTAATGGCCAAAGTTAATTCTTATCGAACTTTCGATTAATGCGTACACAGTCATCTAACCATTAAAAAAAATAAAATAACAACAGTTCACACCTGAAAATTACATTGAAGAACGAGAAATGTCTGGTACCACTGGCCTATATACCCCAATCAATTAAATCATATCGGGTCACTTGAATAACCAATCATCTGAGTTATATCATTTTTAAGGTTGAAAATAAGTATTCGGATATGTATTGTAGATGAGACCTTCGGTGGCCGAATTTAGCTATCAAATATCTCTTACAAATACATAAACAGGTCTTCCCTTTAATTACCGAATAGTTAGCTTTGTGTTTACCAAGTAAAAATTAGATAAATGTTATTCAATCTTAGACTGGAGTGAAATGAGGTTTATATAGTGTTCTACTTGACAACGAAAGTGTCTTGTCATCACCTTATTGATTGAGTTTAGTGAGGTGACAAATATCGGTCTGTATGTATTTCCACTGTTGTAGATTCGGTGGGTTAAATTTCCAAATAGTGGAATATAAGACTCCGAAGTAGTTCCACCTAGCCGTATTTCAGAGGGTTCACAAATATGTCCACCAATCATAAATACTCGAACCGATTAAATGATATTCTGTTACGTGAATAATCAAACCTTATGATTATCGAATAAATTTACTGACAATATATTGCACCGGTTTCTCGACCACCCCGCACTGTCACGCACGATACAAAATGACAAAATCCTCCCAGCTCGCCGCCACCTATCTTCCATGCACAGCGTCTCATATGGCCAATTGACCACTAAGGGCGGGACCATCTCGTAATTTCTACGAATCATGAAATCTTTGGTTCTTCAATCATGCCATGACGTGGCGCAACCGTATTAAACCCCAGGCTGGCGTCGCGTTTTCCTTTTCTTGCTCCTTCTTCAAATATAAAAAATAATAATAATATATTTTTTGTTTCTTTTATGCGGGAAATTTTGATAGGGCTCACGACGACGGCTGCGATGTGAGTTCGAAACCCTAAAAAAAGAAAACGTCATCTAATTGGACGGTCGAAAGCTGATTGATTGATTGATTAAACAATTAAACTTCATCATTTTCGTTTACAAATATTGATAATATTCCTTATTATATTTTCTAAAAATTTGAAAGATTCGAGATTTTTGCGATGTTATATAATATTATTTGATTGTATTTCCATGAATCTGTGTTCGAGAGTCACAGTATATCCATGAAAACGATATTTACTCTTGATCAGCTTCACCAGAGACAGAGGGAAAAAAAAAAAAAAAAAAAACCCAGAAAATAGATGCTATGATTGAAAACAACCCAGAAAAGATTAACTGATTAAAACACAACAAAAGTCAAGAAAGAAAAAAAAAAAAACAAAAACAAAAACCCCAATATGTACTGAAAAGTTATATAAAATCGACTGATTGGTTTTTTTAGCATGGATTTTGTAAAGCATTGAAGAACTCAGAGTCGAGTTTGGCTCTACAAACAGGACAAACCGAATGGTTGGAGAGCCAAGTATCGGCGCATTGGATGTGGAATCCATGGTTGCAGCCTGGAACCAGTCTAGCCGATTGCTCGCTCTCGATCTCGTCAAGACAGACCGCGCACTCAGTCCCCAAAACCAGCTCCTTCCCGGTGGTCCTCGGCAGTTTCTCCAGCTCTGTCACCGACAGCCCCTTCACCTCCGCCGTCTTCACCGCCGTCGACCGGTAATTTGTGTTGTTGTTGCGGGTATTGTTGCTGCTTGCGTACCACAGGAGGCATATGTAGACCATGAACACCGAGCTCATGCCGGCACACGGCAGGAACAGAGCCAAGAAGATAGAGAAAATCATGCCGTGACCGTGAGTAACGGTACCGGTTCCGGTTAGGGAAGGTGAAGAAGGAGATGGAGAGGGAATCAGAAGTGGTGATGAATATAACGATGACGACGACCGCGGCGGCGGTTGCGGTGGAGGTGCGTAATGCACACCAACACCATATCGCATGTTATAGAGACGACAGACCTATTTGATGGGTTTTTATTCTTTTGCAGAGAGAAAAAGTGTTGTGATTTGTTTTGATGGGCTCTGGTGTGTAGTGAGTTAATGTTTTCAGGGGTTCGCGTGTTGCAATTCTCTGTATTTTGTTGTATTGTTTACAGAGTTTGTTCAGCTGTGAGGCTTTTAGAGAAAATCTTAGGGTACAGTTGTACGTACAGTTGTATGACTCATACACTCCATTCAATAAAATTATATTATAAGATGCATTATGCCCCCCATCAAAACGTAATTTTCATATCACACGGCATGATTTTACTGATCCCACCACGTGAAAAAAAACTCGTGTGGGATGCTTTTATAACGGTAGCAATAAAACCGTTTATTTATGTTATGATAAGATTCCTTTAGCATATTTGTCCAGCTACTATATATAATGTTACACACGATATGATTTCAGCGATCTAGTCACACGAGAATAACTTGGGTGAGATGCCTTTACCACATCATCAATATGTAAAACCGTTTAGTGACACAATTTCATCGTTATACCGTGTCATGCCCAATCAAACGTAATTCTCATATCACACCACATGATTTTAGAATTTTAGTAGTTGCACTGCGTGAAAAAAAACTCGTATGGGATGCCTTTATGACCTTAGCAATGAAACTATTCATTAACTATGTGATTTTCATATTATGATTTTATTGACGTGTGATATTCTTTTACCATATCAACATTGAAACCGTTAAATTGTATCATATTACACGTAAGATTGTAGTGATCTGTCGTATAAAAAATAACTTAGGTTAGATGCTTTTACCACGTCAACAGTACGTAAAAGTGTAAAACCATTTATTTACACTGTATCATAGTCCATTTTCTTAGTTAGGATCATTATGCCAGCTTGATGGTGTGTATAGAATATCTTCTTGTTGGGTTATTTGGGGTTTGCTTGTGCGAATATAACGGCTATATGGGGGTGGTGGATGATACTTGGGAGTGAGAGTGTGACGCGATTTCGTGATTGAGAAGGAACCCAAAAAATATCTATCTTGAAACAGTAAATGGTGCTGGCTGCTGATAAATAATACAATTTTGTGTAACCCTATTTTTGGATGCTATTTATTTGGGGAAGTTGCTTTACAAAAAGGAGTAATTGCATAAACCTCCCCTAGCATTGGTTAGACTTCCGTTAAGTTTAACGTTTAACCAAACTTTTAGAGTAAATGACTTTAATGCCCCTATTTGTATTATTTTAAAACCTAAAATAAATAATCAAATAAATATTATATAATAAAATCAATTTTAATAAAAATAATGAGGATAATGTTATTATTATTTTTTTTAAGATATTCATCACCCATTTTCAAAGATATATTATATAATAAATAATAAAAATGTTGAGGATAATATGCAATTAAACCGGAAAAAATAATAACAATATTATCATCAGCATTTTTATTATATATTATATAATATATCTCTGAAAATGGTAATGAATATCTAAAAAAATTACAACATTATTCTCATTATTTTTAATAAAATTTTAAATTTTTATTATATAATATTTATTTTAGGTCATAAAATAATACAAATAGGGGCATTAAAGTCATTTTATCCTAAAAGTTTGATCAAAGTTATTTTTAACGGAAGTCAACCAATACTAGGGGAGGTTTGTGTAATTTTGAACAAAAGGTCCATTTAGCTGCAATTAAATTTAAACTCAGGGGAGGTTTGTGCAATTACTCCTTACTAAAATGACTGATGAGACCCTCTGCCTTTGGGGCAAGTCGTAAAGTCATTTTATCCTGTGGTTTTTAAGGAGAGTTGACCCTTACAAGTAATAAATGTAAAATGGACCCTATATAGTGAAATTATATATGTCATTATGAAGAATCTTTGGAATTGTCAAAAGAAAAAGGGCAAAAAAGAGAAGGATCTAGGAAAATGCAGCATCGATGCAAACATTTTGCATATTCTGTTAGGCTACTCACATTTTTCATATTCCTGTCTAACACGAAATCGCGTCCTGGAAATCTTTTATCTCCTCACAAAAGATTGCTCTAAGATAAATCATACAGACAAAGTGATGCACTTATTTGTTTTTTGCAGGGCAAGTTGTGTGATGTTAAACAAAGGACAAAATATAGTGGAAGCTGTTTCAACTTTGGATACAATCCTCCACATTAAAACTACAAAGATGAAAGCAGACTTGAAGCCTCTTCTACTGTCCAGCCACCTCTTCAAGACCTTGTATAAATTAATAATGAGCAGCAGCTACAGTCTACTGTGTTTTCATTTCTTTTATCCAAGGGATGAAATCTCAAGTTTTGTAATACAAAAATAGTACAAATAACTAGTCCTTTTTCTTTCAAGTTCGGGTTCATTGATTATCACTGATTATCACATTATATCAGTGAACCCGTACGAAAAAAAAATCAAGTTGGTACCGACTAGAGAATTATTATCAACTGCCCTCTTTTTGTATCATTTGTAGTTCAAACTTCAAAAATCTGGATGTTGTACAAACAATACCAAGAAATAGCAGAACCATGATAAAATTCAGTGCAGAATAGACTACTACCAAAAATGACACTGCAACCTCGCAACAAATTTTCAAAATCTGCACACAAGCCACACTGACTTGAGTAGGAAAGTAACCGCTTTCAAGAACCAGATCAGAGAAACGATGTTCCTTCGAAACGTCTGAAAATCAACCGCTCTGTGTTTCCATTTCCATTAATAGGACTTCATCAACTAAACCACGATAGCAATAGAGCAGAGCTCAGCCCCCTCACCTTCAATCAATTTGCAAATTGCACAAATGCAATGTGACACTCATATTATAACCATTGGTGTAAGTTCAATTCAAATCCTTTCCTCCTTTTAAGGCGGAATTGACCTCCCTCGCCTTCAGCTCTGTGGTGTAAATGCCTCGTCCCAATATCCATCCCTCACCGTCTGAAGGATTCAATTGCATGATATTGTTTGCTCCTTTCAAGAGCCATGTTCGTCTGACCAGTCAACCATAAGAATAATTTGCTTACCAATAATCCCCACAAGAACAAACTCCATCCTTAAAATGATGAAAACGGTTTGTGTCTCTAACGTATATTTCTCTCCCTTCGATGCTGGATATAAATTTTATAACAGCATGGCAATCGCCACAGATTCTAAGGTTCTTAATTACTTGAAGAGTAGATCCTGGGGGAGTGTTAAGAAGCCCAAGCGCTACTGCCAACTTCTCGCTGTGCCCACACAAGATCTGCTCTTTTTCTTGCTCCTCCACATCTTGTAACACAAAGTCGGTATTTGGAAAGCATCCTGATTTCTTCATCTCCATATTTATTTTATTCAACCTCTCTGTGATTTGGGACATTTGTGGATGCGATTGGTCTCCTGCAAGAAGCATGTGCATTTTGTTGTTGAGCTCAATCCAACTGCAGCCAGGGTCCTTCCTCAGACCCAAAGCTTTCATTGTATCCCTAACCGAATCTACCTCAGTCCACATACTTTTTGAAGCGTAAATATTGGATAGAAGAGTGTAGTTCCCACAATTTGTAGGCTCCAACTGGAAGAGCTTCCTTGCAGCAACCTCACCTAAGCACACATTATTGTGAACTCTACAAGAGCTAAGCAAAGCACCCCAAACACAAGCGTCTGGCTCGAATGGCATTTGCTCAATCATCTTATATGTCTCTTTGAGCCTTCCAGCACGACCAAGTAGGGTCACCATGCAAGCATAATGCTCCATTCTTGCTTCAATTCCATACTCTTTAGACATGCTATTGAAATATTTGCAGCCTTCTTCTGTCAGTCCAGCCTGGCTGCATGCAGATAATATGCAAGTGAAGCTGATAAAATCCGGCTTCTGACCATTGCTTTGCATTAAATGAAAAATCTCTATAGCTTCTTTAGCATTCCCATGCATTGCATATCCACCTATTATAGCATTCCAACAAACTGAGTTTTTGGCGGGCATCTTATCAAAAAGTTGTCGAGACACCTGAATCCTTCCACACTTTGCATACATATCAATTAATGCACTAGACACGAAAATATCATTCGATATTCCAGTTCTGATAGAATAGCAATGGACTGCTTTCCCGTGCATCAATGCTGCAATACTTCCACAAGCTGGTAACAGACAAGGTATCGTAACGTTGTTCGGTCTCAAACCCACATCCTGCATCTCTCTAAAAAGGTCCAAGGCCTGGATACTTAAACCATTTTGTGAGCAACCAGCGATCATTGATGTCCAAGACCTGATATTCAATTCCATCCCCTGATCCTGAAACTGCCGAAACATCTCCAATGCTTTGTCAACAAGACCATTCCGAGATAGACCTGTAACCAGAGCATTGCAAGCACCTATATCCAAACCATCCACTTCAAAAAACACCTTTGACATATCAATTGGACACGCACACTTACCGTACATATCTATAAGCGAACTAGCAACACACTTGTCCTGTCCTAGACCTTGCTTGATCACATGATCATGAATCTGGAGCCCAACGTTCAAACTCTCTAAGTCTCCTACAGCGGAAAGAACACTCGAAAGGCTGCACCCGTCGGGGATGAACCCTTCGAAATGCATCTTTCGAAACATAATAATAGCTTCTTCGTAATATCTGCTATGATTAAACCCTGCAATTATACCATTCCAAGACACTAAATTGGGTTGAACACCCGAATCTTCCATCTTTTTAAACAGCTTCTTGACATCGTCTACACAACCCTGTCGTGCATATCCTGCGATGAGAGCACTAAAAATAACCACATCCGCTTGAGGCAATCTGTCAAACAACTTGTGGGCGTCCCTGATTCTGATACATTTCAAGTACATGTGAATCAACGAAGCTTGAACAAAAGAATCCGAACCCAACCCAGATACGAAAACAATTCCATGCACTTGTTTCCCGGATTTCAAGGACGACAATCCAGCACACGCTTTGGCTACATTGGGCAATACGTGACTATCCGGCGCGAGACCAAGAGAGAGCATTCGAGAGAACACCCGGAGCGCTTGATTGAAAAGTCTCTGTTTCGTGTACGCATATATAAGAACAGAGAAAGAGAAGATGGTGGGTTCGGAGATTGAATCGAGGAATTGGTTCGCGTCGGTGAAGCAGAAGTGGTTGGCGTACTGAGAGAGGAGTTTTGTCGCGACGTGCGAGTCCTCGAAGACGCCTGTTTTGAGTACGTGAGCGTGTACTTGGTGTGTGTGCGATAGAGAGGCTGTGGTCGAGTTCAGGCTGTTGAAGATTGAGCGATGAAGGCATTCGAAGAGACAGAGAGCTTGTTTTGCTTTGGTCATGGCTTGGCTGCCTCCACAGTCCACATAAAACGCGGCCTCCAAAGTTTGAAGTATTTAAATCACGGGTCGACTCAGCGCCCAAATAAATGTTAAATGGTTCACCCGAAATCCATTACCTCTCGGTCATAACGCCGTTAAGATTCCACCACGTCCTTTGTATTTGACAGAATCTGGCACGTGCTGACCACACTCCCTCACCACATTTTCCTCTTCTCTCACTTTCTCGCCACAAAAGAAGTAATCCGCTTTCCACAACCAGAAAATTTCTGCGAAAAAACTTTCTCGTCGTAGTCGTAAGTCTTGTAAAAGGTACATTTTTATTTTTATTTTTTCTTTCTCTCGCCTTTTTCTATTGAAAAAAATGCATTTTCCAGGTAAAATTTGTAAATTTTGATAACGACTGTCTTTTTGAATTGAATTGGGTTGTGGAAATGAAATAAATTTTGTATGTGAAATTAGTTCATCGGTTATTTGTTCATGTGTTGAAGCATAAAAATATATATTAATTGTAAGAATTTTCATTGATTGACTGTTATTATTTTTATTATTATTAATCTTTTTTAATATTGACTATGTATCCTTATCCATTTACACATTCAAGCTTTTGAATTCAAGTTTTAATCAATTTTTATTTTATTTGTTATAGGTGGGTCTAACAGGGCCTTGCTTCTTATATGTTGCTTTCGTGCATTGTCGAGTGAGTAAATGACTTTGTGTGCAGTTTCAGCTGGTGTTGCTTCCACTCTGCGGATTGTTCAAAATTATGTAATTATTCTTCCACCCCACATAAAATTATTCCTGGTAGATAATTGTAAATTTTTTGATGTGCTTGTTCATGTGCAAGTTTCATAATTTATGAATGTTGTTGAAAATTTGGTGGAAAATGATAGTTCACGAATGTTATAATGATGAATTTTGGATAGAATGCTTCATATCTTGAGATGGAGTACGTGAATGATTGATATTTTTCCACTGATATGCCTAATAGTTTTCGAAGTGAACCACTAACATGACTGTTGTTAGTTGTTAATGATCACATTAGTGATCATTAGAATATATATATATATATATATTTCTTTTTCTAATCAAACCATTCAAAACGTGATATATTATTATCCACATTTCAGGATGTTTTTCTGGAATTTGCATTGTCCAATCCGAAGGAGAAGATTGTGCATTCGCAATCTAGATATCATTTAAAACATCCTCTTTATTCTGTTCAACTATCGGCGATTCATAGGAGGGACCTTAAGCCAAAGACTTTAGCATTCGCAATTCCAAATGAAAATGACGAAGCTGAAATAGGAAGCCCCCATGGTGTTGCTGATGATCATTGTGTTTTGTGTTCGGAGAATGATGAGAGTTTTAAGTACTCGGATGTGGAAGTTTTTGTTTCATGCTCAGAAGAGGACTTCTCTCAAAGTGTTGAGAATGTCAGAAACCAAGGAAGCCTTCTCAACAAACTGAAGGCTGTTCACTTGCATGTATTAGCATCGGAACAATGGAATACTTCTCGACTCAAATTATGTCACAGGTATGCATTTTCTCCTTCTAGAGAATTTTCAAATCATGCCACGGGGAGGAAACTCTTAACAACTTATTTCCTACAATATTTCATTCTAAACTTTCGAGATGGACTTTTAAGGAATAAACTTTTGTTACTCTTGTTCCATTTGGTTCTCAAAGTCTTCTGGTTCTGTTAAATGCAATTATATCATGTATATGAATTAATTTCTTGATATGTGCAATGCATGGATTTGCTCTGTGCCCCTATTATATACGATTTTATCATGTAATTTTGACAGTGTCTTTTTATTTGCTTCATTGTGGAAAATTCTGTTAGTTATTTGGAAAGTATTTATTCTGGTTATATAGAAGCATGCTTTTTGCATTGCAAGCATATTCTAATATTTTGGGGTTTTTATCCTAGCAGACAGTACTTGGAGAGTGCGATAAACTTAATTCATTACCTGTCTTTGAAATGCCTTGATGTTGAGCAACTTAACGAAGATCTTTCTTCTATTGGACTTTTGAATTTGGAGACTATCAATTCATATGTTCTTGCCGGTCTTACATCAGTAATTGAAATATTGGAGGACCTGAAATCAACTACTTTGAAAATGGAAGAGAACACCGGTTCTGGAATTTCTGCTCAGAAAAGATTATACCAACAAAAATTCGGGAAGTTCACCATACCTGCAATGAGGAAGAAACTATTCTCAAATAAAGAGTTATTATTGGGGTCACTTCGAGACAATAGAACTACTCATATTATGGTAACAATTGGCCAAGAAGCAACTGAGAGTGAAACACTTATAACCGATCTTCTTAAGGCTGGGACCTCCATCATTCGGATCAATTGTGCACATGGAAATCCTAGTGTCTGGAGTGACATAATCAGGCGAGTAAAAAGAAGTTCTCAAATGCTGGAGATGCCATGTCGAATTCTCATGGATTTAGCTGGGCCAAAACTCCGTACAGAAAAGTTGAAGCCTGGTCCCTGTGTAGTTAAAATATCACCCAAGAAAAATGCAACTGGAAATGTGATCTTCCCTGCTCAAGTTTGGCTATCTCACAAAGGAGCAGGTCCTCCTCCTTCTCATTTGTCACCGGATGCAATTCTATCCATAGAGGACCAAAACTTTCTCAGTGAGATCAAGGTAGGTGATAATTTGACATTTAAAGATGCTAGAGGGAAAAAAAGGATGCTTAAGATTTCTAGACAATTCCATGTTTTTTCCGGCGTTGGGTTTGTGGCTGAGTGCAATAGGACTGCTTACGTTCAGTCTGGAACAGAATTGCATAATAAAGGAAAGAAACGTATATTTCCAGTTGGACAAGTGGTGGATGTCCCAGCTGCGGAGTCATTTGTCAGGTTAAGAGTTGGAGACTTGCTAATCATATCGCGAGATAGTTCATGCGAACATAATGAATCGCCTGGGACCACAAGTGGTGCTCACAGGGTAACTTGTTCCTCTGGCTATCTATTTGATTCAGTCAAGTCTGGAGATCCTATAGCTTTCGACGATGGGAAGATTTGGGGTGTAATCAAAGGAGCAAGTATTTCAGAGATTGTTGTCTCAGTCACTCATGCCGGTCCTAGAGGTACTAAACTTGGGTCAGAAAAATCCATAAACATCCCAGAAAGCAATATTTGGTTTGAAGGCCTTACTTCAAAGGATCTCATGGATCTTGATTTTGTTGCCTCTCATGCCGATATGGTGGGCATTTCTTTCGTCCGAGATGTCCGTGATATTGTTGTGCTTCGTCAGGAACTGGAGAAACGGAAATTTCAGAATCTGGGAATCGTTTTAAAGATCGAGACAAAGAGTGGGTTTGAGAAATTGCCTCTCATGCTACTAGAAGCTATGAAGTCTTCGAATCCTTTGGGGGTTATGATTGCCAGAGGAGATCTTGCCGTGGAGTGTGGGTGGGAAAGGTTAGCTGATATACAAGATGAAATTCTATCTATTTGTGGCGCAGCTCACGTCCCAGTCATCTGGGCAACTCAGGTCCTGGAGTCGCTTGTCAAGTCTGGTGTGCCTACCAGAGCTGAGATTACTGATGCTGCCAATGGAAAGAGGTAGGTGTTCAATTTATTATTTTACCCTGATCATTTCCTTTATCTATTAAAGTAGTCCATTAACAGAATTGACTTAAACGATTCTACTTTTGATCGTGTATCTGTGACTAGACAAGCATGTTAACGCCGTTGATGGTGGTCTTCTTTGTCCCAGGACCGTTACAGAACCCATGTTATCCGAATTCCCTTCTTCATCTTGCTGTAAATCTCAGGCCATCCCAGCTATTTTGGCTGAAAAATAGCAGTTCTGTCCAGTTTGAATAGAATAAATGCATAAATTTTGCATATTCTGTCAGGCAACTCACATTTTTCATATTCCTATCTAACACGAAATCGCTTCCCGGAAATCTTTTTATCTCCTCACAAAAGATTGATCTAAGATAAATCATACATACAAAGTGATGCACTTATTTGTTTTTTTGCAGGGCAAGTTGTGTAATGTTAAACAAAGGGCAAAATATAGTGGAAGCTGTTTCAACTTTGGATACAATCCTCCACATTAAAACTACAAAGATGAAAGCAGACTTGAAGCCTCTTCTACTGTCCAGCCACCTCTTCTAGACCTTGTATAAATTAATAATGAGCAGCAGCTACAGTCTACAATGTTTTCATTTCTTTTATCTAAGGGATGAAATCTCAAGTTTTGTAATACAAAAATAGTACAAATAACTAGTCTTTTTTCTTTCAAGTTTCAACCGACGGGTCTTTCTTTAGTTAAGATGACTAGATTTTCTTTTGTATTATATCGGTGAATCCATACGAAAAAAAATCAAGTTGGTATTAACCAGAGGATTAAAGATGTACCAACTTGATTAATCTGTTTATAGATATTTAAGATGTCAATGGGGCGAGTTCGGAGTAGGATTAGAAATTCCTATTTCAACTCCAACAAAATTATCTGCTTCCAAACCCGTTCCAACTCCCAAGTCCCAACCCAATAATGATATAGTTTAACCTAAATTCAAAACTAAAAGGTCGTATTTAGTGATTGTTCAAAATATATTTAGTGATTATTCAAAACACATTACTCAAATATGAAATAATGACAGTTCAATTAACATCAAGATGGTTTTTATTTATTTATTTATTTATTTATTATTATTATTATTATTTTTAAAGTAAGATGGATTTTACTCCCATTCAAACTTATAGAGTTTCTATAGAGATAAGTAAAACTATTAGGGTAGTGTTTGAAAATATCCCTTCAATATAATATTATAATTATATTCCGGGTAGTTTTATTGCCACTCACAAAATATCTTCTTGTACCTTTTTTTTATTCCGACATCCACATTAAAAAATTAAAATTATTAATTTTACTCACTACATCTTTTAAAATACCAAACTAACATTTAAGTATTTTTTTTTAAAAAAAATTAAACATAATTTTTTTCTCATTACACCCATTTCACTTCATTTGCTTCCACCAGTGTGAAAAAAAAAAAAAAAAAAAAAAAAAAAAAAACTATGTACAGTTTTTTCATTCCCTTTAATAAATATTATAGAATTTATTTAAATAAAACTCTACAATTAAGATTTTTTTAGACAAAAATAAAATATAAATTCAACTCTAAAACTAATTATATACTTTTTTTATTGTTACTTACGGAATTAATGTATTGAATCATCTAAAAAACCATGAAATCATAATGGTTTAAGCGCTTAATTATTGTCATAGAAAACAATAATAATAATTATTATTTGAAAACCGATTTTTTAATCAAATCTTTTATTTAAAAATTTATTTTAAATTCCTCTACCAACTTTTTCGGTTTATAATTATGTTTGTCGGTTCATTTAAAAACAATCGGGCCATCGAGGTAGTCTTTGAAAATATAATAATATAATAATGTTCTCATTCCTCTTGGCAACTACCCAAGCACAGAAAAACAGAAGAACAAAAAGGGCGCAAAAATGCAGAGACCAAAGCTCGCAGCAACTCTACTACTGCAATCGGTTTTGTCGTCCTTTTTAATTTTGAGTTCATTTCAATGGATTGTAACAGCCCAGTCCTTGCCGCCGGCGAAGCAAGACGGGTTCTTTTACAAGAATCGCCGAGTTGACTCGGACACCATCGTCGTCGAAGCATTCTTCGACCCGGTCTGTCCCGACAGCAGGGACGCGTGGCCGCCTCTCAAACAAGCTCTTGAACACTACGGCTCTCGCGTCTCTCTCGTTGTTCATCTGTTACCGTTACCGTCAGTATTTCCTCTCTCTCTCTTCTTTTGTTTGTTTGTTTGTGGGTTAATGGCACCTAACTTACACTTAATTTATTAAATCTAGTAAAATTTGAAAAAGAGGACCTAAATTAACGTAAACACCCCTTACCATCAAATCAATTCGTTAATTTTAATGTTGACAAACCTTGACAATTGGAAAGCCTAATATATCATTGCCATATCATCTCAAACAAATTTTTTTTTTTTTTTTAATAATTAAAATTGAAAAATCATTTAAAAAAAAAAAAAAAAAAAACAAGATAATCCATCTATGGTAGAAATTCACCGTTGAAGGAAACAAAAGATTTTTGACGATCTCCTACATACTAGAAGAGATCTTCACCGATCTCGGAGATCGACTTCTTACAGTTCGTAGAGAAGGTTCCTCCGTGAATTGAGGATGTTTCTGTAGACAACCGATATATTTTTTCAGAATTTAATTAAAAAAATATTTTATGTTTGGGATGGTGTGGCATAGGTGTATTTGGTTTTCCATAGGTCAATGTTAGTCAACTATTAAAGTTAACAGATTGAATTGATAGTAAAGAGTGTTTGTGTCAATTTATGGCATCTTTTGAAATCTTGCTAGATTAGTGAGGGTAATTTAGTGCAATTAACTCTTTGTTTGTTTTTTAATTATCGATTGATTTGAGATATTTTCTTTAATTCATTGAATTTTGAGAACAATTTTTGTAGTTTGATTTTGCCATTTTGGGGACAAATAAGTCAATAATATTATAATCGATATGAAATCTATGTAAGAAAATTTGATTAACACATAATCAACATGCATAGGCACATAATTAATCCGAATCTCAATCTAAACATGTTTCTATATCATGATTAATCTAACCCTAAATACATATTACTAACCTATATCAATTCAAGAGAATAGGGAGATAAAAGAATGCGGAAGCGTACCTGAATCCATTGCCGGAGATTGGTGGACGGGTTGTGATCTTCCAAATTATCACAATCTTTTTTAACCCTAAAGTGTTCTCTCTTGTTCTGTTGATGGGGATGCAGACAAGCAAAAATTATCATGTAATTTAGGGACCATAACCCTAATTTATAATAATGAGATTATTATAGGTTTTGCTATTTCTAATTTGGCCCCTCATCAAATTAGATATAGCACTCTGGTATCTACACATTAATTCCATGATAATTATACCCTTAAGCATTAAAACTTTAAATCTTAATTAGATCACTTTAATTTAAACTTAACCAAAAGATAGCACAACACATTTAATATTTACATGTGTGGCCCCATATGTTGGAATTTTCCAACAATCTAATCCTTTTTTTTTTCTCGTTTCTCATTAGTTCTACTGGAATTTGGATTTTTTGAGCTACGTAGACAACTTAGTGTTTACTTCTTCTTCTTTAGCTACGAAATCCGTAATTTAGGTTTCAATGAATATATTGAAGTTACAAATTTGTGTAAATATCAGAAATATCAAAATGCTTGCAAAATTTTTGATATGGTCACCATCAGAAATCCGAAAATATCACTGAAATTTCGGGAAATGAAATTGAACCCTTTTCATTTTTAAGAATTCTATGTGCAAAGATTGTTCGAGCTATGAAGAATTGATGTGGAAAGCCGATGGTCTGGTCATTTTGAATGTTTATATGTACAAGAAAAAGAAATGTCTGATACATACAACATTGAATTTACATTTTTGATTGTGTATGTGGTGGTGGAATGACAAATTGACAATGCATATGTTTCTTTCTAAATGAACTAATTGTTTATTTTGAAGAACTGCAGTTACCATGACAATGCATATGCTACTTCTCGTGCTTTGCACATCGTGAATACGATAAATCCTTCTACTACGTTCCGTTTATTGGAGTGGTTCTTCAAATGTCAGGTTAGTGTTCACAGCATCAGCATCATCGTGAATATTTTCTTGACGGTGTAAATCTATTAGCTGCTAGCTTTTTTGTGAGCCAGATTGAATCTTGTGATGTGTTACGGTTTCATTTGGTCTTAACTTGTTGGAAAATTGTTAAACAGGAGAGGTTTTATAATGCACCAACACACAACATGTCTAGGGCTTCTGTTGTGGACGAAATTGTGAAGTTTTCAGCAGAAGCAATTGGAAACTCATATTTATCTGCAATTGAATCTGGCTTCAATGACAGGAAAACTGATCTTTTAACAAGGGTTTCTTTCGGGGTAATACCGCGTATGATTTCTTTTTTATGCTTCCTTTAAAGACGTAATTTAGTGCTTTATGTATTAGAGTTGTATGTTTTTATCAATCGATCGATTTTACGAAGCCTCTGTTTTACCACATCATTATAAACTGTCAGGCATATTTATTTGTTTCGCAATTTTTTTTGTTGTTGAAAATGATAGCTTGTAACTCTCTTCTGCATACCATTTATCCCGTGTTTCTTTGATCGTGCAGTTAAGTACTTCAAGAGGGGTGTTTGTGACACCTTTTTTCTTTGTTAACGGATTTGTATTACCTGATGCTGGCTCCCCTCTAGATTACAAAGGATGGAGAAAGATCATTGATCCACTGGCGCAAAGGGCTCGAAGAGCGTAGATCCTCTTCATTTCTTCTTGTGATGGAATGAGCCGTCTAACATCTTAAATGAGAATTTGTATCCTCTGCTGATCTAATTTGGAAAAAGATCAGATTATCAGAGGATTCAGATCCATAAATAGCTCGTGTTTATTACTTGGTGTGTGACAAGTGAAGTGAGAAAATACAGAGACGAAAACCAGCCTCCATGTCACAATTTATGTATAATGTACCGCTCTATTTGTATGCTGGTGAAGTCTCTGAGTAAATAAATATCACTCTGTGCTTGCTTTTGCAATATGGAAATTATGAGAGAAAATCTATGCTCTTTCTTTTTTAACTAATATATATATATATATATATTGAGAAGTTTTGACAAATGCATACACTTTGAGTCCAAGTATATAAATCTAATGGTCTACATTCTTCGTCCTGATATATTTTATATCAAGACAAACTGATAATAGAAAAATTATATATATATATAAATAAAGATGATAAATTTGGAAAAGCACTTCTAGTCTGTCATGAATCTTTTAACATGCAAATAATTGCAAGATCTTTACATCCCAAGTTCTTCAAAATGAAACTTTTGTCTTGGGAGAGTTGTAGTGCCAAATATTCCCTTGAAAGGGTGATTCTCCTATAATTGATATGATTAATTCTCAAATGGTCTCTATTAAGTACATGTTTATAATAATCTAATTTTATTTTGCACATAATTCTAACATATACCATACAAAATATATCCTCCAAAAAAAAAAAAAAAAAAAAAAACCATACAAAATACAAATGATAACCAATTAACCCACCATAAAAATGATAACCAGTTGTAAGTTTTAATTATTTTTTTAAATGAATTTTAAGCGTTAAAGAAACATCTGTCAGGTTTAGAAAGCAACTAGGCAAGTGAATGATTCAATGAAGCACGTAATCCAAATAACATTAAAGCCAAAATTACAGAGAATTTCGAGGATATGTTTTATTATTTTATTTATAAGGAAAATTCTCAACAAAAAAATAATAATAATAATAATAAATCGCCTAAGGATTGACAGATCTCTAAATATTTCATCAAACCAACTGGGGATTTTTGCTTGAGGCAAATTATTTTATTTGAGGCAAATTTTTGCTCACATATAATAAGTATTTACAATCTCATCATCTAATATTCTAATTTTCTGAAAATTTACAAGTTATTAAACAAAAACATCATAATCAAAAAAGAAAACAACAAACCAGATCCATCAAAGCCAATTGGGGATTTTTTCTTTTTTCTAGTTCAATCAAAGCCAACTTGAGAAAAAGTTGGATATTGATGGGTGTGGACGTGAAGAAGAGAAAGGATCAGGACAGATGAATACAAATTTGATAAAGATCAATTTTTTATTTTATTTTTTATTTTTAAAAGCCTCCATTGATTCCGGTGTCACCAAAAACAGAGGAGGATGTTCCTCTTTTTTATACCAAATTATTTTTCCTTTTCTTTCATTTTCTCACCTCCCAAACACCATTTCAGATTTAAAAATCATACTTCACCTGTTAGGTTTTGACTTGTATTCCTAAGCGAATCAAATGTGAACCAAACAAGACTCAACTGATGTGGAGCTTCCTGGAGACGTGGGATTAGGGTTGCACATTTTCCTCTAGTTCCTCGGTTCCCTATCCCTATTTGAAGGAAATTTTTGGGGGAAAAATGGGGAAATGGGAGAGAGAGAGAGAGAGAGAGAGAGAGAGAGGGGGGGGGGGGGGTGTCAATCCCCATTTTCCCTACTAATATATATATAATTTTTTTAATTTTTTATTATTTGAAAACCTAACTATAAATACCTCATTTACTCTTTGAAAACCCTAGATCTAAAGTTTGTCTATTGAGCATGAATTGGCATTTGGCTGTTATAGAAGGTTTTTTTTTTTTTTTTTTTTTTTTATTTAAATTTTATTTAATTTTATTTTTTATTTTTTATAATTTTTAAGTTTGTGTTGCTTCATATGTGAAGTTGCCTTGGTTTCAAACTTTGAATTATTGAAATACTTTATTTTATAATGTATTTTCTTTTGCATTTGTAATGAAATATATATATATATTTTTTAAAGTTTAATTTTTAATTTTTAATTTTTAGTCAAATGGGGAAATGAGGAAACGGGGAAATGGGGTAAACGAGGAAATGGGAAAAACAGAGAAAACGAGGAAATGAGGATGAGGATGGTGATGGGGGGATCTCCCCCCTTTTCTTTTGCATTTGTAATGAAATATATATATATATATTAAAGTTTAATTTTTAATTTTTAATTTTTAGTCAAATGGGGAAATGAGGAAACGGGGGAATGGGGTAAATGAGGAAATGGGAAAAACAGAGAAAACGGGGAAATGGGGATGGGGATGGTGATGGGGGGATCTCCCCCCAAAACTCCCCCATCCCCATTTTCCCCAAATTGGGGGGGGGGGGGGGGGGGGGGGGGGGGGGGGGAACTGTATCCATCCTCATTTCCCCAATGTGCAACCCTACGTGGGATACGTTTGGAAGATGGAATGGTGTAGTTTGAAAGAGGTTGGAGATCATGAAGAATTGAAGAAGTGGTTTGTTTCATCGTATGGATCGCGGTTTTCTGAGCGATGTAATTTAAGGTGACTTGTAACGGTTTAGGAAGCGGGTGTGCGCAACCGTGACTTGAATCGTAGTCAATCATAAGCACGCGTGGAACGGGAAATCTTCAATAGAAATGAAAAGTGTTCTTTTGGGAAGTTCTTGTACTTGAAGGAAAATGAATATTTTTTACAAGAAGACTTGTCATAAAAGGAAATAATATATATGGGAAACAAATAAGTCTTGTACGTTTAGAAGTATGATTTCCTTTTATATTAAATTTCTTGTAACTAGTATAAATAGTCATAATATTTATGTTTAAGGCTGTGGAGCAAAAATAACACCATGTAACATTAGAGGGGGTGTGGTAAGATCCGGGGAGACCCAATGAGAATATCTGGGGAGGGATCCAAGGGAATATCGGTGAATCAAGTTAGAGATCCGTGAGTGATATTCATGGGAGACCTAGGGGATATTGTGGGGGTACTCGGTGAGGATCTTATGAGTGGGGTTTGGGGTTGATATGAGAGAGTTAATCCTAAAGTATATGGTTGTAACAGTTTATCATATAGTAGAACTTTCTCTGTCGTTCTGACGGCCCGTGGTTTTTTACCCGATCTGGGTTTTCCACGTATATTTTGTGTTATAATTTTTTATTCTTTCTCATCTATTTTTCTGCTTATTGACGTTATTAATTGCTATGAGTTATGGGCGAGTATTATGCACGACGTTTTTCGCGTTCATCGGTTCGGAATTATCCCTAACAATTGGTATCAAAGCCTTATGGTTTGGCGATGGCGATGGCGGTGACAAGTCTTTACGGGAGATCATATGGAGGACTTGGTGGTATTGGGATAATGATGATCATGGTTGCTTAGTATGGTTTAGCAAAAGAGATACGTCTTGAAGGCGGTTTCGAACTCGGTAGGGTTTGATGAAAGGATGAATATTGATGGAGGAGAAGTTTGGCTTGTGGTGGCAGGTACGAGTCATGGATATCCAATCTGGGTTAGACAAGGAGTTGATTGACTATATATATATATATATAAAATCCTGAACGCATAAAAATAAATAAATAAAAATCTCCGTGGTATGGTGTGGGGCTTATTTGGCAAAACACTCTCGGTTTCTAGTAGCAAGTCTTTCACCATGTATGTGATGCAAGGACAGAAGGTCTTTCACATGGTTTGGTGATGTAAAGACATATATATCCTTTTGGCAGTTTTCCCTACTAGCCATAGAAGAGGATATGTTGTTGTTAGTAGTCCATAATTGTGCACAAGGTATTGGTCAGAAAGTGATGCAAGATGTACGGTGGACAAATATGTCGATGACTGACGAACTCCCTGTAAATTTGACTTGAGGAGTTGTACCACAATTTCAGCAGGTTATTTCGACATGGTGCCATAACAACGAACAAAAAAAAAAAAAAATGTGTGAAGATAAATCTTAGGATGGTTCGTTCCTAAGTGGTTATACCTTGTGGTGGGGTATGATGATTCTCAGTGATGAGAATTGTGGCTGTGGACAAAGGTCTTGAGAATTCAAGTCAAAGGGGAGAATTGTTAGGTTTTGACTTGTATTCCTAAGTGAACCAAACAAGACTCAACTGGTGTAGAGCTTCCTGGAGACGTGGGATATGTTTGGAAGATGGAATGGTGTAGTTTGAGGGAGGTTGGAGATCATGAAGAACTGAAGAAGTGGTTCGTTTCATCGTATGGATCACGGTTTTCTAAGCGATGTAATTTAAAGTGACTTGTAACGGTTTAGGAAGCGGGGTGCGCAACCGTGATCCGAATCGTAGTCAATTATAAGCACGCGTGGAACGGGAAATCTTCAATAGAAAAGGAAAGTGTTATTTTGGGAAGTTCTTGTGCTTGAAGGAAAATGAATACTCTTTACAAGAAGACTTGTCATAAAAGGAAATAATATTCATGTGAAACAAGTAAGTATTGTATGTTTAGGAGTAGGATTTCCTTTTATCTTAAACTCCCTGTAACTAGTATAAATAGTCATAATACTTATGTTTAAGGCTGTGGAGCAAAAAGAACACCATGTAATATTAAAGAGAGTGTGGTGAGATTCGGGGAGACTCAATGAGAATATCTGGGGAGGGATCTAAGGGAATATCGGTGGATTAAGTTAGAGATCCGTGGGTGATATTCAGGGGAGACCTAGGGGATATTGTGGGGGTACTCGGTGAGGATCTTGTGAGTGGGGTTTGGGGTTGAGATGAGAGATTTAATTCTATAGTATATGGTTGTAACAATTTATTATATAGTGGAACTTTCTCTATCGTCTTGACGGCCCATGGTTTTTTACCTGATTTGGGTTTTCCATGTATATTTTGTGTTGTGATTGTTTTATTCTTTCTCATCTATTTTTTTTGCTTATTAATGTTATTAATTGTTATGAGTTACGGGTGAGTATTAGGCACGATGTTTCCGTGTTCATCGGTTCGGAATTATCCCCAACATCACCATCCAAACATCACCCAACCATATCCATAAAAAAGAAGCACAATTTTTTTCACAAAACCGAAGACCCAATAGCAACCAATCTAGACCAGATGCTGAAAAGAAAGAGAAAGAAATATGGTGGTCTCATCATTTTGAAGATTTGGGTTTTTGATTGGTGGAATTCCACAAAATCTAAAACCCAACAGCCACCACCCAAATCTCTTTCAATCCCAAAACCCAATCAAGAACTCAAAATCGAAAACCCAACACTTGAAATAGAAAGAGATCGAATGGAGAAAGAGAAATAAGAGAGAGAGAGGAGAGAGAACGAGAAAGACAAAGTGAGAAAGGCTTTGGGTTTTGTTTTATAGTTGGCATGTTTGTAATTTTTAGAAATATCAAGGGTAAAAAGGTCTTTTTGAGACTTGTCTCATGCATGGAACAAATCTGGCCGAGGGTCTAAGGTGGGATAATTTTTGGTGGTTTTTGTCCCACGTTGTCCCGTTCCGTCCCGCGTACCAAACACACCCATAGAGTTTGTTTTAGAGATAAGTAAAGGGATATTATTATTTTCCCCCCCTGAGGTATACCCTATTGTTAAGACAAGGACAGGGTTTGGGCTTATTAGCCGTTCTTTCCCCTAAAATCAAACTTATGTTAACTGACCCCCCTTCTGGCACACTCTTCAACCGGTCAATGTATTTTATACCCCTTTTGACTGTTAAATGGGAATGAAATGACCGTTTTATCCTTAAGTTAACCCTCAAAATATTAATTAAATAAAAAATATATTAAAAAAACAGAAAACAAAAATAAAATGAAATAAACAATTGAAAAAAAAAAGATGGATCTCTACCGTCCATCTTTGAGATGGGTGGTGGAGATTCTCTTTTTATTTTTATTTAATTTTAAAAATAAAAATAAAAATAAAAAAATTTAAAAACAAATTTGTTTTTATCTCTTTATAAAAAAAATTCAAAAAAATATAAAAATAAAAAAGAATTTAAAAACAGAAAAAATTTAAAAGAATTAAAAAAATAAGATCATCATCATTGTGATCATCATCTCCAACGCCCATCTCCATCTTCTCCACCAGACCAACAAAAAAATTTTAAAAAAAAATTCTTCTGGTTCGTTTTGTTACACAAATGTTTCATCAAGCAACCCAACAACATTTCATCATCATCAACAACAAACCATTGCCACCACCACCTTAAAATCCAACCAAAATCAATTCGAAATCAAACCACCAGATGCCACCACCACCTTAAAATCCAACCAAAATCAATTTAAAATCAAACCTAAATCAATTCGAAATCAAACCGAAATCAATCACAAACACACCACCACCATGAACCACTTCTGAACCAAACCACGCACACCCATTGTTAATCACCAACACCAACCCAGAAACAAATCCACGCCGCCGCCACCTTCAAACCACCAACAAATCCACGTTGCGAATGAGAAAGGGATGGATTCTGGGTTTAAGGAAAGAGAAAGAGAAAAAAAGATCGGAGGCGAGAAGGGATGGTTTGGTTGACTTTGATTTGGATTTGGGTTTCGATCAGCGGCGATTTGGGTTTCAATCGACGGCAATTTGGATTTCAATCGGGGTTGGTGGTCGATTTTAAATCGAACCCAGATCCGGTTCGAAGATGATGGTTTGGTGGTGGTGTGTGCGTGAGAGAGACGGTGGTGGTGGTATGTGAGACAAAGATGGTGGTGGTCTGAATACAGTAAGAGAGAGATGGTGGTGTGGTATATGAGACAAAGATGGTGGTGGTTGGGATGATTGAATGTGGTTGTGGACTTGGAGAGAGAAGAAGAATTGTGATATTATTATTATTAAATTTAAATAACAAAATAAAAAAGAGATGGTCAATGACATTAATGCCCTTCCATTTAATGGTCAAAGGGGGTATAAAATACATTGACCGGTGAAAAGTGTGTCAGAAGGGGGTCAGTTAACATAAGTTTGATTTAAGGGGGAAGAACGGCCAATAAGCTCAACCCTGTCCTCGTCTTAACAATAGGGTATACCTTAGGGGGAAAAATAATAATATCCCATAAGTAAAAACGGAGGGTAGTGTTTGATGATATCCCTTTTATATAATAATACAGTATAATACTATTCTCTTTCCTCTTGGCAACTATTCAAGCACAGAAAAACAGAAGAACAAAAAGAGCGCAAAAATGCAGAGACCAAAGCTTGCAGCAACTCTGCTACTGCAATCGGTTTTGTTCTCCTTTTTAATTTTGAGTCCATCTCAATGGATTGTAACAGCGCAATCCTTGCCGCCGGCGAAGCAAGACGGGTTCTTTTACAAGAATAACCGAGTTGACTCGGACACCATCGTCATCGAAGCCTTCTTCGACCCGGTCTGCCCCGACAGCAGGGACGCGTGGCCGCCTCTCAAACATGCCCTTGAACACTACGGCCCTCGCGTCTCTCTCGTCGTTCATCTGTTACCGTTACCGTCAGTATTTCCTCTCTCCTCTTTTGTTTGTTTGTTTGTTTTTTTTTTTATCATCGATTTGCGATATTATCTTTAATTCATTGAATTTTGAGAGCGATTTTTGCAGTTTGATTTTGGGGACAAATAAGTCAATAATATTATAATTGATATGAAATCTATTTTTTTTAAGTTTCTCATTAGTTCTACTGGAATTTGGATTATTTTTTTAGCTACGTAGCAGCTTATTGTTTACTTCTTATTCTTTAGCTATGGAATCGAAGATTGTAAATATAGGTTTGGATGAATATATTGAAGGCACAAATTTGTGGAAATATCAGAAATATCAAAATGGTTGCAATATTTTTGAAATTTTGACTATAATTTTGATATGGTCACCATCAGATATCCAAAAATATCACTCAAATTTCGGGATATGCAATGTAACCCTTTTCATTTTGAAGAATTCTATGTGCGAAGATTTTTTGGGCTATGAAGAATTGATGTGGAAAGTGGATGTTTTGATCATTTGGGATGTTTATACAAGAAAAAAGAAGTGTCTGATACAACATTGAATATTGAATTTACATTTTTGATTGTGTATGGTGGCTTGGCATGACAATGCATATGTTTCTTTTTAAATGAACTAATTGTTTCTTTCAAGTTTCAATCAATTGCAGTTACCATGACAATGCATATGCTACTTCTCGTGCTTTGCACATTGTGAATACGATAAATTCTTCTACTACATTCCGTTTATTGGAGTGGTTCTTCAAATATCAGGTTAGTGTTCACAGCATCAGCTGCTTATCCTACTCGAGTTGCTTTGCAAACAAGTCAATTGCATTTACTGTGACTAGCAAAGATTGTTAGAAGAAATTGATGTTTATATTATACGCTAGCTTGAGCTGATAACCATCTTTGTATTCACATTCGATGAATTGTTTGAAAGGAATGACAGATTCCTAACATTGTCTATGGATATTTTCTTTCTTGACGCTAGCTTTTTGTGAGCCAGATTGAATTTTTGTGTTGTTACGGTTTCATGTGATCATTACCTTGTTGGAAAATTGTTAAACAGGAGAGGTTTTATAATGAACCAACACACAACATGTCTAGGGCTTCTGTTGTGGATGAAATTGTGAAGTTTTCAGCAGAAGCAATTGGAAACTCATATTTATCTGCCATTGAATCTGGCTTCAATGACAGGAATACTGATCTTTTAACAAGGGTTTCTTTCAAGGTAATACTGCATATGATTTCTTTTTATGCTTCTGTTAAAGACGTAATTTAGTTCTTTATGTATTAGAGTTGTATGTGGGGTGTATGTTTTTATCAATTGATCAATTTTACGAAGCCTTTGTTTTACCACATCATTATAAACTGTCAGGCATATTTATCTGTTTATCTGTTACGCAATTTTTTTTTCTTTCGAAAATGATAGCTTATAACTCCCTTCTGCATGCCATTTATCCTGCGTTTCTTTGATCGCGCAGTTAAGTACTTCAAGAGGGGTGTATGGGACACCTTTTTTCTTCGTTAACGGATTTGTATTACCTGATGCCGGCTCCCCTCTAGATTATAACGGATGGAGAAAGATCATTGATCCACTGGTTGGCACAAAGGGCTCGAAGAGCGAGGATTCTCTTCATTTCTTCTTGTGATGCAATGAACCGTCATAACATTTTAAATAGCTTGTGTTTATTACTTGGTGTGTGAAATATGTATGACAAGTGAAGTGAGAAAATACAGAGAAGAAAACCAGTCCTATGTCCAGTTAATGTATAATCAAATGTATCACTAAATTTGTATGCTGGTATAGTCTCTGAGTAAATAAATCTCACTCTGAGCTTGCTTTTTTTAATATTGAAAATTGGAAATTATGAAAGAAATTCTATGCTCTTTTTTTTTTTAAATTTTTTTTATTATTATAAAATATCAGTGTTCATGGTCAATGAGCACTTCTAGTTTGTCATGATTCATGAATCTTTTAATATGCAATTAATTGCAAGATCTTTTCGTCCAAATAGGTGTCATTGGATTATGGAAAGTCAAGGAAAAATAAGCCAAGGAGAGGATCTTGATCTAATGCCAAATATCCCCTTGAAAGGGTGATTCATGATTCTCCTATAATTTGAATTCCCACATATAATTTAAGGATTTGGATCCCCTCATCGTCTCACCTAAATCAAAGGTTTTGATCAATTTTTTTGTTTTGGTACTCCATCGGAAGTGGTGATCAATTTGAACTTGGTGCTACTACTCAAATTTGGGATATTGACAGTCTGAATGAACGTCTTTTTTCATCGCGTCACACCCAGCTGTGGTAATTTTTCTGTAATTTAATTCAATAAAAAGGTTTTTTTTTTTTTTTTTTTTTTTTAATTTATAAAATGATTATTAAAAATAAAAGGAACAAGCCGGATCGAACCGCTCAGGTTTCTGTGTTGTAGTACCGGTTGGACCGGATAAAGGAGTCGGTTAGGCCGTTAGGGTAGTTTTAGAAGCTATCTGCTTGGACTATAAAACGCAATAGAGAGCTCGTTATCCGGCTTAGGGCATAAAAGAAGAAACGAAGCCGTAGAAGAGGGCTCTTTTTGATTCTTCACAAGGGGTAGCTAACCAAAACAAACCCTAGTTTCTGTTCTCGTCTCTGATTTTTCACTCGAACCTTCTAATTTTCTCTCTGGTTTCGCTTTTGCTTTTAAATATTTATACTCTGTTGTGCTTATCTGGTTCGGGATTGTTATTTTTTTTTGGTCAGGAAAAAGATGGATCGGTACCAGAGAGTAGAGAAGCCAAAACCAGAGACACCAATTGACGAGAATGAGATTCGGATTACGAGTCAAGGGAGGATGCGCAGCTATATCACGTACGCTATGACTCTGCTTCAGGTATTTATTATTATTATTTCTTAACTTTTTTTTAAAGTTTTGTTGACATTATTGTTGGTCGATTTTGTGCTGTTAGTTAGCTCAATAGATTCCAATTAATATACAAGTGAAAAGACACACTGTTACTTGATGTGAGTTAGATGTTTCTAGAAAGTTTAGGGAAATTTAAAGCAGTAGAATATGAGATCTTAGAGCTATGTGGTTTTTCGGTTTTGAGAATTCTTTTTGTTGGGTTGATGAAAATAGTGAAGTCTGTTTTACAAGTTAGTCTAAAGGGGTAGCAATTTGTGCTTTATTGTTGTGCATGTTGCTGTATATTTCTCGTAAATTGCTTGCTATAGTTGGAACTTGGAAGCAAGGGTAGAATCTGGTTACTTCGGTGCATTCTAAGAAGTTTAATGATACGGTTGTTTGTGGTTGTTTATTATAGAATTTTTTGGATGGACTTTAGGCAATCATCTTTATCTGTGTATATGAATATTTACAAGTATGCAACATGATTATGCAATTGAAAACAGTAGAAAGAATGCTGCCGTTCATATGTGGTCTTAATTTTGCTTTTGGTACTGTTCAAGTGTTTTCATTTTATATGGGGTGTGTCTCATTGTAGGAAAAAGGATCAAATGAAATGTATTCAAGGCAATGGGAAGGGCTATCAATAAGACTGTGACCATTGTGGAGCTGATAAAGGTATTTCTTATCCTTTACTTTTTTTCAAATTAGTAATAGTCAGGCCAGTTATGTGGTCTTATTATTATATGGGGTTGAGAGTTCTAACATTATACTGTAATTCAGAGAAGAATTGTTGGTCTGCATCAGAATACAGCTATTGGATCTACAGACATAACTGATACGTGGGAGCCCCTTGAGGAAGGCCTCCTCCCGTAAGAACAGTCTTAACTTTATTCCAATAGTAATTGTTCCTCAAGAGATATCAATTAGTAAAAAAAAAAAATTCATTCAGTGATCATAGGTTTTGTTTTATTTTCTCAGCTTGGAGACCACAAGGCATGTTTCAATGATTACAATAACCCTTTCAATGAAGGAGCTGAATACATCTTCTGTTGGGTAAGTTTCCACTGGTTTCTTTTATTCACTAATTGTTAAATTGCACATCTCATAGTAATTAGCGAGATGGAAATCAAAAGTGTTTCTATATTGTAAGGTTTTGTGGCAGTCTTTTATCCTTACAGTGAATTCCCTATTCATCTGGTCATTGATTGCTTAGAAATAAAGGCTAGGAAAATATCACTGGAGGAATTTTTGCTATTGTTTTGGTCCTAGATTGCTGATAAAATTTAGGGGAAATGTATGTTGGAGAAAATCTAAATTATACATAGTTTGTTGACTTGATTATTTAGGATTGAGTGGTGTTACTTAAAGGAATCTGATGCAACGTTAGTTATTCTGAGGTTTCAGTACATCTATGAATTCGACTTGTTACCTCCATGAAAATCTTAAGAATGCTTTTTCATAAAATCTTTGATCAAATTCTAAGTTTAGGAAATAATTGTTTTTAAGTCTCAGAAAGAGACAATACCTGTGCTGTAGTCAGGATCCTGACTTTTTTCTTAACTCTAATGAGGTGTTTTATTATTGGAATTGTTGGGACTGTCTGAGCTTTTGGGTTAATACTTTAATCTGGAACAATCTACTTTGTTCATTTCTTAATGATTTTATGAATGTCAATATGTCATACCCGACTTCTATGACTGTTGAAGATTTGTTATGATTTCATTAATTGTTACTTCCTTCAGGTATCAGCCTCCACTGCCTGCAGAACTGGTCAAGGCATTAACAGAATTTGAGTATGATGGAGGTATTGCTATGGTTTAGGATTAATATACTATTGCTCTATAGTATCTGTGTTTGCATTTTTTCATGTTCTTTTCTGTGTTGCAGAGGGTTCACCTAATGGCCGACGTAGGGGTCGAGGCGGGTAGAGGGAGGCCTAGGGGAAGAGGTAAATTTATTTTGTTAATGACATGTATATGAGTTTACCATCTCCAGATGTTACCGGCATATGAATATATGATGCATTCATTATTATGCAGGAAATGGTTTTGTGCCTGTTGAGTATGAAGACGGGGGTCGGGACCGCAACAATCGAGGCTATGGGAGGGGTAGGAATCGAGGTAGAGGACGAAGTTTCCGTGGCCGAGGGAGAGGAGGATACAATGGACCTTATATGGACATGCAGCAAGATGGAGGCTACAATTATGAAGTACAGGCTCAAGGTGGTGGTAAGAACCAGCCTTTTCCCCCGCAATTACAATGCATTAAGTTGATCTGAAAACCTAATTAACACCATCTAATATGTATAAACTTTGTGCTGATATGAATTTGCGAGTTATTTAATGTGTTTGGTTTTGTGTAGGTCGTGGTCGTGGGAGGGGAAACCGTGGTGGGAGAGGTCGTGGCAATAGATCAAATGGGCAGATCCAGGCAGCTGCATTAAGAGACAATGTTTCTCTCTCGAACTAAATGCAGATTATGAAGGGGTTGCCTTATCCATGTTATATCTAATCGTCTTTTCCTTTTATGTTTTCACTGTAATTTTTTTTTGCCCTCAATTATCAGTGTTAACTTAGGATATTCATATAGTGTGGTTAGTTTAATCAGAGTCCCCAAATGAGGCAACCTTTTTATTTTATTTCATTATTGTAGATTTAGGTGAGATATGTTTATACAATTCTAATTGTCTGTCTTGATTGAGTAATGCATTCTTTAATTTTTCTGTTTGGAATTTGTCTTGTAATTATTTTAGGTTTTGGTTGCTCATCAGTTCGATCTTGATTTTATTCACGTAATTTTTCTGACCTGTTGTTTCAACCAAGCATAATCCAAATTTTTGGAAAATTAGGGGATTCAATTAGTCTAGAGATAATTTTTGAGTATTACCGGACCTCGAATTTCCAGATTATGCATGTTTAAGAGGAGAAAAACTTGTGTGGGACGGTCTTACTAAGTTGTTGATGAAAATTTTAAACCGAAGAAATTTTAAAGCGATGTTGGTATTAGTTTAAAGTTAACATTTTATATGACAAGAATCATTCTAGGTGTACTAAATTTTTTTTCCCAAAATTCTTTCCAAATAACGTGGCGCGTAAGGTGTTAACATTTTGTAAATTATGAAATTATTATGAATGATGTGATGTTGACAAAAAATTTAAGACGTCTAACATTATTCACATGAAAATTATAAAAACTAAACATAAAAGCTATATCAAGCTTGAAAATTTGGAACATCTAATGTTACTCACATGAAAATTATAAAATCCAAACATAAAAGCTGTGTCTGGCTCTCTAATTCACCGATTGACCGATATCCCCAATTAATTCTAATAGTAAATTAAAAAAATTAAATTTTAATCTTTTCAAGGCGCAGTGTAGAACACCTGGCGCGCACGTTAGAGTCGCCCGTCTGTATTTGCTCTCATTTATAATTTTCAGATACTAACTTGAAGAGAAAGAAAAAGAGTGATTAATATCATATTAATGGTGCTGAAACCCTGCACAGCTTCTCCGCATCAAACTCGCTTTACATTTGTAAGTCGCATTTTACATTTTTTTTTAAAACTCCTCTTCGCATCACACTGTTCAACAATCACTCAATCTTTCGCTTATTTTTATTTTCATTCTCTTTCGTGTTTTTTTTTTTTTTTTTTTTTTTTGTAGAGATTTTGCAAAGATGACTCAAGATGTGGAAATGAAAGACCACCAAACTCCTTCGCATTCTGTTTCTTCATCAGTACCGTCCACTTTGCAGCGTAACTAACCGACTATCTATCTATTTGATTTCAATTCAATTCGAATTTTCGAGTTTCAACATTTCTAGGGTTTCAATAATTGATTACTTTTTTTTTTCTTTTTCTTTTTTTAAAATTTATATGGTTTATGTGTAGATTTGAAGGAGATAGCATCGGTTATAGAGACCGGCTCCTACGCGAAGGAGATTCGTCGAATTATGCGTGCCATTCGACTCACCATGGGGCTGCGGCGGAAGCTGACTGCCTCTGTGCTCTCTGCGTTTCTCAATTTCGCTCTTGTGCCAGGTTCCGATGTGCATGCCCGATTGTCCGGGTTTGTTCCTAAGGTAGATTTATGAACATTTTTGAGTGTTTTGTTTTTGGTTGAATTTGTTTAATATGTAATTGTTATGCATATATAAGTGATTAGTAATAACATTTCAGTTTATGCGACGCTATATGTGTGTTGATGCTGTAGATATGTATTGGAGGTTTAAGAATCGAGAAATTGGATCCTATGAAGCCATTAAGCATTGCATTTTTAATTTAATAATGTTGTCGGTAAGAGAGGCGGGAGGGGGAGGTAGCAAATGCCATGTCAGCAAGGAAGTAAATACTAAATATTGATAATATACTTGAAATTTTGACAATATTTTTGGAGTTCTGGTGGTATTGATATAGCAAATATTGTCAAAATATCGGACCATCCCTAATCTGAACCCCCTATATATCCATTGATCAATATGTACTTCCTTGGCCATGTGAATTTTGCCTACATTTTCTGTTATTGCACTTTTTTTTTTGGTAAGATGATATGTGGACTAAGCAAGCAATTGAGGGTGCGATGTTGATTGTTTTGTTGACTTCCTTACATTTGTCATTACAATGTGTATAGGAAGGTGAGCATGACATGGAAGTAGATACAGCCACATCTGTTACCCAAACACCAGCAAAGCATGTGTTGCCAGAGCTTGAGATCTACTGCTACTTGCTTGTGCTTCTTTTTCTTATTGATCAGAAAAAATACAATGAGGTTGGATTAATTTTTATCAATGTCTTAGCCTTACTTCATTTGGGAATGAAATCATCAAGGGTTATATTGTGAAGACTTTTTTTCACTGTTTTCTCCCAGGCCAAAGATTGTTCCTCTGCAAGCATTGCTCGAGTCAAGAGCCTGAACAGAAGAACTCTTGATGTGCTTGCGTCTAGATTGTACTTCTATTACTCCTATAGCTATGAGCTCACTGGTGATCTTGCTGAAATTCGTGGGTGCGCAATTCGTCACTCAGCCTGTCCTTGTTATAATTGCAATCTATGATCTTTACTCCTTCCTGTATTTATATAGTTTATGTATGCGTGTGTACATTTGTATGTTTATGTATAGGTAATTATTTATGTTTCCCTAGGCATATACATTCATTATTTTGATGGCTTTGTTCTACTCTTTTCCTCAGCAATCTCCTTGCCTTGCATCGTATTGCCACATTGCGCCATGACGAGCTGGGTCAGGTTTGTTTTTATCAATAAACTTAGTGACTTTAAGTGACCGGCATTTTGTAGCTCATACATGATTTAATGGCTTTATGCAGGAAACACTTCTGAACCTGTTACTTCGTAATTACCTCCATTATAACCTATATGATCAGGCTGAGAAGCTGAGGTCTAAGGCACCTCGATTTGAAGCACACTCAAACCAGCAGGTTAGCATTATATCTGGTTTAAACTTTCTAAAATCTGTTGTTTTGGGATTGCTCTTTGAAAAATGAGAGGAGCTGGTCTTTTGGGTTGGAATGCTTTCATTATATGTATAATTTAAAGGGAGATTTTGTATGCCTTACAACTGTTCACTTAAGCTTTGATTTTGGCCTTAGAGACCTAATCTCCATTATATGTTTCATGTTTCCTCTACTTGTTTGTTTCATGTTTCATGCATTTATATATTAGCTATCTGCCAACCTTTATCCATTCTCTCCACAGTTTTCTGGTAGCCGATGACTTGAAATAGGCATGATGTGAATTGTTTTCTCTGCAGTTCTGCCGATATCTGTTTTACCTTGGGAAGATTCGGACAATTCAGTTGGAGTATACAGATGCAAAAGAGAGTCTCCTGCAGGCTGCTCGAAAAGCCCCTGTTGCAGCTCAAGGCTTCCGAATTTTATGCAATAAGTGGGCTATTCTAGTCCGGTTACTATTGGGGGAAATACCTGAGAGGACGACCTTTATGCAGAAAGGAATGGAAAAGGCTTTGAGGCCATATTTCGAACTTACAAATGTAAGTCTAACTTACCTAACTTTGGTCTTTCTCTCCTTCGTTGTGTTTTTTTAAATTGTAAGAAAAATTAATTGGCATTTATTCTTTCAAAATCGTTTAGGAGCTGCCGTTTGTTTGCACTTTTTTGGTAACACGCCAAAAGTGAGCACTGTTAAGTCTGTTTGCTTTATTTATGAACAAAAGCATAACCGTGTGGTTAAACTTACAGGCTGTAAGGATTGGTGACTTGGAATTGTTTCGAGCTGTTGCGGAAAAGTTTGCTGGCACTTTCAGTGCAGACAGGACAAACAATCTGATTGTTCGGCTGCGACATAATGTCATTAGGACTGGGTTACGCAACATCAGTATCTCTTATTCACGCATTTCACTCGTTGATGTTGCTAAAAAGTTGAGGTTGGACTCTGCAAACCCGGTTGCAGATGCTGAAAGCATTGTAGCAAAGGCTATCCGTGATGGCGCCATTGATGCAACGTTGGATCATGCAAACGGGTGGGTGGTGTCGAAGGAGACCGGGGACATTTATTCCACAACTGAACCTCAGCTCGCCTTCAACTCCAGGATTGCCTTCTGCCTTAACATGCACAATGAAGCTGTTCGTGCCTTGCGGTTTCCACCAAATACACACAAGGAGAAAGAAGGTGCCGAGAAAAGAAGAGAGAGGCAACAGCAGGAGCAAGAACTTGCACAGCATATCGCCGAGGAGGACGACGACGATTTTTGAAAGAAAAAAAAAAAGGTTTCCATTCTGTTCTATGGCTGCAGACTTAACATTCTCAATTCCAAAAGCACAGCATCATTAATCGAAAGTAATTAGTAACCATTTTATTGTTGTTATTTGTAATAGACTTATATTAGAGATTTTTAGACGACAGAAGTCACTTATGCATCGTAACTGATACGCTATTGATTGCCAACAAAACGATGTACACCTTCCCTTCCACATTAGTGGTGCGGGGGTTTGAGTTTCGTCAAGCTATTTTATGTGTCGGGAGTTTTCTTTTTAGTATTGTGAGAGTAGATATCCAATCTACGTGTCTGTATGTATGTTTGATCTCTTCGACTCCCGATATACCCCCAACTCCAGTTATATGCACGTAAAAACATAAAATATTTTTTTGAACGTCGGTAAAAACATAACTAATACTAAGAGAAAGAGATACCAGATTCTAATTTATTTCATCATCATTTTTTGATTTGAATTCTTGTTAAAAATCATGAGTTTGCTCCCTTTTTATAAAATCTGTCATGTACATGATAGAATTCGTATAATTTATTCCCTTTTTATATACTCTTAATATTCCATCTTATCATTGAAACTATGATACATTATCTACAACATATGTTCTGATTATTTATTTTTTTAATCCACCACCATTAAATGGGTGAACTGTCTTGCTAAAATATGATTGTAATTTGCTTTTTCATGAGACAATTGCTGCTCATGGCCAGTTCATGGAATTTTGCTTCTTTAATAATTTTAAATTCATGAACCATATCATCAGACTTTCTCGTGGGGTTGCTTGACGGTTTGTCATCACATGGCAAATTTTTAATCCGTTGTAGGTAGATCCAGTTACAACGGAAAAAAACAAACTTGAGAGAGAGGGTATGATTCGAACTTATAACCTCCACGTTATGTGTCATACCGTGTGACAGACATATCACTGTGTTCATCTCATCTTGTCGTTTGGTAATCTTTTTACGGGCAATGTCTATGACAATTGGCTTGTAAATGTAAAGCTTTTCTTGATTCTCATCTTTCAACATCAACCCAAATGTAATTTTTTTTTTTTTTTCTTTTTCTGTTCTTTTAAAATTATTTGTCATAAAGTATTACAAGTCAAAAAATTACTTTAAGTTTTCTTGTTTTATTCATTAACCTAAATCGTATGATTTTAATTTTTAATTTTTATTTCCAAGTTTTTAATGGTTGGCATTTGCTATGATGTGGCAATCCCTGGAGTTATGTGTGCTTTTTTATAGTAATATAATTAAGGGTGGGCACATAGTTTGGAATACGGGCCATCAATGAAATGAAAATATTCCATATCAATGGCAGTAATTGCATGTGATGATTTTGTTAGGTACCCAACCCAAGTCCCTGTACCACCAGATCACAAACATGAGTTATTATTTTTGAGATATTATATGAGCTTCACCGTCTAATAATGTGAACAAATTTTGAATCATGTGCATGACCCAATTTGTCTGAATAGAATACTGCCCATTGTATCATATGAATCAAAAGGAGAACCATGTGCAATTGTATGATATGATCTTAGAATATATATATATATATATATATATATATATAATAATTATGAGTTGTAGGTACGTGCAGGATCCGATTCTATAACTTCGTAAAGTCTTGCATGTAAAAATGTATAGGATCCCATACACCTGATCAGTGAGAAGGTTTCTAATACAAACTCTCATACGAAAAACATACGGAATCCTAATTTATCGTATTAAGATCAAGTACGGAAAAAATATACGGAATCTCACACCTGATAATTTATATATTTTAGATTCACACTAAACAATATCCGAGGCGTGTTATATCTCGAAAATGGCAAAATGACAACAACTGAATCATTAAAAGAAAGAAAGAAAAAAAGAAAAAAAAAAAAACAATTTGGGGGGTTTTTGATCCGGTCACGGCTTTTGCATCATTGCATGTGGGTGTATATGTGAGTGAACGTGGGAATAATTGAATGAGGACTCATAATTTCTTCGGTTTCTGCAGAGACAATTCGATTTTAAAATAAATAAAATGTTGTTTTGAAGTGTCTCTCTTACTTGAAGTGATCAATCACATGTGAAGTTGTTGCATTCAGACTTTGGAGTCTCTGGTTCCTTATTTAAAGGTGCCTCCAGTGATCTTGAAAACTTGTAAGCTGTAACTGCCAATAATTATTGTATATACACATTCTCCATATTTACTCCATCTATAGCTTTCTTCGATCAAGAAATGGCAAAACCCTTCTTTGCATTCGCGATCTTGATCCTACTAAGCTATTTTCTTATCGATATAGACGCGTTTTCAGCTTCTGGGTGGAGTAAAGGCCATGCTACATTTTACGGAGGATCTGATGCCTCAGGAACAATGGGTAAGTAAATGTAACATGTATACGATTTTTTTTTTTTTTTTTTTTTCACTTTTTAAAACGCCTGTGATTGATTGATTAATTGATTTATCGGTTGGCCTTACAGGTGGGGCTTGTGGATATGGAAATTTGTATTCAACTGGTTATGGGACCAGCACAGCTGCTTTGAGCACTGCATTGTTCAATGATGGAGCTTCATGTGGACAATGCTACCAGATGATTTGTGACTCTCAAACAGACCCCAGATGGTGCATAAAAGGAACTTCTATAACCATCACAGCAACTAACTTTTGCCCTCCAAACTTTGATCTTCCAAGCAACAATGGAGGCTGGTGCAACCCTCCTCTCCAACACTTCGACATGGCTCAACCAGCTTGGGAGAAGATCGGTATTTACAGAGGCGGAATCATCCCCATCATGTTCCGAAGGTACTAGTTAATCAACTACATCTATGCTTTTTTTTTTTTTTTTCCCTATAAATTTAGTTCCTGATTTGATTCCCTTGCATAGTCTGATTTGATTCCTATCGTACATATTCGTTATCGTGAAATATACACTTTCATCCATTTCAATATTACTAGTTTTTGTTTTATTTTTATTTTTTATTTTTATTATTATTATTATTATTTTTTTAATTTTTTGAGCTTTCAATGGGGCAGGGTTCCATGCATGAAACATGGTGGGGTGAGATTCACCATCAATGGGAGAGACTATTTTGAGCTTGTTACGATCAGCAACGTTGCTGGGGCTGGATCTATTCAATCTGCATACATCAAAGGCTCGAAAAGTGCCAACTGGATGACTATGTCAAGAAATTGGGGAGCTAATTGGCAATCTAATGCTTATTTGAACGGCCAATCTTTGTCATTCAAGATCACAACCACTGATGGCGAGACTCGAATCTTCAACAACGTTGTGCCTTCGAATTGGCAATTTGGCCAGAGCTTCTCCACCAACGTACAATTCTGAGTCGAAACTCGGGTTCAGGGTTCAGGGTTTAGGGAATATTAATTGCGTGTTGATCAGTTGGCAGAGGCGTGCTTGTTATTTCATTGAAGCAGCCCGCCGGATATTTTTCTAATTTTGAAATGATGATCAGATGGTTAATTAATGTGAAAACAATTAATCCATGGAACTCTAAAAGCAGCTGATTAATTCTTCTGGCTGGGATTTGTGGATTCTGCAATTATTTGAAGATCAATGATGTTAAAGAGATATGTAGAATAATAATGAGAAGCTGATCAGTTTAATTTTTAAGCTGCTTCTTCTTCTTCATATATATATATATATATATATATATATATATGTATATAAGCTTTTTGCTTTTACAAATTATATGCTTGTAAGATGAATATTATTTAGATTATTGTTTCATCATTCAAAGGTAATAAAATGACCAAATTTCTCTTCATGCCAGAGGGCTCTATATATTCTTTTCAATGAATCATTATTTTGGTGTCTAAATGTGTCCAAATTGTATTATTAATGTTTAATCTCGATAGATTCCGGTTAAAATTGTAACCCGTTGTCAATCTATGTAAAGAAAATTGTAATAGCACAAGTGAATCCAATTAAAAAATAGTTGTGAATAGATAAGATTTAATTCTATAATTTAATGGAAAACTTTAGAAAAATGTTTTAACATTTTATTATCCACCGCAAACCATATCAACAGCAGAAGAATGGCAAATTTTTGGCATTATTGAACAGAAAATAAATAAATAGCATGAGATTCACAAATGTAGAAAGAGTTGTCAGAATTTTGATCCTTTCAATTGTTTTTTTCCCAAGCAATTAATCACTGCCTCTTCTCAACTGTGATTTCCAATGTGAAACAAGCTGCCATATATATATATTTTTAATTTTATCTCTTATATTACAATAATAATATTTGTTTAAGAACGAACATATATATATAGATACCATCCGCTGGACATATTTGTGACATACCGAAAGTTAACTTGAACACCGTTGCATACCACCTCTGAAATATCGATTTGGAGTCTAAAACCCTACGGGACACTTGGAAATCATGACCCATCGATCCATCATCGGTAGGCTTTGCATGTAAATTGACACCTGTCGATCTAATAACGACACCTATCAATACCAGTCAATAGGATAAAGACAAGACACCTTCGGTGTCAAAGCAAAGCCCTATATAAACCTCTTCTCAACTTACTTAAAGGGTAACTTTTTCATTTTTACTGGACCTAACTTAAAGCTAACCATTCAGTGATCAAACATACACTTATTTACATTCCCACAAGAGATATCTAATCCCGTAAGCATAACCTCCGAAGGGCTCACTTACGTCGAACAACCAAAGTCACATTTTCAACCTAACACAATCTATATAAGACGCATCTAATAACAGACATTTAATATTTAATCTTCGTTAAATTTTAGATGGTATGTACCCGAAGGATCCCTAAAAATATTTTATATAATAGAAAGAGAGACATTTGATTCTACCTCATATATATCACACAGATTAGACATCAGTATCTATTAAAAAATGTTCAATATAACATTCATATCTATTCAGAATTCTGCAGGGCAAGATCCAGCAACTCTATAGTTGGAATTCGGAAATGTGTCTTTTACTTTTATCTTCAATATATAACAATTCACATATCTTAGATAACGAATTCATAGGTCCTCTACTCATCTTAAAGAAGTATATAAAAGTACTACTGCAGAAAAAGTTTAGCAGCAAAAGACTTCACGAGTAACCCATGCAGGACCGGTCAATAGTAATGATCTCTTGCCGCCCAAAAACGGTTTCCCATTGGTTGAAGAAAACGGCCAATTAACAGATTGCAAGAAACTTTCAAGCCCATAATAATAAACTTTCAACAAATTAATTAAATGAACATTTACAAGACGATTATGTAGTAAACTGTTCACATCAAGTTAATAAAATTATTTCTCATACTCATATTGTGATCTTGATCTTTTAACTTCAAAAACTATTGGTTTGACTTAGTCTTGGAAAAAAAAAATTGAATGGATCAAGCAAATGGTGTGAACCCATTTGTATCAATATGTTCTGTGGCGTCCTAATTAATCCCACGTCCTCTCTTATGAGTATTAATCAATATTAATTCCAAATTTGGAATTCTGTACCTATCCAAATTCTGCACAAAATAGCTAAGTAATTTAAGACATGATAACTACTTTACCAAGGATATCTTAGTCATTGGATTGTTATTTATTATAAGATTTGAGTTTTCTTATAAGAACCGGCGTTGATAAAATCAAAGATGCGAAGAAGATGAACCTCAATGACAGTACACAACAATGACATATCTAGGTAGCAAGTGAAGTTGATAATTATAATTGACAAATTTGTTGGTTTAACCTCATCCACCCAACATATTCTTTGAAACTTTCACGAGTTTTTGTAGGGTCAATGTGCTTAATTGCTAGTTGCTAGTTGCTAGTATTCTAAAAAAAAAAACTCTTTGCTTGATTTGTAATCAGGCCCTAAAAAAACGTGTGTAATGTATATGGCCACCTGTGCATGGATATGATTTAGGTTTGGCCAGCTCACCGGAGCTCCTTTTACTTGTAAAAAAGATCATCTTGAAGTTCAATCCCATATTTTAACTTAAGATTCCTCCTTCAATTTTGCTGATGACTGATTTTATATGTATTCTTTATTGATCTGATCTTTTGTATAGTAATTCTATAACAATTAATCATATAAAGTGTATGTTTGTGTTAACAATAATAGCTAGTTCGATTTACTTCTTATTAACAATAAATCACAGAGTTTAAATATGTTAATTAAGAAAAAATATAGATCATGAAATGATTCAAATTTGATGTAGTAATATTGCTTTATTTTGTCTTCCTTCATTCCATGACTAGGGGTAATTAATTAGTACGAAAGTTGATAGGGTAATGAAGTACAATATGTAAAATCCAAAGTTTAATGAAGTACATACAACCACTCTTAACAAAATGGTTGTAAACGTCTTATTCACTTCTATGATAGGGGTTCGAGTCTTACATTTACCCATTAAATCGTAAAATGTGGAAAAATCTATCCCTAGTTGTGGACTCATAGGAGTTATATCCAGATCTTATTCGTAATGTTTGATCTTATCAAGTCCTAATAAAAATCTGACTCATTTAGCATGTCGAATTTCAAAAAAATAAAATAAAATAAATTAATGAAGCAAGATATGCAAATTCCGTGTTTACATCACATTAATCCGAAGGAAACATACATATAACTAACCGTGACATGGCTTCTCTTCAATTAATTTCTAGTTTTCTTCAAATCTACTCCAAATTAAAGTGTTCTGTAATGATCTCCAAAAACCATTGAATTGAATTTGTCAATTAGTATTATCAAATGATTCACATTCGTCCACAGGTCAAAATATATGGAAAATAAAAAATAAAAAATCATTTAATGTGTGTTAACATCACTCTTTGAAATTAAACTAATTTAATTAATGTGACCACTACTATATATCGATCAACACTGCACCACTACTATAAATATATCATCACTACACCACTACTATATATCCTCATTAACAACTCCAAGCTCCCTGTCCCTCTTGCCTTTACAATAAATATATCCTCTTTGTTGTGTTTTCAACATATAACTAAAACATAATCAAAATATATATTAATTAAGCTTATACAATTCAAAGCTTAATAATATCCAACTATGGCAGCCAATATTGTTGCATTGGTTCTTGTTGCCCTACTAAGCTTAATTAGGCTTTGCATGTAAATTGACACCTGTCGATCTAATAATGACACCTGTCAATACCAGTCAATAGGATAAAGACAAGACACCTTCGGTGTCAGAGCAAAGCGCTATATAAACCCCTTCTCACCTTACTTAAAGGGTAACTTTTTCATTTTTACTGGACCTAACTTAAAACTAACCATTCAGTGATCAAACATACACTTATTTACATTCCCACAAGAGATATCTAATCCCGTACGTCGAACAACCAAAGTCACATTTTCAACCTAACACCATCTATATAAGACGCATCTAATTACAGATATTTGATATTTAATCTTTGTTAAATTTTAGATGGTATGTACCTGAAGGATCCCTAAAAATATTTTATATAATAGAAAGAGAGACATTTGATTCTACCTCATATATATCACACAGATTAGACATCAGTATCTATTAAAAAATGTTCAATATAACATTCATATCTATTCAGAATTCTGCAGGGCAAGATCCAGCTGAGAATCTTCAATATTTTGTGTAAGGGAAGCGTTGATTTTTATTGAAAACTTGTACCAAATATATACATCAAGTGTTCCTAATTTTAAGCTGTCAATTACATACAAATAGTAGGAAATAATACAGCTTTAAAGTCCTTGATTCATGTCTGAGAATGATTCCTAAAATCGTGTGGTTGACCAGTATCTTCATTGCTCATTTTCATATTTCTTGCCTCATTTGTTTGTCTGCTATCTTCTTGTAGTTGACCAATATCTCCACTGCTCTTTTTCATATTTCTTGCCTCATTTGTTTCACTGTGAACACTTTCCTTAACACCCTCCCTCAAGTTGGAGTGGGAAGGTTCATGGACACCCAACTTGGTTCAAAAAGTTGTGAAACTTGCCTTAGGTAAGGGCTTCGTAAAAACATCTGCTGGTTGAGCAAGGGAAGGGATGTAACAAGTAACAAGATGACCCATGGCAACTTTCTCTCGGACGAAATGGTAATCAAGCTCAATGTGTTTAGACCGATCATGAAACATGGGATTAACAGACAAGTGAAGAGCACTAACGTTATCACAAAATAACTGAGGTGGTCTTGTGAGCATAACACCAATATCTCGTAATAAGAAGGTGAGCCAAGTGATTTCAGCAGTGGTTGAGGCCATAGAATGATACTTGGCTTCAGAACTCGAACGAGAGATTGTTGGTTGCTTTTTGGAGCACCAAGAGATGCAATTTGCACCAAGAAAAACACAAAAACCTGTTGTACTTCGTCGAGTTGTTGGACATCCAGCCCAATCCGCATCACTGAAGCCGTAAAGAGAAGTGGAGCTGTTGGAGAGATAACGTAATCCCAAAGATTGTGTACCCTTAAGATATCGTAAAATCCTTTTTGCAGCCTTCAAGTGAGCTTGAGTTGGATTACTAAAGAATTGACATACTCGATTTACAGCATGAGCGATGTCTGGTCTTGTGAAAGTCAAGTACTGCAAAGCTCCTACGATACTGCGAAAAATAAAAGGATCAACAGGTTCATTGTCACATTTGGTGAACATTTACAAGACGATTATGTAGTAAACTATTCACGTCACATCAATAAAATTATTTCTCATACTCATATATTAATAAACTTTCAACAAATTTAAATGAACACAAGACGATTATGTAGTAAACTGTTCACATCACGTCAGTAAAATTATTTCTCATACACATATATTAATAAACTTTAAAAAACTTTCAACAAATTTAAATGAACGTTTACAAGATGATTATGTAATAAACTTTTTATATCACATCAATAAAATTGTTTATCATACTCATATATTAATAAACTTTCAACAAATTTAAATGAACACAAGACGAGTATGTAGTAAATTGTTCACATCACGTCAATAAAATTATTTCTCATACTCATATATTAATAAACTTTCAACAAATTTAAATATACGTTTACAAAATGATTATGTAATAAACTGTTCACATCGCATCGATAAAATTATTTCTTATACTCATATATTAATAAACTTTCAACAAATTTAAATGAACACAAGACAATTATGTAGTAAACTGTTCACATAACGTCAATAAAATTATTTCTCATACTCATACATTAATAAACCTTTAACAAATTTAAATGAATGTTTACAAGACGATTATGTAATAAACTGTTTACATCACATCAATAAATTTATTTCTTATACTCATATATTAATAAACTTTTAACAAATTTAAATGAACACTAGACGATTATGTAGTAAATTGTTCACTTTACGTCAATAAAATTATTTCTCATATAGTAGTGGTCACATTAATTAAATTAGTTATTATTCTTCTTCTTTTTGAAAGAGTGATGTTAACACACATTAAATGATTTTTTTTTTCCATATATTTTGACCTGTGGACGAATGTGAATCATTTGACAATACTAATTGACAAATTCAATTCAATGGTTTTTGGAGATAATTACAGAACACTTTAATTTGGAGTACATTTGAAGAAAACTAGAAATTAATAGAAGAAAAGCCATGTCACGGTTAGTTATATGTATGTTTCCTTCGGATTAATGTGATTAATTTAAACACGGAATTTGCATATTTTGCTTCATTATTTTATTTTATTTATTTATTTTTAAATCCAACACGTTAATCGGGTTAGATTTTTATTAGGACCTGATAAGATCAAACGTTGTAAACAAGATCTGGAATACAACTCCTACGAGTCCACAACTAGGGATAGATTTTTCCACATTTTACGATTTAATGGGTAAATGTAAAACTCGAACCCCTATCATAGAAGTGAATGAGACGTTTACAACCATTTTGTTAAGAGTAGATGTATGTACTTCATTAAACTTGGATTTTACATATTGTACTTCATTGCCCTATCAACTTTCGTACTAATTAATTACCCCTAGTCATGGAATGAAGGAAGACAAAATAAAGCAATATTACTGCATCAAATTTGAATCATTTCATGATCTATATTTTTTCTTAATTAACATATTTAAACTCTGTGATTTATTATTAATAAGAAGTAAATCGAACTAGCTATTATTGTTAACACAAACATACACTTTATATGATTAATTGTTATAGAATTACTATACAAAAGATCAGATCAATAAAGAATAAATATATAATCAGTCATCAGCAAAATTGAAGGAGGAATCTTAAGTTAAAATATGGGATTGAACTTCAAGATGATCTTTTTTACAAGTAACAGGAGCTCAGGTGAGCTGGCCAAACCTAAATCATATCCATGCACAGGTGGCCATATACATTACACACGTTTTTTTAGGGCCTGATTACAAATCAAGCAAAGATCGAGTTATTTTTTTTAGAATACTAGCAACTAGCAACTAGCAACTAGCAATTAAGCACATTGACCCTACAAAAACTCGTGAAAGTTTCAAAGAATATGTTGGGTGGATGAGGTTAAACCAACAAATTTGTCAATTATAATTATCAACTTCACTTGCTACCTAGATATGTCATTGTTGTACTGTCATTGAGGTTCATCTTCTTCGCATCTTTGATTTGATCAACGCGATTCTTATAAGAAAACTCCATCTTATAATAAATAACAATCCAATAACTAAGATATCCTTGATAAAGTAGTTATCATGTCTTAAATTACTTAGCTAAATTCACGAAAATTATCAGGTGCAGAATTTGGACAGGTGTTGACTCGGGTCAATTATGTAACACCTATGCACAAATTGCAACTTTCGATTTCCAAAGAAACATTAGCCAAACATTCGCTGCGTGAGACATGGAGTTAAAGGCTGGTAAACGACCAAGTCTAACTATTTGTTTTAGTTTGTGTCTTTATACTAAAAAGAATCACCTCTCATGAGTATTATATTGAAGATTTGAAGTTAAGTTAGTAAAAGAAGAGTAATGCTAGTCAATCTAAAAATTTAGCTCCAAGACAACAGAAACAATTGCATCGGCCATGATATGAGAGATGATATTTGATGAACGGCAATTACAATTGTAGAAGAAATTTGAGTGTTTTTGAATGTGCTTGTTGTGATAATGTTGCATTGTCCTGAAAGCTTTTATATTGCCAAGGAATATAGATATTTCATCTAAATGGGCAAAGTGAAAAAACTTGCTTGGATGCTGGTTCAAGTATAATGCTATTCCCAGAGTCTTTTCTAAATTAAAGTGTTGCAAATAAGGCAGATGATTCTGAAAGCAAAATTCAAAGGCAAAGATTTGGTTGGAGAAAAAGCATTTACTCAAAGAATAGGTTAAATGTATGATTTGAAAAGAACATTATTATTGTTAATCAAAAATAAAAGTGAAAAAGTAGTCTTAACTATATATATATAACACAGTTTCATATGATATTTACAAAGGCTCCTGAAGAAGAAAACTGATATCAGAATAATTCACAATACAAAGAGAAAAGTGAAAACTTGCTTTGATACTGGTTCAAGAATCTGATACAAAAGAAAAATTATGAGGCAAAGAATTGGTTAGATGCTGTTAGTAGCAAAACATTTACTCAAACTTTATGTCTAATCAGACCAAAAATCACTTCTTCTTTTTTTAATATAATCAACTGTGCTTTGTATCAAATATACACAAATGAGCTTTGATGCTTTTGACAATCAACCTAGATAGAATGTCTTTAACTAAACAAGGATCGGTAATCTTTTTATAACTTAAAGTTTAAATCATGTTAATATGATTGTTAATTTTAGTCTATGAAAAATGCTTTTGATCTTTTATGCTAATTGTTTCTCAGCATCTTACCTACCAACAGTCTATGCAAGAACCTAGGATTCAATTGTCTAAACTAACCATTTTGAAAACTTTTATTGGTTCAATTGAAAATGAGAATCAAGATCCCTTCTTAGAGATTCAATTGTCTAAAATCTCACTCATGCGGGTATCGATTACACTGGGAGTTATTCATCAAGAAGGTCATCAAGGCAATAGACATTTATCAACACCGGATACTATTTTAAACATAAAGATGTTGAATTTACAGGATCTCAAGACAGTTTTGTTACTTTAGTTGATAGTGCACCAAAAAACATCATCATTTTATATGAAAATCTTTGTTTTGGGTACAAATTTACTTGTCTAAGCATCAAATACTAGAAGAATACACAAATTTGGGAAATAATTAAATACTGCAACTCTGAAATGTGAACAAGTTTAATGGGTAGTAATAAAATCTGAAAATCCGAAATCTTATTCGTTAGTAATCTTCATTGTACGTAAATGTGCACGAACAAGAAAGAGAAGCAAAAAGAGCACCAAATTAACATAAATAAAAGTAACAAAATCCTAACAAAGTGACACTCATTCTTCTTCGGAATCAGATACTACTTGAGAATAAAATAATTTATGAACTTTGTCATCCGAAGATTCTCGAGGAAGCTGTTTCTTATATTTCTTATTGTCTTTGACAAATGATTTGTTATTGTCATATCATTCACCACATCACCCACATGATTTGTGTGGTGATAACAACTCATTTACCACATTATTTGTGTTGAATTTTAATTAATTTTTGAATTGTATAGTATTACTTGTAAAAAAATATACAATATTAATTGGATGACTAGATTTTTAAAACGACATACAGAATTCCAAATTTTTGTAAGATTGATTAATACTCATAAGAGAGGACTTGGGATTAATTAGGACGCCACAGAACATATTGATATGAATGGGTTCACACCATTTGCTTGATCCATTCAATTTTTTTTTTTCCAAGACTAAGTCAAACGAATAGTTTTTAAAGTTAAAAGATCAAGATCACAATATGAGTATGAGAAATAATTTTATTGACGTGATGTGAATAGTTTACTACATAGTCGTCTTGTATTCATTTAAATTTGTTGAAAGTCTATTAATATATGAGTATGAGAAATAATTTTATTGATGTGATGTGAACAGTTTATTACATAATTGTCTTGTAAACGTTCATTTAAATTTGTTGAAAGTTTATTAATATATGAGTATGAGAAATAATTTTATTGACGTGATGTGAACAGTTTACTACATAATCGTTTTGTGTTCATTTAAATTTGTTGAAAGTTTATTAATATATGAGTATAAGAAATAATTTTATTGATGTGATGTGAACGGTTTATTACATAATCATCTACATAATCATCTTGTAAATGTACATTTAAATTTGTTGAAAGTTTATTAATATATGAGCATATTTATCGATCAACACTGCACCACTACTATATATCCTCATTAACAACTCCAAGCTCCCTGTCTCTCTTGCCTTTACAATAAATATCCTCTTTGTTGTGTTTTCAACATATAACTAAAACATAATCAAAATATATATTAATTAAGCTTATACAATTCAAAGCTTAATAATATCCAACTATATATGGCAGCCAATATCGTTGCATTGGTTCTTGTTGCCCTCCTGTATTTTCCAATTTCTTCTCCTGTGAGTGCTCTGAGCTCAAACTACTACAAAAAAACATGTCCTCAGCTCGAGACAGCGGTTACATACGCGGTCCAGAAAGCTATGATGAATGACAAAACAGTCCCGGCTGCGCTACTTCGCATGCACTTCCACGATTGCTTTATAAGGGTAATTAACCATTTTCATCACGCATACATATGACATATCTATATATAAAAATTTTATCGAGTTGAATTTGAAATGTGACAATGTGATTTTACGAAGAATATATATAATTGTTTTCGTACGTGCAAAGCAGGGTTGCGATGCTTCTGTGTTGTTGGCGTCGAAAGGAAAAAACAAAGCAGAAAAGGATGGGCCTCCAAACGTATCATTGCATGCATTTTATGTAATTCACAATGCAAAGAAATCTGTGGAAGCTTTGTGCCCTGGCGTGGTCTCTTGTGCTGATATCTTGGCTTTGGCAGCCCGCGACGCAGTTGCTTTGGTTAGTTACTATCAACTCAACTCATAAATTATTAGAGTGATTAAATATCATTGTTGGACTTTTTCCTATCAGCTTACATCAGTTTTATCTAAGAGTTCTGGGTTCAAATCCCCTCTCGTTGTTGGCTTAGATTGAGGTTTCGGTGGAGTAGCTTAAACTGTTACACTTGTATAGAGATTGACTATTAAATTAACTAGCTAACACCATTAAAACATTGTTTAATTTGATATGTTTTGATTATATGCTATAGTCTGGAGGTCCAACTTGGGATGTGCCAAAAGGAAGAAAAGATGGTAGAATTTCAAAGGCTACTGATACCGTGCAATTGCCAGCTCCCACCTCCAACATATCTGAACTTCAACAAAGCTTCTCCCAGAGAGGTCTCTCCATGAAAGACCTCGTTGCTCTCTCAGGTACGTATTATTCATTCCAAAACGAACCTGTATTCTCTGATGATCTGAGCTTTTACCTAAATACGTTTTTTCGAAACAAATTTTGCAGGAGGCCATACACTTGGATTCGCTCACTGCTCATCTTTTCAAAAGAGAATCCACAATTTCAATGCCACACACGACATCGATCCAACAATGAACCCATCCTTCGCAGCCAGTTTGAGAAGTGTTTGTCCGATGCACAACAAGGTGAAAAACACTGGAGCTACGTTTGATCCCTCGCCGGTTGCTTTCGACAATGCGTACTACAAGATGCTTCTTCAAGGGAAGAGCCTTTTCTCTTCGGACCAAGCTCTGCTCACAGCACCAAACACCAAAAAACTAGTCTCCAAGTTCGCTGCCTCACAAAAAGCATTTGAAAAGGTGTTTGTCCGGTCGATGATCAAGATGAGTAGAATCTCAGGCGCTGGACAAGAGATCAGGCTCGACTGCAAAGTTGTTAATTAGGTGGTTTTTGTTGATTTGTTAGCCTTGATAATTATTGTCAAATTTGATGTTTTGACTGATTAGAGAGAAGCATAAGTTCAGTATTGTTGTAACTTTTATAATAATCACCGTTAATTATGCTAAAGGAATAATTAGATGTGAAATTAATCGGCAAATGTTTAAAGCAATATACATATAAAAGTGCTGAAATTAGTTACAATGACTAAAATATACATGATTTTATAACTATACTTCATTTTTTTCATTAGTTATTTATATTAAATCAATATTTAAGTTAATATTTAAATTAGAAAAAAAAAATCCATAAGAACAATAAAAAATTTTTTAAAAGATTTTATAAATCAAATCAATATTTAAATAGAATATTTAATTTTGTGATGAAAAAAAGGTATATAGATGATTTTAACTTGATTTCGTAAGGATAATAATGATATTCTAAAAAATTAAATAAATGCTGAAATAGATTATTTAATCATCACTTTCAAAAAGTAACCAGTGGCGGAGGCAGACAGAGGCTACACTGGGCTGTAGCCCGAGGTCCAATCTTTAAAAAAAAAAAAAAATTATATACATGTATTTATTTGTTTTGGTTTTCTTTTCTTTTAAGTTTCAACCATTGAAATGTTTCTAAGCCCATTATATATATATATATATATATATATATATATATATATATATATGTTTCCAAGCCCATTTTACCCACAGCTCACTACTCTTTGTTGGGTGGGAGGCCTATCAATTAATCTTTTAATGTCACCCGATTGGCCAATTATTGTTAAAGACTATGAGAATTAAAAGAAAACAAGTAAACAACTTCTCCAATTAAAAAAAAATTATTTTCCTTCTTCTTATTTTCTTTTTATTACGAGACGAGAGGCTCTGTGATAGACTGATAGTGTGATACTGTTTACCAAGAAGGCAATAATTCAAAAAACCAAATTGAACACCACAATTCACAACTTACAAGCAACGGCCAAATGGCCAATGGTAAAAAAATTCACCATTTTCTCCTTTCCCTTAGTTTGATTTTGGTAATAATTTTATCTTTTGTATTCTATACACCACAAATTTTAGTTGTAGGGTTTATACATGCGAAAATCCTCTAATTTGTAATTCTAAAAATTGTTACAAATATTTTTAGTTATTTTTTCCATTAGAAAGTGCTGCACTTGTAATGTAGGTAATTTTTTATGTTTTTGCTATTTATTTTCGGTTTAGATTTTTTTATAGCATATTCATTTTGAAGGGTAAAGCCCGGGTATCCCCTACTATGTGTACTCATTTTGATCATCAAACTTATAAATATTTTAATGAAGTTTTTAGTCTAGCCCCCTAAGTCAGAAATCCTGGCTACGCCACTGAAAGTAACTCATAAGTACTTCTCAAAATCACTGTCAAAACTTGCAAAATTATCAATTAATCACTTCTGAAAGTTTTACCAAACATCATTTTATATCAAAATTATAAAATAAATTGATTTTAACTTTTGAAAAGTAATACCAAACTGGCCCGAAGTGAATGGTAAAGGGTTAGAATAATAGTATTACTCTAGTAGTGTATTCCATAATTAATGTTCAAGATTAGATTTAATGTATTATTATCTCATTAATGTATTGTTTTAATGGAAGATCAGTTCTTTTATTTCTTTCTTCTTTGCTTCTATTTCTTTGATTATCGATTTAAATGAAAACTGTTATCATTGACTCGTTGGTTACAGCCCAAGAAAAGAAAATTGTTGTTGATGAAAATTACACTGGGCTTGATTTTTAAACGGCCCATATTTCCTTTGACTAAAAGGTCATCGGCCCAAGATCAATCAGAGAATTACACGATGGGCTAATGACGTGCTGAGCACATCACAGATGGGCTTTAAAATTAAACTGGGCTGGGATGTTAAAATGGCCAACACAAATCATAGAATTATGCAACTGGCTAACGACGTGCCCTGACACATCACGATGTGCTTTAAAAATGGTTGTAGATGAAATTAAACCGGGTTGGGCTTTTAAACGGCCCAACAAAATCAAATTATTGTTGCATTGGTTCTTGTTGCCCTCCTGTATTTTCCAATATCTTCTCCTGTGAGTGCTCTGAGCTCATACTACTATAATAAAACATGTCCTCATTTTGAGATAGCGGTTACATACGCGGTCCTGAAAGGTATGATGAATGCCAAAACAGTCCCGGCTGGGCTACTTTGCATGCACTTCCACGATTGCTTTATAAGGGTAATTAACCATTTTCATCACATATACATATGACATATCTATATATAAAATTTTTATCGAGTTGAATTTGAAACGTGACCATGTGATTTTATGAAGAATATATATAATTGTTTTCGTACGTGCAAAGCAGGGTTGCGATGCTTCTGTGTTGTTGGCGTCGAAAGGAAAAAACAAAGCAGAAAAGGATGGGCCTCCATTGCATGCATTTTATGTAATTGACAATGCAAAGAAAGCTGTGGAAGCTTTGTGCCCTGGCGTGGTCTCTTGTGCTGATATCTTGGCTTTGGCGGCCCGCGACGCAGTTGTTTTGGTTAGTTATTACTATCAACTCATAAATTATTAGAGTGATTAAATACCATCTTTGGACTTTGATCTGAGAGTTCTGGGTTCAAGTCCCCTCTCGTTGTTGGCTTAGATTGAGATTTCGGTGGAGTAGCTTAAACTGTTACACTTGTACAGAGATTGACTATTAAATTAACTAGCTAACACCATTAAAACATTGCTTAATTTTATATGTTTTGATTATATGCTATAGTCTAGAGTGTGAAGATTCGAACTAAACAGAGAAGTATGTAGAGAAGATGTTTGCTAGAATGACTAAGAGAAAATAGTTGAAGATCAGAGAAATTTCTCTGTTTTGATTTTTTTTTTCCTTAATTGACTTTACAAGCAGAGCACTCTATTTATATACATCTATTATCGTGAATGTAGTCAGATTCCTGACTCAATACATAATCTAACTATTTCTGATATCAGCTGACCTCAGCACTCTAACCAACTGAGAATTGTTGCTGAGAATTGTTGCTTTGTAAGTGTTGAGTGTTGTTGCTTTGTAAGTGCTGATGAGACCTCACTTTATCATTGTAAACTTCTGTGTTTACTCTAACATCCCCCCTCAAGCTGAATCGAGGTGAGTCAACAAGATTCAGTTTGACACAAAAAAATTGAAACTTCTCAGATGGCAAAGGTTTGGTCAGGATATCAGCAACTTGACATTTTGTTGGTATATATCGAGTTTCCACAACCCCTGCACTGATTTTTTCTCTAATAAAGTGAGTATTGATATCAATGTGTTTGGTTTTGGCATGAAAAACAGGGTTGTGAGCCAAAGAATTTGCACTCATGTTGTCACACCAAATAATTGCTGGAGAAGAAACTTTGACATGAAGCTCTTTCAACAATGATTGAAGCCAGATGACTTCTATGGTAATTTGAGCCATGGAACGGTACTCAGCCTATGTGCTGGACAGAGCCACGACTGGTTGCTTACCAGAGCTCCACGAAATGAGATTACCACCTAAGAAGACACAATTTCCGCTGGTTGATCTACGATCCACTAGGCAGCTTGCCCAATCCGCATCAGCGAAAGCCTCTAAAGACAGCGAAGGTGAAGGCTTAAAATGCAAGCCTTTGTGAAGAGTCCCCTTTAGATACCGTAAGACTCTTTTGCAAGACTGCCAATGAGTCTGAGTTGGAGACACAAGAAATTGACTCAATTTGTTTACACCGAAAGAAATGTCTGGACGTGTGTAGCATAAGTATTGTAAGGCACCAATGATGCTTCGATAATGCGTAGGATCTTCAAACGAGATTCCATCCTTAGTCAATTTAGAACCAGTGCCAAGAGGAGTATCACACGACTTTGAGTCGAACATGTTAGCACGTTTGAGAAGATCTACTGTATATTTGGCTTGAGTCAAATAAAGACCAGTTGCATCTCTGTGAGCTTCAAATGCTAAGAAGTAATTGACACTTCCCAGTGTTTTTAAGGCAAAAGCACCATTGAGCTTGGTAATAGTCTGTTGAATGAGAGAAGTATTGCTGCCAGATATTAAGATATCATCTACATAAACTAAGAGAAACAACAAATTACTGCCTGTGTGTTTTATGAACAACGAAGAGTCAGAAGTAGAGATGTTGAATCCCCATGAAAGAAGAGTTGTCTTCAACTTATTGAACCAAGAACGTGGGGCTTGCTTCAAGCCATATAAGGATTTGTGTAGCTTGCAAACAAAGGAAGGCTTAGCTGAATCCTTAAATCCTTCAGGTTGTTTCATAAAAACTTGCTCTTGTAAATCCCCATTAAGAAACGCATTATTGATATCAACTTGTTGGATGTCGCAACCATAGAAAACAGCAAGGGCAAAGAGAACCCATATAGTGCTAGGCTTCACAACAGGGCTGTAGGTATCGAAAAAATCTAAGCCGGGAGTTTGGTGAAAGCCTTTGGCCACCAAACGAGCCTTGTGCTTTAGAATTGATCCATCCGGATTGAACTTTGTTCGAAAAACCCATTTGCTTCCCACAATATTCATATTGTCACAAGCTGGAACAAGAGTCCAAGTTTTGTTCAATTGTAAGGCTTTAAATTCAGCATTCATTGCATCAAGCCACTTAGGATCAGCCATTACTGTCTTGACATTTTTTGGCTCTGTCTCAGTGAGAAAACTAGATTGTAAACTGTAATTTGACAGAAAAACTCGAGGTTTGAAAATTCCATTTCTGCTTCTTGTGATCATAGGGTGTGAATTTGTAGGAGGAGTTGTTTCTATAGGCTCTTCCGGTTGTGAGATAGGAAGATCAGATGAGAGATGAGGTGAACCGAGTTCATGGTTCGATAAAGATGGGACACTGTCACCTGAGTTAGAAAACCCTGCAACATTTTGAGAAACTCCTTGCAAGACAGGCTGTGTAATTCTTTGAGATGAGCTGCTGTCACTAGTATTTGCTAACAAGTCAAACAAAGTTGTGACATCAAGAGAAGAGTTAGTACCTGACAATGGACTCTTGTGCTGATTTGTTCCAAACAACTGTTTAAAAGGGAATTCCAACTCATTAAACTCAACATTTCGTGAGATGAAGATCTTTCCAGAGGAGTGCAAGTACCTATATCCTTTATGAGATAAACTATATCCAATGAAAACACACTTGCTTGAGTGAAAATCAAGCTTGTGTTTTGAGTAATCTTTTAGATATGGGAAGCAAGAGCATCCAAAAACCTTGAAGAAATTGTAATTTGGTTTTCTGTTATGCAGTTTTTCAAATGGAGAAATGAAGCCTAGAACTAATGAAGGCAAGTTATTGATGAGGATAATGGCGGTGGAAAAAGCCTCAGACCAGAACTTCAAAGGCATACCACTGTGAGCTAGCATAGTTAACCCCATTTTGACTATGCTACGGTGTTTCCTTTCCGGAACACCATTCTGCCGGTGCATGTGAGGACATGAGAATCGAACTTGAACACCAACTTGAGATAGAGGTTTAACAAAAGAAAGATATTCTCCTCCCATATCAGCTTGGAGGATTTTGATCTTTTTGTTGAATTGCAATTCAACCATGGTTTTGAACTTGATGAAAGCATGAAAAGCATCAGATTTTAAGTGCAGAGGAAACGTCCATGAGAATCTAGTGAAGGCATCAATGAAGACTATGTAATATCTATAACCATCTCCAGATAATATTGGGGCTGGTCCCCATAAATCACTATAAACAAGCTCAAAAGGAGTTGTTGCAGTGATTGTGGACCTGCTAAAAGGTAACCTATGCAATTTTCCAAGCTTGCAAGAGTCACAAAATTGTAAGGAATCAATGTTAAAAGGAAAATGAAGTGAATTCATTACTTTCTTGAGAACAAAAGGAGCCGGATGGCCAAATTTTGCATGCCAAATTACAGCATTTGCTCTAGCAGCAACCAATACATTGTAGTTTGGTGTGCGAGCCTTCCTTGCTTGTCATCAACTGACTGACAGCATTATTATGTGGATTTTTACAAATGTAAGCATTAACAAGAGCAGCTAAAGAAACCGATTTCAGCAGACCACAACTTCGATCAGGCCTTTCAGCAAGCTTCAGCTCATAGAGTCCATGATTAAGAGTACCTTGTAGAAGGACCCTCTTGGTTCTCTTGTCCTTGATCACACAACCATTCAAATGGAATTCAGCATATGCATCATTATCTCTTGTAAACTTAGATATACTAAGTAAATTCTTAGTAATTTCAGGCACACATAACACATTTCTTAGCTCTAAATCAGTATAAGGCATGCAATGTGATATAACTTTTGTGTCACCAATGTGTGAAATATTGAGCTGATTACCATTGCCAACAAGAAGTTTATCATTACCTTTATATTTAGACTTGACCGAGAGATTGTTCATGTTTGACGTAACATGATTGGTAGCTCCACTGTCAAAGTACCAGGATTGATCAGCTACTGATTCTGGTGTTGCATAATAGGCGAAATTTTGCTGAGAAAGTTGAGTATTTTCTGAGTTGAAGTTAGTGCTTGAGAGGTTGTTTTGATCGAAGTTGTTGTTCAGATTGTTTTGATGCTGAGAATAGAAAGCTTGATTGCCTTGACTTAGATTGTTTTGCTGTTGTGGATAGAAAGCTTGACTTCCTTGGCCTGACTGATGGTTCTGATTTTGAGAAGGACCACCTTGGAATTGTTGGTCAAACCTCTTGTAACATTGCCAAGCTCCATGACCTGGCTTTGAACAAAATTGACAGTGAATACGTTGGTTATTTCTTCCATTAAAACGACCTCCATTGTTCCTATTACGACCTCTATAACCTCCTCTATTTCCATTAGAATTTCCTCTGTTAGCACCATTTTTGTTGTTGAAACTATTGAAGTTTGAGTTACCAGAAGCAAAATTGGCATTCGGAGATCCCATGAGTGAATGAGATGAGCTATTGAGAAGTTCAATTCTCTGCTCATGCATTAGAAATAGAAATTGTGCATCTTATATGGTCATAGTATTCTGTTGAGAGGAGATAAGAGTGACTACTGAATCAAATTCATGACCAACACCGTTTAGAAGACAGATAATCATATCTCTATTACTAATAGACTCCCCTACAGAGGCTAAGGCATCACTAATTGCTTTTAGTTTAACAACAAACTCACTTATTGTGTCATTGCCTTTCTTCATCGATTGCATCTGCTGCTTGAGTTGCATGATTCTTGCTAGAGACCTTTGAGAATAGGTTCTTTCAATTTTTGACCAAATTTCAAAAGAGGATTTAGCACCGTTTACCTGTCCAAGAACACTAGTTGTTAGTGTTGAAAAAATCCAACTCATGAGAAGCTTGTCCGTCTTATTCCAGTTAGCATATTCTGGATTTTCTTCTTGTAATACTTCTTCTCCAGATCGAGTTAAGATAAACTTTGGTGGAGGTTGCTTTTCTCCATTAATCATTCCTTCAAGACCGAGGGCTTCAATTGCAGTTAGAACCTGCGTTTTCCAATAGATGAAATTGCTATGATCAAGCTTGAGTGTGAGATTGAGACTCAAGGTCTTAGCAATGGATGAAAACTCCATAGTTTTCGTGTGAGCAGAAGCTGCGTTTTGTGACTGATTTGATTGATTTGAAGAAGAATCAGAGGATCGATCGTTGGCCATTGACGTCTGTCTTTGGCTCTGATACCATGTGAAGATAAATTAGTAGCACGAATCCTATTAATAGTAAAAAACTTTAAAAAAAAAAAAAAAAAAAAAATACATTATCTAGATAGGTTGATAGATAAACACTGTCAAAAAAAAAAAAAAAAAAATAGTTAAAAACAACTTTGTTCATAAATATTTTTTAAAGTTGGAGATTGCCAGGTAAAGAATAGTTAAGTGATTTTGTGTTTTTGTGATTTCCCTTAAAAAAAAAAATGGAGTTAGAGAGGAGAAAGTGAGTTTAATATGGTAATTAAAGTTTCAGGAGAGAGAAATTGGGAGAGATGGTATTTAATAAGGTAATATTTAAAGATTTAGAAGAGATAAATTATTTATTTATTTTTTAATTAAAAAAAATCTATCCATTGAATAATAAAAAGACTATATACAGTAGAATTGATCAACTACGAGATTCCATACTTTTTTTGTTTGTGATTCCAAATAGATATTGGTATTTATTGGAAAATGTTTGACTAATAGCGATATCTATTAAAACAGTCTTTCTATTATCAGTTCCTTGTATGTGGAGCACTGGATTTAAAGGATGCTTTGACAAGTGCATGCAGCTAAGTCAAAGTATTTAAATCCAATTACCCACATGCAAGGAACTGATAATAGAAAGACTATATATATATATACAGTCTTTCTATTATCAGTTCGAACTGACAAAAGTTATATCAGTTCCTTACATGTGGGTTACTGGATTTAAATACTTTGACTGACAAGTGCATACAGCCAAATCAAAGTATTTAAATCCAGTGGCCCACATACAAGGAACTGATATAACTTTTGTCAGTTCGAACTGATAATTGAATTTCTGTATATATATATACAAAAATTCTATTATCAATTTCTTGAATGTGAGCCACTGGATTTAAATACTTTAACTTGGCTGTATGCACTTGTCAATCAAAGTATTTAAATCCAATGGTCTACATACAAGGAACTGATATAACTTTTGTCAGTTCAAACTGATAATAGAAAAACTGTATATATATATATATATATATATATATGTAAAATCAAGCAACTGATAATTGCAAATATTATGTTTTTAAAGATAGTTTTATAGTACATGTACTCGATCTATAGTTGAAAATGCGTCTTTTACTTTTACCTTGAATATGTAACAATTCACATATCTTAGATGAGGAGTTTTTTTTTTTTTTTTTTTTTTTTTTTTTTTTTTTTTTTTGATAACATACAACAACTGTTGGGACCGATGAGATGAGGCTCTACAAACGCAGCCCGGAAAGCAACTCTTTGATAACATACAACAACTGTTGGGACCGATGAGATGAGGCTCTACAAACACAGCCCGGAAAGCAACTCCCACTAGAGGGAAGAGACTACCCACACCTAGGTGGGACAAGACCTACACAATGGAGGGAATAACTTCCCTACACACTGGGCCAAGGATCGAACCTTGGTGGGAGAGAGTCTCAAACAGACTTTGGCCACCAAGGTTAAGGGCCCGTGTGTTTCATCAGTCCTCTTAAAGAACTATATAAAACCGCAGAAAAAGTTTAGCAGCAAAAGACATGAATAGCCCATGCAGGACCGATTCAGTAGTGATGATCACTTGTTGCCCAAAAACGGTTACCCATTGGTTGAAGAAAACGGCCAATAAATTGCATGAAACTTTCAAGACCGTAATAATAAATTTAAATGAATTTACTTTGAAGAGATTCAATGGTAAAACCTTCACGCCCACATTGATAAAAGTATTTCTCATACCATCATTGTGATCTTTTAACTTCAAAAACTATTGGCTTGATCTAATTTGAAAAAATAAAAAATAAATAAAAAATCTTGAATGAATCAAATAAATTGTGTCAATTCACTTATATTATGTTATGTGGTGTATATACTGGTGTGAGTGAAGGACTGAAAATTTCCTCCATGTTCAATCTGTGACGAGTAAATTATCCTACAAAAATTTGGGAAATTCTTAATGTCGTTTTCATGAATCTAGTTATCCAATATTAATTGTATATTCTTTCACTAATCACCAACATAACTTCATACTTATGAGAGGTGATTCGTTTTAGTATAAAAACACATAAACTCAAACAAAGAGTCAGACTTGGTAGTTGGCCAGTCTTTAACTCCATGTCTCAGGGAGCACATGTTTCGGATAATGTTTTCTTGAAAATCAAAAGCTGCAATTTGTTCTATATATAATAATACATATATACAGAAATTCTATTATCAGTTCGAACTGACAAAAGTTATATCAGTTCCTTGCATGTGGGCCACTGGATTTAAATACTTTGACTTGGCTGTATGCACTTGTCAGTCAAAGTATTTAAATATAGTGGCTCACATACAAGGAATTGATATAACTTTTGTCAGTTCGAACTGATAATAAAATTTTTGTATATATATATACACAGTCTTTCTATTATTAGTTTGAACTGACAAAAGTTATATCACACTACAAAAAAAATGACATATAGTGACACATTTTTGTGTGACAAATTTCAAATGTATCACAGTAGGTATTATTTTGTGATAAATTATATTATTTGTCATTATGTTTTGTTCAATTTAGACTTTTTAAAAGATAATTGTCACAATTAGTTAAAAAAAACTTGATAATTTGTGACAGATAATATAATTAGTCACAAAAATGACCCTATAAAAAAAAAAGGAAAGATTTTATTTTATAAATAATTAGGTTTTTAAAAGGCATCAGAATTAATAAATTTTATTTTATTTGGAAGAAAAAAAAAAACGCCACAATCGTGGTGTTGTTATTTTTTTCCTTATTTCATCTTCACATGTCTATTGGTTCTTCCTTTGTCACTGCCATATCTAGATTTTCTCTTTATTTTTTCTCTTCCTTAAACACACTTTTTAGATTTGAAACTATGATTTATCTGTAGAAGTCACCAAGATTGTAGAGAAAATTATGCCTTGATAGAAAAAGGTAAGCTTCTATTGATTTGATTTTTTTTTTTAAGGGTTTATTATCTTTTACTTGTTTTTTAAGGTCGGAATTTCAAATTCAAGTTTCATATAATAAAAAATTTCTTTGAATAAGATATATTTTTTTATGTAGAATTATATATATATATATATATATATATATATATATGTTTAGGGATGTTTCTTTATTTTATTTTATTTTAATTTTTTTCTTTTTTCCTTAAAAACACTTTTTAGATTTGAAACCGTGTTTCATCTTTAGAAGTCACCAAGACCGTAGAGAAAATTTTGTCTTGATAGAAAAGGTAAGCTTCTCTTGATTTAATTTTTTTTAGGGTTTATTTTCTTATACTTGTTTTCAGGGTCGGAATCTCAAATTCGAGTTTCATATATTGAAATTTTCTTTTAACAAGGTATGTTATATATAGAATTATATATATGTGTTTATGAATGATTCTTAACTTTAATTTGTTTTTAATTTTTTTCAGGAACCCATAATTATTATTTCATGATTTATAGTTGTTTGTTCTTAGATTACATGATATTTATCAGTTGATGTGCATACTAACCGTTTGATTAAATGATTCTTATGGAACAACCAATTGTTTAATGCAGCATTGAAAAAACAAATTATATCTTATTGAGGTGTTAATAATATACTTTCTATTGCAGTTTGTATTTAGTCGAAAAGTTTATTCTAATCTTTTCATTTACGAAAGTGTTCTAGTATTGAGGCTTGAAGAATCTTCATTATGGTTATCCGAATATAATTGATGTAATGCATTTATCTCAAAATTTGTAGCAAATTGGTGTATGTACACTAACAATTTTGTAATATATATTTTTTTTCACTTTCTTTTTTCTTTCTCTTTTCTTTCTTGTGTTCTAATTATCAATTCCTTATTGTACTTTTTGTATTTAAGTTTTCTTGTAGTTAATAATAATTGAATGGACTATTATATTAACTTTGATTGAATTTGTAACTTGTTATCTTCTTGTTAATTGTCACTAAATTTGTGTAAAACAAACATAATTTTCATATGGTTAACTGTCACTAGGTTTGTGTATAGTGACAATATTTAAATAATTAATTATCGATAAGGTTGTGTATAGTGACAATACTTAAATAATTAATTATCGATAAGGTTATGTATGGTGACATAATATTTAAATAATTAATTATCGATAAAGTTATATATAGTGACAATACTTAAATAATTAATTATCGATAAGGTTATGTATAGTGACATAATATTTAAATAATTAATTATCGATAAAGTTATGTATAGTGACACAATTTTGACATGGTTAATTGTCACTAAGTTTATGAATAATGACACAATTTTAAAATAATAAATTGTCACTAAGAAGATATATAGTGACAAAATCTTCAAACAGTTAATTGTCATTATATATAATTTAGTGACACAATTTTTATTTTGTCACTAATTAAGATCGAGTGGTAATATGTCACTAAAAGTTATGATTCGTGACAAGTTCCAAAAAATTGTCACAAATACTTTTAGTGACGGGGTAAAAGTGACGAATTGTTAATGACACTTTTTTTTGTCACAATATTGAAATTGTGACAATTTCTTTACTTGTAGTGATAAATAATTTTGTCACTATATACCACTTTTTTTGTAGTGTCAATTCCTTATATGTGGACCACTGGATTTAAATACTTTGACTGACAAGTGTATACAGCCAAGTCAAAGTATTTAAATCCAGTGGTCCATATGTAAGGAACTGATATAACTTTTATCAGTTCGTACTGATAATAGAATTTCTGTATATATATATATATATGAGTTTAGCTAGTAACTTTCCGGTGATCCCAATCTACTCCTGTGCATATGGATTGATCAAGGTTCGATTTGCACCGTTACAAAATTAGGATATCGTGGACTTGGTAATTTTATACGAGTTTAGCTAGGTAACTTAATGCATAATAATGTTATAGTAGGATCACTCGTATTAGCCAATGAACTTTATATTCACACTTTATGTATTAATCGTAAAGTTTAATGAGAATTGATCGATTTTTAAAATCTGGACGAGACTGCTTGTGCGGCGCTGATCAAACGGCCGAAGAAGATGAACCACAATAATTGAACTTACTAGTTAACCACAATAATTGAACTTACTAGCCAGTTGTTTTTGACAGTGACATACGATCAATATCAAGTAAAGTATTGATAAGTATTGACCAACAGTTCAAGACCTAGCTAGCTTGCAGCCTTGCATCACCCAACAAGGTCTTTTGTTGGTTCATCCTCATCCACCCAACATATTCTTTTCAAACTTTCACTAGTTGTTGTAGGGTCAATGCGCTTGGCACTAGACTACAAGACCACTAGTATTCTAAAACAACAAAAAACAAAAATATTTGCTTGATTTGTAATCAGGCCCCCAAAATAAATGTGTAACATGGGTGGCCCCTATGCATGCATTTAGATGGAGAAAATCTTGCATGCACCTAGTGAAATGCACCTTAACCAATGGGTGTATGCCGCGTGGTATTGATAACTCATTTAGATGTGACCTCACCTTATGGAATTTGGATTCTCTACTGATTTAATCTTTTTCCTAACCTCACCTAATCTTATCCCCTCATCCAATCTTATGACACATAATTATTACAGTGAATATGTAGTTGGTTTCAACAACCAATCATATACTTCAAAAATATCAGAAAAAAGATCAGATCAGTAGAGGATCCAAATCCTACTTTATGAGCTCCTTTACTTGAGAAGGTTCTGTCTTCTATTGGTGTACGTACTTGTAAAAGATCGCCTCGAAGTTCAATCCCATGATTTAACTTTAGATTCCTCCTTCAATTTGGCCGACAACCTTGATCCTCGTTCAATCCCATGATTTAACTTTAGATTTCTCCTTCAAAGTGCACCGACAATTTTGTATGTTGTAAAATATTGTTTATATTAATCTTATAACATGTATCATGTATGTTAGTGTTAACAATAATAGATGGTTTGATATGTTTCTTATTAACAATAAATCACATAGTTTAAATATATTAAGAAAAAATATAGATCTCAAAATGCTTCAAATTTGATGCTAGAGCATCTCCAATGTTTTGCTCCAACTTCAACTTCAGTTTGAAGTTAAATGGAAATCTTTTGGGAATATGATTACACAAAAAAATTTTCCACTCCAATATTCAATACCAAATGTTACACTAAAAAAACATTTTTAAAGAATATTCTTCCAATAAATACTTATATAATATAAATTTATTTCTATTAGTTAACTTATACAATATTCAATAATTTTATTAACATAAAATATATATTAAAATAGGTGTCATTTTAAAGATCTCAACGAGATCTTTCTAACAGTATATTTTTTGAGAATACATATTATTTTAATTATGTATAAAACGGTTAAATTAGAAATTTAAAAAAATAATAAAGCTTTGATGTGACACTTAATGAATAAAAAAACAAAAGTGGGTGGTTTGTGCGGGTGAACAGTCCGCTTTATATATAAAAGTGCACCGTAGCGCAACCAAACAAAAATCTAGGGATTAGCAATTTAAAGCAACGTTGGAGAGGGAAATAATGAAAGTGTGCTTCAAAGTTAGAGTTTGATGTGTCTTTTAAAGTGACGTCTTTGTCTACATTTTCCGGGGGATATATAACTAATTAACTAAATTATCAAAAGAGGATTATTTTTTTCTTTATATTTACACTATATTAATTAGTATGAAAGTTTAAGTGGTTAAATATTGAGAAAATAGCATTGGACACTATTAATTGGTGGGTGGAGTCTCAAAAAGGCCATTCACTATTTTAAATTATTCCAAAATCATCATTTTGATAAAACATTGTTTATTGACAACTATTCTGTCAAAATCTAACAGAAAGCTGTCATTATCTGTGATATGACACCCATAAATAAATTTTTGGACAATATTTTATATATTTTAATTATTTAATTATATATTTTTATGGGCAATGTTTCCTATTTATTGGTGACATCAAACTTATTATTATTTTCTGATTAATTTAGAGTGACATCAAACTTATTTCCTGATTAATTAATTATTTAATTATATATATAAAGTAATGATTTGATTATAAAAATTTTATAATCAAATAAACTTCATTAAAAGCAGTACATTGTAATCCATATTTCGTAATCATCCTTCTCCTGTTCCACTCAAAATAATCCTCCATTGTTGTAAAGCTTCCCTACGTTAATGGTGGTCTTTGCCAGAAATGAAGAAAAAAAAAAAAAAAAAAAACTTTGAACATCCTTATCGAATTGTGCCCTAAGATGGTGACTTGTTGATTTTACAATATTGCCCCTTCTTGTTTTACTATTTTGACCTCTATTCTAACAGGTTATGACATAATTAAATAAACTTCAAACAATTAATAGGTAAAGTGGTAACAATTGACATTTTTTTTCTATGAAATAGTTAATTTGAACAATTAAAAAAAATTAATAGCTATTTAGGGACTGCCTCACCAAATCAGTGGCTCTATAAATCACTAACCCTTAAATATATGGCATGCCTCTCACATCAAATATTAATGAGATTATGAATTTGAGTTATATCTCTCTATGCAACTTCCAAATTTGTAATGGTTCAAAAATAAAATTCTATTAAACAAAAAGTTAATTGAAGACTTTATTCTAGTTCAATGAAGTGAAGGCAAAATCTAAGTTTAATGAAGCACGCATATCAAAAGTGATTATACACATCCATTCACTTCTATGATAGGTGTTAAAACTCTTATATATGTTCATTAAATCATAAAGTACGGAAATATTTATCATTAATAATGGGAGTTACATTTCTAACGGTACTTATAGCGTTTAATCTTATCAGATCTTGACAAATCTCTAACTTTTTTTTTTTCTTTTTTTTGACATTATCTATTTATCGACCTATCCAGGCCATGTATTTTTTTGAAGTTTTTTTGCCATCAACTCGTCCATCTATCGGCAGAGCTATACCTCTGGAGGCAATCTCTAACTCAATTGGCGTTAGATTTTTAAATAATAAAATAAGGGGAAAATTACACTGAACCCCTTGAAGTTTAGCCTCAAGACACTTAAATGGAAAAGTTTGGATATTATACACATAAATCCCAATCCTTAACGGTGGTTAAGTGTTCTGTTAATTTGACAAACATTGATTTTGAAAATGTAAAAAATACCCTTGGAAATGAATAATAACAAATAAATAAAAAGTCATTAATTAAAAAACAAATTGTGGCCGTACACAGTGAGGTAGGAGTCCTTCATTGGTTTGAGACTCAAACCAGTGGGGGAGACATGCCACTTCCTTAGATGGCAACACCAAATTCTAACCAACAAATCAAAAAACTTCAATTATTTTTCATCATCCAAAACCCAATTCAAGATTAAAACTCACAAGTCATAACATCAAAACCCATTCAAATTAAAACCTAAATCCCACAACACCAACTTTCAAAAAAAATAAAATAAAATCCCACAACATCAAACTCAAAAATTTCAAGTTGAGATTGTCTTCCCCCATCGATGGTGACAGATGCGAGAGAGATTGACTAAGGGGAGATGGGAGAAAGAAGAGAGGGAAAAGATGGAAGAGAGAGAAAATAGGTAGGGGGTGGATTTTCCTATCAAAATAAATAGTAATCATCTACTTCCAAACCCATTTTCAAATTGAAGACCCAAATTCACACCCATTCTAGATAGAAGACTTCAAACACATCAACGTATCAAACCCAACTCAAATCCATTGAAACCCATCTCAAAACTACCAAGAATACCACACACCATCCTCCAAACCCTCTCCTTAAATAATGACAACATGAAGATGTCGATTAAGAGGCAGCGTCTATTGCCAGTTTCAGTTGCTAGATGTGTGATCTCCATGGATGCCCACCAAGGTTTTGAGAGAGATTCCAAATACTATGTGATTTAAGACTTTCTTAATTAATAAAGTGTTTTATTTATTTATTGAAATTTGGTAAAAAAAAAAAAATTGTAAATAATCTGTTGGAAAGACTAAAATAGCCCTCACCATCAGTTGTTAACAGAGGCATCTCTTATTGTGTGTGGTGTTTTTGTAGAATACCAAAAGTTTCCCACCTAGGTATCCTAAGATGAAACCTTAGGGGGTCCAGTGCAATTTTTCCCTAAAATAAAAAAAATTAAAGAAGTATACTATTCAAAATCCAAGTTCACATCACATTTTTGGAAGGAATTGAAACATACACATGGTCCTTGCCATAGTGGTGGAAAAAAAATTGAAGAAGTATACTATTCAAAATCCAAGTTCACATCACATTTTTGGAAGGAATTGAAACATACACATGGTCCTTGCCATAGTGGTGGGCCTTTCTTTGAAACCCCCCACCACCAAGGTCCAAGACCTCGTGTGTACGTAGAATTATGCAAATTTTCCTTGGCCCATTTAAAAACATGGGTGTTGTCCCACTTTATGTGGGTGGTTGTCCCTCCTTCGTGTGGGTTCTCTCTCCCCATCCGTGGGAGCTTCTGTCTGGGCTACACTTGGAAGTCAATTCTCGATTGAAACATACATATAACTGACCGTGACATGGCTCGTCTTCTCTATATAATTTTTAGTTTTCTTCGAATCTACTCCAAATTAAAGGTTTCTTTATCTCTAAAAACCAGCTGACATGAATTGAATTGTCAATTCATATTATCGAATGACTCCTCTTCGTCCAGAGGTCAAAATATACGAAAAAAATCATTTAATTTGTGTTAACATCACCCTTTAAAAAAGGAGAAGAATAATAATAATTAATCTGATGTGACCTAATTTGTATTCTCATAACATGCTTCAACACTACTCCACTAATTTTAACTGTTCTTGATCACCAAATTTGCTAACAACCTGATCCTCATTAACAACTCCAAGTTCCCTGTCTCTCTTGCCTTTACTATAAATATCCTCTTTGTTGTGTTTTCAACATACAACTAAAATATAATCAAAATATCAATTAAGCTTATAATAACATTCTAAGCTTAATAATATCCAACTATGTCAGCCAATATTGTTGCAATATTGGTTCTTCTTGCCCTCTTTTATTTTCCAATTTATTCTCCTGTGAGTGCTCTGAGCTCAAACTACTACGACAAAACATGTCCTCAACTCGAGAAAACAGTTACTAGCACGGTCCAGAAAGCTACGAAGAATGACAAAACAGTACCGGCTGCTCTACTTCGCATGCATTTCCATGACTGCTTTATCAAGGTATAATTTTTTTGTCGAGTTGAATTTAAAACATGACAATGTGATTTACAAAGAATATATATAACTGTTTTCGTACATGCAAAGCAGGGTTGCGATGCTTCTGTGTTGTTGGCGTCGAAAGGAAAGAAAAAAGCAGAAAAGGATGGGCCTCCAAACGTATCATTGCATGCATTTTATGTAATTGACAATGCAAAGAAAGCTGTGGAAGCTCTGTGCCCTGGTGTGGTCTCTTGTGCTGATATCTTGGCTTTGGCGGCCCGGGACGCAGTTACTCTGGTTAGTTACTATCAACTCATAAATTATTAGAGTGATTTATTTTTTTATTTTTTTAAAGTACTCCACTATTATATAAATCAGAGTTTTTCTGAGAAAGAGGAAAACTCGAACCCGCAACCTCATGGTGCAGGTGTGAGGGGTTTTACCACTGGATCAACCTCATCCTATCAATTATTAAAGTGATTAAATACTATTGTTAGACTCTTTCGACCTATCAGAGCCGGTTTTGACCTAAGAGTCCTAGTTTCAAGTTTCCTGACATCTAAAACTGTTACACTTGTACAGAGATTGACAATTAATTTAACTAACACCATTAAAACATGTTTTGATGGTTATATGCTAGTCTGGAGGTCCAACTTGGGATGTGCCAAAAGGAAGAAAAGATGGTAGAATTTCACAGGCTATTGATACCAGACAGTTGCCAGCTCCCACATTCAACATATCTCAACTTCAACAAAGCTTCTCTCAGAGAGGTCTCTCCATGGAAGACCTCGTCGCTCTCTCAGGTACATATTATATATTCTAAAACAAACCTGGATTCTCTTATGATCTGAGCTTTTACCTGAACACACGGTTAATTCCTGATTTGGAAACAAATTAATTGCAGGAGGCCATACACTTGGATTCTCTCACTGCTCATCTTTTCAAAACAGAATCCACAAATTCAATGCAACACACGACATCGACCCATCAATGAACCCATCCTTCGCAGCCAGTTTGAGAAGCGTTTGTCCGGCGAACAACAAGGCGAAAAACGCTGGAGCCACTTTGGATTCCTCGACGGCTACTTTCGACAACGCCTACTACAAGCTACTTCTTCAAGGGAAGAGCGTTTTCTCTTCGGACCAAGCTCTGCTCACAGCACCAAAAACCAAAAATCTTGTCTCCAAGTTCGCTGCCTCACAAAAAGCATTTGAAAAGGCGTTTGTTCAGTCGATGATCAAGATGAGTAGCATCTCAGGCAACGGAAAAGAGATCAGGCTCGACTGCAAAGTTATTAATTAGGTGATTATTTGTTGATTTGTTAGCATTTGATTATTATTGTCAAATTTGATGTTTGGAGTGATTAAAGAGAAGCATAAAAAGTGATTTCTTACCGTTGAAGTGAATGAATGGTAAGGGGTTAGAATAATAGTATTACTCTAGTAGGAGAAAATCTTGTATAAGACTTCCACTAGGTGAGACCGTCCAAACTTCAAATGATATTGTACCAAATTAGAATTTTATAATTTATTTTTATGCTCCCAAAATAAATAGTGCAATCTCGTTGGACAGGTCTCACAATCTCACCACATGGCACTCCCACGTAGTGTATTCAAGAATTACTCTTCTTTTATTTCTTTCTTCTTTGCTTCTATTTCTTTGATTACCAATTTCAATGAAAATTGTTATCATTGACTAGTTGGTTACTGCCCAAGAAAAGCAGTGAGTTACACAAGGTGGACTTTAAACATTGTTGTTGATGAAAATTACAATGGGCTTAGCTTTTAAACGGCCCATATTTCCTTTGACTAGATGGTTATCGGCCTAAGACCAATCAAAGTATTACACGATGGGCTAATGACGTGTCCGGGCACATCACATATGAGCGTTAAAATTAAACCAGGTTGGGATGTCAAAACGGCCCAAGACAAATCTGAGAATTACTCTATTGGCTGATGACGTGACCTGACACGTCATGATGGGCTTTAAAATGGTTGAAGATGAAAATTAAACCGAGATGGGCTTTTCAACGGCCCCAAAAAATCATACAATTTCGTAATGGGCTGATGATGTGCCCGGACACGTCACCAAAAGCCAGACACAAGTTAACTGAACAGAAACAGAACAGAACAAAACACAAAACTCAACAGTGTACTTCGAAGCACTGAAGAAACAAAGACGCCTCTTTTTTTCTTTTTTTTTTTGAATTTCTGTACGGAATTTACAGACCAGCGACTCTGATTTTCAATTTCATTGGTAGATTTCGATGACCAATGACAGCATCAACCAAGATGAGAATTTAGAAACAGAAAAACAAGTACGAGAAAAAGAAGAAGAAGAGGAGTTGCGTAAGCTACTGGTCCCTCCCGTAGAGGATCTACCTCTCATACCTCCCACCGCCGTCGATTCCAATTTCGTCGCCTACTTCGCTACAGGTTTTTATTATTAATAGAGTCATTACCTAAAACCCTAAACAAACTTGATTACAAAATATTTATTATATTTTTATTTTTACAGATTGCACGAAAGCAGGACATGATCAGTATGTGTATCGCCATGCGAATGGGTGAGATGTTTGTTTGTTTGTTTTTTTTTTTTTAATTATTATTAATAATTTGGAATTTTGAAACTTCCGGATTCTCGATTAATCTTTTTTTTCGTTTTTTTCAATTTTTTATTATTCAAAGTTTGTGTGTGATCGGATTGGCTCCCACGCATGTGGCTTTCAAGGATGAAGGTGGAATCACGGCCGTTGATTTCAATGTTGGCAAGTCTGATCGTAGTGGGTTTAAAGTCACCGGAAAGCGAAAAAGGGTATATTTATAAGAGTTTTTTGATAGTGTAGCTTTGAATTTAATTTTCTAATTTGCCAACTAGATTAGGTTTTCTAAATACGGTTTTATTGTTACTTAAAATGTTTAATTATAAAAAGTTGCAATTTTGCAACTTGTCTTGAGAGTTGAGACATTTTGTAGTTTTATTTCGATCCAAATTGATGAATGAGGTTGGTTTTATATTTTTTTTGCTTTGCAGAATGCACAACATTTTGAATCCAACACGGCTTTATGTAAAGTTTGCACCAATAGTGATTCTTATATTGTGAGGTAAAAATAGCTCGTGTTGCTTTCTGTTTCGTTTTTCCTTGTTTTCTTGATTGTTGTTGCTTTTGTTTGTGTAAGAAATCAAAAGCTTTTGGGTGCCTTCTTTCACAGGTGTTGTGTTAAGGGCTCCCTGTTGGAAGTGAATGATAGATTAATCAAACTGCCGGGATTGCTTAATTCTTCGGTGAGAATAACTTCATACCCTGAATACGAATTTTTAGATTTAAGTGATTCAAATATTTGCTCACATGGGAATAGATTGTGAATATTAACACATATTTAGCTGCCCAACTACTTATCTTCTTATTGGTAATTATTCTCGTATTACATTCTTCTTTCTCTTTTTTCACACAATTTGACGGAAAACTCAAACTAAATTAGAAATAGCAACTGGCCTAGATGATGCCGAAATTAATTACTTTGACATTTCCGATAAGCTTATAGTAGAGAAGTAAAGTTAGGTGTACCGGAAATTTAATCGTGCCAGACTGCCAGCATGTTTGTTCTCTGATTTTTTGACTTACTTTTGTCGCCCCAATCTTTCTATTAAGCTTAACAGGGGAATAGTAACAAGATAACCAACACACAGTTGTTTAATTGAGTACCTTTTCCACACTATCTTTTCTCCAGTTACTTGTTTGTTGAAGTCGGTATGCAAACTTAAAGAGATGAAGAAACTGAATTTTCTGTATGGCGACAGGAGTTCTGTTATTATAGCGGAAGGGATCTTATTTGAAAATTGAGTTCATTTGAAAAATCAAGATGCCGTATTTAGTTAATTGCAGTCTCAGTTTTGGGTTGAAACTAATTAGCTCTCCATATGAATTTTTTAACTCGTAAAATTTACTCGAGTTTCTTAATGTATTAGAAAGATGATTTCTGCTAGCATGCACTGGTTTACTGAGATACTATATTCATCTGTGATAATTTTTACTTAATCGCAGGCAGATAGAGAAGGATACATAGCCATAATCATGCCAAAACCAGCAGATTGGGTGAAGATCAAAAGTTCATTATTGAGCCTTGAAGAATACAAGAAATTGAGAGAAGCATCCTAAATCATTGGAATGCTTGGGGATTCGTCATTGGGTTCTCGAAGAAAACGAAGAAATGCATATCAAGCGTTCTTCTCCCTCACAAAGTTTGTGCACGTGAGATGATCCCCCCAGCATCAGTTCTTTGATAACACCAGCCGGGTCAACCTCTCAAAACACATTTGAGAAGCTTCATGATATTTATATTCTTAACGAGGGATGATGAATTGTAGTATTCAACTTTTATGTTTTAGTTTATCTAATTTTATCTAGACAATTTTGTTACTGAACATGGTCAAAATGACAGGTATTCTTTTTTTTTTTTTCATTAGAAGTACTCTATCAATTGACTTAAAAGGCAAATTATGAACCATGTCTTCAAAAAGAAATGTTCTATAACGTGTCACAAAACGACAGCTTATTTAGATAAGCTAATTAAAACTTCAAAAACCAGCTTCTTGAACTGCAATGGGCATGAGCAAGAAGTGGCTGATAATCTTGCCAAGCATTGCTCAATCTTTGGAGCATTTGATGACCAAATATGGGTCCTTAGTGAAACTTATCATGATCTTCTTAAACTTTTATCAGCAAATATTCTTCATGTTTTGGGTTGACAAGTCAGTATCTCTTGTAGAACAAGTCTTCTAGATCTGTTGATAGTGAGAAAACACAAGTAAATATGATCTTCAAGCTCCTTCAACTGCTCTAGAAAACTAGACTCATGGACATGAAATTCTTTCAAGACCTCCTTCAACATTTCAGACTTGCCATTCCTCACACACATATTAGCCACATCTTTGCGGTATTCGACCTCATCGTGTAGCCTCTTCACCATCCGACTTATCGTGTCGAAATCGTTGATCAGTATATAAACCCCTTTCGCAGCAACATCTAGCTGCGAAACCAGCCTTTCGAGCAAGCTCGTCTTGATCCCTCCTCGCCGAACCAACTTCTTGATCATCCTTCTCTTGAGTAAAACCAAACAAGTCATGAACCCTGGTGCTGCCACAACCCCAACCACGCTATGCAGCAGCAACACTAGCATTGCAACAATTAGTGCACTGTGAGAAATCACAAGACTATATGCACCCACCTTCTTCAAAATCTTTCTAAATTTCAATCTCCTCCTAATTTTCTTGCATTTCAATGTCAAGCTCTTAAGCAACAACATGTTACTATGATGATTATCGTGGAATTGCACCGGACTAACGATCGATAATGGATTTGTAAGCGATGCAAATGCACCTAGATGCCTAGAAATCGCTCGGCAATCCTTCACTTTCTTGCTTATCTTAACCACCCTTTGAATTCTTCTATAATTGGCTCGAGTTTGATGCACACTCCGGAGAAGTAACTCACAAATATGGTACGCGTCAAGGCTGGCTTCGAAGTAATCTATAAGTAATTCATGGACTTGCAAGCTCCCAATCATGTTCATTAGGGTTTCTTGTTGAGGTTCTAGAAGATATTCAGAGAGTTGTACATAGAAAGATACAGACGCTGACGATGATGATGGTGATGAAGATAAGGAAAGTCTCTGCTCCATGCTTCTTCTTCCTAGCTGTTCTTCAACTTTGCTCCACATATCCATATAAGACCTTGTTCTAAAAGCATTCTTGTACTCTTCATTGACATTTAACTTGCTACTCAAGTTATTGTCACGTTCCTTGATCTGCAATTCTCCTGAGACCACACCAGACCACACAAACAAACAAACATAAACTGAAGTAATTAAGTTTCTGAAAATCAATCGAGGAATAATAATAATAAAAAAAAACCAGTAAAGATTTTTCCAAATCCAAAAACCCATCAAAAAATTTGGTGGAAAAAGTTGTTGTAAAGTGATCAAAACTCACCTGTCCCTGTAAAGGGAGATTTTAACTTGGCCCACATCTAAGTTGCTGGAGACGAATTATACAAAAGAATTAAAAGACTCTCTCAATCTTTTTTCTTCAGATAAATTAGAAAGAACCAGGTGGATCAAAGTTTGTTTGATATATATAGAGAGAAAGGGTACTATATTGGCTTGAAGAAGAAAACTAGCTGGCAGTTATATCGATAGATTGCACCGCCTATGTTTTGTAAATGGCTTTTGCGACACGATAGCCTCCCTCAACACGCTGTTGAGTTATGTTGTCTTCTTCTTCTTCTACGTGTAATTTTTTTTTTTTTTTTTGTTGTTGTTGTTGTTGTTGTTGAAAGTATCTTCTACGTGTAATTAATGAATAATGAGTCAAGACAATGCTTTTATTATGGTAGAAATTTAACGGTATGGGAGGGTTTTATGTAAACATGGGTTTGGTGATGAGTTGTGTGTTGGAGTTTCTCTTCAACTTTTTTTTTGTCTTCCTAATTTTCTTTGCCATTTTTGATAGAACACATTTCAGATTTGAGAGCACATGTCAGGTTTTGATCCTCAGTTTCATTAACTAATTAACGTGTTGCATATTTCAAGTATACGTAATTTTGAAGACCGACTGATGTATATGTTTTTGGATATGATATATTCAAAATGCAAATGTTTAACATATGATGAAAAAAAAAAAGATCGAAAGAGATTGGTGGATGGTGATTTATTTAGGCGCATTAGAACCTAAAAAGTATTTTCAATGGATTCAACCAAAAAATGGTTTCACCCTTTTTGAATTTTACGTGTACTTTTTCTAATCTAAAGAACATCTAATTATATACAAAATGAAAATGGCTAGAATTACTCATAAGTGATATACTACAAAACTTGGGAGCACCGATCGGTCCCTGATACCAACAATTGTACCAAGCATTCCTCTAAATATATATATATATATATATATATATAGTGATTCTCTAGTAAGGACATCATGTAATTATAAGTTAAAGACGTTCAACCACAGCTATACATTCATATTGGGTGTAGGTATTTGTTAATGTGGGGCCGTGGACCCACTGTTAATGTGTGACTTGTGGTTGGACGTCCTGAAATTATAAAGTCAATATGGTTTTGATTAGAGAAGTATTATATATATAATCATGATTTATTACTTTTGTTTTCTCTATTATAAGTTATATATACAAGTGTTTAATACATGCAAAACTCATTAAGAATTAAGATTGAGTTGTTTAATGCTTCCATTTGTTGTTGTGTATTGTTCAATTTCTTTTGTATGCTTTTATATATATATATATATATATATATATATATATATATAATTAAAAAAAATAAAATAAAATAAAACTTTTAAAATTAGAAGGTAGTAAATATTAACTATTCAACAATTATACAAATTGCGTATAGTGTAATAAGAACATAAGTTTGTTAATTTATTTGAATTAATAAACATGACATAAGTTTATTATTCCAATATTTTAAAAGGATAAGAACAACACAGAGCATGTTAATTAAGTCCATGATTTTCACATGCTATCTTTGATATTTTCTTTCTAATTAAACTATCCCTACAAGGTAAGAACTCTTATTAGAAATTTACTAATTCTAACCTAATTAGTAATTAGTATTGAATAAAGATCATGATGCTGACTTGTTTTCCATTTATTTTAAACAACTACTAAAGAAAAATACTCCTAATTTAATTCACCAACAAAAAGAATTCCATTGACACTTAAATTGTATTTTTTTTTTTTCTTTTTTCTTTTTTTAGAATCATTAAAGTGGGTGATAGAATGTCTGATTTTTTTGATCCACATGTTGTAGGAAATGACGTTGAAGCACAAGAATTGATTCTGTCGTTTGAAGGCACGTACACTATATTCTCATAGCCGCACAAAACCCTGCCAAATTATAGCATTAAATAATAATTAGAGATATTGCTTAGCAAACCAACAATTTGGCCTTGTAATCCTCCGTGACGATATCATTGCTTCTACTCTTTGACATCTGACTTTCTTCATCATATAATCTATCTATCGATCAATTATTATAAATAAGCTTAGCTCATGAAGACGTGTGGTTTCATTATGTGGAAGATCCAACCATCTCTCCACGCAACTAGTTCCCATGAATTAAGTTGCATTGATCCAATCCAACGGTGTTTGCTTATCAGGAAATTATGTATGATTAAACGAAATCATAATACAATTCTCTTAAATAATCCTGTACGATTTCTGATAAGTAACTATTAGATCGAAAAGTTTCAAACCATAACTCGGAATACTTTTATTTGAATAAATTGGGAATCATAAACTCTCTTAATAAAATAGGATCCAGGAAGTAAAAAAAATAACAAAAATACTACATCATCTCGGTATGAATTTTGACAAATTTTTTAAATGGTCTAGTATTATTTAAAACATATCAAAATAATAATAATATGCATGGATTGTTATTCACGGTTTTAATTTGATACCCCTCAAACAAAACGTGATAGATATAGATGGCAACGATAATGACGTGTGTGTGTATATTAGCAGAAGCCGAAAGGCCATATCCATCATGGCTTCTAGTTCTACGTACACACAGAGCTTCATCAGAGGTTGGCGGCTTATTTTCCGGCAACGTCGATGACAAAACGATACCTGACGTCGTTTCTTGCAAGGCGATCGAGGGCTTCGTTGATTTGGTTCGGTTTAATGACCTCAATGTTGCATGTGATGTTGTGCTTCCCACAAACATCCATCATCTCTTGTGTCTCGCTCATTGAACCTGTCATGCTACCCTTCACATTTCTTTTGCCTGTAACATTAATTAATTCATCAATTATTACAACATCAAGCCTTTTAATTCTGATTTTTCGATGTTTTTTTCGTCCGAAAACTAATACTCCAAGGACCGTAATTTGTTAAATCAGGATGTTTTGATTAGAAACAGACTGCAAGGATGATTAGAGATTTCGGTGATTTACCAAATATCAACGGGAACGAAGGAAGCTCAACTGGCTTGTCTGGTGCACCAACCATAGATAAAGTTCCATTCACTTTGAGCAACTCCAATATTGGTCCAAGAGAGTGATGAGCTGATACTGTGTCCAATATAAAATCTAGGGTTCTTTTCCCTGCCTGCAACCAAATAAATTGATGCAACGTACCGATGTTATCTTGGGATCAGGATCCTCTCTTGTGTTGATCCTTTTCCTGATCTAGAGCACTTGAAAATAATACTTTACATTTAAAAATCAATGAAAGTGAAATAAATAAATAAAATAAATTATAACTATTGATTACACATGACAACGGATTTATATAGATCAGAACAAAAATCAACTCAACAGAGAATTACCCATACCAGTGGATCTATATAGGTTAGAATAAAGATCAGTTCAGCAAATAATCCTTATCCATTATCTTGACACCCGTTTGCAAATTTAGTTAAAAATAATAATAATAATAATAATAATAATAAATCATTTGCTTAATTTTTTTTTTTATAAAAAAAAATATTCTTGAGAAGCCCATAACAAATAATTGGGGCCTGTAATTGATAGACAAAATAGGCCCACTAGGCCGAAATTTTATTTTTGAAGTATTTTTGCATACCTGCATTTGCTTTGGATCGGAGCTGACTATGAAGTCGTCTGCACCCAATCGCTCTTTGGCCTCTTTTTCTTTTGATGGAGATGTGCTGATGACCGTCACGTGATGACCAAATGCTTTGCCAAATTTAATCGCCACGTGTCCCAGACCACCTAGACCCACTATCCCTATCTTTTTCCCCGGTGACTCCATCAAGTTATTGTCTTTCATAGGTGTGAACACCGTTACTCCTGCACAGAGTAGCGGAGCCGCCGCATCCATCGGGAGATTGTCTGGCACGTGTACCACATACCTTCGCATCAAATCACCACATCAAATGTAACCATTTGAAATACCAACTAATTTAATCGGTAATAGCTCATATATTAATCAGAAATGAAAATTAACGAGAATCAATTTTTATTGAAATCAGGAAATATGAACTTATTTCTCTATGTGGAAGACGAAATCAAGTTAATTATTTTTACCACATGAATTTAATTCTTAAATTATGTGTGAAGTTTACATTAACGATAATTATGAATTAAATTCTCGTTCTCTCATTAAAATTTTCATTTACTATTCGAAGATTATAGATTTTTAGATCTTTGTTTGGTTTATATTCAAATTGTTGTAACAAAAAGTAGTATATAAAGATTACTCTTAAAATGAACAAAATGTTAATCCTCAAGTACTGTAAGGAATATTTAGATAGTCCAAAATCCAACAAAATACACGAGGTTTAAGTCTTTGTTTAATAGGTTGACACATCAAACCACGTAGAAAATTATTAAATAAATTCGCAGAAATCACGTTCAATTGACCATAAGAATCTCATAAATAAATAAATAAATAATTTATAACATATACTTTCAAGTAGATTATGCTACTGTACAAAATCTATATAGTTATAGAACTAATTATTAAAAATTGGATTCCAATTATACACTCTAAGAACAAATAACTAATTGATATATATATATATATATATATATATATATATAAACAAATAACTAATTAATTAAAAGTAATCACTGAATTCCAAATTTCTGATTCCACCAAACTCAAATCAATGCTATTAACTATGACTTATGAGTCATGCACCGACGATTTTATGGTCATTGGACCACTTGTTCCCTTTAGCCAAAGGAAGATATATCATAAATGGAGTCCGCATATGTGGAGTAAATGTTATTCAATTATTTGTCAATCACGGAACCTACTGTGTAGAAATCAGATAGATTTCATGTCATTTCGAAGAGTTGATACTTTACGGTCTATATATATATCAGTTTTTCTATTACCGATAAAAGTTATATCAGTTCTTTGTATATGGGTCACTGGATTTAAATACTTTGACTGACAAGTGCATACAGCCAAGTTAAAGTATTTAAATCCAATAGCCCACATGCAAATAGCTGATATAACTTTTGTCAGTTCGAACTGATAATCGAATTTCTGTATATATAAAACGTTCGAAAATCCCACAAATGGTAGATGGGCACGCATGGTAAAATTTTATAAAATTAATAGATGGGTACTGTGACAAAAGCAAGTTCATGGAGCCCTAACATGGAGAGCACTGACATTATTGATCTCCAACCAAGATATATGTATGTTATTTTATTGCTGATCATTTGCTTTTGGAAATAAGAAAATAAATTAAGAGACTATAAATTTTAAAGACGATGGAATATTAATAAGGTGGAAAAAAAAAAAAAAAGTGATTTGTGACTTGTGAGACTTGAATATGAAGAAATTAAAAGGACATTTATAGTTACCTGTGATCTGCAACCAACATTTCAGAGTAGCCACCATAAGTGATACTACCATCCCAGAAAACACCATTGTAAGTGAACTGGATCTGATCACAGTAGTTCTCTTGCGAGTCTTTGCAGAACTCGCACTGCAGACACGAAGCTGCCAGGCATCCAACGCCAACCTTATCTCCCACCTTGAAGTTCTCAACATTACTTCCGACCTTAGTGATCATCCCTGTAATTTCGTGTCTGCAGAAAGCTTAAACTGTCAGATAGGAGCCTATAATAACGTTATTAATTAGGACATGTTAACAATAAATATTTAATCGTATACCCGGGAACTACAGGATACATGGTGATGCCCCAGTCATTCCTCACATGATGGAGATCAGTGTGGCAGATCCCACAATACATGACCTTTATGGTCACGTCGTCGACGCCGTTCTCTCTGTTAATTTGTTGTGTTGTGAAATCAAATATCAAACTCGTTTTATATATTTACAAACTAATTAAAGCAATAATGATCATGTATAAGTTAAGTTAATACCTTCGCTTGAAGACGTATGGGGTGATCTTCCCTGAAGAATCATGAGCAGCCCAGCCGGCAACAGTTTGTGTGTGGTTTGGAGTTGTTTGAGCCATTACACACAGAGAGAGAAAGAGAGAGCGACAGGTGTGGTTAAAGCTCAGTGGAATGAGATATTTCGTATAATAAAGGGGTGTATATATATATATATATATATACTGACCCTTCTATAAGTTTAAAATAATTACACTCAGAGAGCGGATCATAGATTTATATACTTATACCTCCCTAGCCGATACACGTTAGTAAAGACTTAATTCTAGTAAGGGTGCCTATAAAGTTACGGAAATTTAAAATGAAGATACGACTAATAAAATACTATTCTAATTGTTAAAAAAATGAAGGAAACAGTGGGAGTTTTGAGTAGATTAACATATTAATAGCAAGGGAAGTTCGGGTAGATAAATCTGAACTTACTCTATAACCATAATACATCAAAACATCAAGGTATGGTAGTGTATTTAACCCAATAATGAATAGACCCATGCTTTTTATGCAATAAAGAGAGAGTGAGAGGCGCCAATTTGACTTTGGTCAACCCAAAGAAAGAATAGGCCGAAGAAATTGCCTATCATTTTCTCCATCAAGTATTAAATTCACCGGTAGGGCGATTGGAAAAGTGTCAGGTGCTAGTTGGGATGATGTGTGAGTGGGAGATAAAATTTAAAGAGTGGGAGTGAGGTCACGGGCACGGAGTCAATCAAGGACGGGGGGGGGGGGGTTGGAAAAGTGTCAGGTGCTAGTTGGGATGATGTGTGAGTGGGAGATAAAATTTAAAGAGTGGGAGTGAGGTCACGGGCACGGAGTCAATCAAGGACGCGGGGGGGGGGGGGGGGGGAGCGCTGCCTCCCCTGAAGTTTTACAAATTATAAATTTGCCTCATTAGTTTTTAGATTTTTATATTTTACCCTTATTTCATTTATATTTTTCTAATTCTTTTAAAATACATTGTTGTTTATAATATATGTATGTACACTTGTATATATATTATTTCTTTCTTTATATCTCAAATATATATTAAATCCAATCACAATATATATATATATATATATATTATATTGTTATATCAATTGTAATTCTTTTTTCTAATTAAAATTACACTTACTCAATTCTATCCTAACTAATTTTATTATATACTTAAATCTTACTTATTCACTATAATAATATGTCATACCTCAAGTTATTTATTTATTTATAGAGTTTTTTTGCTTATTTATTTTTTAAAAATTATAAAAATGTGTTGATATAAACATAATATTTATATTTAATTATTAATAAATTTTTTCGAACAAACTTTCATAATTTTTAACAATTAAAATAGTTTTTGGATATTAGAAGTACAATTTAAATTTAAATTTGTTTTCTAACTCTTTATATATATATATATATATATATATGTGTGTGTGTGTGTGTGTGTGTGTGTGTGTGTGTGTGTGTGTGTGTGTGTGTGTGTGTGTGCGCGTTTTCTAACTTTTTTTTTTTTTTTTTTTTTTTTTTTTGAGGGAGTGTTTTCTAACTCTTAAACAAACTATTATTGAATCTTAAATTAATGACATACATTTTAGTATGTATTATTTTTAGAGTAATGCTAGACCTATCCGCCAATTTTATATTCTAACTAGTGATTTGTTAATTGACAAATGGATATTATATATATATATTATGATTCATTTCACTTATCACATGTATATGGACTAAATTGTCTACCCTTATACTTACATCACGAGGTTATGGATTCGAGTCCTCTCTCTCCCCAAAAAATCCTAAATTTATTTAATACTTCAAAAAGTAATAAATAATAATAATAAAAAAAGGATATTAGTTAGAATATATAGCATTGTTTTTATTTTTATTATGTTTTCATCATTATACAAGGATCATCAAAATGTTTTTTTTTATTACAAATACACAAATTAAGATAATTAATCTCAATAAAAAGTATTATTTTTTCAACAATTACTAAAAAAAATTGAATGTTTTAAAATATAAACAACATTTTTTAATTAATATATGTTTTCTTTAATATAACCTCTAAGATATATATTGATATGATTTAACTCATTATTACACGGCGTCCCCCCGGAACAAAATCCTGGCTCCGTCCCTGAGTGAGGAGAAAATCTTGCTTGCAACAGATACAAATTTGTCCAATGGATCTATGCCATGTGGCAAGGAAAACTCAAGAAAAACCACTAAAATGAGTTTCCATGCCACATGGTGTGCACCCATTGAACATCGAGTGCATGCAAGTTTTTCTCGAGAGTAAGCTGTTATCGCGTTATCTAGAACTTCTACAAATAACAACAAATATGTTGAATTATTGTAACGTTAGTCATACAAAGATTTGGTGGTGGCTATATATCAAATCATTTAGCTACATGCCCACCCAAAATAAATTTACTTTTCACGGGTATATAACAACGTTTTTATCAACAAATTCGTCACAATTTGTCACACAAACGTATAAAACATTGTTTAAATTGAAATTCTTAAGAAACAAATTGAAGGTTAATTTTTTTTTGATATACATAATATAAGTAGATGAACATAATGGAAAATTGATGCATTGGTCTCACTCAATTTTTTTTATTTAGGAATATTTGATTTATAGTGATTCTACTTATATATACAGATTTTCTATTATCAGCTCAAACTGACAATAAATATATCAGGACGAAGAATGTGGATCACTAGATTTACATACTTTGACTCAAAGTGTATGCACTTGTCAAAACTTCTCCATAATCTGTGGTTCACATTCTTCGTCCTGATATATTTATTGTCAGTTCGAATTGATAATAGAAAGACTGTTTATATATATTCTTTTTGGAGAATTGACATATAGTCAATGTTAATCAATTAAAATAACACACACACATTTTGACTAGTTTTTTTTTTTTTTTTTTGTTTTTTTTTTGTTTTTTTAATAATATCTATTAATTCGGTTTGGGAAAATGACTCCCATACATATGATAGTTTTATAATATCATATGTAATGAATGATCAATTCATACATGTAAAGAGGGTTCAAATAAATCGAATATGATAATTTATTTGAGATTTCTATAAACATATAGAATATTAACGTGAATCAATTAAAATAATGTAAATAATGTGTATCGTGTGACAATCCTTTTTAGCCTTTAAGTGTCATTATCGGATTTGACCATTGGCATGAAATTTCCTCGACCATATAGAAAATGTATAGCTTTTGTCTTTCATTTTTTTTGGGTTATTTGCACAGGTCCATCTTGAACTTTACGCGAGTTTGCATTTTACCCTCTGAATTTTTTTTTTTTTTTGACGTTAAACTTTTTGAACTCTCATGAATTGACAAACATTTTGGTTTATTGCATTGTGAATGCCTGTTTGAAGGGGCATCTATTGTCAGATTTTACCAATTAATAAGAATTCAGGGGATTTAACTAGACCTAGCAATGGGTCGTGTTATTATGAATTCGTGTCGTTTTGTGTTTGGGTTGTGTTAAAATTGCTTCACCCGAACTCGACCCGTTAGCTTAGTGGGTTGAAATATACAAACCCGAAACCATTTGTTAAATTAATGGGTAACCCGACCTGGCCCGTTACAAAATATTATATTTGAGATTTATTAAAAAATTGAAAATAAATAGTACTGAAGCATGATCAAACTCATGTAATCAAGTTCACTAGCTACTTTTAGAGTTTTAGGGTTAGGGTTAGGGTTATAATATTGTGAAATAATTGATTTATAGTTTCAGAGTTTTTAATTTAGAAATTTTTCCTCTTTCAAAAAAGAAAAAATTAGAAATTTTTTAAAAATGAATTAGTAAAATATATTCTTACCATAATTATAGAGATTTTTTTTAATATATAAATTCCATAATGTGACTATACAAAGATTTTTTTAATAACTTTCATAAACACATTAAAAAAAAAAAATCTTTATATTAATGGGTTATCGAATTAACGGTTTGTTTTAGGGTGAACCAAAAACCGACCCATTATATTTTGTGTTTTAATGGGTTGACACATTAACAACCCGATCCGATAAACTTGACCCATCAACCGCTATTTTCGAATAGGTTTGGGTTATGTTAATGGGTCATGTAAAATTCTGCTAAGTCTAGATTTAACGTCTAAAAAAAAGTTTATTGGGTAAAATGCAAACTTATGTAAAGTTCAGAGGGGATCGGTGCCAATAACTTTTTTTTTTTTTTTTTTTTTTTTTTTAGTTGGGTCCAAAAGCTTGAGAATTCTATCCATGAAATCCAAAAAAATGCAAGCAGCCCAAAACAACTGTACAAACTTGAGTCGCTGCCCAATTTGGGCCTTGTTGAAGTCTCGGGCTCTCTAGTGTGCTCCAGTTGATCCATTGAATTTTCCAACACATAGTAGAGTTGTAGACTTGTAGATCAACAAAACTACTAGCACACAAGTGTCCTGTTTTTAGGGCATTGAGATAATAATCTGTCTTATACTTTTATTTATAAATAGATTTTTTTTAGAGTTCAAACTCTATTCAAACTGATTTTCTGATTGGATAAAACTTCATCAATTTCAGGGTTTCGAGAAAAGCAAATAGAGATTTACTTAACATTCCATATTATAAATATCCACGTCATTCACATTATATCTCTGAAATATTAATATTTGTACAGTAATAAATGTTAGAGTAATTGTTCCAATTTTTTTTTTCCTAAATTCTATCCAAGATAATGTGACACGTGAGGTGTCAATATATTATGAATCATGAGATTATGTGGTAATTGATGTGATGCTAACACCTCACGTGCCACATCATTTTAAATAGAATTTGGATTATTTTTTTGAAACATCTAGCATTACTTTAAAAGTTAATATGACTGGATAGTAAATACCTCATATACTTATGAATTATATTAAACCGGTCTCGTATTTAATTTTTCTCACATTCGTCCGATTCTTCCAATTAGATTCATGATAGAAACAAAAACCTATAACATATGAAAGTGCTAGGATAGTGATATAAACAAAGATTTATCAGAATCTTATAACACAAAGTGACGATTACACTTCTAACCCTAATATTTCCTTTTGACCATGACCTATCTAACAATTGCGTCATGTGTTGCGTCTACAATTTATTGTACATTTGTACCAAATTCTCTTTTTAATTTGTACACTCAAATTCATAGAAATTATATTATTATTCAATTTAATCCTATTAATCTTCACATTAAATTAAATTATAATAAAAATTATTATTATATAGTATAACGAGAAGGACACGGAGTCGTAATATGACAAGGAAAGCCGGGGCAGTTTGGTAATTGTGAAGTTTCTATACAATAACCTGCAGCTTCCAAGTTGCTGAGAGAGCCTGAGAACAAAGCCTAAAAGGGGAGAGAGAGAGAGAGAGAGAGAGACATTTATAGAAAGAGAGAGAGAGAGGCGTAGAGGGAGAAATCGTTGTTGCTTTATCGGCGGTTGACGGCGGAGCTCTTCTCGCTTTTTTTTCTCTGTTTTGTTTTCGGATCCGTTCAAAGTTTCACGTACATTGCTCCCACTTTGATCAACCCTAATATTTATTATCTTATTTTGTGTGTGTGTTTTTTGTGTGGTTAATTAATTTATATATTAATTGACTGAATTATAAATATATATATATATATATATATATATATATATTATTATTCATGTGTTCTGTCATACTGATTAAAATCTTCTGAGATTTTTAGCACTTTTCAAAACCCTAATTTTGTATGGCTATGACGGCTGATTCTGCCTCCAATCATCACTCTCCACGTGGCTCGGGATTCTCTTCCTCCTCCTCCGGCGGTGGCGGTGACGGCCTGTCCAGCCCTCAGTTTCGCCGGATAAGCTTGCCGTCGCCGTGGGCTCAAGTCGTGAGAGGCGAGACCGAATCGGTGTCATCGGCTCTTAATCATTCTCCTTCCTCATCGCCACCCTTACCTCCACCGCCGACGAGCTCTCTGCCCGAGCCAGCTGCCGCCGATAGCTCATCTCCTTCCAAGGCGGCTTCGGCATCTTCCTCTCCTCCTCCTCCGCCGGTGGATAATTCCTCCGTGGTGGCGGCTGAGAGCTCCGACGTTACTAACGGTAATGCTGCGTCTCGGCCGAAGAAAGCAGCTTGGAATAAGCCGTCAAACGGTGTCGTCGAGGTTGGACCTGTAATGGGAGCTGTCTCTTGGCCTGCTTTGTCCGAGTCCACTAAGCCTTCGCCGAAATCATCACCATCAGTCGACTCTCCTTCTGCTTCGAAGGCTGTTCCCGATGGATCAGTTGCCAATAATCAGGTTTGCTTCCGATGTAATTTGTTTTTATAAATGTCTGTTTGGTTGCTGAAAATACATAATAGGAAAACAGAATCTGAAACTTTGTGTAAATGATTAGGGTTTGTCCTGATAATTAGTTGAAAGAGAATTGATTTTTTTTTTTTTAAAACAATTACACAAATTGACAATAATTTTTGTTGTTGATTTGTGTCTGCATGTATGATAAATTGATAATGTGTTTATAATAGGTACCTGTAGTTTCGCATGTACCTCAGAAGCAATCTACTGCTAATACAAACCCTAATTCGAATCCAAACCGTACAATGCCAGCTCGGCAAAGGCTAAAGCGTGGTAGCGGCAGTGGTATCGGTAATGCTGGGGGTGGTGGGGGTGGACCTGGACAGAGTGGTTTCACTAGGCCCTCTCAGCCGCCGCCACCACCGCCTCCGCCTTTCCCTTTGTTTTCTGTGGCACCAAATAGTTTTGGTAATCTGGTGCCAGCATTGCCTGATCCTTCTCCAAGAGAGCCTCTATACAGAGGAAATAATTGGGAGAACAGACCAGTTGGAGGGTTTGTCCCCCAATCGCATCCTGCAAGTGAGCATCGGAATTCCTCTCGGAGGGGTAATTATGGACCACGTGGTGATGGTCAGTATCATAACAATTTCGGGGGCAGGCGTGATCAGGACCGTGGAAATTATGCAAATGCCAGAGATGTTCATGTGCAGCCGCAGAGAGGTCCTCCAAGGGGATTTGTAAGGCCTCCACCACCCAATGCAGCAACATTTGTGCCGCCGCCTCAACCCATGAGACCTTTTGCAAACCCCATGGGATATCCTGGTAATTTATTTATTTTTTCGTAATTTCAAATAGCCTAACTTTTGTTTTTGTCATGTGGATGTAGAAACACTAATGTCCGTGTTTCTCTCAGAGTTTATATATCTCCCTCCAATGCCTATGGAGTCCTTCAGAGGTATGCCAGGTCCTTTCATGCCTCCTGGGCCACCTGCTACTGTGTTTGTGCCTGTTGCTGAACCTTCTCTACCAGTTTTGTTAATCAATCAGATTGATTATTATTTCAGGTATATTGTCACTACGGGTTTTCTTTTCATTGTCATTTGTCAATTACTTACTATACTAACTGAAATTCAATTTCGTTTGGTACATTGAAAAATTTATTGTTGTTGACGTACACCTTGTTTTTCCTTTCCAGTGATGCTAATTTGATAAAAGATGAATATTTGAAGTCTAACATGGATGAGCAGGGCTGGGTGCCAATTGCGTTAATTGCAGGCTTTCCTCGAGTAAGTTATTTGTGTTTTCTTCTTTCAATTGAGCTTGTGAATGTCATCTGTTCATTGAATGGTAAAATCAAGTTATGATTCACTTTTTCTGATGTCATTTTTAAATGTCAAATTAGTTATCAATGCTCATGGAATCTCTAAGTTTTTAACCATCATCACAGTTGACGTCACCGATCGTGTTACTTGTTTATGTTTGTTTCTGGATACCTATCAACATGGATAGTCCCCTTTTCTGCTTTAACTATGCTGTCAATATCAAGTTTATGTGAAGTCAGATTTAAGGTAGTATCTTGGTTGATAATTTTCTTGTAAGTTTATTTTTCTGAAGCTATTTAAGCGGGCCATGCTACGATCTGCTTACATCTTATTTTACATCTTTCTAATTTTCTAACTCTATCCATCATTGTTCTCCCTTAATTCCTTTTTTTTTTTATAAAAAAATTAGACTTCGGTGGAAAACTTTTCTGGCAAGGGTAGGTTGATGAATTGAATTCCCATCTTTTCAGTGCTGGTTAGTGTATTGTTTAGCAAATGATTTTGGTTTTCACATCATTGTAGTGGACTGATAGTAGGAAGGGGGCCATGGTTAGGGTATCTATGTTCTTGGATGGACTTGGACTTTAGTGTTTTAGGTTGAATTATTGATAAAAAAGGGGAGAAACAGAGACTGAGTAGTTTGGAAGACACATTTACTTGGGTTAGTTGGGTAGAAGCACCTGTATTCTAGATATCAGTAATCTGATAGCACTTTTGATTCTACCAAATGGAAAATACGAGTGCAAATTATTTCAGATCTTTACAAACACTTAATTATTAGCAATTACAATTTCAAACCATTGCATCTTGCACTCTTTATCTCTGCTACTTCTTCACATAATGAACCTCCTCGTTTTACGGGGTTGACATGTTTTCATATAGTTATTTCAGATTTGTACACATACCTTATTACAAGATGTCAAAAAAAAACTTATCTTTGCAATTATAGTTTAAACTTTAAACCCATGGCTGCTCTCACTCACCCACTTCCTCACTGAATGCATCTACTTATAACTGAAGCGCACCTTCTGTAGTTTCAGGTTTAGCATTCAAAGTTTCACAGTTTGTGGCATTATATTGTAATTGCCTCAGAATCTGAGATAATGTGTATATCATTTATTATTAGTGTAGTAATATTGATCTGATGAAACTAATTCCTGGGTAAGATCATTAGGTATATATATGAATCTTGTCATCCTGCATTTCCTATACCTCTCCTTTTCAAATCTAGAACACCAACAATTCTAATATTGGATGATAGCTTTTGGTTATTAATATTGCTGGTCATTTATTGGGCTTAATGCTTCGTAGAACTTGTTCGATATTGTTATCCTTTTGGATGTATATGTAATTTTTGTAAAATTTACTTGGTGCTTTTTAAGAGTATTGATTCTTAATATTGTTATATGTAGCACATGGAGCATAGTGTGCTTTTTATGTAGTAGTAGATTGGGGGTTTAGTTTAGCCCACTAGATGAACAAATGTCAACTGATTTGGACCTGTGTGTGAACATGGAACTATTTAAATTTTGTGCCACTTCGATTCAATTTCATATTTCCTGTTGTCAGATTCATCCTATTGTTAATATCCGTTAGTAGAATTTGTTTCATTTATGTATTGTCTATGGAAGCAATACTTGATTGTTTTAATTAGGTCATTGGTGGAAACTATTTATCTTGTTGCGGAAGTCATAAAATTTGGATAAAAGTATTTATAATTTTTCATTCTTCCATTTTCAAAGAGTTTGGCAGAATTTATTTACAAATATTGTGTAAATATCCATCTATTTAATTGTCTGTCAAAAGCTCTAGTAAAGAAAATGTTATATTTTGTACACACGAATTCTGTTACCTTTTTAATAATTGATTTAGCACTGCAAATTACTAATATTTTCTATTTTTAGTACTATATATGGGATGTTTTCCAGTCTCGGAATACGGCATGACATGTCGTATGTGTCCACAATCTTATTAATGCTATTTGGCAACCTTGTTTATATTACATTTACATCATATCTTTTCTCGTTTGTCTTAAATCTTTTTAGCATCAGAAGCCCTTGCACAGACGTTTTGCTATGCCATGTTTTTGCAGGTTAAGAATTTGACGACTAACATTCAGCTGATACTAGATTCCTTGAGAACTTCAACTGTTGTGGAAGTACAGGTAAATACCCTATATTCATTCTATGCATCTATTCTTAAGCATCAATTAATGTTGGTGTTGCTGTTACCATATAAGGAATCTAATTAAATCGCTGCAGGATGACAAGGTCAGGAGACGTAGTGAATGGATGAAGTGGGTACATATTGCCAGTCGGGTTGCCACCGACTCAAGCCTACCATCTTCGGGTGGATCAAGTCAAGATTTGCTAACAACCGCATTTCAGCAGATGGCGGTGGAGGAAGGAACTCTTAACCAAGGCAGTACAACTGGTCAGTCACAACTACCCAACGGGGAGGGTACTGAAGACATATAAATCCGAGTCAAAGATTGATCATCGACTTAAGCCGCTGCTGAAGAACAATTTTTTGGAGTGAAAGAGGACTTCACCTATGGAAGGTGTGGATCACCAATTTTAATGTTTTTGATTTTGACGAGGAAGTAGAGGAAAATGAAATAAAGATATATAAATATATAAATTTATTTCGGAAAGTAAAGAAAAAAGAAAGGGAAAGAAGAAGAAGAAGAGCAAAGGTGAACCGTGAATGTTGACTGTGGTTTGGGGTTGTATAGTTTTTGATGTTTAGTGTGATCTCTATTGCAGCACCTGGAAGGGAATGGAAATGGTTGGGATCTGCATTGTAAGGAATATCTGGAAAATCATTTTGAGTTTGTTCTTATCAAAATATTAGGTCCGTAAGACACGAAAAGTTTTGAACTAAGCTGCATTTTTATTTCGTTTCATGCTTGCTTGATTTTATAACATGTATGCATCCCCAGGCCTCTTATGAGTCTATATATTTTCATTTATAACTCCATTTTTTTGTCAACATATTTGTTGATACATTTGCTAGTTTGCTCATTAAATCCTATGTGTGTATTTAGAAATCCAAATATCTCTATCATGTTAGATAATGAAATATATTCTCAGATAGTTTGTGATGTGTCGCTCACAAGCTAATTTGTTTAGGGGGGGACCACTGCAGGGTATCTATCTGAATTGGGTTTTTGAGGTTATAGTATAGGACCATAGGTGGATTGTATCAAGATGAGAGGAATGGTTGGAAGACAAAGTTGGTACACAGAGTTAATAGTACCAATTACTGTTAATAGTGGGTGGTGAAATGAGTATGGTCCTGGTAATCTATGGAAAAATTTAAGCTGAGTTGACAGCTGTACACATCCATCCATCCATCAATTGACAAAACAACACTGTCTGACTCTCTAGAGTGTGATTAATTTTTGGACATTTCAGTTTATAGGTGGCTACCATTGGAAATGTAACCAGTCGTCCTTTACATTTTTATCCACCATATACTTACACATGTCTCTCTTTTCTGTATCCATTACCACCACTAGCTCACTAGCTCACTGTTTCTAGAGTCTTCTTTCTTATAATGGATTCCTGATAATATCCGTGGAAGATTACACAAAATAAGAACATTCCAGTTAACCCGACTCCATGTGTAAATATATATATAGTACGTACTTTATCGGTACGTGGGATGTGGATAATTAAATTTACATACTTTGACTTAAAGTATATACACTTATTAAAGTTTTTTCATAATCAGTGGTCCACATACATTGATACCGATGTAGTTACATTAGTACGTATTGATGTGAACGGGATCGTGTATATATATATATATATATATATATATATGCCTACACAGATATTGACAAAATAAAAAGGACTCATTGAAGCTTTACCAATCCATGAAGAACTATTCTCTTATCAACTAACAAACCAACCAAAAAAATTTGCTTCCTTCCTAGGAATTGGACCAAAAAGTTGCACAAAATTGGTACTTTGAACATTTTAATTTGAATGACACTAGTTTTTGAAGGTTGGGCTTTTTCAGTGGAATCTGTATGAGTGCAACGGCTGTAACTTGCAGTCTAAACAGCGCATCCAAAACCCATATAGATGACAAATAATTTATCTGTTCCTTCCTTTGTCATCAATGTCTTTATTGGTTTTTCTGTTTTTCTTCAATTTTGTTTGTTTACTCAGCTACATTTATATGGACCAAAATTGCAGGGACATAGACCCATCAGTCTTTCTCTAGAATCGGCTACTTTACCCACAAAAAACAAAGGTTTGTTTTGGAAACCACTCACTTTAAAATCAACCAAAAAGAAAAATATTCTGAGAAGAAAAGTGGTTTACACAAGATTACAAAGAATATGTGCTTTAGATCATATTCACGTCAACTATACACAGAATCTGTATATTTTACAAATCTCAAACGATTTCAAACCAATAAAAGAGGTCTAATAAACTTTGTTTGATCGGTACTAGAGATGCACGTTTGGGGAATAGGGATGGATATAGGTCCCCCCATCCCCATCCCCAATTCCCCATTTTCCCCGTTTCCCCCGTTCCCCCGTTTCCCCCGTTCCCCTATTTCCCCATTTGACTAAAAATTACAAATTAAACTAAAAAAACAAATATTTCATTACAAATACAAAATAAAATTCATTAGTGCATTTTATATAAAATGTGTATATATATTTAGAGAGTTAGGGTTTTCAAATAATAAAAATAAAAAATAAAAAATATATTATAATTATATTTATATATGTTTAGGGGAAATGGGGAAATGGGGATGGGGGACCTCCCCCCCATCCCCATTTCAATATAATTGTGGGGAAAATAGGGAAATGGGGGATGGGGACCCCATCCCCATCCCCATCCCCATCCCCATCCCCATCCCCATCCCCATTTTAATTTGGGGATGAAAATCATCCCTCATCCCTCCCCATTTCCCCATTTTCCCCACAAAAAAAAAAATCCCCAGATGATGATGGGGATGCGGGGAATTGGGGTCCTGGGGAAAAATGTACATCTCTAATCGTTACACTTACACTTGCATTTAATGTTTCACTGTTTTCTTAAAAAAACATTTCTTCAGGTCAAATTTGGTGTGTCCGATTGTCGTCTTCAAACACCGGAAAATGGACATATCCAGTGGATAAAAAGCTCAATTTGAAAAGTTGGAGACGTGACGAGTTATTATTCTTTTTTTTAAAAAAAATTAAAAATTAAAATAAAAATTCCATTTCTCTTTTTTGTTTTTTGGGTGACATTTACATCTCTCTGAAAAAAAATAAATCTAATGTGACACCTATCTTATCGATGAGATAAAAAAGGAGAATCCAGTGCGTGGTCAGACACACCACAACCACAGCCCAGAACCAGAAAAACAGCCTTTAATTTAATTTGACTAGTTGGGTCTGAAATCCGAATGGATCCTTTAAAAAATAAAAATAAAATAAATAAATAAAATATTCTATCATATGAATTTGAAGAAAAATCTATGAATGTGCATGATGTAATAATGAGGTATCACTCAACTACATTATATTATACGAAGTTATAAACTTACTCTATTTATGTGATTGGATGATCATGTAATATTCATATCATGTGGTATGCTACGAGAAATCCAATAAATATGATTGAACGAGCACATAATAGTTATATTATCTGAAATCAGTGGATATTCTAATTCTATTTAAATAATCCAATTAATGTTATATCTTTTTAAAATTAAGTTTTATAAACAATATTTTTAAAAATGTGAATATATACGTTTAATAACATTTGTTTAGTCAAGTGTTATCCATATGTTATACTCTTAGCAAAACTGATAGTACACTTCCCTTTCACTTAAGTGTTGATGCCTTGATGGGTTCAAATCTCATTATACATATTTTATAAGCATGTGTAGAGAGGTTTTTTTTTTTGGATGTTAGAGTAGTTATCTCCCGTTATAAGAGTAAATATATGGATCGTATATGTATTGTTTGGTTTCGACAGACCCCGATAATCTTATTATAATATTCTAAGTGTTATCCAAATGTTGTTTTCAAAAAACAAAGAATAACTTTTTTATAAAAAAAAAAGTTAAAACTATAAAGTTAAAATCAAATAGGTTTAAAAAAAAAAAAACCATTACTTTTCCTTTCCCAAAAACTATTTTTATTCTTCTTCAAAACCAATATATTTAAGTTATTCTTCACACCTACACCTACACCTACACCTACACCTACATAAAGAGGTAGTAGATTCAAGTTGTCTTCTAAAACACCGCTAAATTTTTTAATAGTGAAGTACTTTAAAAAAAATAAGGACTAATTGCACAAACATCTCTTGAGTTGACTTTATTAAATCTAACCATTGACCATAATTTTAATTAAAAATGACTAAAGTGCCCCTAGTTACCTATTTTATAATTAATTATATATATACTTTTTTTTGACAATTTATATATATACTTAAAAAAATAATTATATATATACTTAAAAAAATAATTATATATATATTTAAAAATAATAATTACATATATACTTAAAAATAATAATTATATATAATACTTAATTTATTTATTTAAAAAAATAGATTATAAAAATGTAAAAAATGGATTATAAAAATTGTTAAATAAATAAATTAAGTATTGTATATAATTATTATTTTAAGTATATATATATATATATATATATAAATTGTCAAAAAAATAAATAAAGTATATATATAATTAATAATAATAGGTAACTAGGGGCACTTTGGTCATTTTTTGGTTAAAATTGTGGTCAATTGTTAGATTTAACGAAGTCAACTAATTACAGGGGATGTTTGTGTAATTATGGGTAAAATTCCATATACATGCAATTATACATAAACTCAAGGGACGTTTGTACAATTAGTCCAAAAAAATTAAAAAAACTACATTTATAAAGGACTCAGATCCGCTGTCAAATTTTGGTGTCTCAATTTGTGTCCAACTAACCAAATTGGGACATGTGTGCACATAAATGTGCACACATGTCCCAATTTGGTTGATTGGACACAAATTGGAACACAAAATTTGATAGTTAATTTGAGTGCATTTATAAAATACTAAAATAAATAAATTAAAACTGATACCAAAAACAAAATTCTTACAAATCTAAATCTAACTTTAAGCAACACATAATTGGCAACAAAAAAAAAAGTAGATAAACTAAGAGTAATGCTAGAGGATCCAAAAATATAACCCAAATTTTGGACCAAAACCTATGTGGCAACATCACATGGAATCTTTGAAAAGAGTGATGTGGGCCCATATTATATATGATGTTGCCACATAGGTTTGGGTCCAAAATTTGGGTCCTTTTTTTGGGTCCTCTAGCATTATTGATAAACTAATCAATGCTCTCTCTCCACAATAATAAGTCTTATTCAATAATAAATTAACAATAAGAGTGTAGCTGCTAATATTGAAAGACAAATCTTAAATTATAAAAGTGAATAAGTTGGGTTTGTGATAATTTGTAAAATACATATGCTTGTGATTGTGAGAAAAAAGAGAAATCATAAGAAATCTTTGAATTCTTATTACTAACCTTAGAAAGTAATTTTTTATAGTCGAAATAAAGTGAATTCCATTTTTACTTGTTTTATTAATTCTTTCCTGATTTGTTTCATTATTGTGGATATTTTTCTCAATAATTTATACACACCAAGCTACGCACCTAAATTTACTTATACTATACAAAGAGTGTTTCAAAAATTTCAACCCCACACTAATTTCTTCTCTCTCTCTCTCTTTAATTTTTTTTCTCTCTCAAATGTCATTACAAGACAAAAGGGTTCGTACCATTTTTTTTGTATTTATTATTTATAATTTAAATTTTAAGGAAAAAAAAAAAAAAAAACTACATTGTACACATTGATGAGGCCATAAAAACCAGACACTTGGATTTCTCTTTTCACTTCTCAAGTAGTCAAGTCCGTTCTCTCTTCTCTCTTCTCTCTTCTCTCTTCTCTCTGTTTGTGTGTGTGAAACCATGTGGTCTTCTTCAGGTAGAAGAAACAACGACAATAACAACAACATTGATAATGATAACAACATCATCAACAACAACAGAGTCTCTCAATCTCAATCTCAATCTCAATCTCCATCAAAATCTTCTTCTACTTGCTCTTCTCCATCACCTTTCTCTCAAAATTCTTCTCCAAACCCAAACAGGACATCCATGGAAGAAGTCTGGAAAGACATCAAATTAGCTCCTCTGCACGACCATTCTGAAACCATCACCACCGTTAACAACACCGTCATTAATAACCGCAACAACCGTTCAAGCTTTCCTGGTTTGATATTTCAGGACTTCTTTGCTGGTCCTTACAACAAAAACCCACCACCACCACCACCACCATCACCACCACCACCAAGAACAACAACAATAACAACAACGACTCCGTCTAATAACAATGAACCATCTTCACCACTTGGAGACATCACTGCTTCTTTTGGTTCTCTAGCTCCACCTAAAGCTACCATGTTGAGCTTGAATTCTTCTACAACTGGATGTGATTTTCAATTCCTCGAAAACGGTGGTCCTATTAGGACAACAAACCAGAGCCAACATTTTAGTCTTGGTTCTTGCTCTTTTGGTTCTTCACAAAACTCCCCTTTTGATCTTCTTGGTTCTCCATCGCCTTTCCATTCATTTTGCAAGAAAAGGCCTCAAGACAACGATCACGACAACGACAACTCCGATGATCGGCGACACAAACGCATGATCAAAAACAGAGAGTCAGCTGCTCGTTCCAGAGCTAGAAAACAGGAAAAATCTCACTCTTAGCTACTCTGTTTTTGATTTCACTTACTGAAATCAATACTAGGTTGTTTCCAAAAATCAATAATTTCTGTCTGTGCAGGCTTACACGAATGAGTTGGAACTTGAAGTTGCTCATTTGCTGGAAGAGAATGCAAAGCTTAGAAAACAGCTAAATAAGGTGAGTCAACACTCAACAACTTGGAAATGGAAATTCTTTATTTGGGTGTTTGTTAATACTAAAACAAGAAGCTAATAAGCTGATTAGGGGAATTATTATTATTGTTATTATTATTATTATTAATAGTTTGCTTTTGGTTTGGTTTGCAGTTCTTGGCAGCATCTGAAAAGCTTCCAAAAAAGCACTCTCTCTACAGAACCTCATCAGCTTCATTTTGAGAAGTAAGAGATAGAAGCCTAGTTGATGCAATCCTTGTTATATTAATTAGTATATTCTAATTTCTATTTTGCCTTCTGTTTCATCTTCCACTTGACCCAACTTAACAAGTTTCTGTTTACCCAAAAAAAAAAAAAAAAAAAAAAACAGAGGTGTTTCTACTAGTTGTTGTAGTAAAAAGAGAGTGTCAATGATGTCCTTTATATGGATTCTCTATTAGCTAGATTGATGTTTTGCTAATCTGCTCAGTGGCTGTTGTTAAGATAGAAGGAAAAAAACAAGAAAAAGAAATGAATAGTAAAGTTTATTTTGGATCCTAAGCTGCTTAACTAAATGGTCCTTTGTTGTGTTAAAACATCTATTCCTTCTATGAAATCCTTTTGTTGCCCTTTTTTGTCTATATCTTTGCTTTTTCTTACCCCAATGAAGAGTAGAAGAGATGATGATAAATGATATTGCTGAGAAGAAAAAGCATTCGCTATTGTTTCTGTTTGGCTATATATATATATATATTGATGGGACATGCTTTGCTACTGTCAAAATAAACTTCTTCTTTTTTTTTTTTCCTTTTTTTTTCAATTTAAATTTTCAACCCTTATCTCTCTCATTTTCTTATTAATGCTTAGTCGCAATCATCATTATTAAAGTTAATTATCTTTAGTGGGTATTTTAATTGACATTTTGAATTATATGATTCCAACCAAATATAGATAAAAAAGCCTTCTATTGTTGAGAGAGAGCGAGAGTTAGGTCAATTTAGAATAAGTTAAGGTTTCACTGTATGCGCTATCTATTTAAGAAGTAGGTTTGATGATGTACACCAATTCTCTCCATTTGTGTCCATTTGTGTCCATTTGTTATATTTATTCATGTGTTTTTTCTTGGTTGAATGAATGATGTAATCTATGAATTGTAATTAATAGATTAGTCGCCTTACTATTTATATTTAAAATACTGACCCCACCAATGGAAATATAGTACATTGTTTAATTTGTGAGATAAATATAAAAAGTAAAAGAAAAAAGATCATGTACTACACTCCTATTAGTATGGTCAATATTTTAGGTACCGACCCATTAGGACTTAAGCATTATTCTTATTTATAAATATTTGAACCACCGAAACAATAAAGCAATCATTCTCCTAACATATGGGAGTTTCAGTCACGTGGCCAAACCTCGGTGGTCTTTTGATATGTAGTGTTTTTCATACATAGGAAATGTCTCTCTCCCTCTCTCTTCCGACACATGGTCATAAATCTCCCTATGAGGATATATATATATATATATATTTAAACTTAAACTTAATCAATGATTCATTAATCTCGTTATAATCTTAAAAATTCAGTTCAGTTCTAAGGGGAGAATAAGTGATATATATATATATACAGTCTTTCTATTATCAGTTCGAACTGGTAAAAGTTATATCAGTTCCTTATATGTGGATTTAAATACTTTGACTAACAAATGCATACAGTTAAGTCAAAGTATTTAAATCCAGTGGCCCACATACAAGGAACTGATATAACTTTTGTCAGTTCGAACTGATAATAGAATTTCTATATATATATATATACGGTTCCGTTAATATTAGTGCACACTAATATAAATATATAAGTATATTGAATGTGAGCTATTTATTATGGAGAAGTTTTGACAAGTTTATATACATGAAGGGGTCGTTTTGTATTTTTTTTTTGTTTGAAGACTGATTAGTCCTAAATTTTTTTTAGAGATTAAATAGGAATTGAAATCTGAATCTGAATGATATGTTTTTTTTTTTCTTCTCACATTTGAATGTACTGTCAATATGTTTTTTTTTTTTTATATATATATAAATAAAATTGTCTTAAAAGTAGTACAGTAATTTTATATTTATGCCTATACTAATTAAAAGTAGTAATTTAACATGTACAATTCTTTATAAATTAAAAAAATATTGGATTCTATTTTGATTTATAAAGTTATATCTATTTTATTTATTAGTTTATTTGTTATATTGTTATAATTTACATATGAAACTATATATTATTACATTTGATTTAAAAAAATAAAATTAAAAAAATAAGTACATTTGCCTTTTGTCAACTTGAATATTTGCTTTTATCTTGGTCCCACTAAAACCAAAATCTTGGCTTCTTACAAAGACCCAACGTGTAGCCGTGTAGGGGTACGGTGAAGCATGAAACGACATTTTTGAAATATCTTTTCATTTTGACGTCGACGTAGTTAGTGGGCCCATAAGGGCCACAATTAACATTAGTTTATAGATTTGGGCCCACTACCCACATGATCAAGTGGCCCACTGTCATGTCATAAATTTAATCTGTGGTGGTGAATGGTGATACCCCAATTTTCCATATTATTTTTTTAAAACCAATTTTTTTCCTTTTCAATAAAAGGACTCATCTTTTGAAGCCTTTTTTGGGAATTAATCAGAAAAGTCCAAATGGGAACTCTCGAAATTTACTGAACTAAAGTACCCATTTCAGATCATTTTCAATGATTTAATCTAACTGTAACTATTTTTATCATAAGGTACACATTTTTTTATTATTATTTATTTTTCAATTGATGTCTACTATTTAAAATTGAAAATAAAAGAGAATCAATTTGATTGAAAAATAAAACAAAGAAAAGGTCGGGAGGGATATTAAATTATAGGGAATTTAATTCATTATTTTCATGTAAATTTGTTCGCAAATATATATATTTATAAAATCGATAATCATAAATTATGAATTATATTAAGGCTTGATTTTTCATATCAGGAATCCCTTTAATTATCAAGTATCATTAAAAAAAATCTCAATATTTCACCCAATAATTAATATATATTTGTAAAATTATTTATTTATTTATTTATTTATTTACTTTTTAAGATTTATACCACTAAACAAATCAATAAAGAGGGAACAATTTTTCCTAAATCTCATCAAGCAAGTCGTGGTCTATTTTCACCGAAAGGGTACGATAATAACATCCAGGAGATGAGAATTTAATAGATTCCAAGATAATATAAATAATTAAATAAATAAACATCGAATAGATTTTGTTTAAAAGAAATAAATAATATTTTAGTGTTTATCCGAAATCCTGGAAAAAAAAAAAATGTGTGGAATCCAGCTATTGAAGTGTGAAATAAACAACATAAAATTCATTAACTATTCCAGGTGAATAATGATTAGGTGAAAGCATTGTCCATTTTAGGTTGTTGCTTAAAGTAGAAAAAGGTATGATTATTGCTAATTGATGTTTTGACTATAATAGCAAAACATTAAAATAATGATAATCCCTCTTATTAGCATCTTCTATTTTTTTACTTCTTATGGTAGAGTAGACAAATCATCTACTTCCGATATTTTCTTTTATCAATAAACTATCATTCTCAATTTCCCATCACAGTCATCCATCCCATCTTTACTACAACAGAAAAATCCCTAGTAATTATTATTATTTTTTCTTTTTTTTTCTTTCGAGTTATCTTCAAATTTGTTTCAAAATTTTTGGGTTGGGCTTGATTGATTAGTATTTTAAGAGGTCTTAATAAGTTGATTGCAGTGTTTTCTAGGCCCAAACCAAACCCTTTTTATGATAAGATTGTTAGCTTTCTATCGGTTCTTTCAAACCAGTACAGTGGTTTGGGCCAGCCACTACCCATATATATAGCGGTCCATCTAGTATATACACATTCAGCGTCGTAAAATCATAGGTACGAGTCGTTACACTGAAGGTGGTATTTAAAAAAAAAAAAAACTACATTTTACGGAGTCCATTTTTTCTCACCCATCCCTCCCCCTCTAAAAAAAAAAGATGACATGTTTCCAGGGAGGAGTAAATTTGTCCAAAAGATAACAGTGTTTGGATAAATTTACCCCCTATATGGACACATATAATCCTTTTAGGAGGGAGGTAATCAAAAGTGTTCTCCATTTAACGGGCACATCCACTAATAGTTCAAGTGTGTTGTACACTTCTTGTTCACATCCGTGAAAGAGGTTCGAGTATCACATTTATCTATAAAATCATAAAGTGTAGGGGAGACCCTTCCTCTTTAATGAGAGTAGCTTTCTAGATCGTACCTGGATCTCGATAGACCGTGTCTATTTTTTTCACTTTTATATATATATATATATATATATATATATAATAGCATATGAGTTGAAAGGAGGTGGATTCCACTATTGATAGATAATGTTATTATGTTACAATCTTAGGCTGAGGATGGAGAATGCAAGAAATTAGTGGCAGAAGTGGCGCACGCACTCATAATTCACAGCATCTACATTTTGCTCCATTACGTCGGATCCTATGCACATTATTACAGAGGAATAGGCCACACCACACATTGTTTCCTTGGTTGATTCCCCCTAAAATCCACTGTTACCGTACATTAATATATTAGTGGGGGAGTGCTCTTGAAGGCAATCATTTCCACATCTAATCACAGTCAAAACAATTTCTTTGTTCATATCTGTATATAACCGATAATAACGTTCTGGTTCCATTCAACCGTTAGGATTTAACATCCCCGTACAAAAAATAATTACATTGTTATGATTCCTTTAGATAGGATCTAGGGGGGGCATGTTTGTATTTTTTTTTTTGGAGGGGAAGAACTCGAACCCGTAACCTCATGGCACATGTGTGAAGGGTTTACCATTGGACTAATCTTATCTCGTTGGATGGGTATGGTTTTATGATCCAAGATAAACCGAATCAAACCAAAAATACGTGTTCGAGTTGAGTAATCTTGTTGAGACGAGTCAGTCCGATTAATAAGCATTTCGACCGAAAATCTAACCAATCCGACTTGCGCCACCCCTACCTTCAGATAAGCTCCAATGTGAAAATCCTTCCTTCGTTTTGGCCGATTTTCTTTGTCAATGATTTCGTGTGAGGTATTAATTAATATCCAACCCACCAATAAATGGGCACAATATCCTTTAGACTTCTTGAAACCTGAAAGTTGATTTGAAGCTAGCCTACTTTCACTTTATATTTTCCAGGAAAAAAGTAAGCACATTGAAAAAATATTCCTCCATATTCCAAGGTGGACCATTAAGAAACTTTCTCACCACCCAAACAGCGTGGATTGTTATTCAATTGCCAAATTTGTTACCTACATTTAGAGATTATTGAGATGTTGACTATACTTACAACTTGTTATATAGTGCTCTCTCAAGCATGAACATTGTAAAAAAAATATTTCCACCACCACCACTATCGACCACCATCGTCACCACCGCCACCACTGACAATACCAACCCTGTTGACCGCACCAGTCATCGATCAGATAAGCGGTTCCCACTTTGGGTGGATATAATTATGAGCTCATCACCATATCTTATCTTGCCATTATACATTATTTATAGTACTCTTGGTTGACTTAGACATCATCATATGTATCAGAAATTAAGCTAATCAACTGATTCGAGTACATTGAAGTCATGAAAGGCCTTTCAATTATCTTTTTAGTCCTCTGTTTCTTCCTTGTCTCATTTTTTATAGATGAAACTAGTGCAGCTGATGATCAAGCTAATATCAACAATGGTGTCTATATAGTTTATATGGGAGCAGCAGCTTCATCGAATGGTTATTACCATTCTCAGCTTCTTGGCTCTCTGTTGAAAAGGTACGTCTTTGTAAAGTTGTCACCGTTGTTATTGTATCAGATATGATATGATTTGATACGGTGTATTTATTATTTATTTTTTATTTTTCTAATTTGTGTGACAGGAAAGAAAATGCTCTTGTGCACAATTACAAGCATGGTTTCTCTGGGTTTGCGGCACGTGTATCAGCAGAAGAGGCTCTTGAGCTTTCGAAGAAACCTGGAGTTGTGTCAGTGTTTCCTGATCCATTGCTAAAACTCCACACAACTCGTTCATGGGATTTTTTGCAGTACCAAACTGATCTGTTGATCGACTCCAATCCCAATTCAAACTCTGACTCTCAGGAATCAGACACCATAATTGGAATCCTAGACACAGGTAATATAATATATATATTTTTCTTTTCTGTATCTATCAATGTTTATATAAATTTAGACCCCGATATATTCACCGAAACCAATGTCGTAAAAAACAGGTATCTGGCCGGAATCAGAGAGTTTTAATGATAAAAATATGGGTCCAATCCCAACAAGGTGGAAAGGAAGTTGCATGAAAGGGGATGACGATTCGAGCTCCTTCAACTGTAATAGAAAAATAATTGGAGCAAAATTCTACACCGAAAGCGATGATCCAACGGCAGAGTACCACACATACAGTCCTAGGGACAAGATTGGGCACGGTACTCATGTAGCCTCGACCGCTGCAGGAAGTGTGGTACAAAATGCCTCCTATTACGGCCTGGCCATGGGAAGCGCAAAAGGTGGGTCCCCCGGGTCTAGGATTGCCATGTACCGTGTGTGTTCGCCAGATGGATGTCGCGGCTCAAACATATTGGCCGCATTTGATGATGCAATTGCAGATGGTGTAGACGTCCTATCTTTATCGTTGGGTGCAGCATCGGGATTCTCCCCTGAACTCAGTAGTGATCCGATTGCCATTGGAGCCTTCCATGCGGTGGAGCAGGGGATTACTGTGGTCTGCTCCGCGGGGAACGATGGGCCTGATAGTGAAACAGTTGTGAATGATGCACCTTGGATTTTGACTGTGGCAGCTTCTACTATAGATAGAGATTTTCAGTCACTTGTTATGGTTGGTGATGGCAAAGTATTTAAGGTAAAATTTTTCTTTCTTGTCAAATTTTCAGTCTCAAAAATTTGTAAAGTATGAATTTTGATGCTTTAACATTTCAGGGAGAAGCTATAAATTTCTCTACTCTCAAAAAATCTCCTGTGCACCCACTCATTTATGCCAAATCAGCCAAGAAAAGTGATGCGGATGAAGATCAAGCAAGGTAATTCAATCAATGAGGAACAACATAAATTTAATCCTCTTTTAAACATCTGAATACTGATGTTTAGATATTTAAATTGCTTTCGAGTTATTCAGACATTGCAATCCAGAGTCCCTGGATGAATCTCTGATCAAAGGGGCAATCGTCGTTTGTCACGTTGATGACGAATTTTCGACGGATGAGATAAAGGAACAAATGCAGGAACTTGGAGCTATAGGTGTAGTTGTGGGCAATGTCAAACTAGGAGCAGTGGCATCCCATTATGGTGCATTTCCAATAACTGTTATAAGTTCGAAAGACGAGGCTGAAATCCTTGCATATATCAACTCAACCAGGTGATAAACCAACTCCATTGCAAGATTGATTAGTTTTATTAGTGTCGATAGACGTTTAATCGTGGTGAGTTTCGAATTTTTTGCAGAAACCCAGTTGCAACAATCTTACCTACTGATGCCGTTACACCATATATGCCAGCGCCTGTGATTGCATACTTCTCATCTAGAGGTCCATCAAATTCCAGGAACATTCTAAAGGTAAAAGTTAAAGAGTCTCTCAATGGATGATTTTTTTCTAACGAATTCACTTTCCGTCTAATTTAATTGAATTCATGCAGCCTGATATTGCAGCACCGGGTGTTGACATACTTGCGGCTTGGATGGGCAATGATACACAAGAGGCTTTGCAAGGCAAAGAGCCTCCTCTATTCAATGTGATCTCGGGAACCTCCATGTCATGCCCACATGTTTCAGGAATCGCAGCCAACGTCAAGCATCAGAATCCCTCGTGGAGTCCCTCAGCAATTAGATCCGCTATCATGACAACAGGTGAAGATCTCTTCGATTAAATCTACACAATCCAAGTTTGAGTTTCGAGTTTTTGACTGATTTATGAATAAGATTATGTTCATCCCGTCTTTCAGCAACTCAAAACAACAACAAGAAGGCAGCGATTACAACAGATTCAGGATCAATAGCTACACCTTACGATTTCGGTGCAGGAGAAATCAGTCCAACTGCACCTTTACAACCAGGCCTGGTTTATGAGACCGATACTGTCGACTACTTGAATTTTCTGTGTTATTCTGGGTACAACATATCAAATATCAAAGTCATTGCAACAACCATTCCAAAAAACTTTACATGTCCCGAAGAGTCGAGTATTGATCTTATTTCCAACATCAACTACCCTTCAATATCAATTTCTGGTTTCAAGGAAAGCAGGACAGTGACCAGAACCGCCACAAACGTCGCAGGAGATGATGAATCAAGCTATGTTGTAAGTACTGATGCACCTAAAGGCATTAGTGTTAAAGTTATTCCAGATAAATTGCAGTTTTCGAAGAACGGTCAGAAGTTGAGTTACCAAGTGACTTTCTCTGGCACCGGATCCTCACTAAAGGAAGATCTCTTCGGGTCAATCACATGGTCAAACGGGAAATATAAAGTGAGAATCCCTTTTGTGGTAAGCAGCAGCACAAGCAACAAGGGCAGTGACAACTAACCTAAATATTGTATATTTACATGCTTTAATGAAACAATTTAAACTAGCATCATACTTGTGCACACCCCATCTATCAATATAACTACAAACCGCCAATGAAACTGGCCGGTGTTTCCATACATTGATACACAATCTATTTGGAAATGCAAGGGAAGCGAGAGATATATTCTTACGATCAAAAGACAAACAGATAAAAAATTATGAAGAAAACATACCATATTAACATAAGTAACAAGACCAAATGAACATTAGAGAGTTGGTAACGAAGTTGGGGGTTTGCTTGCAGCAATGTTGAAGTTCAAAAGATATATGGTTTAAACACTTAACTAGCATAAGAAGTTTCTAATCAACACATCGTCTTCCAGCAACAAAATAAAAGAAAGATAAAAAAAAGGATCAGAATTACAGATTGTTCACTTAATAACATTTCACTCGAATGCCCACTGATTCTCCCGACGAACCTCCTCCTCCTCTTCTGGAGTAAAGTCATTCTTGATGTTGAACGTCTTGCGTATCTCCTCTGGTGTTTTGCCCTTAATCATGTCCGCAACTGTCTGGCAAGTCAGGTCCAGCAAGCTCTTTATGTTCAAGTAGTTTGCAGCCTAAAAATCATTAAATGTGAAATTATACCAACATAGATTTATCATTAGAAAGTCACAGAAAAAAAAAAAAAAGGTAGCATTAGCTCAACAGATATGGCAGAATGATTACGGAAGAATTAAAACTTGCCAGTACTGTGAACAAGCAGTAGTTCGACTTCTCAATGAAAGTATAGATAATAGGCATCTTCAAATTTGCAAGCTTAAAAACAAATTTATTGATTCGAAATTTTCCAAAACCATTATTTGAAATATCAACATGAACCATAAACAAATATCTGCAAAGCTACATACTTATACACGGATTAACCTTTCAATTCCGTAGCATAACTTTTTAATCGACATCTACATATCTTATCAAAGTAGAAAGTTGCTCTTTTCACCAATCAATGTATTGAATATGAGTATTAACCAAAGCAGACAATTTTTTTTTTTCTTTATCGCAACAAATACCAATTGTAGAAGACACAAAGCAAAGCAAAATTGTAGAAGACAACTATCGCAACGAATACCAATTTATACCTCATCTTTCACCGAATATTGTCAACGAAACGAAATAACAATTCATATAAACAAAGCCCTCCTGACTAATCAGATAGAAATACAAAAAATAACAACCACATCTACTGGTCATTCTCTTAACAAGATCAAATCATCTCAAATTTTACATGTAAAGCACACCAAAATCACAGCTAACAGAAATCTATTAAATTCAAACAATTTAAAGGCAAAACCCTAAAAAATCACCGAACAAGAACAATAAAATCAATATTTTACAAAAAAGGAACAATCAAATCGAAACCGAAAAACCAAAGATCCATACGAATCAAATCGAGTTATATATATGAGAAAAATAAAAATAAAAAGAGAAAGAAGAACTGACGAGGATGAGATCGAAGAGTGTAGCCTGATCGACTTTGACGAACTCGGCGTCCCAGGCCTTGAGATCGTCGTCGACGGCGCCAGTGGCCCGATCGTCTGACTTGGGGGACTCGACGTGCTTCTTGCAGTACTCGATGACCTTAGAGAGGATCTTGCTGGTGACGTTGGGGAGAGGGATTCCGTTGTCGGCGCAATCGTCCTCAATCATATGCTTTATCGTCTGCGACTCCAGCGCCACCGCCTCGTCCACCTCGAACGCCTCTCCGTCCGAGCTCTTCAGGGTGATTTTCCTGCTAGTAGACATTCTTCTCGATTTTTTTTTTTTTTTTTTTCTTTTGCTTTCTCGATCAATCCAAGACGTCTGAAAACCCTAATTTTATAGATGATTTTATCTCTGAATATATATATTTATATACACACGTTTAAGTGTAGGATCCTCTATATTTTTTTATTATGGGATCACCGCTTATCTCATTCAATTAACGATACAAAACCGTTTATGACGCGGTAAATGGTGATATCGTACGAAAAAAAATTACAAGATCTCACACTTGATAATTTTCTTCTAAATTCATTAATGATAATTTATATAAAAGACTACTCGATTTTCTAAATATTTATAATGTTTGACTGTTTAGTCTGTTTGAGTGTAGGATCCTCTAATTTTTTTTTTTTGGGTATAGAATTACCGTTTACCCTGTTTTTTCTTTATACGGGATTACCGTTTATCTCATTCGATTAACGATATAAAACCGTTTATGATATGATAAATCGGAAAAAATAAAATTATGAGATCTCACGCTTGATAATTTCCTATGAATGTAAAGTCATTAATGATAATATAAATACAATAATGCTAAACATTTTACCTAAAATCCCACATTTTTCATCCCACTACATATAACATGCGAGGTGTTAAATCGTAAGTGGATACACATATATAAATAAAAAGGCTACAATATTCTCTAAATATTTATACATATATTATATATACAAAGGGAAAGGCATGTCATGAGGACTGGCGTCAGTTTTCACAGCGGACAAATTGGTAATTTGATTAATATTTTTTCAAAAACAATTTATAGATATATAATGTTAGGTTTATTTGCCACGTCAACATCTAAAATATCAACATTACTTATCATTGAGTCAATATATATATATATATATATATAGGAGATTTGGTACAATAGCAGTAGGCAGATGGGCCACAAGGCCCACAACTACTAGTCTACTAGAGGCTCAAATTTTCACTTTTTATTTTTTATTTCGGTCTAATTGCCACGTCAACATCTAAAATATCAAGATTTCTTATAATTAAGTCAATTTAGGTACAATAGTAGCAGGCAGATGGACCACAAGTGGCTCAAAATTTCAATTTTTTTTTATTTTTTATTTTTATTTTTAAGTATTACAAGAACTATGACATTAGGTTTGTCGGAATTTATCGAGATCAAACAATACATATGTCGATATACGGCATAGATATTTATTCCCATAACGGGAGATAACTACTCCCACAATTTTGCTAAGAGATGATGTGCGGCTCAAATTTTCACAAGTATTAAATATATATATATGTACAAAAATTCTATTATCAGTTCGAACTGACAAAAGTTATATCAGTTCCTTGCATGTGGGCCACTGGATTTAAATATTTTGACTTGGCTGTATGCACTTGTCAATCAAAGTATTTAAATTCAGTGACTCACATACAAGGAACTGATATAACTTTTTTCAGTTCGAATTGATAATAGAAAGACTGTATATATATATATATAAAAGTTATTGTCATTGCATAGGTCTAGAAAAATAAATATTAATAATTAGGTTCAAATCTTAATAGGGAGTACCTTCATTAATTATGAATATTCAATTATTGAAAACGGAAGAACATCTCACATTCACTTTAATTAGATTGTGAGAACTAAATTTGTAGTTAAGATTGATTCAGTGCCTATTGTACCCATATCAATGAAATTTGGATACAAGTTATGTCCCACTCCCTCAAATCAATCCTTTGAAATTTAGGTTTTGAATCAATTTTCAAACATGGTTTAATAATTAATAAAATATATCAACAATCATTCAGGCCTATAACTTTGATTTTAATGATATTAATAATTCCGTGATTTGAAAAAAGAGGACACAACTCGAATCCACAATCACGTAATTAGGTGTGAAGGGTATGGATCAGTTCAATTGAAATTTGTCATCACATTGCAGGACTTAAGACTTCCTTGGATGCCATTCAAAAATTAGATTAAACAGGAGACTTAATAGTACAAATGCCCTCTGAATTGTTTATAAATTGCAGATGTGCCCCCTGAATTCTTAAAATGGTCACTAAACTCCCTGAACTCTTCTGATATAAATAATCTTTGCAAAATTTCATTACCTACGACTACAGTATAGCAATGAAGAAAATAGTTGCCAAAACTATAACTAAAACTATATAGCAAGGATGGGAAAATTATGAATTACCGCGTGATAGACAAAGATCAAGCATTGCTGAAGATGGTGATCAGAGTGACCAGTTACACCGAAGCATAAGGGCAAGTATTTTGGCATTTCCGTCCACCACATATGCGACACCAGGCTTCAATCTGAATCTCTTACCTAAGCTAAGATCTGCAAAGGATTCAAACTGGTATTGATCTCGGCCTTTAAAACCTTCAGACAACCCACTAAGACTTACACCCCATCCAACTTCATCTTCGAAACTATCATACATGGTAACAGCCCAGCGGACGGGTTTTGAATGTGAATTTTTCATCTCAATCCAACCACCAATTTTCGTGCCCTCAACAATTTCTGATTCCAGTTTCAGAGCAATTGATCCAGTTGAGAAAATGTCCTGGGTGTTTGTTCCCAAAGGTGGAGCAGTGGCTTCAACCATTCTCTCAGAAGCTTCGTGTTGTTTCAAAAAGCCTACTGGAATTGCAATAGATCCGAAACTAACGCGGTGGTGCAGTGATTTAGGAACTTGATGAAGACCAAAAAAAGAGAGTTTAACTCCTTTTGGAAGCTGACAGATAACTTGCCCAAAAGTACTAAATAATTGCGTGATTGCATCAGAACCCATTTGCGTTCCTAGTCCAGAAACAGATTGAGCCAATGAAGCAACAACATTTGATTTTTTAACTGTCAAGCCAATGGCCGTACCGTTATGCTGATTCAAAAGGGGTGGTTCCAAAGATGAAATACTGGAAAGGCCTTTCCGCTGCTGTACAACAAACATAATCCTTGTCAATAAAACTAAATGAATTTAGAATGCCAGTCATTTAAAGTGTTAAAAGATTTCAAAGACAAACGGAGTGTTCTAGACATAGCACTTCAAAACTAAAAATATAATAAAATTGTTGCTTGCCAAAGAGGAAACAGCACCATGCTAAACAATAGCGCCAAGTTATCTTATTTGTGAATTAAAGAAACCTTGCAGAAAATAAAACAGATAACAGAACGAGAAATACTGGGAATTCCTTCAACTCAACATCAAGTGAACCATCAAAATAATAATAACAATAACAAGAATAACAAACGAAAATTGTTTACAGCTTAGGATCATCTGATCAAGTTCATTTGAGGCTGAAGGATTTTTAGCACTAACCTAACTGATTGATCATTTGCACTATAACATTTACACAGTGAAATTCAAGTTATTAACGTATAATACCAAAATAGAATACAACATAAATTGGAACAAACGTGTGGAGACTAAAGATGTTGGTGATGATTAGAGTTTTACCTGAGGGGTATAATCTGTAGGGATACCAAAATCTCTGCATTGAGCTCCCACAGGTATTGCAATTGCAGAAAACCAATCAGTAAAATTTGCTGCATAAAACAGTTTGGCAAGAGAAAGCGGGCTTCCTGAGATATCACCAGGATTTCCATTGCCTTTCTCACTGGCCACAAGCTCCGCTACAAGAGTGTCATTCTGCCGTAGAGTTGTTTCAAAAGCAAACCTTACATCTATCCCGGTCCTAATTCCGGCTCTATCAAGTGCTTCCAAGTGCTGCTCATCAATATCTCCCGTCAACAATATAGCTCCCAGAGCATCAACCTCCCCCCGTATATGAGTACCGGCTTCCTGAAACGGGCTTCCTTTGGATGTTCTATAGAAAGAAAGCATCCGCTCAACTTTGTCTTGCCGGTCTCTAAGTTTCATCTGATCTGAAAATGCTTCACGCTGCAATCGCTTCAAGATTTCAATCTGAAAATAATGCCACGGGAAGAGTTGTAAAGTCCCAACATGCAACTTGTTGCTGCTACCTATGGAAGCAGGTAATTTGTCAAAGGCAAATTGCAGACCCAAAAGGTATAATCTGACCAGATATTAGGATAAATATTTATCAAAAGAGATGACATCTCAAATGCTTATTGACGTGACCAGACCCTCTAATGCACTCGTGTGTATAAATGGGAAATGATAATCACGATAAGATGGTTAAGTACCTAACTTTTTCCGCCGTGCAATCTTGGATTAGGGAGAGAAATATATTTTTAAGAAAAAGAAGGCTAATGTTATATCTATTACATCCTTGAGCTCTACAAGTACCAGTAATTCATTAAAAAGAAAATCGATTTTTGGTGTGCTATCCCTTTCCTAAATCCAAATGAAAGTTGCTTTGCGTAATCAACAGGAAATCAAATTCACTTTAGACTCTTCTATATAACCAACAAAAAACACATAGTCTTCCAATGATTCGATGAATTAAATGTATTCAAAGCTGCATACCAATTTGGCCACAAGCTGGATCGATCAGCAGCTGCTTAGAAACTACTTCCACCAGTGACGAAGTTGATGTGGACCACATCCATGAAATTGTGAGTTCGAGTAATTTCTCACACCCCAACTCCCAAATTTGTGATAGTTCAAAATAAAAATTAAATAAAAACACTTCCACTATTTTAGAATTTTCCAAATATAATGATTGTTCATCCAGATTACTCAAACACACGAAACCCTCAAACCCCATAACAGAAATGTATATGATACTGCTATTTCAGCTATTGAAAACAAGATATAAGTCTCATGGTTTCATTAATTTCAGCAATATAAACCCTAATTGGTATTTAAATTAGACAGAGGTCCAATAGTGGACAGGGACAGTTTATTATTTATGACAAAGTAATGTTCAATTATAAAGCACGAACACAAACGATCAAAGTAGAGAAATTGAACAAATTGAAAAACAAAACGAAGAACAAATACCGGATTGCGGCTATATGAATTTTCGCGGCGATTTAAAAGACCGTTGACGAAGTTTTGGCTCAATTGGCCGAACCCTTTTAGTTTCTCAACCACTGAAGTTACAGCATCCATTTCAACAACTGAAGAAAATTTGGTTGCAATATATTGTTATGTTCAGGTGCTTCTTTTGATCTTTTCTTTGATTTGTATATAAAATAGCGAGAGCGGCAACCGGAAATGTTGTGGTTTAAAGAACTAATAAAGGGTAATTCGAAAAAAAAATTGACCAATTACTACTTTTGCATAAAATCTAGGGTTAATTGCACTAACTTACCCTTAGTTTAGTAAATATAGCAAGATTTTAAAAAGATACCTACTATTAACACAAAATCCCCTTTCCACGAAGTCAATCCGTTATCTTTAACGGTTGACTAACCTTGATCTTTAGAAAGCTAAATATACCATTGCCACATCATCCCAAACATAAAATATTTTTTAATTAAAATTGAAAAAAATAAATAATAAAAAGATAATCTATCAACCGCCGACGGAAACATCCCTAGTTCGCGGAGGAGCCGCTTCTACAAAATGTAGGAAATTGATCTCCTCCGGTAGAAAGAGATCATCAAAGATCTCTTGTTTTTTTTGGGCGATGGAGCTCCAACACCGGTAGATTATCTTGTTTTTTTTTTTAATTTTTAATTAAAAAATATTTTATTTTTGGGATGATGTTGCAAGAGTATATTTGGCTTTCTAAAGGTCAAGGTTAGTCAAGCGTTAAAGATAACAGATTGATTTGGTGGAAAGGAGAGTTTCTGTTAATATTAGGTATCTTTTTAAAATCTTGCTATATTTACTAAACTAAGGGTAAGTTAGTTCAATTAACCCTGAAATATACTCTTTAATCTTAGGGTGAAATTCTGAATTTTAATATTTTAAATCTCAACAATTTTGAACTTAATTTATTGGACTAATTGTACAAACGTCCCTTGACATTAAGTCTAATTGCACGCATATATGACTTTTACTTAAAATTACACTAACATCCCATGCCGTTAGTGGTTCTCCGTTAAGAGTTAATAGCTTAGGGGTAAATTTGTCTATTTTATTTTTCAATTATTTTAACCATAAAAGTTAAATTTTATATAGAAAATGGATGGATGAGATAAGATCAACTCTATGATAATGGACATAGGAGGTCTGATATGATCTCTTCCATTAATATTAAAAAAAAAAAAGATAAAAAAAAAAAATACATCTAAAGATGGAGCTTCATATCTAGAAAAAGGAAGATACCAGATCCAACGTATGATCCTCCGCGTGTGAAGGTGTGGTGGTCGATCTATTAGGAATAGGTCGGTGAGTGGCCATGACGAAGTGGGTGGTGTCTCTAGCGCGTGTGAAGACTGCTACGGAGATAGAGAGTTGGAAGGGAAGAATTTGGGTGATACACATAGAACAGAAAGTGAGAGAGAAGATAGTGAGATACAAAGTTTTTTGTTATTATTATTATTATTTTTATATGTTGGTAATGTTATGCTGGAAATCACATTCATGCGACAACTAGACCATTTTCTTAATTTTGTAAAAAAAAAAAAAAAAAAAAAATTGATTTATTTTTTAGTGTTGATGATTTTTGATGAAAAAGGTTTTGTCTATGGTTTTGATCATGTTTTATGTGTGTGTGTGTGTTTTGATGGATATGATGTTGCTTAGTCATGAAGATGTTGGATTTTATGTGAGGAAATTTAGAATGGATGTTTGGGTGAAGAAGTTGAATGTTTGGTAGTGAGGAAATTGGTTGATTAGAATTTGGAAATTTGGTGTTTGGTTGATGAAATCGGTGAATTAGGATCTGGAATTTTTGTGTTTGGAGAGTAAGAAAATGAAGGAAAAAAAGAGCATTGATGATGGTGGTGAAGAAGATGATGATTGTGTTTTCTTTTTTTAATTGTTTATTTTAAATATTAAAATACTAATTTTATGGAATAAAAAAATATAAGTAATACTTTTAAAAAATATATTAAACTAAGGGTATTCTAGTCAATTCATACTAAAAGGTTGGTCAACAGTTAAAGTTGATGGAAGTCAACTAACAGTAGGGGATATTAGTGTAATTTTAAGTATGTCAGGGGTATTTGTGCAATTAGTCCAAATTTATTCAAAAGCTTAAGTGGTTGTGTCATCAATAGACAATAGTGGCCTATGTTCCAACTTTATTTATAAAATCACAAAATATGGAATAACTTTGTCAAATCGGTTTGACGTTCAAGCCATACCCATATCTAAGGATTTGGAACCTCACCTCATCTCATTTTATCCTCACCTATTTTTTATTTTTTATTTTTTATTTTTTTTATTTGTCATTTGCTGTGACAGAGCATGTTATTAAAGTACAGAATTGCCCTTCAAAAGTAAACGTTAATTGCACCTTTTTAACGTCTAATAGACGTTAGGGGGGAATTGGGGATTTCTGAAAATCGATGGGGTAAAACGATGTTGATTGAAACGTTAGGGGGGAATTAATAATATCCCTTAATTCTATCTTTTGGTTGAATAAAATATAAAAATTAATATAAATAATCAAAATCATTGATTTGCTATATTAGACACATGTCAACAGATTGTAAAGATTATGAAAACAAAGTGAGGATGGAAAAGGTGAGGAGAGAATCAAAACCTCATATCCAAACCCTATAATCAGATGGACAAGGTTTGACTATTGAGACTTGTGAGTTTGAAAGATCGGGTTTGAGGGCTAGGTTAAACTCATGTAATGAAAAAAAAAATTGACAAATTTACATACAAAATAAGTTAAAGCATGATATATATTTAATCATTTAAAAAAAATTGAAAGTTTTAATCATTTCAATTGATGTCCCTTTCAGCATATAATCAATTTTTAATTAAATAATTTATTATAATTCAATACTTGTACATTTATTATCCAATCGAAAGACTCATGAGTCATGCCATATAGCAGGATAAGTGTGGCATAGACGTATATGTCTCTCTTACATTAAAGTATTTCCCTAAATTCAAATTATCAAATTAAGATTTCATTGCAATCAAATTTAGTCAAATAATAAATAATACAATAAATTTTCAAAAAAAGAAAAGAAATTATAATCATAAAACGCAATTATGCGAAAAAACAATTATTGTTAGAGGTAAACGCCCAAAAAGCCTTGATGTGGCCCATAGTACCTTATCAAAAGGAGGGCAAATACGTAAAATTAGTGAAAGTCAATGGTTAATAAAAGTTACAATTGATAGAAGGGAATGGAATACATATATCTAATTTTTGTCATTACAAAAAGATCTGTTTAATAAAAATTTGGAGGAGCCGATTAACAATGACCTTGTAAGCTTTTTCCGTTGGGTGAAAACTGTCCCAGAAAACATACTTAGATACATTTGTACAAGTAAATAGATTCCATTGGTTGCACATAAATATTCCTGCCTCAATCGTGCCCGTCCCACAACAACCTTTATCGGTGACTTCAAATCCTGTCAAACAGAACAAAATTATTATCAATGGGCCTGACGTATACGTTATACGTATAATATTATGTTATATGTTGCGTGACTGCTTTATTGAGATTGGTTACGTGATATCAATGGGCCTGACGTATACGCCAGGAAGAAAAACCAATTAATTAATTAATTACCATATTTTTGGGGTTTTTTGATCATGTCATTCAAAGGGGTATAGACATCAAGATAGACAATCCTGCCATTGGGAATTTTCTTGTTAAGGTGCTTGATCAGTTTTGATAGTTTAGAGTTAAATAGCTGAGCTGCTTGATTGTATGCTCCTACACACTTTCTCTGTGCTCCTCCTCCCAGAGTTCTCTGCGAAGGCAAACATCCGATCGGTGGTGTGCTAAGAACTCCAATCCTCCGTGCCCCTAAACCGTACAATTCCTGCCAAAATATACACCAAAATTAGAATATTTTTGTTCCACATTTCGTTTAAATGTTAAACTGATGATATCTTATAAATATAGTGATCAGAGTCGGCCCTAACTTTTTAAAAGCTCGATCTGGGTGAAAATATAAAACAACAAACAATGAACAAAAAAATTTGATCCCCTTGAATCCCTTTTGCAGCTGTCCTTATTAAAATCTTTTAATAAGCTGGGTTGTGAACGGTTTTTCGTTGAAACGAAAAACCTTATATTAAACTTTTCTTTAAAAAAAATTTGTTTAAACGTTGACACATATAAAATCGAACCTTAAATTTAAGGTTACCTGTAACCAGACTGAAGCTGAATCAACAAGGAAATCGGCGTAAGCAGAAATATTGTACTGAAACATCCGAGCACGTATGAGAAAATAGGTATTGGCAATGTCATCACTGCCTGCTGCTACTACAAAAAGACTGTTGTCTGTAATGTTGTTGATTGTTCTTAATCTTTTCTCTCCCAACAGTTTTTTCACTTCCTTAATGTATTTTTTGAACATTTCCAGTTGATCCGATAACGATATAGCCGACTGATATATCACATAATAGCAATTGGAGGAAAAAAAAAAAAAAAAAAATTCAAAACCGAAGATGTGTAATTTGTTGCAGTAATAATACTAGGAATGAAAGTTTTGGTACCGTTATCTTAGATGTCAAAGGATCGTATCCTGCAGCGCTTGAGGCAAAGTTTACACCAGAGAGGAGGTCTTTAGCCTGTATATTTGGATCGAGATAAGCTGGCAAAAGTTGCTTTATTCCCAATTGTTCCACTGCAAATATTTGCATTTATAAAGTTATAAAGTGGAATCCCGCACGAACAATATTGCACCACTGAAAGTTAATTACTATGTGTATGTGTGTATTTTTTTATATAAATATATGATGTCAAGGTAGATTGGTAGCTTTCTACGTATTGAATGTATTTACTGTTATTGAGCCATTTTCCTATCATGGTTACTAATATAGTATCAAAGTCAAGTTTGACTAAAGAATTCTGGTTCAAGTCCTTTATCTAGTAGATTACTTAAATACTATCGTTAAGGTCAAACTTGTCTGGTTGAGGGTGTTAGGTACTTAGGTGTATATATATATTATATTAGAGGGGTTTGATAGTTACTAACACGATGAATGTACATATAACAATCCAATTTATCGAAGAATTTGTGGTGATTAACTGATTATCGCCAGTATAATTGTAGATTTGAAAGAGAATTAATTTTAATCATGGTTTTACCGATCAAGTCAGAAGGAATCTTGCCATTGCCACATCTTCCTGTTGCCTTTCCTCGAATGAAGTCTCTTCCGTACGGAGGAAAATTGCACTTGGCCACTGTTGTGAGCTTCTTGTTGTTGTTACCTGTATCAAGTGTTGAATCCCCAAACGTGAAAACCGCCGGAATCGTCGTTGCCGCGTTTTCCAGGAGCTTTACAAGAGCTTGGGCTGAACAGAAATGAAAAACAACAAGGAAACAAAAACAACATCTGGAAGCAGTGAAGTAATTAGAAGAGAAATAATATAGCACCTCCCAAAAGATGAACTCCATTATTACCAATATTTGAAGTCTCATGATGCAATATATTCACAGTGCATTTATGCATGATCGATCCTGATCAAATATAGTGATAGTTTTATATTGGATCATTGTTGTCTCATGAAATATGAACAGTGGAAGGCTTTTCTTGCGTGGAATAATACTATAACTACAAAGCTGATTAATTGATCTCTTAATAGTGTTTTCTTTACGTGAAGGCTCCCTCAATCATGCGTTTTAGATTCCAAGTGATTAATATTTATATATTAGTGATACATCGTAATGGCCTAATAGGTGATCAAGCCATGTTAATTCTGGGAATGTCCAATACTATAAAGTATAAACACTTTGCAAACTCGTTGATTCATTAAAATACGTAACGAGAAAGCAGATAAAAGAAATTTCATAACAAGAAATTTTATTATCAACTTCAGTCTCCCTCCAGGATTTGGATCCCCCCTCATTTCACTTTGTCCTCATATAAATCAATGGTTTGGATTAAGGACAAGGATCTTCACCTTACATCATCTTCACCTCACTTAATCTTATAACACATAAACATTGCAATGAATGAATGGTGAGGATGTGATTGACACTTTATGAACAACCAATCACATGCTTTAAATAGGTGAGGAAAAGGTGAGGATGAGGTGAGGAGGGGATCCTTGTCCTTGGATTAATTATATCTTTTGTTGGAGTAAAGACATAAATAGCAATAGAAATAAGAGGTAATTTCACTAAAGTCCCTATTTTTTTGACAAAATGTCAACTTTTTAAACATCTCTATCATTAGGCACTTTAATTCCTACTTTTTCTAAAATACATCACTTTAATCCTTCTGTTAGTTAAATGTTAGTCAAACTTAATAGAAATAGGGCTATTTTAGTCATTTGCATAGAAAGTGAAATAAAAATTGCCCATGACTTAATAATTTTATTATTTTTGAAATAATAATTTAAAAATCAATTAATTAAAAATTTTAATAGAAAAAAAAAAAATTAAGGAGATTTGCTGCAGATCATCTCCTCTGATCCGCAATCTCCTCCTTCAATTTTGTTTTTGAAATGCGATGCAATGAGGTGGAAGCTTCTGGGAGCCGGGAGGTGTGGACGATGTAAAAGGGATGAGGCGGTCACTGCCAGTGTTGATCAGAAATGGGGTTTCTGAGATGTGGTGGTGGTGGAGTGGAGGAGAGAGAAAGCGAATTGTATAACACAAAGAGATTGGGATGGTGGTGGGAGAGTAATGCTTTGTTGACACTGGAATATTTTGGTGAGTGAACGGAATCGTTGTTTGGATCCATCAATGGACTTTCAAAGCACAAAGATGGAGAAATAGAAGAGGAAAAAAAAGGACCTTTTGGTTTATTAATTCTGCATTTAATTCCATTGGGAGGAGATATAAACTGAGAAGTTAACAATTTTGTGTGTGTGTTGCTTTAGCTGATTATGCTCATGGGGTTGATGGTTTGTTTCAGTTCGTAAAATATGGTGTTGTTTTGTGTATGCGAGTTTTTTTTTATTTTTTTATTTTTTATTTTATAACAAAATTTGTGCTTTTCTTTTGTATGTAGTTAGACTCCAATGGTGAAGAACCAATGGATTTCTTTAATATATATATATTTTTTTTAAAAAAAAATTTCTGTTTTTTTAAATATTTTTTAATATTCTGCTGATACAAAAATAAATTCCTGTTTTTATTTATTTATTTATTTTTTTATTTTTTTTATAATTATTTCATATATTTTTGGTTTTTATAAAGAAAATATATTTTTATTCATGTTTTTTTTTTATAATTATTTCATATTTTTTTGGTTTTTTTTAAAGAAAATATATTTTTTGTTCTTAATTTGATTTTTATTTAATATTAAAATATGAAAAATTATTTGAAAGAAATTTTGGAAAATAAAAATGTAATAAAAAAAAGTTTAGGGGCAAAATCGACCTTTTAGTATTTTGTACTAACAATGGCAAAACCGTACTTTTGTACATATAGTCATAGTTCACTATTAGTAACTTGGTCAAAGGGACTAAAGTGATCAATTTTTAAAAAATAAGGGACTAAAGTTATTAATATGACAAAGACGTTTAAAATGTGACATTTCACAAAATATTAGGGACTTTATTGAAATTACCCTTAGAAATAATTTAAAACATTGATTTGCTATATTAGACACGTGATAAATTATAATAGATTATAAATGTGAGGACAAGGTGTGGAGAGTTAAAAGTGAGGAGGAGGGATTTGGATCCTCTATTGATTTGATCTTTCTCTTGATCTTTTTAAAGCATGTGATTGGTTGTTGATAAAAGTGGTAGTGGAAACCAATCACATCTTAACCACATATTCATGATTACAATGCTTATGTGTCATGAGATTATGTGAGGTCAGGAAAAAGATTAGATTAGTAGATGATCCAAATTCGAGGAGATGATCCATATAAGATTAGAACAATGAAAAGAAGGAAACAATTCAAAATTAAAACAAATCATAATCATCCTTTGATTAAGTTATAAATCATCTTTAATTTGAGCCTTCAAAATTAATCAAAATCACTAAGATTTGTCAATCTAAATGATTTTAATTAATTTGAAAGATATTATGAATCTTTAGAATATTATGATGATTGTAATAAATTGATTTCTACTTTTCCATAATTCGCAGTGCCATCTTAACCACACGATCTTCATCGATTATTTAGCTGGATACCTGTGCAATTTTGATTTGCGTTGAATAACAGCAGGCCTTTACCAAAGTTACAAAACCGTCGATTTGTAAGTTACAGTGTCGATTTTGTATTGTTAATTAATTTTTAGAAACACATAAATAAAGTGGAAAAATTAGAAGAAAATTTAAGGCATATGTACACTAAACATTTATATAATCAAAGTTGTATATATATAGCAATAATACAGATTGTAAATAAAAATTTCCTGATATTTGATGAACATACAACATAAATTTGTTATAATCTCTTTCAACAGATCATCTAATTAGGTGGAGCTGTTGAAATATTTCTTCCTAAGAATAGACACGACGATCTTGTATGTTCTTTCTGTGGGATGAAAACTGTCCCAGAAAATATATTTGGACACATCTTCACATACTGGGCTTAATTTGTTACATGTCAATGTTACTTCAAAAGTTCCTGTGCCACAGCACCCTCTATCCACGATTTCAAACCCTGATCATCAACAACAAATTAAGTAATTAAATTGAATATTATAATTAATAACCACAATAATATATATATATATATATATATATATAAGAAATCAATTAATGTATAAATAAATAGACTTTGAAAGTATATATATATGTACCATATTTATTAGGGTTTTGTATGATATCAAGCAGTGAGTAGTAGATATCAACATAAACCAATCTGGATTGTGGCAAGTTATTGTTAAGTGAATCAATCTCTGCAGACAATTTGGTGTTGAACAACTGGGCAGCTTGGTTGTATTTCTCAATACATTGTTTTCTTGAGCCTCTTCCAGCCACTGTTATTGTTGATGGCAGGCAACCCAGTGGTGGTGCACTGAGAATCAGGAAATTTCTTGCCCCCAGTCCATATAATTCCTCAAATATTCAACCAAAAATAAAATAAGAACGATGAAATATACATAATATAACATATGCATAATTAATTTATAAGACATAAATTAGTGAAATATTCTTGATCCGTGTTTATTGTCTGTTTTCCTAAAGTGTGTTGGTATTAACAAATTTTACAATGGAAAATAACTATGCATATAAAAGTTTATGTGATTCAGTAATTTTTGATACGTTATCTATGGATAAAGATAAAAGATTTTTATTTTTTATTTTTTAATATTACAATATATTTTTGAAATTGGGAAAGGGTCAAACCCTCACACACGTATACAACGGAAATATTTTTGAGTGACTTACAAATTGGTTCTTGAACTTCAATGGCCATCTTTATACAAGGAAGTGGACTCAAAAGACAAAAAAAGCTTGTCACCTTCTCTCTTAATTGACATTCACAGTAATTTTTAATTGGGCCTCAATGAGTAGGTGCATGCATTTATGTGGGTGAATTATTGGCCAGGAAAATCAATAATGGACTAGATAATGGCTGCCTATCTCAAAGTCATTAATTTGTGAATACCATAAGAAGACACATTTCAACACGCGTATTGTACAAAATTTTGAATAGCCGTAACATCCTCTCTTATTATCAAAAAAAAAAAAAAAAAACACCCTCTCTAACGAATAATTATAAACAAAATTAAAGAATGTTGAAGCCAAACTAAAAAAACGCAAGCAAAAATATTGTAATTAAACATATTATATGTATCATATATCAAGCGGAATTTCATATATTTAATAATGATTAAACAGTATCGATATCTACTAATTACGTAAACGAGTCATTTTATATATATCATTTTTTTTTTTAAGGGATATCTTAATATATCAATTAACAACCATTATCTATGTAACTTAATTACATGAAGGAATACTTTACCTTAACAAAATTTGAAGCCTGAGTAATCAAAAAGGAAACATACGAAGGAAAATTATCATGATATTGCAACCTTCTAATATTGCTATTAAAATAGGAGGTTTCAATGTCATTAGCAGATGCTGCCACCAAATACACGCTCCTGCTTATAATGGAGTTTGCTCTTTCTTCTCCAGCATTATCTCTCAGCTTCACAATATAATCTTTGAAGAAATCTATTTGATCGGATAATGAATATGCCATCTGCTGGTTGAAATTATTTCAACCAAAAATCAAACAGACCACATGTAGAAATTAAATTAGATAATTTATAATAGAAACTAATAAGAAAATTTAAAAATAATAATACAATATTATGTTAAAATTATAAATAAATAAAATATTCGGTACCGCTATCTCAGATGATAGAGGATCAAATCCAGAACCACCCGAGGCAAAGTTTACACCGGTGTACAAATCTTTAATTTGAAGGTTCGGGTCCAAATATGCCGGTAAAATCTCTTTTATTCCCAATGTTTCAACTGTTAGGGAAAAAAAAAATCAAAAATTGATTAATATTTGAAGAGGAAGATTCAATTTACAAGAGAATTTCAATAAGAAGCTAGTAGACTAATTAATTGTCGCAACTATACAAGTGTATAGTAAAAAAAAATCATTATTTAACTTGCAATAAAGAAAAAATCTTTCTATTGAATATAATTGATATGAAAAAACAAAACTATCACTCACCTAAACATATTCTTGCTTGTTGATGACTTATATATAGAAATTAATATATCACAGATTCACAGTGCATGGTAAGTACGTACTACATACCTATCAAGTCCGGTGGGGTTTTGCCGTTGGAAAATCTTCCCGTTGGTTTTCCTCCCATGAAATCCCTCCCGTACGGAGGGAAATTACACTTAGCTGTTGTCGTTAGATTGTTGTTATTGCCAGTATCAACAATGGAATCTCCGAATGAGAAAAATGCTGGATATGATAAATTTTGTGATGGGTTCATGGCCGCAGCTTCTAATTCAGTGTGTGAGCAGAAAAAAATGGATACATAAACTGAGAACAACAACAATGTTATGGTTGAAGAGGGAGTTGCATATAATGGCAGCAGTTTCATGAAGTTGAATTCCATGTTTGTAGAGAAATAATCTAGATTTGGGCGCAAATAGAGAACTACAATATTATATATATATATATATATATATATAGAGAGAGAGAGAGAGAGAGACCTTACTATTTTAATTCTATTTTCTGCAATTCCCACTTTTTAAATAAGTTTTACATGATTTTTCATGACTTAAAAGAATTATTCGAACACACCGCTGTCCGATGTGATTTGATGGAAAGAAATGTATATTCAGTCTGACAATGTCTTAAGTTCGAGTCACCACAATCGCACATGGTATTTATATAAAAAATATATATATATATTACTTTTACAAATTTTGAAATTAACTTTTGTATTCGAATAATTTTATTTTTTATTTTTTTATATTGTCAAAATTTTTTTTTTTTAAAATTATTCAAATACAAAAGTTAATTTCAAAATTTGTAAAAGTAAAAAAAAAAAAAAAAAAAAAAATCACTATAAATTAATGCAAATATATGCTCTCTTTCATGCAATAATAGAAAACAATTAAGATTCAACAACCTTTTATCAACAAATAGACTAATTATAAAATATTCATTAATAAATAAGAAATGAAAACCTTATGGGTGCGGATATTACCACCCATAAATATGATTTACACACCTATATTTATAAGTACACTCATATCTAAAATTTAAAATTAAATCATTACTATAAGCACTCATTATAATACCAATAGTACCTTTATTGAAATGAATGTATTCATTTTAATACATTTTATTTATAAACCCTCTTAAATTATTAGTACACCTAATTTTTTTTTTTAAAAAAAAAAAGCTTAATGCTTGGAGGAACCGAATTGATTAGTTTTGACAAACAATCTTATTACGATTCTTTATTTTTATGATTTATTTGGGTGTTTGAATGTTAGATGAGCCTCCTAAAAAAAAGTGTACAGATGGCATCAAGATTGATTTGGAAGAGGCTTACGACAAAAATTAGTTGGAGCTTCTTGCATTATGTTGTTTTGGAAGTGAACTTGCTTCAAATCGATTAATTAGTTGCTCACTAGGGAGAGTCCAACCATATTGGCAAGAGGCCATAGGTCCAAGTAATTAGTATTTATGTATTAGTGATACATCGTAATGGATGATCAAGCCATGTTGATTTTGGAAATATCTAGGACTATGAACACTTTGTAAACTCGTTCATTCATTAAAATACTGAGAAAGCAAAAGGAAAAATTTCATAAAAAGAAATTTTATTATCAACATTCAATTCTAGTCTCCCTCCTAGATTTAGATCATCTCCTCATGACCTCGCATTGTCCTCACTTAAACTTAACAGAAATAGGGCTATTTTAGTCATTTGCATGGAAAGTGAAATAAAAATTACACATGACTTAATTATTTTATTATTTTTGAAATAATAATTTTGAAAATCAATTAAAAATTTTAAAAGAAAAAAAAAAGTAAGGAGATTTGCTGCAGATCATCTCCTCGATCTGATCCGCAATCTCCTCCTTCAATTTTGTTTTTGAAATGCGATGCAATGAGGTGGAAGCTTGTGGGAGCCGGGAGGTGTGGACGATGTAAAAGGGATAAGGCGGCCACTGCCAGTGTTGATCAGAAATGGGGTTTCTGAGAATGGTGGTGGTGGAGTGGAGGAGAGTGAAAGCGAATTGTATAGCAGAAAGAGATTGGGATGGTGGTGGGAGACTGGGAGAGTAATGCTTTGTTGACACTGGAATATTTTGGTGAGTGAACGGAATCGTTGTTTGGATCCATTTGCGAGTTGTTGCCTCCATTAATGGACTTTCAAAGCATAAAGATGGAGAAATAGAAGAGGTAAAAAAAAAGGACCTTTTGATTTATTAATTCTGCATTTAAGGAGGGTGTATTCAATTAGGATTTTTGAGGACATTTAAAGACATTTTTTAAGTGACAGATTTTTATGGATTTCTACGAACTTTTATAAATCCATATGGACTTTCATTGATTTGTTTAGATATCTATCTCACACTTGTATGAATTTATTTAGACATCTATCTCAGACTTGTATGGATTTATTCAGACATCCATAGACTTTCATGGATTTGTCATAATGGCCGGTGGTGTATGTGTCCTTCTCATCCAAGTTTTTTTTTTTTTTTTTTTTCATGAGAAAATGCATGACAATTTATAGTTAATTGGGTCACATTCACGTGTAATTTCACTTGCAAGTATGTCAACTACAAATCCTATGAGTCAGCAACCTTGGCCACTCATTTGATCGATATCTAAATCAACGACTTAAAGTGTGGCCTTAGAGAGAGCATATCTTGATGATTTGGGTTTGATTGTTTGGTGAGGAGCACTGGGTTGAGACAATGAGATCCATCCAGTGTTGTGTTGGCGGTGATAACTACTCCACGTGTGGCCCTAAATTATGGGGTCCTAACTTGAATCTCTTTGCCTTGTCTCAACTACAGGAAACATATGCTCGGTTGACAAGAAACAACCTCTTTCCTTCAAATACCCATTGAATATTTTTTATATTTCCCGCTATTGATCAAATCAAAGATTTTTTATTTTTTATTTTAAATATGACCGAATGAATCAGAAATTTGTTGGAGATTTTCAAGATCCAGTATTATATGAAGATTGCAGTCGAAAAATCAACAAGGGAAAATCATCGATCAAGATTATTTGAGCAGAGAGAAAATGAGAATAAATAATACGTTTCTGTTTTAAGAGAGATAGAGAGAGAGAGAGAGAGAGAGAGAGAGAGAGCAAAGTCCACCAAAATCTTTTGGGAGAAGGCCGGACATGTTATGGCATTTGATATTTATATCTCTTACTATCAAGTCCACCAAAATCCATGACCTAAGAAAATCCTTTAAAATCTAGTCCTAATTGAATACACCTTGATTCTTGTAGACATTTTTAAAGTCTCAATTCAATACACCTGGATTTGGAAGGATTCTTTAAAAGTCCATAGAAATCCTAATTGAATACCACTGGATTCATATGGACTCTTTTAAAGTCTTTAAATGTCCAAATTGAATACACCAAGATTTATAATGTCTTTAAATGTCCTCAAGAATCCTAATTGAATACACCCCCCTAAGTCCATGGGGAGGAGATAAACTGAAAAGTTAACAATTTTTTTTTTTTTGTGTTGCTTTAGCTGATTATGATTATGCTCATGGGGTTGATGATAATAGATTATAAATGTGAGGATAAAGTGATGAGAGTTAAGGTGAGGAGATGATCCAAATAAGATTAGAACAACAATTCAAAATTAAAAGAAATCATAATCATCCTTCAATTGAGTTATAAATCATCCTTAATTTGAGCCTCCAAAATTAATCAAAATCACTAAGATTTTGTCAATCTTTTTTGAAAAATAGAAACTTCATTAGAAAAGGAAAAAACCTTACAACGAAATATTTTGTCAATCTAAATGATTTTAATTAATTTAAAAGATATTAGGAATCTTTAAAATATTGTGATGATTGTAATAAATTGAGTTCTACTTTTCCATAATTCCTAGAGCCATCTTAGCCACACGATCTTCATCAATTAGTTAGCTGGATACCTGTGCAATTTTGATTTGTGTTGAACAACAGCAGGCCTTTACCAAAGTTACAAAACCGTCGATTTGTAAGTTACAGTGTCGATTTTGTATTGTTAATTAATTTTTAGAAACACATAAATACAGTGGAAAAATTAGAAGAAAATTTAAGGCATATGTACACTAAACATTTATATAATCAAAGTTGTATATATAGCAATAATACAGATTGTAAATAAACGTTATTCAAATATTCCTGATATTTGATGAACATACAACATAAATTTGTTATAATCTCTTTCAACAGATCATCTAATTAGATGGAGCTGACGAGCTGTTGAAATTTTTCTTCCTAAGAATAGACACTACGATCTTGTATGTTCTTTCTGTGGGATGAAAACTATCCCAGAAAATATATTTGGATACATCTTCACATACTGGGCTTAATTCGTTACATGTCAATGTTACTTCAATAGTTCCTGTGCCACAGCACCCTCTGTCCACGATTTCAAACCCTGATCATCATCAACAACAAATTAAGTAATTAAATTGAATATTATAATTAATAACCACAATAATATATATATATATATAAAAGAAATCAATTAATGTATAAATAAATAGACTTTGAAAGTATATATATATGTACCATATTTATTAGGGTTTTGTATGATATCAAGCAGTGAGTAGTAGATATCAACATAAAACAATCTGGATTGTGGCAAGGTATTGTTAAGTGAATCAATCTCTGCAGACAATTTGGTGTTGAACAACTGGGCAGCTTGGTTGTATTTCTCTATACATTGTTTTCTTGAGCCTCTTCCAGCCACTGTTATTGTTGATGGCAGGCAACCCAGTGGTGGTGCACTGAGAATCAGGAAATTTCTTGCCCCCAGTCCATATAATTCCTCAAATATTAAACCAAAAATAAAATAAGAACGATGAAATATACATAATATAACGTATGCATAATTAATTTATAAGACATAAATTAGTGAAATATTCTTGATCCGTGTTTATTGTCTGTTTTCCTAAAGTGTGTTGGTATTGACAAATTTTACAATGGAAAATAACTATGCATATAAAAGTTTATATGATTCAGTAATTTTTGCTACGTTGTCTATGGATAAAGATAAAAGATTTTTTATTTTATTTTAAATATTACAATATATTTTTGAAATTGGGGGAGGGGTCAAACCCTCACACATGTATACAATGGAAATATTTTTGAGTGACTTACAGATTGGTTCTTGAACTTCCATGGTCATCTTTATACAAGGAAAGGGACTCAAAAGACAAAAAAAAAAAAGCTTTTCACCTTCTCTCTTAATTGACACTCACATTAATTTTTGCCATTGTAATTACTAATTATTAGTTAACAAATTGCCTAAGCACATATATTAATTATTTAATTGCGTCTCAACTCTCAATGAGTAGGTGCATGCATTTATGTGGGTCAATTATTGGCCAGGAAAATCAATAATGGACTAGCTAATGGCTGCCTATCTGAAAATCATTAATTTGTCAATGCCATAAGAAGACACATTTCAACACGCGTATTATGCAAAATTTTGAATAGTCGTAACATCCTCTCTAATGAATAATTATAAACAAAATTAAAGAATGTTGAAGCCAAATTAACAAAAACGCAAACAAAAATATTGTAATTAAACATATTATATCTTAATATATCAATTAACAACCATTATCTATGTAACTTAATTACATGAAGGAATACTTTACCTTAACAAAATTTGAAGCCTGAGTAATCAAAAAGGAAACATATGAAGGATAATTATCATGATATTGCAACCTTCTAATATTGGTATTAAAATAGGAGGTTTGAATGTCATTAGCAGATGCTGCCACCAAATACACGCTCCTGCTTATAATGGAGTTTGCTCTTTCTTCTCCAGCATTATCTCTCAGCTTCACAATATAATCTTTGAAGAAATCTATTTGATCGGATAATGAATATGCCGTCTGCTGGTTGAAATTATTTCAACCAAAAATCAAACAGACCACATGTAGAAATTAAATTAGAAAATTTATAAGAGAAACTAATAAGAAAATTTAAAAATAATAATACAATATTATGTTAAAATTATAAATAAAAAAAATATTCGGTACCGTTATCTCAGATGTTAGAGGATCAAATCCAGCACCACCTGAGGCAAAGTTTACACCGGTGTACAAATCTTTAATTTGAAGGTTCGGGTCCAAATATGCCGGTAAAATCTCTTTTATTCCAAATGTTTCGACTGTTAGGGAAAAAAAAAAATCAAAAATTGATTAATATTTGAAGAGGAAGATTCAATATACAAGAGAATTTCAATAAGAAGCTAGTAGACTAATCAATTGGGGTTCAAAAATTAAATAGCACTTTTTGGGGGAGGGCTTGTGTAAATAGCACCATTTTAATAAGTGTTGTTTTAATAGCACCAAAATAGGTGATGAGACCAAAATACCCCCACTTACTCTTTTCCTTTTTATTTTTTTTCTCGAAAATTTGAGACTTATTTGCAGTTTCGAGACTTATTCATGTTTTTTTCGAGACTTATTCATGCGTTTTCGAGGCTTATTCATGCGTTTCGAGACTTAATTCAAGTTTGTTTGGGACTTATTCTGTTCGACCTCTATCAATGGTGACAGTGACGATCCGACGACGGCGCCGATTGATTCTAGAAATAGTTGGATCTGGAAGATTAAACGATGCCGAGTTCGTTGGCGCCATTGGTTTCGTCAGATTCTCGACGGATCGTCATAGATCGGATGATGAAGATTCGCAACAGTTTGGGTTTTGCTTCGTTTCTCTCTCTACACAACTCGAAAATGAAAACGAACACTTCAGTTACAATTATTGGCACTCGACGAACGTTTTCCCGGTGGTTTTGCCGGTCAACTCGCCGATCGGCGGTGGCACCTCCATTGAAGCTCCATCAATGGAGGTTTTGGAAAAAGGAAGAAGAAGGTGAAGGACACACAAAAGAAAAGAAAAGAAGCCGGGGGGTATTTTTGTCCAAATTCCATTTTTGGTGCTATTAAAACAAGAGTTATTAAAGTTTGATAGTTGTATAATTCAAAATTTAAAAAGTGCTATATACCCCTATTTCCTCAATTTAATTGTTGCAACTATACAAGTGTATAGTAAAAAAATTCATTATTTAACTTGCAATAAAGAAAAAATCTTTCTATAGAATATAATTGATATGAAAAAACAAAACTATCACTCATCTAAACATATTCTTGCTTGCTGATGACTTATATATATATTTATATATATATATAATAAATAAATCACAGTGCGGCATGGAAGTATGTACTACATACCTATCAAGTCCGGTGGGGTTTTGCCGTTGGAAAATCTTCCCGTTGGTTTTCCTCCCATGAAATCCCTCCCGTACGGAGGGAAATTACTTTTAGCTGTTGTCGTTAGATTGTTGTTATTGCCAGTATCAACAATGGAATCTCCGAATGAGAAAAATGCTGGATATGATAAATTTTGTGATGGGTTCATGGCCGCAGCTTCTAATTCAGTGTGTGAGCAGAAAAAAATGGATACATAAACTGAGAACAACAACAATGTTATGGTTGAAGAGGGAGTTGCATGTAATGGCAGCAGTTTCATGAAGTTGAATTCCATGTTTGTAGAGAAATAATCTAGATTTGGACGCAAATAGAGAACTACAATATTATATATAGATAGAGACCTTACTATTTTAATTCTATTTTCTGCAATTCCCTTCTATTTTCTGCAATTCCCACTTTTTTAATAATCTTTACATGATTTTTCATGACATTAAAAGAATTATTCGATCTCACCGCCGTCCGATGTGGTTTGATGGAAAGAAACGTGCATTCAGTCTGACAATGTCTTAAGTTCGAGTTGCCACCACCGCACATGGTATTTATATAAAAATAAAAATAAAAATTTACTTCTACAAATTTGGAAATTAACTTTTGTATTCTAATAATTTTATTTTTTATTTTTTTATATTGTGAAAAAAAATATTATTCGAATACAAAAGTTAATTTCAAAAATTGTAAAAGTAAAAAAAAAAAAAAAAATCACTATAAATTAATGCAAATATATGCTCTCTTTTCATGCATTAATAGAAAACACTTAAGATTCAACAACCTTTTATCAACAAATAGACTAATTATAAAATTCATTAATAAATAAAAAATGAAAACTTTATGGGTACGGATATTGCCACCCATAAATATGATTTACATACCCATATCTAAAATTTAAAATTAAATTATTACTATAAGCACTCATTATAATGCCAATAGTACCCTTATTGAAATGAATATATTCATTTTAGTATCTTTTATTTATAAACCCTCTTAAATTATTAACATACCTTTTTTTTTTTTAAAAAAAAAAAAAAAAAAAAAAGCTTAATGCTTGGAGGAACTGAATTGATTAGTTTTGACAAACAATCTTATTACGTTTCTTTCTTTATATGATTTATTTGGGTGTTTGAATGTTAGATGAGCCCCCTAAAAAAAGTGTATGGATGGCATCAAGATTGATTTGAAAGAGGCTTATGATAAAAATCAGTTGGAGCTTCTTGCATTATGTTATTTTGGAAGTGAACTTGCTTCAAATTGATTAATTAGTTGCTTGCTTCTAATCAATCTGTTACAGTTGTATTTTTATTATTTTGCATATTTAATTTTTAATTAGATTATAATTTATTTATGTTAATTTAGATGTGTAATAACCACCATTAGCAGTTACTATATGTGGTTTGTTATGTGAGTGGTGGATCCCTAGTTTTTAGTTAGTGGATAGTTGGTGCCTAAATTGTAGTTGGAAGTTATCTGTATATTTTCCTATTTATTATTGATTGAACGTTTAATGAAGGGAATCAGAATAGTTGTTTGCTCAAATTGAGTAATTGATTTTCTTTTGGAAAGTCATTGGAGAGTGGTTCTCTCGAAACAACCGATTGAAGAGTGGTTCTCTCGAATTAACCATCTTTCTTTTCAATTTATCTAAATTCTAGTTTTAGAATTTTTGTGATTGTATCACAATCTCCATTCCCAACATTTTTTTCCTTGTTATTGCAACACATGTTCTTGTTTCTTTTGCTATAAAAAAAATTAGGGTTTATCATAAGATTTTATAATTCATTTATTTGTTTCTTTTTTATAGAAAAAAATAATTTATTGTAGTTGAAGACGTGACTGGTGTAAATTTGGGGTGTACATAATATTAAATTTAGTTTTTAATTAAAATAAGTTATCCTTATTGGTCAATTTGTATTAGGATATTTTTATATATAATTTTTTTAATAAAATATTGGTGTGTAAATTATTTTTATCGGTAACAATATCGACACCCAAACTTCATGTATATACAAGAAATATTGTTAAAGCAGTCGGATCGAAATAAAAACAAATGAGATAGCAATTTTGTAATTGCACTATATATTTTGGTCTTGCGTACTCGTGGCCCATGTCACCATCTAGGAAAATGCTACATGTCCCAAAAGTTTGTCCCAAATCCACAACAACCACATGCAATCCATGTGGGCAGCCCACATGGATTGCATGTGGTTGTTGTGGATTTGGGACAAACTTTTGGGACATGTAGCATTACCCCAAAATCTATTATTATTTTTTTTTTTTGTAAATCCTGTGTTTGTAAATCCTATGAAGATTTTCATCAAAAAAAATAAAAAAATCCTATGAAGATGGAGCCCTCTTCATTTTATTTTTTCCACCACCCCATCAATTCATGAATGACCACAATTAATCTCTGCCGATTTTTATTTAATTTTTTGGTTGCGAAGTCTAAATCAGTTTAATTGTGCCACCCTGATGCACATTAAAAAGGAGTGAGAGAGAAAAATATAGAACCAAAATAGATAATTTTTGGTTCGCCATTGAATTGTTTGGATTGTGAAGCCTAAATCAGTTTAGTTACACAACTCTGATGCATATGGGAGTCGAGTGAGAGAAAAATACAGATAGCCAAAATAGAGAATTTTTGGTTCACCATTGAAAAAAACAATTTGATAATAGAAGTTGAGTGTTACTGCGTTTTGTGAATGTAAACTTACACTGAAACCCGCCAAACCATGTAAAATCTTATGTCTCTCTCATTAATATTTTTCTTGCTTTCATGTGTTTTATTTAGGTTTAATTGCACTAACTTACCCTTACTTTATTGGATCTAGCAAGATTTCAAAAAGATGCCCTAAATTAACCACAAATACCCATTACCATTAAGTCAGCCGTTAACTTTAACGGTTGACTAACTTTGATATATGGAAAACCGAATATACCCCTATCACATTATCTCAAACATAAAATATTTTTAATTAAAAATATATATATATATATATCAGTGGTTCTCTCATAAGGGATCCCTTATTTTAATTTCGGTAAGGACCGCCATGAAATCATATCGATTTGAATGAATTTTAATCTGAATTTTTTTGTGAATGATAAATTCATTGAAATCTACATATGAATAAAATTTGAGAATTTTTCAAGCACGAAAACTATTTTTCTTGAATTTCCTATATTTCGCGTATTTCTCTAATGCCTTCGTATTTAAAAAAATCGGTAAAAATAGTTTTCGTGCTTGAAAAATTCTCAAATTTTATTCATAGGTAGATTTCAATGAATTTATCATTCACAAAAAAATTCAGATTAAAATTCATTCAAATCGATATGATTTCATGGTGGTCCTTACCGAAATTAAAATAAGGGATCCCTTATAAGAGAACTACTGATATATATATATATATATATTTAAAAAGATAATATATCGGCCTCTTACAGAAATATCCTCAATTCGCGGAGGGATATCCTCTACAAATTGCAAGAGGTTGATCTCCAAGATCGATGAAGATCTCTTCCAATAAATAGTAGATCGTCAAAGATCTCTTGTTACCTTCAATGGTGGAGCTCCACCACTGGTAAATTATCTTGTTTTTCTTTTTAAAAAATTTTGATTTTTCAATTTTAATTAATATACTACATATATATTATGTTTGAGATAATGTGGCAAGGGTATATTTGGCTTTTCAAAGGTCAAATTTAGTCAACATTTAAAGTTAACATATTGATTTGATGACGGGGTGTTTGTTTTAATTTAGGATATTTTTTTTAAATCTTGCTTAGATTTAATAAACTAAGGAGAGTTAGTACAGTTAACCCTTTTATTTATAGCTTTTGATTCGCATATTTATTAACACACACCTATCAAGATTCAAGGAGTTTTCACTTTAATTTTGTGACCACCCCACCAGTTCAATGAGTGACCACAATTAATATCTCCACCAATAATTCATAGTCACTGAAAAATCGACAATTATGGCCACCAAATCAATCCCCACCACTTGTTTGCTTCAAATAATAATAATAAATAAATAAATAATTAATTAAATAAGTGATTATAAATATTTATACGCGAAAATTCTCTAACGATGGATTCTGCAAGTTTTTTTTTTTTTTTTTTTTTTTTCCTTCTATGAATGGATTTAATGGTACGACCGTACTAACAAAGTACTATGCATATACGTATGTATACTGCTGCACTATTGAGTGGTGTACCAGGTGCACTACCGAATGATATACCCACTAAACGAAGATTTTTCTCATTTGAAGATCATGATCTGTGGCTCTGCGTTCATGATTAGAAGTCTTGCTCGATCGAACAGTTATTATAATGGGCCCTTATAATGTGAGCCCATAAGGGAAATTACTATACTGTAGTTGGTACGTAATTAATTTGGGCAAAAACAAAATTTTATTCTTTGAAGATATTATAGGCAATTGGAATAATAAATTTTTTTAAAGTGGTGCTATTGACACCCCTCTAATGATTTAATAATGCTCTATTTTTAAAATTATTTAGTATTACGTTTTTATTCTTTGTCAAAATTACTTAAAGAAACATATAATTAAAAAAACAAAAAACTATTATACAAAGTAAAGTCTAATAAAATCCCATACTCACTTATAATTTGTTTTTTTGAAAAAAAAATTCTCTGAACTTTCAAATCCTAATAATTTCAAAAAAAAAAAAAAAAAAAACCCTTCATTTATTTTTGAAGGATGAGAAGTCTTTTCGGACCCAGTTTATAATCTCCACCACGACTGTGCTGATAACTATTACCAATCTATTTTTTTTATTTTTTATTTTTAGAGAATTACCAATCTAAATATCTAATTAAGATACTTAGAGATCTACTTTACCGAGAAGTAGGTTTGTCCTCAATAGCAGAAGCAATTGTGCTAATATTTTGTGAGGAGATTGATTAGAGTAGTGTAGACAAGTAACAAAGCAAACAAGTAAAACCTGCATTAACGAATGATAAAGTTCTCTGACTAAAAATTATCAATAAGGATGTTGAAAACTTGTGTACTCAGAATTCTTATCCAGATGAGGGATCGGAAATTTGAATTTTGTGAAGAAAAAAGTATCACCTTGGAGAATTGGCTTCCATCTTTCATGGAGTTGTTTATAATTGAGTGAGATTTGTTAACTAAACTGATTTGGGTTTCACAATCCAAACAATTCAACGGCGAACCAAAAATTATCTATTTTGGCTCTATATTTTTCTCTCTCACTCGATTTCATTGTGGTCATTCATGAATTGATGGGGTGGTGGAAAAAAAAAATGGAGAGGGCTCCATCTTCGTACGATTTACAAACACAGGATTTACAAAAAAATAATAATAATAGATTTTGACATGGGCCACGAGTACGCAAGACCAAAATATATAGTGCAATTACAAAATTGCTATCTCATTTGCTTTTATTTCGATCCGACTGATTTAACAATATTTCTTGTATATACATAAAGTTTGGGTGTCGATATTGCCACTCATAAAACTGATTTACACACCCATATTTTATTAAAAAATTTATATACAAAAATATCCCAATACAAATTGATCCATAAGGACAAATTATTTTAATTAAAAACTAAATTTAATATTATGTACACCTTTTATTTACACCAATAACATCTTTTTTTGACAATATCTATTAATTCGGGACCAGGTATTTTTTTGAAAGCTTTCACCATTGGTAGGATTCAAGCCGCTGACCTGGGAGTCATTTGCCCAAGCCCCAAGCTCGTCCATCTACCAGCTGAGCTACGCTGCTACGCCCTTGTTGGCCACCAATAACATCTTCAACTACATTAAATTCTTTTTTTTCTATAAAAAAGAAACAAATAAATGAATTATAAAAGCTTATGATAAACCCTAATTTTTTTTATAGCAAAAGAAACAAGAACATGTGGTGCAATAACAAGGAAAAAAAAAATGTCAGGAATGGAGATTGATTGGAAGCAAGCAACTAATTAATCGATTTGAAGCAAGTTCACTTCCAAAATAACATAATGCAAGAAGCTCCAACTGATTTTTATCATAAGCCTCTTCCAAATCAATCTAATTAAGAGGCAAGTTCACTCAAATTTTAATTATCTTTTTTATCCAAATTAACTAAGAAGCTGTTTCTTCAGAGTGCACTTAATTTATTAATAACCATATGTTAAAAACTTGGCTAGACAGGTAATCCACATATGAAGGAACATCATATTGTAATTAATATTCTGAGATTTGTCAGAAAGCAGGTGATTGCAATATCATCCTAAGGGTCTTTTTCCAGTTAATACCGACCTTATTTTTTTCGTATTGGTTTATCAATTATCTAATGTGATAATTAGTTTTGTAGCACTTTTAATTGATTACCACATAAGATAATTGATGTACTCGCATGAATAAAAATCAGATCGGTGAGAATTATTAATCATTGTAATTAAATGTTTTTACACTAAATACAAGCTATTGTTTAATATGGTGTTTGTTCTCTTTTCACCAGTGAATTGTTTCTTTAAATTGATCAATATTGCATATTTGCAAGGTGTAAAGGAACTCAAGTGAATTGTTAATTTTTCACAAGAAATTAACTGTTGATGTCTCGATGATATAATTTTTCATGATATTGAAGGATTTTAATCTATTTGAAAGCATTTTAATTGTAGTTTTCAAAGAGATGACTAATATTCCAAATCGAAGACGAAGCAGGAAAATGTCAAGTATAGTAGAAATGTTCGCCCTAGATCCTCTACCGTTTCCAGTTTTGCTATTTGTGACTATAATCATAGTCCTTTTGGTTGCACCATCCTATTTCTCCTTTGAATTCTTCACTGTAAAGCCGAATTCGCCTTTACCTCTTTTGGTCACTTCTGTAGCCCTAGTGACGCTGATTAAATGGCGGTTATCTTCAAACCAAGTTTCGAAAACGTGTTTGTCTATGCCACGCCCTGGTGGATGTTGCCGGAGCCTTAACTGCTGCTTATCTGAGGGATTCTTGCCGTGGATGCTGGCTGCATTAATCGTGGTGTTGCTTATTTTGGGGCAATACCAGAATGTATTACATGGCAGATGGTTCTTTGGCTTCTGTAATTAGGTTATTATTGTAGGATTTGTATAGTTTTCATTTTCTATCTGATATTAGTTCTTGCCAATCAAAGAACTGGCAAAATAATTAAATTCACAAACTAAATCATTTATTTGGTATTATGTTTTCGATTCTGTGTGAAATATATATCGTTGATTGATTATTACTTGTTGACATTGTATTTGGCTCTTCATATTAATTGAAAAAAAAGGACTTCTATCGACCAAATGTTTGACAAAATGATTAGTTGGATAGTTGGAAAGTTTCTGGAAATTGTGATCACAACATTCGGATGAAAGTATATACTATTCTTTCACACGTAATTCATCAGTTGGATTGTGAAACAAGTTAAGGTGATCCAAAGGAGCTGTGGGTTTCAATCATGTTCTCTTCCTGACTCCCAAATTTATAATAGTTTTTTTCTTTGTTTGAAATCAGTACTGATAGCAATTCGAACATATAATATTGTCTCTGACTTAAAAACTTAGCTATAGGATTGCAAATACAAATACAGCTTTTATTAGTCTTGCAAAGAATAAGATCGACCATAAACAATAATTGACATAGATTATTGAATATTGATTGTAGGAAGAGATGGATGGTGTAAATTAAGGAACTCAACATATATATATATATATATATATATAAGGTGAATCATTAATTCTACAAGAGGTTGTGAATATATTTCTTCAAGAGATCAGAGACCAGGATCTTATATGCTCTTTCTGTTGGGTGATAACTATCCCAAAACATATAACTAGAAGCATTTGTACATGTGTTGAGGCTGAATGAGTTACATAAAAATGATGCCTCAAAAGTTCCTGTGCCACAACAACCGTTATCGACAATTTCGAAACCTGAAAACAAAGTAAAATAAATCATAATAAGAACATAAATCAACACACAATTTCTGGACATTCACAGTTAAGAGTGAATTTCAAGTAATTAAAAACTTGTCAAATTTTAAAAATAATAAAATACTGAGAGAGTGATTGTTGTAATACAGTACCATATTTATTAGGGTTTTGAATCATGTCAAGCATGGGTGTGTAGATGTCAATATAAACAATTTTGGCATGGGGGAAGATGCTGTTAAGTTTTTCAATCTCTGCAGACAATTTTTTGTTGAATAACTGGGACCCTTGATTGCAATTCTCTACACATCCTTTACGTGAGATTATTTCTCCAGCAAATGTTTTCGTTGATGGCAAGCAACCAAGTGGTGGTGCACTGAACACGATGATCTTTCGTGCCCCTAATCCGTATATTTTCTTGTAAAGAAGTATAAATTAAGGAATTATCGATCAAGATTTGAGCTATATCAACTTCATTTTTTTCGAAACTTGATTAAAAGATATGGAAAACCCGTGGACGGTATGCAATTTACCTGGAGGAAAGTTGAGGCTGAGCCAACAAGAAAGTCAGAATAAGTGGAAATATTATACTGCCAATCCCTGATATGGAAATTATAGTAAAGATTGGCGATGTCGTTGCTACTTGCTACCACACCAAATAAGGATTTGGTCAAGATTGTGTTTGTTCTTTCTTCTCCAGAAATCTTTTTCAACTTCTCTATATATTCTTTGAACAATTTTAACTGATCATCTAACGATAACGCTGACTGATCCATTTTTTTTTTTTTTCAAAAAATAAAGAAAAAAAATTATGTTTAAATAGAAATAACAAATATATCATCCTTGAAAAGAGAAATAGAAATTGTATATACTGTATATATATGTACGTACCACTAATTCTGATGTCAAAGAATCATATCCAGAGGCACCTGAAGCGAAGCTTACACCTGTTAGAAGATCTTCAGATTTCAGATTTGGATCTAAATATGGTGGCAACAACTCTTTTATTCCCAATTTTTCCACTGCAGAAAAAAAAAAAAGGTTAGAGGCCTGTCAAAACCTGACAATATCAAGTACAGTTAAAAATTCATATAAACAACCTACAAAATCTGGGGGGACTTTTCCATTACAAAATCTTCCGGTGGCTTTTCCTCCAATAAAATCCTTCCCATAAGGAGGAAAATTACACTTGGCCACAGTTAAAACATAGTTGTTGTTGCCGGTGTCAACTATTGAATCTCCGAAGAAGATAACGGCAGGAAATGTATTATCGCCTGCTAGTTTTATAGCAACTTCTGTGGTGCTGCGAAAAAGAACCAAAACAGAAAACCACCAAAAAAGCTTAAACGAAGGAGACTGCATTGTTTCACTAGGCTTCTTTGGTTTTTTTGAATTGTAAAGAAAGTGGTAATCAGTTGGCCCACATCGAGACAGATTTTTGTGAACTAGTAATAGTATACTAGTATACGTTAAGAGTCTTTTTTTTTTTTTTTTTTTTTTAGAAGTCATTTTAAAAAGCTGATAGTTTCCATTAATTTTTTAGAATCTAGAGATAAAATAACTGTTTCAAAAAAGAAAGAAAGATAAAATAATAAAAGAAAGTAGAGTTTTACAAGAAATAGTGTTTTATTTGGGATAAAAAAATAAAAATAAAAATAATCCTTACCATGGAAACTGGGAAAGATACTTATCTCTTGTATGTGGAAAATGTTCCCTACATGTCATGTATCATGTATGTATACATTCATTGTTAACATTATGTTAAAAGGGTGGAGCCAGAAATTCAAGTTCAATGAAAAAAGATTATACTTTTTTTATAGGTATTTTAAAGTTTTTTTTTAGGGAGCCCCAGCCCCATCCCTCGCTCCAGTATATGACATGATTTTATTCGAGGATGTACATAAATCTATAGTGTACATGTGAATTTTATTTTTCTTACATCCGAGACTCTAATTAACCCAAGTTTTGACATCAAATTAACCATGTATATACAAAGTGTATATACATAACAATAAATTGCATTGTAAATAAATATTATTCAACTTTTATTAGTTTTGAAAAACAAAAAGATACCTACATATATAACCAACATGAATAGTGTAAAGGAGCTCAACAATCAACATGCATCATGCATGGCGAGTCGGTCTACGAGAACCTCTTGAGAAGTTTCTTCTTCTTCATGATGTTAGAGACCAGGATCTTATATGTTTGTTCTGTTGGGTGATAACTATCCCAGAACAGATAACTTGACGCATTTGTACATGTGTTGAAGCTCAATGGGTTACATAAGGCCGATGTCTCTATAATTCCTGTTCCACAACACCCTCTATCCACATTTCCAAAGCCTGAAAAAAAATAAAAATTGAACGTGAATAGTAAGAAGAATAAACGATAAACGTTATTAATTAATCATGAATTCAAACGAGGAAAATAGAACTAATTAATTTCTAACTTATAATTAAATTGTTGCAAATCAGATTAGGTGGATCCTAATATCCTATGCACAAACCAGACGCCGGACGAGCCACAATACTAAACATATATATATATATATACAATCAAGAATTTTCAAGTAAAAAGTTGTCAGATAATTATGTTAGTGAGAGAGGTAATTATTGTACCATATTTATTAGGGTTTTGTATGAGATCAAGCAACGGGTGGTAGATATCAATATAAACCAGTTTGACATCGGCCAAGTTGCTGTTAAGTCGATCAACTTCAGCTGACAATTTATCACTGAACAACTTGGCTGCTTGGTTGTAAGCCTCTACACATTTTTCACGTGAGATTATTTCTCCGGCAAATGTTATTGAAGCTGGCAGGCAACCAAGTGGTGGTGCACCAAATACGGCGATCTTACGCGCTCCTAATCCATATAATTCCTGACAAAGAAGCACAAGATTAGTGTCTTAGTGAATTATTGATTCAGTTCACTAAAAAAATGCATGTAATGTAGACGATATGTACGACATGAATGTACCGCGAAATTTACCTGGAGGAAAGTTGAGGCTGATCCAACGAGGAAATCAGTGTAATTGAAAATATTGTATTGCAATTGCCTGATGTGGGTATCAAAGTAAACATTTGCAATGTCGTTGCTACTTGCTACCACTCCAAATAAACCTTTGGTCAAGATTGTGTTTGTACTTTCTTCTCCAGCAATCTGTTTCAACTTCTCTATATATTCTTGGAACATTTTCAACTGATCCTCAAATGAAATCGCTGACTGTACAATTTTTTTTACAAGAAGTAAGAAAAAAGTCAGAGATTCAGATATTCAAAAAGTCTGAAATAGAATGTAAAAAAAAAAAAAAAAACCTAAAAAAATCATATATGTAAGTACCACTAATTCTGATGTCAAAGGATCATATCCACAGCCACCTGAAGCAAAGCTTACACCTGTTAGTAGATCTTCAGGTCGCAGATTTGGATCCAAATATGCTGGCAACAACTCTTTTATTCCCAATTTTTCCACTGCATAACCCAAAAAAAAAAGGAGACAATATAAGGGTCCGTACAAAAAAATTGCATTCTAAGGAGCTTGAATCATGGCAAATCATGTGCACGCAACTCTCCAAAAGAAAAAAAATACAGAGATTTCAGAGAAAAAAAACACGAAACAATCGCAAAAATGGAGAAAAATCCCTATTTACATAAGTGAAACAAATATCCGGGCATGCAAACCATGCATCATGATTCTGAGTCAAAAACAATGAGAGGCTAAACAGTCTGTCACTTGATTACTCTCGACCAAAGAAAATAAGGCTTCATATTATTATAAATAATTTTAAAAAAGTATCTAGAAATTCAGTGTCAGATTCAAGTTCAATAATTCCTCAGGAGTTAATTCTGACATGTAATCTAAGTTTATAAAATCACAAACCTATGAAATCTGAGGGGATTTTCCCATTAGAAAATCTTCCGGTCGCTACTCCTCCGATGAAATCCCTCCCATAAGGAGGAAAATTAGACTTAGCGAGAGCAAAGAGACGGTTGTTGTTGTTGCCAGGGTCGACTATTGAATCTCCAAAAAAGATAATGGCTGGAAATTCATTGTTTCCTGCTAGTTCTCTAGCAGCTTCTGCGCAGCAACAGAAAACGAAAACATAAACATAAAACCAAAACATGGTAAGCGAAGGACACTACATTATTTCACAACAAGATTCCTTTGGTTTTCAACAGATGAAGAATTAAAGTGACGTGATTATGATCAATGTTGGCTTGCATAGTTGAATATATTGAGTCAATTTTTTCTGAACTTATCTACACTATTAAAGCTGATCATAGGATTAATTTCCCCTATAAAATTTAGTGTTAGAATCCCATTTAAAAAGCTAATAGAAGAGTCCAATTTACACTAAAGAATCTATATATATATATATATATATATATATATATAACATAAAATATATTTTCCTTTTAAAAGACTAGTTTTATTTTCTTGGTCAATGGTCAGACATGATCTTCATACGTCAATTTTGTTAAATTTACATTGAAGACTCAGATGGAGATCTAAAAAAAAGTGACCAAATTTACAATGAAGAATCCGGATGGAAATTCCAAAAAATAATAAGAGTTTTAGGAGAAATAGTAAGCAAGGCACCTATAATTATTAATTAATTGATTTATTAAATCGGAAAATCAAATCAAATATTACATTATTACTAGGTTAAATCTGCTGCCATAAATAATCAAATTTCAAAAATTAAATACAAGCCCAAATCCCTTTCAAATATATTAATATGGGCTGAGCCCAAGACCAGCCGATAGGTCCAAGGGATCATGTTATTGATATTTAATTGGGCTAACATAAATAATGGGCCGACAGAGAAAAAAAGTGGCCCAAAATATTTTAATAAGTTGTGGGCTGGGCGTTTTGTTTTGAATTGTTCTAAGTAAACCCTACTTCGTTTTTTAAGACACCGATTCTTCAACCAAACTTGTTTTTTGTTAAAGAAATATTTTTAAAATATTTTACGTTCTCTTTCAATTTTTAGTGAATCTTTTATTTGAAATAAATAACCTTAATTTGTTAAAATTAATCCAAAATCGGGCGGAAATAAATTGTGATTAAAGTGATAAATAGTGAGGCAGTGTAGGCATAAAAATAAAATAATCCTTATCAAGTAAAGCAGAAAAGACCATTTATTTCTTGAGCTAAACAGAAAAATCCTCAATTGGAAAATTCATTGAGAGGAAAAAGAAGGATAGTTCTATGTTTCTGTAAATTTTAGCAAGCAAAGGAATTTATATTGAGTGGCCTCTTATCCCATTAGTTGGGTTTGGGTTCGAAATCCCATTTTATGCTTCTAGAGCTTTATAATGTTACAAAATGACGATCTAGGGAATAACACGTATTTATAGCCGTAAATATAAAATGATTTTAATTAAACATAATAATTTTTTGAATAAATTTGCATCAATACGAGTATTTTATTGAAGGTGAAAAGAATTATTACAAAACGAATGAATCATAAAGTAAAGAATTACAATAAACTACATAAGCCTTCGTAGAGTGGACCCCCAATGAATGTTGGAGGAGTTTTTAACTACGATACTTGAACCGTTTGATTCTACGAAGCTGAAGAGAATCATAATAATCAATTCAAACATAAAGGAACTCAACTTAATCATATATCTTCCGTTGAGATCATGTCACGTATAAGATCACAGTAGATACACACCCCGCTGCACCCAAGATTTATATATATATATATATATATATATTGTGTGTTTCATGAGAAAAATCTGCTGTATTTCTTAATGACATTAGAGACCAAGATCTTATATGCTCTTTCTGTTGGATGAAAACTGTCCCAAAAAACATAACCAGACACATCCGTACACGTGTGCGGACTAAATTGGTTACACAGTATCGATGCCTCTATGGTTCCCGTTCCACAGCACCCTCTATCCACAACTTCAAAGCCTGATTGATCACCATCAATAAAGTAATTAAATTAAAAATAAATAAATAATTAAAAAAAAACAGTTTCATGTAAAATTAAGATAGAGAGGAAATGAATTAACTACCAAAATTATTAGAGTTTTGTATGAGATCAAGCAGAGGGTTGTAGATATCGATATAAATCAATTCGGCTTCCGGTATGTTACTGTTGAGTGAATCAATCTGTGCAGACAATTTAGAGTTGAACAATTGGGCTGCTTGGTTGTAAATCTCTACACATTCTTTCCTTGATCCCCCTCCGGCCAAAGTTCTCGTTGATGGCAGGCAACCCAATGGCGGCGCGCCGAAAATGGCTATTCTTCTTGCCCCCAGTCCGTACAGTTGCTTAATTTCAGATATTCAACAAGATATATGTAGAATAAATTAGAAGCAAGAATTGCTTATCAAATGCTATATAGTTAAGACACAAGTTATCTATCTAGAGAAATTAATTAATGAGTGCATCTGATGCACTCTATGTAAATTTCATTCCAATTAGGTCATGCAATATTGAAATAAATGTGATTCGATACTACGATACCTATATATATATTAGGGTTATTCAAATGGAAAATGCATCATGCATGCATAAGCTAGATGCACCAAGCTTCTTTCTATCTTAGTGATAGTATATTTATAATGAGGAAGTTTTAGATGCTAAATCACGGACTTTATAGCATTACAGAATCATAAGAAGAGTTAAAAACCTGAAGGAAAGTTGAAGCGGAGCCAACAAGAAGGTCGGTGTAAGTAAAAAGATTGAACTGAAATTCCCGAATACGAAAATTAAAATAGGTATTGGCAATGTCATTGCTGCTTGCTACCACAACAAATAAACTTTTGCTCAAGATTGTGTTTGTTCCTTCTTCTCCAGCAATCACTTTCAACTTCTCTTTATATTCTTGAAATTGCTGTAGCTGATTAAATAACGGTGTGGCAAACTGATTTTTATTTTCAATAACCAACAAATAAGTAAATTAAATCATATATTCAGTACAAAATATTTTAAAATGAAGAAAAAATAATTGATTTTGTTTTTAATTTTTAATTACCTCTAATTTTGCTGTGGCAGGATCGTATCCAGAGCCACCAGAAGCAAAGCTTACACCTGTTAGAAGATCTTCAGGTTTCAGATTTGGATCCAAATATGCCGGCAACAGCTCTTTTATTCCCAGTTCTTCCACTGAAAAATAAAATAAAATAAAATAAAATAAAATAAAATAAAATAAAAACCAAAGAATAAAAATTAAACGAAATTAGAATAAAAAAGTGGTCTTGAATTCAACCAAGCATTTGTTCCTATTAATTTCACTATTTTTATATTGTTATTGTTTTCTCATTTATTTTTACGATATTGGTTGAATAATAATATTTCAAAACTATTAATTTGTTTATTATTATTATTTTTTTAAATATTACAATAATTCAGGTTTTTTAAGTGCGGAGAAGTGGGGAGCTTCACCACTGAACCAGCCAAACCAATCTCATCTTGTGAACTATCAACGACTAATGTAATTAATCTGTTAATGTAACACTGACATTGAATTTATGACCACCACATGTGCTTGGCCTGCTTTTTATATATGCAGAAATGCGTAGCTGCTGATTCAATCTTTTGTGATGCTACTGGTCATGGCATTTCTATGTATGGAATCAATGCAGCCATTACTGACTCAAAAGTCAAAATTAGGTTCTTGTATTTATTTCGTGATCAGGGTGTTTGGTGTATCTACTATAAATGGACGATCTCGAAGTTTTGGTAAATGACTCTCAAATCAGGTTGGAATCCTACCAAAAAGCTTAAAAAAAAAAAAAAAATCTGATCTAGGTACCTAGATAAATACATATTGTAATAATAATAATAATAATAATTAATTATTGAAATCTAATTCTTTCTCATGATAGTAAATTTTAAAATCATTTTGGGAAACCAAAATCAAGAAAGTACATGCATATACCGTGCTTTCTCTATTAGTTGAGTACACGTCATTAAATGATGATAACATGATAGTTTTATTGAAGACTTTTTCTATCGATTTGATCATTTTCTTTTTCGTATTTCAACCATCATCGTGATTAGTTATATGATATGACGACTGTCTGAATAACAAAAAGTTTTAATCTTTGCAATAACTAATTGAAAGAAATGCATATATCAATTATAGTGTATGCAAATTAGGCTGGAAAAATGTCTGGGTGGTAAAGGGTACACACATTAGTCTGACAATGTTTAAGTTATATATATATAAAATAAAATAAATAAAAAAAAATAAAAAAAGCTTGAATGTCATTTGAGAGAAACCATCACAAACCTAGGAAGTCTGAGGGGACTTTTCCATTAGAAAATCTTCCGGTTGGCACTCCTCCCATAAAATCCCTCCCATAAGGAGGGAAATTACTTTTCGTTGGAGAGTTAAGGTTGTTGTTGTTTCCTGTATCCACGATTGAATCTCCAAACATAATCACTGCCGGAAATGCATTATTCCCGACAGCTTCCACATTGCGAAAAAGAATGAAAACGAAAAGAGATGACAAAAAAATGGAGGAGGAACTAGAAGAAGAAGAAGAAGAATACAGCTTCATAGACAGAGACTGGATTGGTCTTATATTTTATTTTGTTTGTGATTGGGTGAGATTGAGTGAAAAAATTGGAGAAACAAGTTATAATTTGTCGATCTTGCATGGTTTGTGTGCACTTAAATACAGTAAACAAAACACTAAAAAATATAGTCAGCATCTATGTCATTTGATGTCATGAGAAGAATAAATCAGCGAGACAGTCTCTCACTGAAAGTAGGTATTTCTCTTTAATATGACTCCACATTAATTTTGAATTCGAGAACGTTCATAATTTTCACCGTATTTCGGTTATTCATATTTGGAATATTATCATATTGAATGGGTGCAATTTACCATTAAATTAAATTGGACGGACCATTTTGAGGAGTGAAAATTATCTCAATTTTTAGTTTATATGAGTTATATATCTCCTAGTCTACTAGACATTTAGATTGCGTGATCAATTATCTAAATCATAATGCTGAATAAAAACGTATCTGGTCCATATATATTTCATAATGCCATTTAGATATGACCGACTTCGAATTTATATTGCATTAATTGCCATATCATTGATCAGGACAATTCTATGTAGACAAGGGTGTAGTTGAGATATTGAGCTATATGCATTTATTGAATTATGGGGAGACACTGGCTGGGGTTATGGGTTGCAAAATTTGACTGACATAAATAATAATTCATATGGTTGGAGACATGTTGAAGCTATAACGGATCAAGGGTCTGTTGGGATGTATTTGGATCTCCTCCTCACTTCTTCTTATCCTTATCTAAATTAATGATATTGATTAATTCTATTTTTGATAGAATAAAAACATAAAAATTAATAGAAATAATCCAGATCAATGACTTGCTATATTAGATAGATTATAGAGGTGAGGACAACGTGAGGACAATTAAGGTGAAGATAAGATCTAAATCCCTGCTGAGATTTAGGACCTACTAAGTAGGGGTGAACACCAATCTGCCGAACCAACCCAACCCAACTATATTGGGTTAGGGTTAGCTAAGTTACTTTTAAGGTTGGGTTGGGTCGGGTTAGTAATTAAAATGTAACCCAATCCAACCCAATAACCTGAAATAAATAATAAAAATAAATTAAATAATTGTATTTATCATTTATTATTACATTTATTAAGATTTTTTTTTTAATATTTAACAAAATTTATTCATGCATCACTTACAATAATATAAATATATAATTTAAAATATTTTTATACTATAAATATATATTATATTTATTAAAAATATGCAATTATATTGTCTTCTTCATTTATATTAATTGCCACATCCTTGATTACCCTTTAAATGTTTTTTTTAGTAATTAATTTAGGATTAATTGATTAAAAAATTGGTAGAAAAAGTCTAATAATTGTATATAAACTCTAACGATTATATTGATTTAAATAAATAATAGATTGTCCAATCACGAGACATTCGACGAAGTGATTATAATTGTAAAAATGATAGGAGGCTAGATAGAGACTTTCCAAGTTGGATAAATTGATATATTTTTATTGTTTTAATTATGCAACAAGTATTTAAACAATTTGTATTATATGTTGTGTTTTGATTTTGATGCTTTGAAGAAATCCAAACTCTATAAAATATGATATAAGGGTGAAAGTAATATACAAAACATATATTTTCTATTGGGTTTAAGCCTAAACAAATCAATCCAACCAAAACCGATAAATATTGGGTTGGGTTGAAATTTACGTTGGGTTGGATTGGGTTGAAAAATTTTCAATCCAACCCAACTCAACCGTCGAAAATGCCCATCCCTAGTCGAGATCAAATACTACATACGTAGTTCAGATATATATTAACTCATACAATCAGGAGATATCTACTGCCATCTCATCGTACACTCTTATATAAGAATGCGCACGGTAGAAATTAAATCACACCATTGGGACACAATTTGTTTATTTTTAATAAACAAATAAGTCCTAGATGCCAAGTAGGTATAGGTATAGCTACTAAAAACTTTGAAAGTACAATTGATATTAATTCTGAAGTGAAGTACAACAAAGTGGTGACCGATAATCTAGTTTGATCAATTAGAAGTTTTTCAATTGTCAAAGTAAATATATACATACGACAAAAGTACAAATCGATCCACGCGTGATAAATTCCGGTCTATATATATTTCAGTGGGTTACATAAATGTAATAATGTCTAGAGGGAGAAATTGAGCTTAATGCATTCATTAATATGGACACCAAATCCATAAGAGAGAATTTGCTGTTGGAGGAGAAAAACTTACATGAGATGGTCTTTTTCAGTGATAATGAGACTGTCCAATGAAAGTGTGTCATGTGGCACTTTAAAAATATATTTTTATGTTCCTAGTATAAATGACAAATTTTCATTGAACGGTCTCATCACGTGACATTGAGACCGTTCCATACAAGTTTTTCTTCGGTTGGAGATGTTGAAGTTAGATAAGGAGTAGGGATATCAAAACAATCCGACTCCACGGGGACCTGCCTCACCCCGCCCCATACGAGGCGAGGTTTTATCGAAAGGGGGAATTGCACAGACATCCCTCAACATTTGATAAAATTGTATGAATATGACAGTTTTGGTCATATAAACACAAACTTCCCTCAATATTTGAATATTGTTACACAAACATCCATTACCGTTAGATAGATCCGTTAATCAATGGTTAAAACAGTAAAAAGTCAAAAATACCCTTTATTTTAAATAAACTAAAAAATATAAAAATATAAAAAATATATTTTAGAAAACATGAATGTATTTTAAATCTGAAACCTGGAAAAAAAAAATCATCTTTACAAATTAAAAAAAATAGTTTTTTAAACAATTTAATAATAAATAAATTTAAAAATTTAAAAATTTATTTAAAATCAATGGGGAATTGCACAAACTAATGTTTTTTAAGATATTTTTTTTTTCTTTCTACGTTTCAGATTTAAGACTTTTTACTCGTTTAACCATTGACTAACAGATCCATATAACGGTAGGGGATGTTTGTGCAACAATTTTCAAATGTTGAGGAAAGTTTGTGCATATATGGCCAAAACTGTCATATCTGTGCAATTTTATCAAACCTTGGGAAATGTTTGTGCAATTCCCCCTTATCAAAATAAATGGGGTTGGGGTGGGTTTGAGGCCGAGTCCTCCATCCCGTTTAAAATGGGGTGGGGTTGGGGTTTGGTATCCCCGCCCCGGTCTCACCCTGACCCCGCTTAATATTTATTAATTAATTATATTAATATTTAATTAATTAAAAAAATATTTAACATTAATTTATTTTTTTATCTAATGTAAACTTTTAAATTTGTCGTTTTATTAGGGATGAAGCAATTTATTTTGCTTGTTGGTATTGAATTTATTCAAAATATAAGAATTTATTTTATTAAAAATAACTATTAATTTTTGACTGAGTATTTTTTTGAAAGCTTTCGCCATTGGTAAGATTCGAGCCGCTGACCTGAGAATCATTTACTCAAACTCCAAACTTGTCCATCTACCAATTGAGTTACGCCCATGTTGACTAAAAATAACTATTAATTAATATATAGAAATTGTGAAATATTCATATTTTAAAAAACAAATTTGGAGTGGGATAGGGGGGCCACCTCCCCCTGCCTCGGAAAATCCCCACCCCTAACCCAGTCGATCTTCAATAGTCAAGATTGGGGTCAAGTAATTTTTTTTTCGAGGCGGAGTTGGGATTTATTGTCTCCGCCCCAAACCTGCCCTATTGACATCCCTAATAAAAAGGTTGATATTGACTGAGTTGAAACGATATCTGTGGCACATGACATGTATGCCGTATGCAACACAATTTACAGATGTTGTTGAAATGTTGCTGGTTCTCAATTGGACACCATTAACAAAATCAAAACAAACAAAAAAAAAAAAAAATCATTTATGAATTAATTGGTTGTCTGGAAAAGAACCCTACAGCTACATTATGCAACACATTATTCCCTGCCAAAAAAATTTGTAAATATAAAAATCAATAGAAGGTCGAAAAAGAAATAATGAATCCCCCCAAAAAAATTAAATAAATTTAAACTGTCAGAATACTTCAATTTACATATGTCATCAGATCTCCAACGTTCAACACAACTTAGAGAGAAGGAGTTCAATAAAGGATCCAAATCGGTGATATATATATATATATACAAAAGTAGATCTATCATTTCATTTTTAAATGAATAGATTAGAATGTTACCACATCATTTTGGACATCAAATTTGGATAAAGTAGCATTATTGTATATTATATTAGAATCCAGTGATTATTTACTTTTATTAACTGATACTCTAATGTTTATTGGTTTATTTTTCGAAAAAAAAAAAAAGAAGAAGCATGTGATCAAATTAATTAATAGCTTTGGAAATTTTCCAATGGTGTCATGTCAATTCTAACATGTGCATTAAAAGATTCGTAGAATCAAAGTGATATTGAATTGCACATTATAGATAATAACCTTTCACATTAATTAATACAAGTTAAATCTTGGAAATAGGAAATATTATTTCGAATTACACAAAATTACAAATTTAATTCCCTTCAAAATTGATATGAGAGGAAAGTAATTAATCCTTTATAAGAGGTCCATAATCAAACCGAACAAGTGGTTAAATTTAGACTTATTTTCTCAAAAGAAAATTAAGTGATCATCATAAAATCATATATGAATAATGGTCACAGTTATGAGCACATTCTTACATCTGATTAATATGGACCACTTAATTACTAGTTATTAATTAAAAGCTGATGAAGATCCAAGCTGATGATGATGATCAGTTGTAGACTAGTAGTAATTGCATGCCTCAATAGAATTTGTCAACATATTCACGTATGAGTGAGGACACCAGGGTCCTGTATGTTTTTTCTGTTGGATGATAACTATCCCAGAAAACATAACTTGAATCATCTGAACAAGTGGGACTCAATTTATTACACAGTACTGCTAGCTCTATTTCTCCTGTGCCGCAGCACCCTTTATTAGCAACTTCAAACCCTACAGAGAAATCATAAAAAAAATAATAAAAAAAAAAAAAATCAAGTCCATATAACTGATCAGGTACGGGATTCCGTAGGTTTTTTCATACAAAAATACTCTAAATAGACATTGTTGTTAATTGAAAAAACCTGATAAATTAAATAGTAGTTGGGAAGACTTGATCAGGAGAACTTACCGTATTTTTGAGGGTTTTGAATGATATCAAGAAGAGGATTATAGACATCTATATAGACAATTTTGCTGTTGGACAAGCTGCCTGAGAGAGAATCCAATTTTGCAGACAGTTTTTTGTTGAATAATATTGCTGCTTGGTTGTAGTCTTCTACACATTCTCTTTCAATTCCTCCTGCTAATGTTCTTTGAGCTGGCAGACAACCAATTGGTGGTGCACTGAAAACTGCTATTCTTCTTGCCCCAAGTCCATACAATTCCTTCAAAATTATTGACAAAAATAAATAAATAAAATTTTTGATTTGTGGTTCGAATGTATATAGTTTTGAATCACGAATCAGAGACGTTTATGATACGTATTTTCAGTCACGACATAAAAATTTTAACTTACTTTAAAGAAATCAGAAGCGGAGTTAGCCATAAGATCAGTGTAAGCTGGAATATCGTAGTGCGATTTCTGGACACGTAAACCAAAATAGGTATTGGCAAGGTCGTCGCTGCCAGTTACAACAATAAAAAAACTCTTGGCCAAGATGAAATTTGTTCTGTCTTCTCCAACTAGCATTTTCAGCTTCGCTATGTACTCTTTAAAGTACTCCATCTGATCTGATAATGATAAAACTGACTGATTTTTTTAATTTTTTTAATTTGCTCAATGTTAGAAAACAATGGTGAAAATTATAAAAATAAAATTAAAAATAAAAGTAAAAAAGTGGAGATTGATTAATTGAAGAATTATGTACCACTAGTTTAGAAGTCAAAGGGTCATATCCTGAGCCACTTGAAGCGAAGCAAACTCCTGTGAGAAGATCTACAGGTGACAATGTTGGATCCATATATGCAGGCACTGACTCTTTAATTCCCAATTCTTCCGCTGAAAAGGGAAAGAAAAAATACAAAACAATTATGAGATTTGAGTTAGGATCCTTCCTTGACCTTGTTTTTCTTAGTTTTTTTTTTTCAAGTGTAATTAAAATAACAATTTGCATTAAAAAGAAAAAAGTGATCAAATCTAACTATTTATTTTTTGTTATGATTAGGTGTCACTAGATTATGAAAAGTTAAGGAAAAAAACAGTAAGGAGAGAATGAGATTTACCCTGAAATTTAAATGAGGGTCGAATATATTTCAAGAATTTTGTTTCGGGACTAGGATCGATCATCTACTCATCTAAGTTTTATTAAAGTTTTTAAGATGTTGTGACACATTTAACGACTAAATTGATAGAAAAAAAAAAAACAAAAAAACTAAGGTTAATATTAAATAAAAATTATAATGAATAAACTTGGTTGTATTGCAATTTGAGGGCACAATAGTATTAAAATTGGACCTATTGTGTGACAATTTAATTTTTCTTAAACTAGTGATGCACATATAATAAAGTACAGTATAGAAATGCAATCAATTTTAATAATTTATTATAACATTAATATTCTGATTTTTTAGATTGAACATTTTTTCTAGATAGTTGAATTTTCTACCCCGACATGTTTATATATTAAAATCATAGCAATTCCTCAAATAACTTTACTAATGAAAAAACAAACATACTATCAAATTAAAACTAGAACAACTAATTTAGAAAACTTAAAAAAAAAACCTTGAAAAGAATAATTCTTCAAACCAGTGGAGGTGAATAAGTGATTTTGAAATAAGTTAAGGTGTAAACAAACGGATCAAGATCCCCTGCTCATCTCATTTTTACTCACCGTTTAAATATCTGGTGACATGTGGCAGTCAAACAAATGAATGGTTGAGATTAATTTTTCTTATTTTTTTCTCTCTCCATCTAACATTCTTCTAAGAAGTTAATTTTTTTTTTTTTTTTTTTCATTTTTTTTCCCCTCTCTCGTCATCACCGTCTTCCTCCTCTCTCTCTCTACAAATAGCATCAATGACTAAAATTTAGGAGGCTTTAAAACAAACCTCCCAATTGTATAGACTATAGAGTGACACTTGCATGAAAATAGACTACTCAATTACAACCTACCGCATACATTTTCTTATTATTAATCTCTCTCTCTCTCTCTCTCTCTCTGTCGGTCTCTCTATCTTTTCTTTCGAAAACTCAATCATTTACAACCCACCATGTACATCTTTCTATATTTTTAGACATAGAGCATATGATTCACTTTAGTGCAATAGAAAATCTTCAGTGCACCGGTGTCATTGACACAATGGCGGATCCAGGAATTTTAATCAAGTAGGACATTTGAATAAATTAAAATCACAATTATATGAAAAAATATTAAAAAATGAAGATCGTAGTAAAATAGTTTTTTTATATAAAATAAAATGAATAGAATACTTACTCAGATGAATTAAATAATCTTATATTAAAAAAGAACTAAAAAAAGAAAAAATATTTAATAAAAAGAAAAACAACATAAATAATCAAAAAAAAAAAAAAAAAGAATAAATTACTATCTATTTTTATAATAAGAAATTTTGTTTTACATTTATAATGAATTCAATTTAAATTTATACAAAAATAATTTATTAATAACTATTACTAGACATGTTTTTTAATTTTTTATTCTTCAAATTATTGGTAAATTATTGATTTATTGATACTAAATAAATTGAAACTATTAAATAAAGAAAAATAGTAAGGATAAGATAAAATGAATCATAGTAATAGATCGACTATTTTAATCCAATAAAGTATAATATGAGATTTTAGAGTTTATTGATTGAACGTGTTAGGTATGTCAGATTAAAACAATTAAAAATAATAAAAATCCAAAATAATAATATATAATTTAATATAAATTAAGTAAACACAAATTAATGGTAGTTACGAAATTGACAACGACAAAATAGAAAAAATAAATCGAAAAAGATGGTAAAATAAATAAGACATAAAAAAATTAGAAGATAAAATTGAACTAAAAAAGGCGCATAAAAAATTAGAAGATAAAATTGAATTAAAGATTGCTTAAGATGGGACTTGAACCGAGCACCATTAGTATAAAAAGCAAGATCCACTACCAACTACACTGCCAGCAATATGACATATATATATAATATAATATACATAGAATCAATTTTTTTTTTAAAAAAATTGAGATAGGGCACAGGGCCTACCTAGTCCCCACGTGGGTCCGCCCCTAATTGACGTATACAACATTGTATGAAAAATCTGATAGATTAACTTTTCTGAAAGAATTTTTTTTAAGAAATTCTAAAACTTCAAGTAATTATTTACTTCCATAGATATAAAATCTGACAATTAAGAATTCAAAATCGGAACGAATGTTAAAATACATATTCAGATAGGGAATAAATGAAAGATATATATATATATATATATATATATATATAGAGAGAGAGAGAGAGAGAGAGAGAGAGAGAGAGAGAGAGAGAGTTTTGATTGGTATAAATACCTAATAAATCAGAGGGAACTTTTCCATCGCAAAACCTTCCTGTTGGAATTCCTCCCTGAAAATCCTTCCCATAAGGAGGGAAATTGCACTTAATAAGTGTATTCAGATTATTGTTATTGCCTGTATCAACTATCGAATCTCCAAACACGATGATTGCCGGAACAGTTTCATTGGGCGGTAGCTTTACGAGAGCTTTCGTGGTGTAGAAGAAAGCAAGAACACATACAGATAACAATAAGGTTGAAGAAGAAGCAGAAGGAGGAGATGAAAAAAGCTTCGACATGAGTAAATATATTGAGTGATCAGTTTCAGGAATTAAATCTTTCCTCGTAAAAAAGAGAAAGAATGCAACAAGATAGTCACGGTTTGCTTTCCTTGCATGGTTTCTCTTTATTTATACACACATTTTTTTTTTTTTTTTTTTTTTTTTTTTTGGGACAATATCTATTAATCCGGACCCAGATAATTTTTTAAAAGCTTTCGTCCATTAATAGGATCCGAGCCGTTGACTTGGAAGTCATTTGCTCAAATCCCAAGCTCGTTTATCTACCAGCTAAGCTACACCCCTGTTGGCATTTATATATACAGTTGATTAAATAGAATAATAGATTAGTATAGTATAACTCGTAGGTGTCACCGTATAGAAATTACAAGATATACGAAAATTGTCTGGTGTGATAATCTTGCACGACAAACGTTTTAAATAACGTTATGAAATTGAATCCCGTATATGATAAGCTCTCACAAGATATATAGCCTTGTCCCTTTATAATAATGGAAATGACATTTTAAAAAGAATTTATCAAAGAGAGTGATCTAGCAAGTTTTAAATTGGACCTATCCATAATATATTGTATTATTTTAATCGATCGATTAAGATATTACTTATAATTTATAAATGTCTGGATTTGTGGTTCGGGTTTCGAGAAATTAAAACCCCCCAATTGTTCTATAAAATAATAAATTTGAATTTACCAAATATTGGACTGTTGGCTGTATTTGATCATTTTTTTTTTATGTTATCCAGAATTAAATTAAATATTAGATTTATCTGGCAAAATCGTAGAACCACACGACGGTAGTCACGATCCTGAACCGCTAACCACTCTCTGTTCACAACCCCTAAAGATCCTCTCTGGATTTTATACAAAATCAAACTGTAGATCATCCATCTATATATCCTAGCCTTTTTATGTACGTCTAACTTATGAGGTTCATTTAATTACTCTTTTTCTTTTTTGAAATCCAATACAACACGGGTGAGAGTGCTGCTGGGACATACCGATATCAAATGTTACAACAATACTGTCTGGATATCTATTTTCATAATCGAAAGAAGTTGACTTCTAACGTCGTGAGAAATTATGTTCATCTATATTGACATGTATGTTTTTTATTTTGATCATCGAGATTCAAAAAAAAAAAAAAAAAAAAACCATTATTATTATATAAATTTAAATAACGTTGTATGTTGTTTCTTTCTTTTACAATAATCATGTTTTATAGATTCTTTATAAAAGCAACAAATAATCAAACCTATCATATATATATGTCTGAAAAGGGATAATTAATTAAGAATCAAATGAGGTTTCAGATGTCGAATCTCGTACGTTTTTATGTAGAATCCTATAATTTGTTACTCAAAAGTCAGAATCGTAACTTAAACCTAATCCCGATCATTTGGAGAACTTCATCCAAAAGAATATATATATATATATAGTCTATAAATCACAAATAATAATAAGCTAATTTAATTTGAAGGTATACATATATACAATAAAAGTTGCCCTATAAATGGGGTAATTGACAAGTGGAGATATATGAACTTATGAAGTAAAGTTGGTGTCGAAAGGTTTGATATATTTTGAAAAGAGTGACAAGCACTTACGGTGTGTGAAAGTTGGTGGGCTACCTCCCTTGCATGGAACATTGGAACCATAAAATTCCTTTGAATATATATTCATCAATTAATAAAAATTCTCTCTTCCATAAATAATTGCATTGCATGTACATATTTATATTACCAATTGACCATAAAAAATTTGTATTATTATAGTTTGAGTGCAACATATATGTTTTTGGCAAAAGACATATAATTATTTACTCATGTATAAGTTTGTTTGGTGAACAACTAGACACCACTGTGAAGTCATACTTTTGGATTCTATCATCTCCACATGTAAGGCTGATGTAAATTTTTCAAGTGTAAAAGAGCCAGAAGAATACCTTTAACCTTCTCTCTTTTTTCTGTATTTTTACATAAAATGAAGAGTTAATATATATGATTGACTGATTCTAGCTAGTAATTAAGCTAGAGCTGCTTGTCTTCGATCTATAGAGTACTCCAAATACATGCATACACCGATACACGTGGTTCGAACCAGAAATGTTTAAGTGCTTCCACTACAAGTAAAGAAATTGTCACAATTTCAATATTGTGACAAAAAAAAGTGTTATTAACAATTCATTACTTTTGCCCCTGTCACTAAAAGTATTTGTGAAAGTTTTTTTATACTTGTCACGAATCATAACTTTTAGTGACATATTATCACTCGACCTTAATTAGTGACAAAATAAAAATTGTGTCACTAAATTTATATATAGTGATAATTAACTGTTTGAAATTTTGAATATTTTGTCACTATACATCTTCTTAGTGACAATTTATTGTTTTAAAATTGTATCATTATTCACAAACTTAGTGATAATTAACTATATCAAAATTGTGTCACTATATATATCCTTATCAATAATTAATTATTTAAATATTGCCACTATACACAACCTTATCGATAATTAATTATTTAAGTATTGTCACTATACACAAACCTAGTGACAATTAACCATATGAAAATTATGTTTGTTTTACATAAATTTAGTGACAATTAACAAGAAGATAACAAGTTACAAATTCAATCAAAGTTAATATAATGGTCCATTCAATTCTTATTAACTACAAGAAGACTTAAATGCAAAAAGTACAATAAGGAATTGATAATCGGGCAATTACCAACTTGGTCATAGACTTTTTTTAAAATTCCAAGTTGTTTGCGACTTTTACAAAAGTGACCAAATTGGTCCTCACATTTTTTCCAAGTACCAAATTAATCCCTCTAACGGTTTAACGGTGTTAAATATAACAGCTGACTTTAACAATTTTAGTTAAAGTATGTAAATACCCTTTATTTGTCATATTAGAGCAAAATTGTTTTGTCTTTTGTGCATTAAATTCACCATTATAATTACAAAAAAATATAAAAATATTATTAATGAAACACCATTTGTACCTTTTTTAATTAAAATTTTCCAAAAAAATCTAAAAAAATTTTAATAAGACAATATCAATTATACCCTTAGTATCGTTCATTCCTAGTTTAGTTTTTTTACCATTTATATATATATATATATATATATATATATATATATATATATATATATATTGTTAATATTATACAAGCACCAGTGTTAAAATTATTCAAAAATCAAAACCCACAAAAATATACGTGTTAAAAAAAAAAAAAAAACTATTCCTGTGTCATTATTATATTATTTAGAAGTAAAGTACAATTTTAACCCTACACAGTTAAAGTTAACTGACGGAACTTAGTTGAAGGGATTAATTTGGTACTTGGGAAAAATGTAAGGACCAATTTGGTCACTTTTGTAAAAGTCGCAAACAACTTGGAATTGTAAAAAAAGTCCAGGACCTAATTGATAATTGCCTTTGATAATCAGAACACAAGAAAGAAAAGAAAAAGTAAAAAGAAAGTGAAAAAAAATATATTACAAAATTGTTAGTGTACATACACCAATTTGCTACAAATTTTGAGATAAATGCATTACATCAATTATATCCAGATAATCATGATGAAGATTCTTCAAGCCTCAATACTAGAACACTTTCGTAAATGAAAAGATCGGAATAAACTTTTCGCCTAGATACAAACTACAATAGATTAAAGAATATTATTAACACCTCAATAAGATATATATATTTTTTCAATGCTATATCAAACAATTGGTTGTTCCTTAAGAATTATTTAATCAAACAGTTAGTATGCACATCAACTGATAAATATCATGTATTGTGGAAATCTAAGAACAAACAACTATAACTCATGAAATAATAATTATGGGTTCCTGAAAAAAATTAAAAACAAATTAAAGTTAAGAATCATTCCTAAACACATATATAATTCTATATATAACATACATTGTTAAAAGAAACTTTCAATATATGAAACTTGAATTTGAGATTCCAACCCTGAAAAACAAGTATAAGAAAACAAACCCTAAAAAAAATTAAATCAAGAGAAGTTTACATTTTCTATCAAGACAAAATTTTCTCTACGGTCTCGGTGACTTTTAAAGATGAAACACAGTTTCAAACCTAAAAAGTGTTTTTAAGGAAAAGAGAAACTAAAGAGAAAAAAATTAAAAAATTATAAAAAATAAAATTTATTGATTCTGATGCCGGCCTTTTAAAAACCTAATTATTTATAAAATAAAATCTTTCCTTTTTTATAGGGTAATTTTGTGACTAATTATATTATTTGTCACAAATTATCAAGTTCTTTTAACTAATTGTGACAATTATTTTTTAAAAGTCTAATATAGTTTGCGATCCGAAGATGGCTTGGAGGAAGCATCTCTAGATCGCAAACTACCTTGAGCGACGTTATTGGACGTCTCGATGGCCTAGAGGCGGACTATGGCGAAATCACTCAAGCGACCAAGTCTGTGATCCGCGAGTTCCAAAAGGGCTTCAAAGAGGACTTATGTTTCTTCACCTAGGAGCTCTGCAACCTCCACACATTCGTGGAGCACGAGTTGAGAGTTATACGTGCAGAAGTCGATGAAATCCGCACCGAATGGGCTTTGCACCGGAATAGCCCATCCATCAACCTTGGTGCCACCACAAGCACCAACACCATCCAGATCCCCAAGCCATCCACTTATTGCGGCAACTGAAAAGCCATGGAAGTAGAAAACTTTCTCTTCGGCCTAGAACAATACTTTGAAGCCAAGGGAGTTAGGGACGACACAACCCGGATCGCCAATGCTCTCACCTTTCTTCGGGAATCCGCCCAACTATGGTGGTGACGCAAGCATAGTGACACCATCAACCCCATTACCACATGGGATGAGTTCAAGAGGGAACTCAATAAGCAGTTCTCTCCCACCAATGCTGAGAAAGAGGCCCGTGGCCGCCTCAAACAGTCGGGATCCATCTCCGACTACGTCAAGGAATTCACAACCTTGACCCTTGAGATCAAAGACATGTCCAACAAAGACTAACTCTTCTTTTTCATGGACGGCCTCAAGGATTGGGCTAGAGTGGAACTGGAAAGGTGGAACGTGCAAGACGTTGGCACCGCCATTGCCGCCGCAGAGTCACTTGCCGACCTCACCCGGTCCAAGGAAAGGAGCGACAACCATGGTGAAGAAGGAGACAAGCCGAAGGATAGCGATCGCAAGGACAAGGCGCGTTCAAAGTCCCCTAATGGTGACGATCGGCGTGACAATCCACAAGGAGGCAAGCCCGAAAAGATCAAGCCAAAGAGTTATCACTTGACCTTAATTAGTGAAAAAATAAAAATTGTGTTACTAAATTTATATATAATGACAATTAACTGTTTGAAGATTTTGTCACTATACATCTTCTTAGTGACAATTTATTGTTTTAAAATTGTGTCATTATTCACAAACTTAGTGACAATTAACTATGTCAAAATTGTGTCACTATATATATCCTTATCAATAATTAATTATTTAAATATTGTCACTATACACAACCTTATCGATAATTAATTATTTAAGTATTATCACTATACACAAACCTAGTGACAATTAACCATATGAAAATTATGTTTGTTTTACATAAATTTAGTGACAATTAACAAGAAGATAACAAGTTACAAATTCAATCAAAGTTAATATAATGGTCCATTCAATTCTTATTAACTACAAGAAGACTTAAATGCAAAAAGTACAATAAGGAATTGATAATCAGGCAATTACCAACTTGGTCATGGACTTTTTTTAAAATTCCAAGTTGTTTGCGACTTTTACACATTTTTTCCAAGTACCAAATTAATCCCTCTAACGGTTTAACGGTGTTAAATATAACAGCTAACTTTAACAATTTTAGTTAAAGTATATAAATACCCTTTATTTGTCATATTAGAGCAAAATTGTTTTGTCTTTTGTGTATTAAATTCACCATTATAATTACACAAAAATATAAAAATATTATTAATGAAACACCATTTGTACCTTTTTTAATTAAAATTTTCTAAAAAAATCCAAAAATATTTTAATAAGACAATATCAATTATACCCTTATCGTTCATTCCTAGTTTAGTTATATATATATATATATATTGTTAATATTATACAAGCACCGGTGTTAAAATTATTCAAAAATCAAAACCCACAAAAATATACGTGTTAAAAAAAAAAAAAAAAAACTATTCCTATGTCATTATTATATTATTTAGAAGTAAAGTACAATTTTACCCCTACACAGTTAAAGTTAACTGACGGAACTTAGTTGGAGGGATTAATTTGGTACTTGGGAAAAATGTAAGGACCAATTTGGTCACTTTTGTAAAAGTCGCAAACAACCTGGAATTGTAAAAAAAGTCCAGGACCTAATTGGTAATTGCCTTTAATAATCAGAACACAAGAAAGAAAAGAAAAAGAAAAAAGAAAGTGAAAAAAAATATATTACATAATTGTTAGTGTACATACACCAATTTGCTACAAATTTTGAGATAAATATATTACACCAATTATATCTGGATAATCATGATGAAGATTCTTCAAGCCTCAATACTAGAACACTTTCGTAAATAAAAAGATCAGAATAAACTTTTCGCCTAGATACAAACTGTAATAGATGAAAGTATATTATTAACACCTCAATAAGATATATATATTTTTTTCAATGCTATATCAAACAATTGGTTGTTCCTTAAGAATTATTTTATCAAACAGTTAGTATGCACATCAACTGATAAATATCATGTATTGTGGAAATCTAAGAACAAACAACTATAAATCATGAAATAATAATTATGGGTTCCAGAAAAAAATTAAAAACAAATTAAAGTTAAGAATCATTCCTAAACACATATATATAATTCTATATATAACATACATTGTTAAAAGAAACTTTCAATATATGAAATTTGAATTTGAGATTCCGACCCTAAATAACAAGTATAAGAAAACAAACCTTAAAAAAAATTAAATCAAGAGAAGCTTACATTTTCTATCAAGACAAAATTTTCTCTACGGTCTTGGTGACTTTTAAAGATGAAACACAGTTTCAAACCTAAAAATAAAAAGTGTTTTTAAGGAAAAGAGACACTAAAGAGAAAAAAAATAAAAAAATAAAAAAATAAATTTATTGATTCTGATGCTTTTTAAAAACCTAATTATTTATAAAATAAAATATTTACTTTTTTATAGGGTAATTTTGTGACTAATTATATTATTTGTCACAAATTATCAAGTTCTTTTAACTAATTGTGACTATTATTTTTTAAAAGTCTAAATTGAACAAAAATGACAAATAATATAATCTGTCACAAAATAATACCTACTGTGATATATTTGGAATTTGTCACACAAAAATATATCACTATATGTCACTTTTTTTTACCGTGTTAACAGATATCCTACCAATTGTGTCAAATGTCGATCGATTAATTATAGTCTAATACAAATGAAGCTATTAGAAGCCCAGCTCGAGAGGTAAAAACTTAAGTGCAGTGTGGGATGTATAATACATAAATCCTCCGCCGTGATATTGCCATGTAAGCAATTACTTACGTGGAAATATTATACTGGGGATGCACCATGTATCGGATGCACACCAAAGATCTTCTTAAATCGAGAGGTTCTCATAAGTCATTAATTAGCCAACTACTTGATGGAACAAGGTGTTCCTTCCATAGTTCCATTATTGACTCAATGCACTCTTTTTCTTTCCCTTTCGATTTTAATGAAAATTATAGTCCTCAATTCAGACCTAATCAATATTTTCTTTTTCACTTTCTTTTACGAACAGAAAAACACAGAAGCCAAATCTGTATCAAGAGCTACTTAAATCAAGTATTACTTGTACAATTTAGATAACTACGACAAAATAAGGGAGAGATCTCACACATCCAATACTTTATCTGTAAAATAGACCGAACTTAAACGTCATAATAAATGCGGAATGAAGATGCACAACTAATCAATCAAGAGTAGTTGATCATCTGTTGAATATAGTACTATATATAAATTGAACCACTTAGATAGTTAATATTACATTACAGCAAATAATATTCGACATCCAACCTACGATATTAAATTGAACCACTTACGTGTTTGCAGAGAAGATTCATAATAATAAATTAATAATAATAATTACATAAACAGAAGGATATCAGAGTGGAGTTTCATAGATAAGTATTAAATAATTCATGTATTATTGATTGATCGAGACAAAATAATTCATGTATTATTGATTGATCGACAGGGGCGGACATAAGAGAGGGCTTGCCCGGGCTGTAGCCCGGGCAGCCCTCTAAAAGAAAATTAAATTCAATACATCTTTATGTCTAATTACATAAACACCCCTAAGGTTTGATGATATTACAAAACTATGTTATTTTATCTAAATTTAGTGAAATGTAAATATTTTATTGTTCATTGTAAAAATACACATAATATTATGGCTTCTAATATTATAGAATTAAGCCATTTACAAGTTTAAATATATATTTTTTTACTACAAGTTTAAATAATTGTTTATACATAAATTTTACAATGTATTTCATATTATTGAGTAGTCCATTACATCATCTTATTATTAAAAAAAATAAACAATTACTTTTATCAAGAATTATATAATTTTTTGTTTATTCTTAATCAATAACTTGCATGTCTTGCACTGACGTTATTAATTCCATATATATTGAGGAAGAAAATCATAAGAGTTTTCTCCACAATTCACAACGAATTTAATAAATTTAGTGTCAGAGAGTTTGTGAGTTATTAATTAAGTATTATAATATATGGACTAAATAAAAATAGATAAATAACTATTGATAGTCAAGGAGTTGACTTTATAATATCAGTGTATACCGAGAAATTTTTATATATATATATATATATATATAATTTAGCCCGAGCAGTAAATATTTCCTGGGTACGCCCCTGTTGATCGAGACAAAATCGGGCCTATATTTGTCGTGAAAGATTTAACAAATCAATGCGTACATGTTGGTTTTTTTTTTTTAATAATACATAAAAGAATGAGAGAATTCGAATCTACGATCTATTGACGTAGGTGCAAGGAGTTTTAAAACTTGATTAACATCGTCTTATCAATAACGTACATAGTTTATTTATTATAAAGCAGATTTTATTGGTATTATGATAGTTAATTAGGAGCAGTAGCAATAAATTTAATCAACTGTTCATTATCTTTTATGTTGGTTTCAAATTTTCAATGGTCATTGTCATATCAAATCATGTTTCTCTTAATCAATTATGTTTTGCAAGTTGGCAAATTACATCTCTAACTCCCAACTATAAACTTTTGTTGACACATCACGTCCACATTCAATACTCTTATAATTTTCTAATAATATAATATAAACAAATAATAATAATAATAATAATAATAATAAACCATAAAGGTGATAGACTGATAGCTAGCTAGGTGAACGTATTATTGGGTCAAACTAGCTCATCTTCCAGAAATCAAAACAGAATCAACTGGGTCTAACCCAAATAATTAGGCCGACCCGATTAGCCCAGTTCAACTTTAAAAACTTGGTCCACGAACAATCTTTGAATAATTGCTACATCCCCACTATGCGAGAAAAAGAAACACCCCACCACACCATTTTTTTTGTTATTATTATTTATTTATTTTTAACAAATAGTGTAATTTAAGGTTTGAAAGCAGATCCAGAACCCACGATCTCAATGTGCAGGTAAAAAAAAATGTACTTCTTGACAACTTGTCCACATTTTTATTTTGTTTCTACAAATTTATCAGAAAAACAATTACAATTTCTTACCGTTTTAGGAATTGCATGTGCTTAGACTTTATAGCTAAAGATTTTTTTTTTAGCAAATTTAATTAAAATAAATTAGCAAAACAATTATTTTATGAGGTTAGCATACAAAATAATAAAAGAGGTGCGGAAATTACCCAAAGACAAATTAAACAAACTTGACAATTAAATTTTCTAAAAGCCGTAGCAGTTGATTCTCTAAAGGTATTATGTATGCAAAACATAAATCAACAGAAAATTCGAGTACTTTTTCAACATTATCCATCACAGCTCACAACTTGTTTCACATAAATTCGTATTGCTCTCCACCACACCCTTATTTCACTGAGCATAAAATCCCTGCAACGAATAGGGCAAAATTTGCCGAGATCTACATGACATCCGGTCCGGATATCACCATTGTTGAGTATATGAAGCTCTTGATGCAAGTGACAGATTCCTTTGTAAGCATTATACAGGCAACGTAAATATGGCCGAATTTAAAGAACCATGCTTACAAATCCACCAAAAACTTCAAGCAACAATACAATAGTTGCATTCCTCTTTAAATTAACTCTCAGTTTTATACACAGACAGACGATATTCAATTGAATGGACTTAAAACGAACTCTGTTTGCACACTAATGACAACAACCCAGCACACATCAGGTGAAATGAGTTCGTTAAACAAACCAAGAATAGATGATTTACAAGCTAATCCAAATTATTAGTAACCACAAGCTGAATAAGTAGAATAAAATAAACCAGAACTACTAGAGATAGGCATTTGATTGGAGGTGTGTCTGTTGGTCGTGACATATGTGAGATCAATGAGCACTCACAAGGAATGGGTGCTGGCAAACCCCACACTCAATAGTCTCAGAACCTGAGCTAGGAACCTGGACCTGCAACAATTCTCATAATCAGCATGATAACTTTATAAATTACGTGTTTAATTTCCTAATAGATAGTAGTAGACAAGGATTTCAAACCTGTAAATGGACGGTACAAATAGGACAGGCAACTTCCCTCATCCGTTTACCAGATACATCAGACTTGGAACCTGTGAAAGCAAACCAATCAACACAGTGTATACACTCGTACCATTTAACTATGTCTCAAAATCAAGACAACAAAATATCACCACCATATCTAACATTCAAAACATGCAAACAAACTGATTTAAACAAAAGGTGGAAATGATGCTTTCAACATAAGTAACAAACTTCAAGTAGGAAAAAAGTACAGCATCTTCTGTGTATACAACTTACCCGATGATGACTTGCGATTTTTCTCCATTTCATCCTGTCACAAATGATCACAGTTAAGACTAGAACCAGACGTTTACGTTCAAAAGCTGCATTTACTAAGGCTTGAATGACATAAGATTACTTACCTGAAGCTTCCTGGCAAGATCCTCGTGACTCTGAAATACAGGTTTATTAGCTACTTCTTTAGCATTACTTAGCCTTTGAGTCACTTCAGCCTATAAAAGATAATGACACCATAAGATATTAATCCTACTGATATCAAGTTTGACCAGTATGGCAAGAATAATAAGTTTAACTCGGGATTTACATAATGTACGCTCATAATAATATGATTTGAATGGATCAAAGATCATTTAAGCTTCTTTAGATGAAGAAAACAAAAGACAGGGAGGAAGAAAATGGACAAACCTACTTTCTCCTATTAAGTAATATATGCAAATACAGTGATTAAATTAAATTCACTACATCTTAACTGCCATATATCTGAATGCTGCTTGCCATACACTGATACAAATGCAGCATTTATCCTTCATTGCCAAAAGGGATGGCTAATTGACAATGGCAAAGAGAACTCGAAACATGCGGGTTATCCAAATTGTCAAAAGTTCAGGATATCATTGTGTTTGGCTTTTAAAAAGAGAAACCCACAAAATGTACAGTAAATGATAAATCACATCGAATTTTTATTAACAATTTAGGAAGGTCATGATTGACAAATCCCTGAGAATATGTGTTTATTAACAATTTGAAATGAAAGACTGCCCATCAATGCAAATATTTAAACATTTCTAATTGAGATTACATTGCTCCTTGCTAACAAAGAATTCGATATGAATTAACCAAAAAATGCAAAGTCCATCATTCCCAATCACTTCTATGGCCTTGTTAGAAAGGTCATGATTAATGATAACAAAAGTTTGTCCAAAGACACCACAGTATCCAGGAAGGATCAAAAAATGAAAAAAAAAAAAAAATGGCATTCTATTGATCTGTTAAACATGAAAACAGAGAGAGAGAGAGAGAGAGAGAGAGACTGAATTCAACAGCTACGCTAAATTTACTCATATTACTACAACGCTAGGACTCCAGACAGCACATATCAACAGAAACAAAAGGACCATAAAAAGAGGAAGCAGAAGAGAAGAAAACTAAGTTGAATCATTCAGTTACTCAAAAATAATTTCAACGGCGACTAGTAGACTAATTTCAAGCATTTAAAAGATCCGATAATACTGCTAATTTAAGCTTTTACAGCCATGCCAAGACTCTGGTCTAACACAGATTACAAAAAACAGGGAGGGAAAATAACAAAAACATTAAATCATATCATTCCGCTATACACCAAACATATTTTAAAAGCAGCAGTTAGACTCATCAAAACAGTTTAAATGATCAGTGAATACAAATTCAACAATACCGCTAAATTCGAGGTTTTACTACAATTCTAGAACTTTGGGACATGTGCAAACCACTGAACTGAAATCCTATAGTATTAAAAATGTCCTCAAGCAGATTTATAGCACGTACCAAGCATCGATCACAAACTCGGACCGGCTGAGCATTCTCATCAGCAGTAAGAGCGATTCTACCATGGGTACACTTGTCACAGAAAATGTCACCACAATTCCTGCAGTGATGCTGAAAAAGTGGGGAGAACCATTAGGTGCTGTACAAAAGCATACAAAATCAATGACCAATTGAGCAAGGCATACCTTGCGCACAAAAGCTCCAAAGTCTGTTCCGCATGCCGTACATTTTGTAACAGCTTCATCAGGTACCTAAGAGAAAACAAAAGGATATAAAATAAGCCATAATCGATTTCAAAGATGAGCATTTATAGATTTCTCTAATATTGAAATGAATTACGTACTTCTGGAAAAGTCAGTATGCATGCTAAGTATAATGAAGAAAACAATATCTTTACTTTTATCGTAGAAAGAAACTCTCTTTTATTAATCTAATCTTACCCAATGATCTTTCTCCTCGTTGCCAGGTTTTATGAAGTTCATCCAATCAGTCAAGCCTTTCTTCTTTTCCGCAAGCTGTTCAGCTGTTTTTAAGGATTCAGAAGGCCTGGTACTTCCACCCATCTCCTTCACCTGCAATCATTACAGAAAAAAGAAAACAGGTCATGTGCACGTCAAAACCACTGGAGGACTTAAACTAACATGGAAATCAAGTCTTAAACAATTGAAAATTGTGAGAAAAACATAAAATCACAAATTTCCAAAATCAAAGGTCACACATAACAGGAAAATAAGTCATGACAGCGAAATCATTATTATGAGTTTATGACCCCACACCTGTACAGTTGCAGCAGTGACTGTGTCCAGAAGGGTGCTGGCAGTGTAGCTATTTGATTGCAATCTGATACGTCTTGGTTCGATGTCCACGGAACTTTTGGACCAAAATGCCAAAGTCGACGAATCAGCCAGCTACAAGAGAAAAACATGCATATCAATATTAAACAAACCATAAAGCACTAGTGAGAGAAAGAAATCCAAATAGGGGTATCCAACTCACTTCGCATTTTGTGATGTTCTCAAGAGGATATATTCTCAAAGTCCTGCTTGTATTTGGATCAAGCATGCGAATTCCATCTAAACCAATCTGCAAGAATAATTCAAATCAAACAGTAAGTTCAACAAAACATGACAAGAATCAATTCGGTCATTTTAAAGCAATTCAATATAATCACACAAAAGAATTACCAAGGCTCCCTAACAACACTGAAAAAGGAAAACTGAATTCTTACAAGAAGAAAAATATTAACGCAGCATGGGATTCCTTTGCCATCCATGTAAAACTCTAATACAGACATACAGACATACAGTCATACTATGTTTTCATAATTTCCATATCAAGAAAGGTAATAACAAGAATGCAAGCCACCACCACAGATTATGCATAAATTTTCCATACTATAAAATCGTAACTTTACTGCAATGAGACAGAAATATACTTGCTTGTTAATCATACCAACATTTTTCTTCTACCAAAAGCATTGCTAAACACAATGAATGACCAACATTACCATAAAAGATGCTGATTGTACTAATAGTTACAAAAACAATACAAAATTGAACCTAATCAACAGAATTAACAGAACAAATCAAAACATATAAAGCAAAACAAAAACTACTTAAATCAATAGAACAGGAATTTGACTACCTGGCAGAGCACATCCATGGTACTCTGGCCTCCACTTTCAGACAACAACTTGACCCGAAACTTCTGGACCCCACTCTTCGCGTCTTGCTGCACCTCAACCTTCGGTATTGCTCTCACGATCTTACTCGAACCTGAACTAGAGACACCCGATGATGAGTGCGAGTCCTTCCCCGATGACATATTGATAGGCCTTCCATAATCGTCGAATAATGTCGAAGCTGATGACTTCGGGATCGTGCCACGTGCCCCATACGGCTCCACCTTGCCCCCTTGGTACGCAAACACGCCGTCTCCATATGCATCGTCTCGCCCCATATCGTATCGCGAGAGGCTATTGCTCTCCGGTTGCTTTCCGTAGAGATCAGACCCCGAATCGGAACGGCTCCTGCTATATCCGCCGTACTTATCGTCGAAATAACCGCCACCGACAACACCGCTGTCATATTTCATAGAATTGGGACTACTCTCATACGGACTGTCGTATTGTGGCGGCACCGATGACGATCCTCCTACGCGGCTAAAAGGAGCAGAATACGCCGCCGATGAGTAAGGCGAATTGGGACTAGGATTAATCGGCGGCGGTGCGTAATTGGTGGCCGTCTGATGCTGATCAAAAGGCGGGTAATACGACGGCAGCGGCTGCTGTGGTTGTTGCGTTGTGGTCACCGGAGGCTGGGGATGGTAGGGTACATGAGATTCGTAAGGTGGAAATTGAGACGGCTGTTGCGGAGGAAGAGCGGGACTAAAGGAGGATATCAAATTAGGGTTCGGTGGCGACGCTGTTGACGTTGGTTGCGTAGGCGTGTAGGAAGGAGCAGTTGGAGGGGCATGGTCGGGATTCTGAGAATACGGAGGGTAATTTTGGGAATAATCGGTGAATTCAGAGGTGGCGCAACTGGTGTTGAAAGGTGGCGCGGAAGCGTAGGCTCGTGAATGGAAATCGGTGGCCGGATTGGGATTTGGATTAGGATTAGGAATAGGATTAGGGTTAGGGTTTGGAGGGTATTGGTGGTGGTAGTAGGAACTGAAATCTCCTTGTTGCATTTTATCGGCGAATTTTTTTTTTTTTTTACTTTTCCGATGAATTCAGACGAGCGAGAGAGAGAGAGAGAGAATGCGATTGTGTGTGTGTTTTTTTTTTTCTCAAGTTTTGGAAGAAACGGAAAAGAAGTGTAGACCGGGAGGGGAGAGTCTTTGTGTGTAGTTTGTTGTACTCTTGCGGGAAATTGCGCGAGCTTTGAGATTCGTCTGCTGGACACGTGTCAAGCGATTGGTGGGAGATGGTGGTGGAAGTGGACCCTATGGGGTTTTTGAGTGTGACTTTGTTGAACGTTTTCCAACGCGTGATAAGAAAATCAGTTAATCATATTGATCTTGCCTTTTGTTCTGCCGTGATCACGGAATTGAATGGATGTTAACTTGTTATGTAAGTATTCTAGAGTTTCAAAATTAAGTATAACATAATTATATATTAAAAATTAATAATTGGTATTATGAATCAAATTTCATCAGAAAGGTGATTAGAAATATTTAATTAATTAGGATAAAAATTAACCTAATTCCCGATTCATGAGTGAGATTATATAATTTGATTCCAAACAATTTTTGGTAAATACTATAATAATGTGAATTTAGAGCATTTAAATACCAGGTGGTGTTGGTCAAAAGAACTATAAGCAAAGTTATAAAAGGGTAGTTCGAAAGAAGCGGTAAATAATGGGAAAATGATGTTCAAACCGTAGATCGCTTGGGGGTGCCCGACATCAGCTGGTCATATGGTCCGGTAGACAATGTCTCACCGTGAAGGATGATCGGAGAGAAGTTGGCTGGGCTGGGCCATTGGGCCCATATAGATTCCTGTATTGGGCTAAAATAGTCTTCAGCAGAAATTTCCTGTCGTGTCGAACAAACATAGTTGGCCCAATACATCATAAAATTATAAGGCCCAAACCAACAGTGCTTATTGGGCTTATGATATGGCATAACCCCAAGATTACATTACTATATTCATGCCACGTGTACTTTTCAAAATTCAGTTTATTTTATGGGAAAACTTCAACATAGTCCCTACTTTTTTTAGAAACGTCATGTTTTACAATTTTTATTCATTTTAGATTCATGAGTCCCTAAACAATAAAAAATAACTCAATTCGATATATTTATTATTCAAAAGATTCAAAAGGTATTTTGATCTTAGCAAACTCCAAAATATAATTTATAAAGCAAAATTGAGCATCGGTTACGCATAAAAGAAAAACAATCCCTTCAAATATCATTCAATGTAAAGTAGAACACATTCAATATATACACGATACATCTTCTATTATGATCTTGCTAAGTAAATACACTTAAACTAGTCCCGGACACATTGGATTGAAACCCAAGCTCCTCTAACTGGCGTCAATCACCATGGCTGTTTTCAATGTCTCAGACAAAGGGGAAAAAAAAAAAAAAAAAAAACATTTAAATTCGTTGGAAACAGTTCTTTCTTATCTTATGGGGTTGGGGTCCCACTCACCCAACCACCGACCCACACTGTGGATCCCACGTGACACCCAACTTGGAACCATCATGTTTTTATTTCTATATTGACTCGATCAAGCTCCTAGCCTAAGAAACAAAACAAAAACAAAACCTCAAAAAAGTGCTTTTAGTTGCAGGCGTTTTTAATTTCTATTTGTGTGCACCGTACTCGATGCTAGCTACAGCTATAAACTTTAGCTTGACAACCAACAAACGCGTCCTTATAGGCTTATATATATAGCAATCGTACATGCATAAAAAATTGGTGTGCTATATATAAAAAAGGCCTTGTTTGGGTTTGAGATTTGATTATATCCATTTCTACTTCTAGCCTTCTAGGAACCTACAAGTGCTTTTTTTAATGGTTTTTTTTTTTTTTTTTTAATTATTAATACAAACAATTCATTGGTTGAACTGTTGAAGGGAAGAGAAAAAGATATATATTGGCGGTGACAGTTCCATTTTCCATATAAATACAAAGCAATTGACAAGTTTTTGCTTTCAAAATCTTTTCATGTCAGCTATAAATACAGTACACTTTTACGGCAAAAGGAGTTGGCATTTTTGGTGAATAAATTTTAATACAATACAAGAACTGAATCAGGAAAATGAAATATCCAGAAAAGGCAAAACAATAACAAAAAAGAAAAAATAGAGAAGATTCTCATAATATTTCTGATACTTTCATCATTTCAATTCATGTATGGGCCGTAGTAGAAGTACTACATGTATCAACAATTGTTCTTCCCAAGACAAAAATAAATAAAAATTTGCCATGTTTCTTGTTTGTTTATCAGACCCAAAAGACCTCCATGCTTGCTTCCTTTGCAGATTTACAGACAGGACAAGAAACGAGAAAGGGTTCACAATGCTTGCACGAGCAGAGATGTCTGCAAGGTAGAAAAAGCACGCACGACCCTCTAGAATTGCATCGTTTACAGGCTATCATCATCATCTCTTGTTGTTGTTGTTGTTGTTGTTGTTCTTGTTTATGATGATCATCGTCGCATGAGCCACAAAAAGATGATTCTGCGTCTTCGGCTGTGTTACTGACGAGGACCAGTCTCTCTCTGACTTGTTGGAGTGTGTTGCTTAGATCAACGACCATGGCTTCGTTTTCTCTGGCGAGTCTTTGCCATGTCTCGCTCTCTATCTCTGCTTCTCTCAAACAGGCTTCAAGTTCCATTGTTTTATTCCTTGCTTGGAACAAGTCCTCTTCTTTTTGTCTCATCAAATTCACAGCTTTCGATTCTAGGCTCTTCAACATTACTATTAACTGTTTCTTTCTCTGTTCTTGTAACACAGATCTTAATCTCTCACTCTGTTTTTGAAAAAAAAAAAAAAAAAAAAAAAAGAGAACAAAATTATTACAATGTGTACAACACCAATCAAAGGCAAAAATAATAAAAAACGCATAAAAAGAAAGAAAACCCTAATAGATTTTTATCTTTATTTACCTGTATTTGAAGGATGTAGTCAATCTCTTGCCTCTGCAACTCAAGCTGCGAATCCAAAGACCGAGACATCGCCATTGATGAGAAGAAAATATTACCACCACCACCACAACCACAACCACCAGTTGATGTTGAGGAAGAAGAAGAAGAGAACCCTTTAATATTACAATCAAAACCAAAGTTTTGATTGCTTTGTTGGAGATGATGACCACCAAAAAGAGGCTGCTGTTGAGGAGGATCAGAACCAAAAGCAGCAGCGGCGGCGGCGGCGGTTGCAGGCACAGGATTTATCGTCGTCCAATCTTGTACTCCTCCACACATGGACGGTGGTAGAATATAACCCAAATTCTCAGGAAACAACTGTGCTTGAACAGCCATTTATATATATAAATAAATAACAACAACAACAACTACTACTGCAAGAAACAGAGAAACAAAGCTAATAACAAACGTTCCCTTTCTCTATCTCTCTCTCTCTATATATTATTTATAATAATAAGAGACACCAATAGAGAAAAAAAAGAACCCGAAAATCTATGACATGGGTAGGTTTAAAAGCAACAAGAAGGGTTTCATGTTATTGTTGTATCAGAAGAGATGCATGACCCAAATTTCTCTCTCTCTCTTTAATTGGTGTAATGTAACCTTTAACTTTCTCTGTTTTGTTTTTCTGGTTTTAACTGAAAGAGACCATTATGATAGAAGAGAACCATATATATATATATATATATATATATAAAGAGGTGGGAAACTGACCATCTTTTTTTGTTTAAAATTGTTAATTAAAGGTGGATTTTTATGGATATAATTTGATTCTTGTGAGGTAAATAAGGAACTAAAATCTCTCTTATCTATATATAAATAATAATAAAAACTTTTTGTCAAATCCAAACAAAAGCTTTGAAAACCCAACAAAAGAGCATTAATGAGAGAGAAACAAGGGTGGCAGTAAACGACGACGTACAAACACGCAGATTTTGTGACAGCAAGTCACAGAACTATCGGGGTCACAGAGAGAGAGAGAGAGAGAGAGAGAGAGAGGCTCTTCTCTTCCTTGTTCACACTCCTCACATAATAATAAAAATTAAATAAATAAAAAGAGAAATTTTGGGTTTTGAAAGAGAAATTCACTCATCAATTGATAGACGTGAAAGGGTCAGACGTTATAGTGTCAGTTTGGTCATCGGGAAAGGCTGAAGAATAGCAAAAATAAAAAATTTTAATTTTTTTTTTCTTTCCTATTTTAAAATTTGAAAAATTAAATTATTTAATCTTTTTAATCAATTAATATTTTGTATTTATGTGGTACGAAAGTAACGAAACTTGTAACAGTTCAAAAACGACAAAATCTTCAATGCTGGTATAGAGTACTGAGAGTACGTATGTAGTATTGAAGAGTTTTTTTGATACGGGTGCCATGTGGAGAGATCCTGTCCGTCTGATCTTAAACCTACGTGGCAGACAGTGTCTTCTACTCTTTCATGCATGTTAAGTGCCGCGTACGACCTGGGCCCAACCAATGGTGGTCAAATCAGGACCGTATCAGAAAATCAAAGCCGGATCAGGCACGATTGATTAGCTTAATCAGACTTGTTTATTTTTATTTTATTTATTATGATGATGATGATTAACACCTAGGCTACAACCAAAAAGGCTAATGTCCATTGTCGACAATACATGCGAGATGTCGGGATGCCACGTAGCAAGTTCATGCAAAAAGCGAAAAGCGAAAAGCTTTTGGTGGGTCAAAGGGAGTAGGAAAATGGGACCTACAATAACGTGTAGAGAATAATATCTCAGTGGATGATTCTCTTTGACTTGATTGATTCCTGGCTTAGTTTATAACTTATAAGTTATAAGTAGCTGGTTTACTTCTTCACGATTCACAAAGATTGAGAATTTAAAGTTAAATTGACTTAAAACATAGAGAGAATCAGTTAGTTTTATCCACAATTTTTTGTTTATAGACACGCGAACCCAAGGCAGATATCGGGATTGGGTTGGCTTATTCGGGTTCATGTTCACAATCGAGACACCTTGTTTAGCCCCTTAACGGCTAGTGTCGAGTTCAACTTAACAGGTTACGGGTTGACATAGTCATTTCGAATTAAACAGGTTAGACCCGATACAAGTTGATCAGATGGTATCGTGTAACCCGTTTTATAAATGAGTCATGATTTGATTGAAGTCTTGTAAATACTAATCCATTTAGTTATATTTTAATAAGATGAGACTGTTTCGATGATAAACTCATCACAACTTCATTGTAATAGTTCAAAAACAACTGTACTTTATCGGGTTAGGTTGATTTAACAAACAATCGTTTGGAGACTGAATCGAACCTAACCGGCTAACCCAAATTGCAAGCCCCACTAAAAATGAGAACCTAATGAGATGAAATAGGAAAAAAAAAAAAAAAAAAGAACTTGAATAACTAGCTAGTAGCTACTTGCACGAGGCAGAATAGAGATAATACCACACCACTTTTACCCTTTTTTACGTGCACTGTAAAAAGTAATTTAGAATATTGAAAGAGTTTTTACTCTCTGGTAAACTCTTTATAAAAGGGTTTTTGTTTCGGTTTCCCATATAAAACAAGTAGCTGTGAGACTAGAATTCAGGAATCAGGAAGCATTAACACTCCTAGCACGATACTGCCATTACTGTTGTTTGCTTCCGTACTTGAACAAAAAATATTAGATAAGACAAGGCAATGAATGAATTCCATTTCAGAGGAGAAAAGACATCAAAATTAAGATAACAATTGTACTTTTATACCCCCCATATAATAAAAAACAAAAACAAAAATGGCAAAAACATGAGAAATTTTGTTCAGAAAAAAAATAAAAATAAAACATATTTAATATGATCAACACAAAACCGATCACCCAAGTATATTTTTTTTCTTTTTCTTTTCTTTTTAAGATTATATAAAAGTATAAAACTTAACCAAAAAATCAAGGGATATAATCATTTTCCCCCCTACAGTTTAACATATTAGACACTTTGCCCCCTCTAGTTTCAGTAATGGCTATTCTTCCCCTTGAAAACCAAAATATTAGACACTTTACCCCCTTTAGTTTCAGTAACGGTCATTCTCCCCCTTGAAAACCATAATATTAGACATTTTGCCCCCTAACAGTTAGGAATTTTGTTAGTCAAATACTTTGGCCATTAAAAAATCAATTAAATGATCTTAATACCCTTGAACACATGAGCTATGCCCCCTAATGATACCACTAATTGTTTGAAAAGAAAAGAAAATTAGAAATAAGACAATAAAAACTAATAAAAGTATTTTAAAAAAATATAATTGAAAATAAAAATTAACAAATTATAAAATTAGCAACAACAAAAATTCAATATTGAAAAAAAACAATTTAATATTTTAAAATAAAATTTAATATTGTTTTAACAATTATATTATTTCATTATTCTTTATATTAATATTTTTTAAATAAATTTTTTATTTTTACATTTCATTCTTTATATTAATGTTTTTTAATTAAATATTTTATTTTTACATTTAATTATTTTATTAAATTTTGTTTAAATAAATTTTTTAATTTTTTATTTTCAATTCTGTTATTTTTAAATACTTTTATTAGTTTTTATTGTTTTATTTCTGATTTTTTTTTCCTTTAAAAACAATTAGTGGTATCATTATGGGGCATAACTCATGTGTTCAAGGGTATTATAGTCATTTAATTAATTTTTTAATGGTCAAAGTATTTGACTAACAGAATTCATAATGGTTAGGGGGTAAAATGTCTAATATTTTGGTTTTCAAGGGGGAGAATGGCCATTATCGAAACTAGAGAGGGCAAAGTGTCTAATATATCAAACTACAGGGGGGAAAATGATTATATCCCAAAAATCAGTCCAATAAATAAAACTACCATGTACAGATCATGTTTTCTTTTCAACCCTCAAAATCAGTCATTTCTAATGCTTTCAAATCTTTGATTCCCAAAATCTTTTTGTACAGACTCTACCAGCTCAAAGCCACTATACAACAGAGACCACACACACAATTGGGATGCAAAGTCACAGTTTTGTCTCGGGAAGAATGATCAGAAAACAACACAGAAATTTTGCTCTTCACCTGCTCTTCTTCTGCTGAAACCTGATCCCTAAAATGCTTTCCTCTCTCACATTTGACCAATATAAAACTAAGATGCACACACCACAGCTTGCAAAAAATGTAAAATGGCAATCTTAATTATTCCATAATCCACATCAACTCAACAAGTTTAAAAGAACAGGCAACAGCATCACCCAAAAAAAATAAAAAAACCATGAAACCACCAAAATCGAAAAGCTCTAAAATATACGAGCTACAAGGGCAAAGAGCAACAATTGAAAAACTATCTATAGGAACCAAGACTCGACACTCCCGTTTTCCCATTATACAAAAGAAGTTATTTAGTTTTGTTTAGCAATTTTTTCGTTGTACTGATAATTATTATATTAGTGGCATATTTTTTTCAGATTCCGATATAAGATCCAACTGACAGAATTACTTTACGCAGTTACTCTTTAATTCTGCAGGGCTCTCCAACACTGGTCTCCATTCTACTGTACCATTCACCAATACGTGTATGCTCCACCATATCTTTACCGGACTTCAGGTATCGAATTGGCCTCAGAACACCAAAGACAGCAAGATCGGCTAAATTAGGTTTGGAGCCACCTGTTAAGGTTAGAAAAAGCACGGACATTGAGTCACAATTATTGGATATATCTTGTAATATGGTGAAGCATAATATTAGTTTGAACATACCAAGATATTGCCGGCCCTTTAGAGCATCAACCCATGTTTCTGCAGCTTCGTACAATGAGGCCCGTTCATCAGTAATATTATGTCTTTTCTTCAGTTTCTTTGACACAAAATACATAGCAGCTGCTCCAGCATACTTCGCAACTAACCTCTCAGTAAAGCTGAAATTGCCTGCAATTACAAAGTAATGGTGTAGAATTATGACAATATGCTAAATTAGATTTTTATCGATTGATTGTCAAGTTTTTATAGTAAGATGGTAAATGCAAATCCGATAATTCCTAGAGATTAAAAAAATAAGTACAAAACTCAATTGACAATCAATCAAACTTATCTGTCGTGTGAAAATAAAATATATATTTATTGTTCAAAACATTTGGGTTGCCAAACCAGCTAAGCACATTTTAATTAAGATGATGAAATTCACGCATAAAAATTCAAAAATACAATAGCATGATATCAAGGAAGGGAACACACACTAGGTCACTAGCATATCAAATGGCTACAAATAATTTGTGGCTAAATTTTGTTAAAAGAATCTGTTCTGGACTACAGATAAGTAGATAACAAAGGATATAAGTACCAACTTTGAAGATATTTCCTTTTTCATTTTGTTATCAGCTCTAGACTTCTCACAGTCATGGCTTACAAGTATCAATTCTATTGAAATCCCTAGTCAAAACATCAAGACAGATCTTCTGTCTGCATTAGAAGTTCATACATCTAGGCTTTTCTACATCCAACATAGTCCCCAGCTTTAATCCATGTTAGTTATACAGCAAACCCATTTATATTATAGTTACTTTATTTACATATACGCGCAATGCTGCTTTTATCCCCACCCATTTTTGGTTTCTTAAATTAAGTTGATACATTTGTGCGATTTTCATTTTGTAATACAAAACCTGACTTAGTGCACTCTGAATTTGCCATCAACTAAGGAACTGAAAAATTCAGAGAGAATTCCAATCATAAGGTGAAACGAGTGGAGATAAGATTTAGAGAATTGTGCTTTGTTAACTGTGTTTAACTGAGTACTAGGGAAATTAATCATGAACTGCACAAACATTGAAAAGAACTACAAAAAATGTCTAAAGTAACAAACAAACACACTTAAAGGATATCATGTAAAAATCATAAATTAAATACAAAATGCTGTGAAATTAATTCAATGTCTTACCATGGGTGGTGATATAGTCAAATGACTCAAGTGCCTCAGAAGGAGATCGATATATGTTTGGAGATAAGACATGCACCAAGTGATTATCCACCCACCTACATGATGAACAGATGCAGATAAAAAATGTAACATCCTGGTGATTTAACTAGTATTAGAATATTTTGCATACCAACAACATAAGATTTCTACAAGTTATTAGACCAAAGCACTGTTGTTGTACCAATTATTAACACTTGCTACGAAGTATTAAAAAGTACAAAGCAGCTAAGGCAAAAAACTGAAATACTTCAGCATGCTTAAAGTTGAAAAACAAAGAATGCAATCATACCCACGCCACTTCCTCACTTCCTCACTATCAGTGGCAGAGTTGTCAGGATGAATCTTTTGGAACAGCTTATCAACTATATCTGCACACATAAAACATAATTATTCAGCCAATATAATCAAACATAAGCTATCAAATTTGATGATCATATTCTTCAGAATCACCAGTAACCAAACTGTGTAGTCACAAAAACTCAAGAGAAAAGGGTGTTGAAAAACAACGACCACGAACCTGAAGAATCAACCATCTGATCACCATCAACAGTCAGTATGGGCACCTTCTTGTAATCAGACCACTTAATCTCTTTCTTGTTGATGGGATTGACCTCCACCACTTTGTATGGAATATTGTAATAATCCAAGAATGCTGACAGAATTATACATAAACATGGACAAATATACTTCAATTAGCAATTAAAAATCAAACAAAACGCGGTTTCGTATAAAAATAAATAAATTATGAACTATGTTGCTCCAGTAAAAAAACTTCCTGCACAAAGCCTTATGCTAACTAAATCCAATTCGCTTCAAATACACTTCTTAGTTCAATTAAATTACATGTAGCTCTCAATCAGGACTATTGTGTTCAATCAAATAACACAACATCAAATTATCGCATTACATTTTACTACCAAATTCGCTTTCCGTGAAAATGCCTGATGTCGATAGAAATTATTCAAAATCAAGACTTTTTTTTACCTTTAACTTTGTTGCAGAAAGGGCAAGCTTCGTACTGATAGAGAACGACGTCGTTCGGGAGGAACTTCTGCGACTGAACCGGCTCCTTGGCGTGAGCCTCCTGAGCCAGAGAAGTAGCAGCGGCGGAGAACCCAGCGACGCCACCAGCCACGGAGGGACTTGCTTTCCTGAACCGATCGGCGATGCTTTGCGCGAAACCATGAGAGTTGTTAGAAGACGAGAATGTGCTGAAGAGGCCAGCCTGAACAAGCCGACGCTGAGCGGCGGCTGGCTGCGCGCCGGTGGCGATGGCGCGGCTGAGAGTGGTGGCGAGGCCGTTAACTCTTCTCATCGTTTACCGGGGAATCAAAGTTGGCTCTAGAAACTTTTGTATGAAATGAATTGATCGTGTTTAATTTGTCAACCTGTAAATGGCATGATTTTTTTTTTTTTTTTTTTTTTAATTAGGAGTTTGGTTTTTGATTGCCCAGGGTTTAGGGTTTTGACTATATCCACGATTCTTTAACTAAAACCACGGAATTAAAAACAACAAATATTTTTTTTTTCCTCGAGTATTACATTAAATCAGAATTTTGAAAGGGAAAGATTCGAAGTCTCAAACCCACGAATTAAAGCAATTTTCTTTAAAATATCTAATACCAACGGGTCTAATATGTCAAAAATCAATTGATGATACAACTGAAAAATATATACTAAACTTGAAAAGTATGTATCGAGAAGGTGTTACGCTAAACTATTTGAATTAACGATGATTGAACCATTTATTTATCATGTTAAAGTCAATAAAATTGCTTCTAGAATCTAAACTCTAGAGTCGTGTTCTTTTTTCTTTTCTATTGTTCTTTTAAATCTTTTATTTGTAATAATTTTTTTAAAGTGTTAATTTAAGAGAAAATAAATATTGTATATTCAATCTTATTATTTTTAAAGCATTGTTAATCATTAAATTGGAATGCAATGAGAATGTTTTATATAAGTATGATCTAAAATTTTAATTAAATTAAATAATTGTCAATATTTGTGTATAAAACACACATTAACCTAAGAAGAATTCGTATATTATAATCACGGAGATATACTGATATGGTGTAAAGAACTCTGTGTTAAAAAAAAAAATTATATATATATATATATATATATATATATATATATTAAGAAGGTAAAGAACTTATCTGTTATCACTCAAACATTTTTCTAGTTATGAGATAATTAATAGAATCATAATCTTCTAATTTTAACGATTAGGATGGTAACTTGATTCTTAAAATGAAAGAGGGGAATCAAGTTCCCATTTCAGTCGGATTTACGTGTGAGACCTACATAATTGAATTTTCAATTTATTTTAGTACACAATAATTATAAGGATTCCATATTAGTAAACGCGTCTCGATACAATTAAAATAAACATAAATTTTAAAATATAAACATGTAACCAAACCCACTTGATTTAAATTTTAAAAGTATATTTTAAAGTTTTAAAAATCTCCAAAATACAAATAGATTTATAGATCCCACAAGTCAACTAGTCACTATTTTCTTTTCACGCGGAATTCCGACCTTTAAACGGTGTAAAGTCGAATCCTCACGTTAAAAATCATGTGCATTCCGCACCAGATCGGGCCTCGAATTTTTATTTTTATTTTTTTATTGCCAAATATATAAATCGACCTAATTAAGGTCGGTGGAGAGCCAGCCTGTCTCGCCCTATAAATACACCTCTAAACCACACAACTAAATCACTCTTTTCCTTAGATATTTTTTTCCTTTGCAGCCTCACAAAACGTAGAAAACCTAAACCCTAATTTTTTTTTTCTAGTTTCGATCTCTCTTTTAACGCGCGAAGAGAGATTTAGGGTTTCAGTGGTATTATTAGTGAAGGATGTCAAGGTGCTATCCTTACCTTCGTAGAACTGGATCTTCTGTTGTTGAGAGGAACGGAGACGGAGGAAGTAGTCATGGTGTGGCCTTGATTGAATCCTTTAAGGTTCGTTGAGCAATTTTGGGCTTTTATGCGTTTATTGCTCAACTGCTTCTTCTTATATTGTTCAATATCTATAATCATGTCGTAGATCTAGTGAACCAACAACCATGGATTGGTGGTTGGTTGTAAATTTATTTTAAATCCATCCACTATCATGTTGAAGTTCAGATCTGTTGATTGTTTTGTGTTTGTGTAAATAGAAACTGTAAGTAAAAACAATTTAGATGTCTACTTGTTAACATGTTGTCTGTAGATCTGTTTAGGGTTTAGGAGTAGTTAATAATTTGATATTGTTTGACATGAAAATCGTCAAGTATCTGCAACTTCTTAAAAGATGTTGTTTTTGTATTGATTCGTTGGATCGATGATGATTTCATCGATTCAAAGAGATGGATGCGATGCATGATTGAAGTAATTGTAAATCTTAGACTTTTAACAGTAGATTTTTTAATTTAGGGTTTCAATGTATTAGTATTGGGTTGGTTTTGTAATCCAAGTTGTTTGGTTAATACGTACAATTGTTAAAAGCAAGTAGCTTATGCTTCTAAAGCCAGTAGCAGACTAGCAGCTTCTATGTGGTTGTGATTCATGATGAAATATTCAGTTCCAGACAACATATCAGTTGCCACCTAGAATGATTACCTTGTATGTGTTGAACTTGTGAATATTTTAAATTGAAGAGTCAGACTTTGGCATTCAACATGTTATTTATTTTGATTGAATTGGGTTGAATTTTGGCGCAAGAGGCCATCAAAATCATGTTGTATAACTATTTGATATGTTATAAGATAATATTGTAACTATTATGTATCGTATGGTTTTTCCCATCTATGTTTGGAAAATTGTCATTTTATTACTCTGGTCATACATGACCTGGCCATATATTCTAAAACTTCTACACTGGTGCATCAAAAGCTCCAGAGCAAAAATGAGAAGTCCAAAACAGAACATGTGAAAGAAAAGGGAATGGAGAAGGAGAAAAGGAAAGTGAGGAAACAAAAGGAGGAGAAAAAGTATGAATTCAGTGACGGAAAATTGAAGAAGCTCAAGAATGATAAGTGTCACCAAGAGAAGAAATTTAAGGATGGTTTTTCCAATAGATGCATAGAAGAAAAGGCCGAAAGTTTGGATAACAGTGGTCTCACTGAGGAGCACGATGAGCCTATGTGTGTTTATTTGTCTGATGGCACTCAGAGCAGAAAGAGGAAAAGAGACCCCACACCATCCAATGGCATCACAGTTCACAGTGAGTTTCTTATTTCATTGCGATACAAGCATCATTGTCTAGGTCACACTAGAAAATTATGTATTAAACCTTGTTTATAATTGTTATGATTGTCAATAGGGAACATCCTTCGGATTCGATTGCCCTCACAAAAGCAGAGGGAAAGTGATGCATTACCCAGCAAGGAACAATCATGTTCTACTGCTGGAAAAGTATCCGAATCTCAGGATAAGCAGAGGGAAACTGTGCAAGTACGTGGTAAAGAACAACAACAATGTAGTACCAATTCTGTTAATGTGGAGCTTCCTCCTCCTAAATCAGATTCAGCTAGGAAGGAGAAAGTTGAACCAAGTGTTGCTAAGACTGCCTTTGAGATTGAGATGCAAAGGACTGAGTCAATGTATCAATCTTTGATGGGCGACTTGGTTTCAATACCACTTGTAACCCAGACTGAGATGGACACTAGTGATGATCTAGACTGGCTTTTAGGGACAAAGAAGCAAAGACAGGAATCAAAAACTTTAAAGGCCAGTGATGTTGATGTTTCATGTCGACAAAGTTCTTCTATGTGGCCGCATGCCCAATACTTGCCGGAGGCTGACATATATTCATTACCCTATACAATACCATTTTAATTTTACATAGTTGGGGATTTTTTGATACTAACTGCACTAAACCCCCAAGAAACTCAACATAGAACACCTTAATGTGTTCTTTACTGTAACTTTTTTTGTATTTTTGGTCTCAATTTTGATTGTTGAGCAAATCATGTACAGGCGATTCTTAGATTTATGAAACAGAAATTTTTAATGCAATTTTTTTTGTTGCTTCAATGCTTGCCCTTTTATTCATGCTCTCTCTCGTGTTTTTTATTAATAATCATTCATGGAAGATTCTGGTTTCTGGAAGAATAAAACATGGAAGATTCTCAGTCTTCTTGTTGCTGTTTTAAGTAGTCCTTCAACTTCAGACGCTGCTTTTGTTCTCTATTACCAGTATCAACACTACTTAGAGAGACAGCATCTACATCTGTGTACAACAATGACAATGACAAGTCCAAACGAGGCTTGCCGTCGAATTCGAGGAGGTCTTCATCTTCGTCCTCTTGGTTACATGACCCCTTTACACCATACTCTTTTCCAGCGTCTTCCTCGGTTAATAATCTCAGGATTTGGTTTGCTTTCGGACGAAGCCAAGCTGGCTGATTAATACAAAGATTAGCTACAAGAACCATTCGTTGCATTTGATCGCTGTCATAATAATCATCAACTAAATTTGGATCCAGTAATGCTTCCACATCCCCAGTTTTTAACAACGGCGTTGCCTGGTTAATAACATTAATTAGGTTATGCATTCAAATTAAAATGTAGTTACGGAAACTCAAATTACGATAAGGGAGAGATATCTTACCCACTTGATCAAACTCTCATATACTTCCAGATTCTTGGAAGCAATTGGTTTTCTTCCTGATATCAGTTCAAGAAGAACCACACCATAGGAGTATACATCAATTTTGTCGCTGAGCCTCCCGCGCATGAAATACTCTGGAGCAATATATCCAAAAGTCCCTGCCACATCTTCGTGTATCGCGAAACTTGAATCTGTCGGTGCCCAAATAGCAAGCCCAAAATCGGATAACTGGAACATAGATTTCAGGACAGCATCAGCTTTGAAAATCAAGGTTTTATGATATTAGGTAGTTATAATAAGAGAGTCAAGTAATACCTGAGGCTCAAGCTCATTGGAGAGAAGAATGTTAGAAGATTTTATGTCTCTGTGAATAACAGGCTTTGAACGCTCATTGTGCAGGTAATTTAGAGCATCAGCGATCGCGACAGCCACTTTGAACCTCACCTGCCATGGCAATTGTGTACCTTCTTGATCTGAACACATTCCAAACTGAATTTAGTGATTTACATCAATAATTTACACTAATTGCTCCAACTTCTATGTAGAAACAAATTTGGCGCGCCGCGCCACGGAAGCTTACCATGAAGGACCTCATCTAAACTTCCTTTGGGCAGGAAGTCATAGACCAAGACAAGAATGTTATCTTCCATGCATACACCAACTAAAGGTGTTATGTTTCTGTGCTTCAATGAAAAGGTGATGTCAGCTTCCAAGCAGAAGTCACTCCAAGCTTCTTTGTAAGATTTCAGAACCTTCACTGCCACCAGCTTGCCATTTGAGAGACACCCTTTGTACACATTGCTACACCCTCCCTCTCCAATCAAGTTTTCTATTACAAAATCAACACCATGAAAATAAAATTTTGTCAGAGAGATCTATATAGTCTTGTACAAGAAAGTATTTGTTCTTTTAAAGAAAGATATAAGCAAGCAAACCTGATGAGAATTGACAAGTTGCACTTTCAAGCTCTGCATAGCTGAATTGCTTGCAATTAGATGAGATCAATTTATGGAAAAGATTCGACTCCTTGGGCAATTCTATAGATGGTGATACACTGTCTTCAAATTCTCTTGAAGATTCTTGGCTTTCGGGGACAGTTATTCGAAGAAGAGGCCAACCAAGTTTTGGTTGTGACAACATTCTTGTGAGTGAAGGAAGTGAACTTGAAGAGAAGACTACTTCTTCAACTTTGTTTCCTGATGAATCCTCCAGGGTCTGGCTGTCGTCTGTTGATACATCTTCGGTTGCGCGAATCCTTCTTTCAATGTTTTGATGATCTGCAAGGACTGAAAAATTATCAATTTCTCTATGAGGAGAAGTGTTTGTTTCATTCCAATCCACTGAATTGTTTCTACATGGTAGGCTCATCACCCATTCAACCAGAGACTTATTTCTTGTTCTCTGTCTCCTTCTCAGAGGCCACCCAAGAGCTGATTGTGGCAGCAGCTCTTTTCGGATTAGAGAAATCGAGGTCAAAGAATTCTCCTCCTCGAATTCATGGTTTCGATCGAAACTGGGATCACTAGACTCCTCACTTTCATCTCTCAATGCATCTTCAGATATCAAAATTACTTCGGATTCAGATTTTCCAACCACCACTTCCTCTGCATATCTTAAACTAGTACTTTTTTTGTCGAAATCGAACTCAGGCCTTGGATTTAACCTGAAACCTGCAAAGTTGACAGGACTTTAGAAAAAAAAACATCTTACATGGAAAATTTAAACAAGTTTTCCATAGAGAAATAATCAAAACCTCTTGGTTGCAAAATAGAACTCCTTGTTGAGACAAGAATGGCAGTAGTTCCCGGTAACCAATCCGCGCAAAATATGGCACACGAAATCCAGCTCCTGAAAGATGATCCTGTAAACAGTTAGAATTTAGAAAGAAAGAAAGAAAAAAAAAAAAAACATCCTGAATTTTTCAAGCTAGAAAGAATTTGGAGTTCTCATCTAAACTTACCCAAATGTGTTTTCTTGATCTGTTCCCACAATCACTGTCATGTTTTCATAGTGTTTTGCCAATCTCTTCAAAACCCTTTTGATCAAACTTTCTTGTGAAATTGAACCTTTAACAGAAACCTGAAATTCAAATAAAAGAACTCTGAATTAAATATTCATTCATGAAAAAACAACAAAACTGGTGACAAAAAAAAAAAAAAAAAAAAAAACCTTTTTCACTGTTGAAAAGCCTCTGCAGAATCTTGAAAGGTCTTTTTTAGACAATATCTTTTTTGAAGCAGGATCTTTTACAGTCATACCTGAGCTTGAAGAAGAGAAATAAACAGAGACTAATTTTTGTCCAAGTTTGGTGAATTTTACAAGTTCCCAGCTGAGAAATCCTGAGCCATGATTACCAATCAGAATTCCAAGAAGAATTTGCTTCTTTTTGTTGCCTTTCTTCACTGATGTTCCATTCTTAATCATCACTTCACCTGAAAATCGGGCAACCCAGAACCCAAATACAAGTTATCTTCAACAATCAACACTACTTCTTTGAAAAATCTTGGAAGTTATTTAAGTACACGGTCAATGGTTTCTTCATGGATTTAACCATTGAATAGCAGAAAAAATTACAATCAGAAGAGACAAATATGAAAAATAAACAAATCCCCAAGAAAATTCTTCATTGCTTCATTAAAAAGAAATTATTAAAAAATGAAATACCAACAACATGAGTTGAAAATGTGAAATTAAAGAATTTTAAAACGACACGGTTCTTTGTTATCTATCAAGAATATTTTGACCATTTTACTATATGTACTGTATTTGGTTATATCTAACTCACCAGCTCTTATCTTAAACTAAAGAGAGAAAACCAATAGTAACCAACCAAATTATCATACTTTTGTTTTTAACCACTTTTGAAATTATAATCGTTAATAACCACTTTTTTTAAAAAAATTCAGTATAGTACCATAAATTACCAAAGTACCCTTGAAAATAGTGTTTTTTTAAACCTCGAAACAAACTTGAAAACACGACTAAATGGGAATACACAAACTTGAAATCATGCCTAAATGGAAATATCAAAACTTGAAATCATGCCTAAAATAGAAATATTCAAACTTGAAATCTGGACTAAATTGAAATTTGGCTTAGGTTTTTTTTCCCCTCTTTCTTCTTCCTTTTCTTCTTCCTCAGATTCAAATTAGGTGTAGGTTTTTTTGATTTCTCCTTTTTATTGCAGATCACGTCGTCGGAGATCGCAGCACGGAGCCGCCAGACGTCACCTGGACTAGCGGCGATCACGAACCAGCGGCGCTGGTTCGTGCGACGACCAGGCGTTCGTGCGCCGCTGGTTCGTGACCGTCGCTGGTCCAGGCGACGTCCGGCGGCTGTTCGGCGATGACTGCGGCGTTGGGCGACGATTCCGACGTTGGGCGACGGGATGGAGAGGAGAAAGAGAGAGATGACCGGGAGAGAGAGAGCAGAGGAGAGAGAAGGAGAAAGAGAGAAACAATGGTTTTGGGGAGGTTTTTATATGAGGACTTTTGAGTAATTTCTCAAAAACATGATTAAAAACAATTAAAAGTATGCATGTGGTTAAAAAAGAAAATCTCATAAGTAGATGGGTCAGTTTTGGCAATTTCCACTAAAATAAAAACATAAATACAAAAGCCGTCTCGCCGCCTAAAATAAATCAGTACACCTAATGTGACTAGTATATCTTTGAACTCCATGAAGTCAAAGATTTTATTAGGTGCTTCTAAAGTCACCTTAATGTTGCAGGTGTTTTTTACCCATTATTTTAATGTAAAGGCATGTAACACTAATTAAATTGGATTTGGATAGAAATCAATAGAACACCAAATCAAGCCTTGTTTGTTGGTCAAACAATGAAATGATAAAATTTATTAATATAAGTTGACCCCATTGTTTGTCAATAATATCATCAAAAGCTTTTTCCTTCCAACTTGCCCTTCTCTCTTTTTGGATTTAAATATATGTACCATTATATATTTATATCAGTATATGATCAATTAAAAACCTAAAAATGAATCATCAAATTCATTTTAAAACCAGTAAGTGTATTATTCTTGAACAGAGAAGGACAACTAAAACATACATTATTTAAGGCAAATGAAGAAATTATGGTCAGATTTGGTCATGTTAATGTCAATGCGGAGAAATTTTAAATCATTTTTGGCCAATTGTAGTGTCGATTGCACTCTTCTTGAGCAACTTTGGCTGTTCAATTATCAAACAACAAATTGGTATTTTATAAATCGGTGCTTGTCATTAAACTTAAATTGTTTTTGCCTCGATAGGTTTATTCTTTATACCATGCCAACAGCAGCAACAATTCGATATATAACACAATTGGAAAGCAAACATGAAGAACCATACACTGTTCCAATAATATTCAATTATTATGATACGATGAAAAAGACTCGGTTACAATTCCATTTCGTAAATTATTGCTTTTACCAAAAATCATTATCACTTTTCAAAATGTAATGACTAGAAGAGCTGTGGAAAATAATGATCCGCATAGAAGAGCTGCATGGCCTAATATCATCATACTTACGTGCATCATTAACCACTGAACTTGTAGAGCGGGCACTAATATTCCGGATTGATGCAAAGCAAAATAAGATTGACTCGTTTAATTCACAAATGAGATTGTCTCGTACATTTGAGTCTCGAAAACAAATAATGATACAGACACTGACAAACAGGAATTTACATGGATTAAGTTGCAGAGGCCAGAAGGTTAAACAGAGAGCTAGCTTTAACGGAATAAATTGATTTTCTTTTTTATATAAAGATATGAATAATGAATCTATAAATAAATGAAACTTCTAAAGAGTTTCGGATTTACTTTTTCGAGATTGTCTTCAACACAGCTCCGGCTAGTCCCGCAAAGGATTGTTCATGGAACTACTATCGAGATTCTTCGGACCATCTTTCCTACACCTTGATAGCACCATATTTTTCACCCATTACACCGCCTTTCTGTTTCTGGAATTCAATGTACCTCAAAGTGCTGGCAAAGAAAACTCTAGCGGCAGGATCTAGGGTTGTGGAGTCACTCGGCATTTCATTGGAGATTAATTCAACCAGACTTTGGATTGCTGAAGTTGTGATCTGTGGGTTTCCTTTCTCGAAAAAGTAAAGGTACCTGAAACATATCATCATCTTTATTAGAATGTACAAGAAAAACAACAGGCCCCCAACTAGATAGGTACTTCTCTCCTCTCTGTCAAGGAAAAAGAATGGGGAGGAGGGCTGTCGCTGTGAGATCAACCCAAAGCGTACCAATTACCCGAAAGAAAACATCCAAGTAAAAGCTATATAAACAAGACAAATTATAATTTGGTAAAGCTATAAGATACTTGTTTCAAAAAAAAAAAAAGCTCTAAGATACTGACTTGTTCAGTATTTCGACAAAGAGTATGACAGGCCCGCTAATACCCCATGCAATGTTGGCCATTTGTTGAGCTGCATTTGCAATCCTCAATGCACGCTTTAGGCAAAGTAGGACCCTACAATTAATGAAACACCGACGGTAATATTATATCTTCTAGAATCTCAACTCATAAACAACCTAGAGATACAATCAGAAAACCAATTTTTTTATAAAATATGCAAGCTCGTGCATGAACTAAAACCAAGTTTGACGCTGTGCACCTTTCTCCATCCTTAATGCCATCCGGATCATCAACCCAAAAGAGATGTGAACATGCATAAACTGCTCGGCACTGATCTGGCTTCTTTAAAAGCTTTGCCGAATACTGACAAGGGAAAATATGTTAGAAGGATTTTCATACCATAAGCACTGAAATCAGATGAAACCGAGTCTATTACCCCAGTGGCCTTGTGTGTCAAAGTATCTCGATTCTCAGCACCAAATACATTCATCCTCTGAAGAGTTCCGATTATCAGATGTATTGCAGTCACCTGGGCCTTGGAGTGCTAAAAGTAAAAGACATATTCATGTTAAAATACAATTCAGAAGGGGTAAATGTGTCCCTTCTCACAGCTTATTAGATTACAACTATCAAGACTTTCAGTTTTCTCTCTTTCTTTCTTTTTGTCAATATTCCATTGGGTAATTTATGACAAGAAACTGATTAATGAGCAATTACCGCAATTTCTTCTTCATATAATATAAACGCCTGAGTGAACAATTCATAGGCAACAGGCTCAAGTTTGCAGTCATTAGCAGCCTGATCATCAAAACACAAAACATTTGAAGTTAGAATCTATAAATTACTCTCCGGCAACAGCTATTCACTATTACACTAAATGTGCACTTCATAATGTACACATTCCAATGAAGTATCAACACTTTATAGAGTGATGTAAGTAGTCTAACACTTACATCAGCACAATGCAGGTACAACCGCAAAGCCAGTTCAGGTGACGGAACAGATGAAAGAACCTCAATAGTCTGATATCAAAGCAAATAGTATAATCATTGGCATGAAGATGATAAGATATAGTTATATAAGAATGCACAAGGTGCAAATAAGAATACACAGATGCTGTTTATCTCAGCATGAACACTGCACAACAGAACAATCCAAAATTGGAAAGAATACATGTAGGAAACAGGAAAAGCAATTTCAAACCAGCTTAGGGTTGGTTGTAATGGCAAGTTGACAAGATTTAAGTCTTTGAGAAAGAAACACATTCATCAAAATTGTCATTCAGTAACAATATAGCAACTTAAAATGTCAAGAAATTTCCATACATAACGTATAAACAATATGAAGTCATAAATTTATCAAACAAGTCAACCTCACTCAAGATCTGAAAAATTTTCTTTGGTGTTGCAGGAACTTCTTCTCCTGCTATGTCTCCATCCTGACTCTGCAACTGCCTGACCAACTGCAAGAAAAAACATATATGTGTCATTTTGAAAGATCACAGATAGCTAATCATATGGACATCTACATACATGCGGCAAATTCTGCACTATGTTTAAGTTCATCAAACTTTGAAAACATGCGAAGAATGACAATCTGGTAAAAGAAACTTACCCTGAGTGCAGAAAACACAAGGGGAGGAATTGTAAATGGTAGTCGTGTTGCTCCTCCAGTCATGATATGCTTCTTCACGGTACATATAATCTAAAAGTATAGTAAATCATTAAAATTAAATATACTAGTTTCTGACAAGTCAGAAACAAAAAATAGTGGGAAATGCCCCAACTAAACCTAAAATCAAATCCAACGAGACGCTTAAAAAACAATGCAAATGTGTCCAAGAAAAAAGATAGAGATTAATTTAAGTACAATTAAGAGATTTGAAATGCAGAACTTTTACATACCTTCAACATTTCCTCTGGGTCATCATTATAAAGCATGTGTATGAGGCAAGCAACAGAATTCTGTTCCTCTTTGAAGTCCTCCTCATCAAGCTATTAACAGAAATAACCCCATCATCAAACCCCACAAACAAAAGGAAGTCCAATACATTTCATTATAACATGTAAAATTAAAGAAGAATAAGTTGTAGGCAACCAAAATAATTCTACAATTCAAATGTTGAGTTTACAATTTCTAATGGAATAAAAGACATGATGTATACCTCATCCTGAGCAGTTCCATCCAAATCTTTAATCAGTCCTTTAATTAATTCGAACAACACCTCAACCTACAATGAGCATATTAAGCACATTTTCCAAGAGGAAAACTTAATCGGTGAACAAACAGAAGAGAAACATACCTTATCAGCAGTTGAAATGCAAGTGGAATTTTTCATAATGCTTTGAATGATAACCATTGCCATGACTTTATTTGTTCCATTATCAAGGAAATCCATAACTCTGGGATAGTTAGAAAGTGTCAATGCGGTGACAATGTCATTGTATTTCTCCAATGGAGCACTTAAAAGCGCAACAACTTGTTTTGTTGCCCTACTGTCTTCAAGCTTTGGTTTGCTAGATAGCTTCTTAACACATGCTCCCTGTACAATAACAAGAAGATGGCACCCATGTTATAAAGGCTATGTCAAGCAGCAAGCATAGCATGTCCTGGTAAAGCAAAGTAATAGCACTCAAATAAATATTACTAGAACTGAAACATACCAGTACTTGATCAACATAATCAAGTCGATCAGGATGAACACGGAGTGTAAACGTAAGAAGAGAAACGTACAAAGTTATAACTCCAACAATAGGCATGTCAACCTGTGCTTCTATCACCTGCCATTCAATTATTGCCATAAATTTACACGAAAAAACAGCTCCATACTCCAAATTGAGCATATTATACAACCCTGTTCTAAACATTTGCAGGCCAGTACCAACTCTCCCCTAAGCAACCAAACTATCTCTATGACGATTTCATTATTTAAGACAACATAGACATGCATACTAAGTCAAGGACGCTTACATCAATCCATTTTGGGCCTACAGATTAGCCTATGCTTAGGCTGCAAAATCTGGGACTTCAGTTAAATTTAGAGGGAAAAAAAAGATTAAAATGTTGAATAGGAGACAACAGCTACAACATTGAAAGGTAGAGAAAATGTGTAAGAAACTATAATGAAACAACCAAGGGAACTTTCAAGTTTTACTTCAACATATATGCACCATTTAAGATAGAGCCAGAATTTCAAAGCAATTCAACCTCAGGGCAGCAGCCAATTTACCTTTCCAATGGCATTGCTCAATTTACCAAAAGCTTCAACTTGCAGAAATTCAGGTAGTACCTGGAACAGAATAACATAATCAACACAATGTGACGGCATAACAAGCAGAAACAGCATATAATTACTCACATCTGGACTTGAAGCAGCATAATTTGACAACCTGTCCATTAGTTGAGATAGCACTGTCTTGATGTCAACTGTTGGCTAGTGGTCGAAACAATGATGCATAAAGGGAAAATATCAGTATGCTGCACTGACTGATCTTATATCGTCCAACCAGAATTACAAGTAAACATGTTTTGTTCTATTATGCTAGGAAAAATTTGATTACACCATCCTTGTATAAAAACTATTAAAAGTATGTACTCCACTATTTAAAAAACTATTAGAAAAATGGGAAATAAATGTACTATTAACTGCATCGCACATGAATTCCACATCGTATCAAAGAAATTTTTAGAAGAACAGCAGTTTGATTATATTATAAAAATCACTTGAAGACAAAATAATCTCCACTCTAAGCAATGAACGTACCTGAAGCTGGGGGCAAGCACCCAATAATGGCTCGAGGGTTTGCAAGTGGTACTCATCTGGGAAGACCTGAATTATGCAATCCATCAAATAGTATTGTGCAAGCTCATCTTTACAATTTACAACCTGCACAGTCCGGTATCCAAATTTGAAAGATAATCAGAGAGCATGTTATATTGCGTTAACCCTCTAATCAGAGCACAACTTGCTGGGAAAAAAAAAAAATGTCTATCATTCAACCTGCTCTAAGACTCTCGGGAGAACGTTGTCTTTGTACATCTCCAGGTCCACACCTTCAATCTGACTGAGAACATGGAGGTTTTTGCCAACCTATTAAAATAATTCAGACAAACATCCATGTGACTTCACCACAGAAGCGATTTATAGACATGCACTGTTTCATATAACGGAAAGTTTCAGATGTCGACATTACAAGATCACGAAGCTCGTTTCTTTCTTTTTCCCGCTTCTCTCTTACCCGAGCAGGTCCCTGCAGACCAGAAAGCCCAATTGAAGGCCTCAGCTCAGGATCACCAAAGAGTATGAATGATTCACAAGCACCATAACACCTGCATGGCCAAAAATCATGCTTTCATGATTCATTTCTACTTTTATGGCATGCAAGTACTGTGGTGCCATGCATGTCCGAACCCACAAGAGTTTACAGATGTTTCAACAAACCTGATGCTGCATTCGAACCCAAAGTTTATTCATTTCTGTGAAATTCTGTAGCACAAATTCTACAGCATCCATCACTGTGTCAGCATCTCTGCAGGAAAACAATCACATTTAAGAGAATAATGAATTGCTAATCATACTATTTGTTACAAGACATATTACATTGTCAGAGTAACGCAACTATATTTCGAAACAACAGCAACGATTTTCAACAGAAAGGATCTTCTTACCCTTCGTACTCAGAACCGATATCAGGTAACTTATCTCTGCTAACTTGAGCAAGGTAACTTCTTAAAAAGAGCCCTCGTATTGGATGTTGAACGGCACGACACATTTCGACAAGATCTTTAAGCACATCCTTCGCCGGCGCCTCTTTAGATTTAATATACACAGAACCAACTGTACATAGTAGATACCTGGTAGATTAACAGAGATCATAAAATATGAACATGGAAATGACTATTCACATGCATTTCTGCAAGCTGAATAATCTAAAAAACTGTGAAAACTTTTTATGATTATGATGTGATTTGCATACACCAAAATTAATCGACAAAACACAAACAAAAATCACCAAATTTTGTTATAACTTACAGTCTAGGCAATATATTCCCGGCGTGTTGAACAAGCTCATATAGATCAACAATCGACACACCGTGCTTACTTTCGTCTTTGAAGAACATCTCCAGCCTCTTCAATTCATCAAAAGCTCGCATATCTTTAACAAAAAAATCAAAATCAAAATTCAATCACTAATACGCAAATCGAAATCACAGTCGAACAGGAAAAAAAAATACACAAAGAGAGAGAGATTTTACAGAGATCGTAGTATTTGTGAGGCGAGAGTTTAGAAGTTCGAAGCTCTGAGAGCAACTGAGCCGAGTATTTGAGAGCTTCTCTCAGATTATTGGAGTCCTGTGATGATAAGAAATCAGAAATTCAAATAGTTTTGGATTAAGATTGATCAAATGACGGAGAAGCTAGGGTTTTCTATGTGAAAAAAACAGAAATTATATATGTACCAAAGCGCGATGCATGTAAAAGGCGTTGTGTTGGATGCCGGCGATCCCTTCGGCGAGCCATTTGTCTTCGTCTTCAGCTCCGTTCAACAACATTTCGCTCGCTAAACTTCGATAGGAGGGAGACTCGAGACGTGTTTTGACAGGTACTTCTTTTCTCAGTGAAAAATTGGTTGATTAATTTAATTAAATTTGATTTGGAAGATAATTATATATGTGTGTCACGTTTCGTCATTTAGATGCGACCATTGCCTGTTTGTTTTTGTCCCTTGAAACGTTTTTGTGAAGGAATATATTTTTGGGTCGCATTTTGTCTAGCAACTTTACTATTGTTCCTACACTTTGTAACATATAGTAAACGTTAAAAGGTTGATGAAATAATCATGTGGCATATATGCTCATTTTTTTTTTTTTACAAAAATCTTATCATATAAAGTATTGCCTTTAATATCAATTTATTGGTATTTATAAACGGAAGTTAAGGTGTTCGAGTAGTAAATTCTAGAGAGAAAATCATAACTAGCCATCCAACTTATCATACTTTTGTTTTTAACCACTTTTGAATTTTTAATTATTAATAACCACTTTTTTTAAAAAAATTCAGTTTAGTACCATGAATTACCAGAGTACCCCTAAAAATAGTGTTCTTTAAACCCCGAAACAAATTTGAAATCACGACTAAATTGAAATACACAAACTTGAAATCATGCCTAAATGGAAATATCCAAACTTGAAATCATGCCTAAAATAGAAATATTCAAACTTGAAATCTTGACTAAATTGAAATTATGATAAGTTTCTTTTTTCCCCTCTTTCTTCTTCCTCTTCTTCTTCCCCAAATTCAAATTAGGTTTAGGTTTTTTGTTTGTTTTGCAAATCTATTCGCCGGCAATCGCGAAGCACAACGAGCCGTCGGACGTCGTCGACCAAGCGCAATCCCGTCGCAGACGAAGCAGTAGCTGTCGCACGAACCAGCAGTCGTCGCACGAAGCAACTGCCGTTGCACGAAAGCAGCGCCATCCCGTCGCACGAAGTGCCGCCGGACGTGGCCCAGAAGGTCGCTGGCGCTCGACGACACCTTCGTCGACGCTCGGCAACCATCAAAAGCTTGCCGGCGAGGGAGATTGTGGGGAGAGAGAGAGATCGTGAGAGAGAGACCAGGAGAGAGAGAGAGAGAGAGAGAGAGAGAGAGAGAGAGAGAGAGAGAGAGAGAGAGAGAGAAAAGAGAGAGAGGGTGTTTGGGGACCCTTTTTATATGAGGGCTTTCTAGTAATTTCTCAAAAAAGTGGTTAAAAACAATTAAAAGTATGGATGTGGTTAAAAAAGAAAATCCCATAATTAGATGGGTCAGTTTTGACAATTTCCACGTAAATTCTACGGATCAACATAAATGAAAGTGTGGGTTTGATACTGTTAGTGAGTCATCTCCTTGTTATAAATTCGAATTTATTTTATAAAAAATAGAGGTTTCCAAAGTGATATTTCCTAAAGTTTTTTCATGCAGGATCGTAATGGAGCTGCAAAGTGATCATTTGTAGGGTTACAAAGAGCACATCACGTAGCTAAAGTGAAATCATTTACCCCATTTACCTCATTTGCCCTATTTAACCCATTTATTAAAATCATTTAAATATATAACCTAATGAATAAGATATAATATATAAAGTAATTCTAAAAAAATATTAAAATCATCTCATAAACATTAAAAATAAACATAAATCTCATAACTAAACAAATAAATTCAATAATTTTTAAAAATAACATTAAAAGAAAAAACTATATAATAAAAAAAATAAATATAATATTTTAAACGGGGTGAGATTATAAAACCCATCCTCACCGCATCCCACCAAATTGAAACCCATCCCTATTCTAAAAGTGCAGGTCCCCACAGAACCCGTACCCGCGGGTTATTTTACCATCCCTAAGTCAGACCAAGAACTGTGTTCACTGGCAATTCGGCACCCCACAAATGTTATCTAGACACCCCTTATCATAGTAATTGTTGAACAAAATCATTGTCAAACCCAATTCAATCCATCTGTTTTGGTCGTTCCAGAGTCCAGGACAGTCGATCTTGACCCAACCCAATTTCAGCATTGACCTAACAATATGCAGAAAGCGTGCACAGAAACCAGAGAAATGGCTTAATTTTATCTGTTAATGTCTGGAAACAGTTGTTTTATAACAGGTATCTACCTCACATCTGATATCCAATACTTGATACAAATTCAAACATGAAATGCAAAGGAGGGTGTACACATTAACAAGCAATGCTTAGTCATCAAAATACACATCAAAGAAACAACCCAAGATCTGATATGCTTTCACAGAAATCCCTAGAATAATGTCAGTCGAAATTATACACCACTGGCTTGCTGTTTTTTGTTCGGGAGGTGTCACTGTGATTATGGAGAGACTGCAGTTAGGCTGGCAAGTCATGTCATCTTCTCTTCTGTCAGACCTACGAAGCCCTTCCTTGATCACAGTATCGAGCAAACCTTTTGTGACTTCCTCTTCTTCTTCTTTTGCTTCGGAGGCTGGAGGACCACCTTTATTGCTGCATCAAAAACTGCCTTCACGTTCTGCAGTAACATCACATGAATCCCATTAGTTTCCTCGAGTATTATAATTTCCCCCCTATACAAATGCAAAGTTGAAGAAAGAATATACATACCTGCTGTGTCTTTGAACTGCATTCAATGTAGGCAGGAGCTCCGATCAGTTTCCTCAGTTCCTCTCCCTATGGTGGAAACGTAATCCAGACCAAAATGTTGAAAAAGTTTAGACAAAAGGACAAAAAGAAGTGTACACAAAATAAATCATTAATGTCATGATTGGCGTTGTATTGTTTACCTGAGCTGTAGTGATGGGCACTGCACCAGGATGATCTACAAAGAACTGCTTATCATCCCGAAGATCTGCAAATGATAAAGATCACACTAAAAGCTGAGGTTTGTGAAAGGGGGATGTTTCAGAACTAAAGCAGGTAGGTTGAAAAAAAAAAGTTCGGAAAAGACAACTATCAGTCACTAGCATCGATCAGAGTCCAGCACAATATGAAGTGAATAATGGCCATAACATAATAAAATGCTAAGTGGAATTACATTTTTAAAATGAATCGAGTAGACACATTATTAAAACTAGTAAATTTGCCATCTTTATAGACATGTAATATGTTAAAGAATAAAACATATGAATTGAACTTGAAATTGTTAAAAGTTGTGGAGTTTATTGCAAAAAATGCATAAGGCTAAAAATAATTATCTACACAACCTAATAATTATCTCCATCATTGAACAGGAAACTAATGACAAGCAACGAACACAGCAAAATTTACGTTACCATCTACTTTGAAAACCAAAACATACTTGCTTATTCTATTGCGGAATATAAGTTATATTTGTTGCTATCTTCAAAATAGACAACTGAAACAAAATTTATACAAAATTAACATTATGTTATGAATACACAAATACCAAGAAAACTATCTTCACTCATTCTCAATAAAGTCCATGCTAGCAATGAAAGCACATCTATGTGTCACAAAGAAGGATTATGACTCTAACTTAGTGACATATGTAATGTATCCCAATATTATATCCCTCCAATTGATCACCATTCACAAACACAAGACTAATCATAAGCATTGATTAAGAACATCATTGTAACTAAGAAGAACAAAATAATGAAGTCGTACCAAGTTTCGTTCCAACAAGAATAACTGGAACACCAGGTGCATAGTGCCTCAATTCTGGAATCCACTGTAACAGAAAGCAAGCAAACAAATTGATCAGCAAATATGTTTCTCTACAACTCATATCAAAACAAATGTATCGTCTCAAAACTCAAAAGAAAAAGCCATGAGACAGTTCAAAACCTTCTTGGCAACATTTTCATAGCTGGCCTTGCTAATGAGAGAAAATGCAAGAATGAAGACATCCGCTCCTCGGTAGCTCAAAGGTCTTAATCTGTTGTAATCCTCCTGACCTGTTTAGAAGATAAAAATAACTCAAACCCATAACAAGAAACCTCTCTGATAGATAAAATCAGGGTCCAGAAAATGAAAAACACAGACTTGAAATTTGAAACTTACCAGCTGTATCCCATAATCCTAAATTGACAGTGCTCCCATCGACAACCACATTTGCACTGAAATTGTCAAACACAGTTGGCACATAGTCCTGTTTTTTTTCAAACCACAATTTCAAACACGAAAATAGTCACTCAAATAAGTCAATTAGTTATTAAATTACAATCTCTGCACAAATCGAATACGTGTTTGAGAATTTCACAAGTTGCGATTACTGGGAAAACAGAACCTGATCTGAGTACACTCACGCGTTAAAAACCCTAAAAAATTCAAACTCTTTGAAGTACTTTTTCATACCCGACCCGATTTATAGCATATCCAAAAGTAGAAGAAATTTCCAAAACAAAAAATTCTATAAATGATCATGCAACAAATAACGAAGAATCAAAAACAAAAACAAAAGCAGATAAAAGCCGCGTAAAAAATAAAGTTAAAAAGTAACTGACCGTCGGGAAAGTGTTGCTGGTATACGAAATGAGCATGCAAGTTTTACCAACGGCGCCATCACCGACTGTCACGCACTTTATGAACCTCGAAGCGCTCATTTTTCTTTTCTTTTTTTTTCAACTAGCAAAGATCCCTCTCTCTTTTTCTCTCTTCTGTAGTTATATTTCCAAAGAAAGAAAATGTGTACTTCGACTTCTTCGTCAGATTTCCTTCATTATCTCTCAATCGCGACAGAGAACAAGAAGATGAAGTTGTTGTTGTGTAGTTCGCCGACGTCAGAGACAACTGAGTGGGTTGATTGAAAGTCGTGAACCGAAGTAGCTGGTCCAGCTAAAAGAACCCTAATTGTTTGCAGAGACAAGAAGACAAGACAGAGAGCGACAAAGAGAGAAATAGAGAAGCGAAATGGGAGCAACAACGAAATAAAATTTAAAAAAAAAAAAGAGAGAGAGAAGAGAAGAGCCAATGAGAGAAAAAAGAAAGTAAAGAGAAAACAAAATGCTTTGCGGTTGAAACGTTGATCTGAGCTGACCTGACCTAGACAACCATTTGCCAGCTATATGTCCAACAACTCCTTATCATCATTTACCACATTTATATTCATTCATTTTTCATTTCATATAAATATATAATCATGATTCATGAATTGATAATGATGATGAGGATGATAACTATTTTTTAAGTAATAATAATAATAATAATAATAATAATTAAAAAAAGCAACAAATAGAAAAAAAGTTTCCCTTTACTTATTGTTTTTAATTTTTTATTTATGAAAATGAGTTTGGTAACTTGTCTAAATCAAATATTGCTAACGTTGTACGGATGGTTACTTTCACATCATATCAATAAGGCTAGGATCATATCATAGTACGTAAATGAGGTGTATATACGCTTTACTATAGTTAATGTATAACTTTATTTAGATTATCGTAGAAGAAAGTTGATACCAAAAATGCGTTTTAACACTATTCAAATTTTTAGATAGTTACCGTATAATTTTGTTTTAATGAAAGTACATAATAAAAGCGCGGTATGGATGGTCACTTTTACGTCCTATAAAAAAGACTTAGATCATATTATAGTATATAAAGGAGGTGTGTAGACGATTTATTGATAATTATTACACAACTTTATTTAGATTATCAAAAATGGTAGTCTATATCGAAAACATAGTTAACATTATTCAAATTTCAAAGAGTTACCATACAATTTTATTTTTAAAAAAATCTAGATTAAAACGCATTTGACACTATATAAAATTTTAAATAGTTACTCTTGTGACATAAAAGAGGGAAGGATGGGGCAATTTTACTAATAGTTTTTTATTTATTTTAATATTACAATTATTTAGAAAAACTTTATAAAAAAACACGATATGGATGGTTACTTTCACGTCCTATAAAAGAGACTCAAATCATATTATAGTATAAAAAGGAGGTGTGTAGACGATTTACTTTATTTAGATTATTAAAAGGGGTAGTCTGTATCGAAAACATAGTTAATATTATTCAAACTTCAAATAGTTACCGTAAAATTTTATTTAAAGAAAAATTTAGATTGAAATGTGTTTAACACTATATAATATTTTAAATAGTTACTCTTGTGACATAAAAAAGGGAAGGATGGGGCAATTTTGCTAATAGTTATTTATTTATTTTAATATTTCAATTAATTAGAAAAACTTTATATGAGCCAACTTTTATGTGTCCACATTACTAATAGTTAAGGTACAATTTTGTTTAAAAATTTAAAAGGGATAGCCCACCGTTTAACTTTATGTTGATGGAGAAATTTCCCCATTAAAAAAAACAAAACAAAAGTGACAATGATCTAATGATTGTACTACCACTTCGGGTAGATTTTTACAGGGTAAAAAAAAAATCATCTTACTATGACCAATTACATAAAAGATTCCGTTGTAATTATTTGATAATGTTGACAAAAAAATCAGTTCAAAACAATAGTGTAAAATAAGTATAACATTTGTCTTTTATTATTGGATTACATCTAACTATATATATATATAGTTAAAGTAAATTTGAATTTGATGTTGAATTATATCATATTTTTAGTCATAATTTTAATTAAGTTTCAAATTTTAAAATAGAAATAAATGATTGATTATATGTTGAAATATATATTTCTTTTTTTACATATATATAATAAAACTGAAAAAGAAAAGAAAAAAAGAAACCCAACTATTCCTGGCAATCAGCCAATACATAATTATTTGGATAATATTACTCCGTAAATCATTATATGCACAATCCTTCTCAACACTATTATAAGGTAGGGGTCCGAGTCTTATTATATTTATTTTACAAGTATACATGTTGATTTTTTCACCATGATATTGTTGAAGTATATATCTCCTATTATAGAAGTAAAAGAATCGATAATTTTTCTCTAATAGATACATAATATAAGCATATTTATAGCATACTATATATGACAACAGTATAGTGATATGTATTAGTATATTATAAATATACATATATTGTGTGTCTACCGGAGAAAAATTAATAAATCCGGTTACACTCATACTAAACTTAATTTCAGAGGTTTATAACATATCATTGTAGTTATTTATTTATTTATTTATTTTATTTATTTTGTCTTTTTGAAAAATAAAAAACTCATTGACTATGATTTGAATTTTTATTTTTATTTAAAAAATGGGGACCCAAATCAACGTGCCTGGCGGTGTCAAATGTCAATCCATAATTATTCTTCAAAAACTATTTTTAAGGGGTTTTACAGAATCTTTTAACAGACGTGCCTCATCGACAGAAGACTTTATTTGCCTGTAAATAATTGAAACCAAGATATATTATTTCTTTGAAAAAAACGAAGACAGGCTACTAAGCATCAACTTTAGGCTACATAAAAAATATATATAATTAATTAATTAATAGGATATGATAGTCAGATGGAATTTAATGGAATACGTCCAGAGAGTTGGTGATTTCGATTCCGCTAATTACGAAATTTGAAGTGTAATTTGGTGAAGCACATGCAAAGAATTTGGTATTAGGCTACTAGCTCCATGTGCTTTTGCCCTTCTTGCTTTTTACTCAACAACCCTACAACTGTATCACTATTTTTTTTTTTTTTGGTGTGTTATTGGAAATGATCTATGGAGAGACTCATTATATAGCATATACTACGTGTTTATCTTTAAAATCGATGGTGATATATTTACTAATCAGGAATCCCAATTCTAAGTAAGGGAAATGAAATTTAATTCCTGGTTTTGATGATTGTTGTTTATTTTTTAAACCGACAATAATGTATTTACTAATTATGAATCCCACTGAATGAAATAAAATTTAATTCCTGATTTTATGATTACAATGTTTAATACAGATTGTTGGAAATCAATGTAATGTGGACCACATACACAATTCATAAATTAAGTTTTCAATCTCATAATTAGGGAATGATGTTTTTTTTTTTTGGACAACACTTGGGTGTTGACCAATTAGTACCCAAGTACTGACCAACCCAATGGTTGGTTGCCACGTAACCCAAAACAAGGAGAAAAATGTAAAAAGTGAAAGAGTTTTAACCACGTGGCAACACCCCATTGAGTGGTCAGTATACTTGGGTACTGACCAATCAATATCCAAGCATTTTCCTTTTTTTTTTTCCCCTTAATTTTCTCTTTCTAATTAAAGTCAATTCTAATGATAGTCGATTCTTTTTTTCGTTATTGATTAGTAAACACAAACGGGCTTAGAAAGAAAAGATAAGAGAGCGTGGTTTGATGGGCTGGCTGGCAGGCACAACATAGTATAACTCTATTTTGGGCCATGGTCCAAGATCCGCTAGCTTGTTGGGTCTGGTTTTTATTTATTTTTTAAGTATAGTATTATTATATAAATTTTGAGTTTTTTTTTGGAAAGGTTGAGAGCTTGAACCAGCAACCTCGTGGTACACGTGTGGGGGGTTTTTATCACCGGATTAACCTCATCTCGTCGTGAGTTTGGTTTCTCTATTAGTGTGTACCGGGTAGTATTGAGTCTATTGACTGATTTTTAATTTTATTTTTAACTAATATAATTCCGGATACATGTACCAATTAAATCAACATCTATCGAAATGAGAAACAATTGAAAAATAAATAACTGTATCCTAACTACAAATAAAACAACACCTACTATGCAATATTTTATTATGATAACAACCAATTAGGCTATCATTGCAAGAATAAATCTTTGAAGTATAAGCTTAAAGCACAATATTAATTGCAGGGTGGTGTGTCTTATTGCTTGAGTTATAATTTTGATATTAATAATCGATTGTAATGGCATTACATTTAGGGATGGCCTTGGGTGCCTGATCCTATGATGATGTAGCCCCTACGTTTTAAAAATGAAGACCGGGAGATGTTATAATAATTAATCCGTCGAGAGATTAAATGACACATGTATGGTCTGAATATCACACGTGATAATAAAATATGTAGGATTTGAACTTACATTACTGACATGAAAGAAGAGTTGTACGAGAGAGTTAGAGCAGCTATTAATTGGGATTGTCTCATCAAGTTTTTCCTTTACCTACCTAATTAATTGTAGTTTAAAGTATGGTGAGAAAAGTCCAAAAGCTCTACATGTTATGGCAAAACAATTGTGATAGTATAAACTTCTTCAAACTTCCTCAATATTGGCCCATAATTTACCAGACAATCTCTCAGACAAACCAGCAAATGGTGATGGAAAATAGACCTCAGAATTCTAATCATCTAATTGAATTTATTCTTTCAATTTGTAAAAATAAAAAAAATAAAAAAAAAACGTGACAACTTTTATAAATGACAGCCAGTATACAAAGACTCTTGTTTGAAATTAGTAGTTGATGCATATATACTTTATTCCAAATGCTGAATGTAACTGAATTGATGATAATCTGATTTATGTTTCCATCTTCATTTCCTTGGCAGACCTTCGTATAAACCGGTAATCAAGAGATCTAAAAGTTTAAGCTCGTAGAAAAAGACCCAAAATCAGTATTTAAGGACTCTAATACACTCTCCTCCGTGCCAGACAGACGGGTTTGTCACGGGGACCAAATCCAAATAATAATACAAATAGAATAAATATGCATTTGGGGGCTTCAAACCCATTATGCTCTAGCTAAACCCGAATTCTGATGTCATGTTAGTAACCAACCGACCTAAAAACAAGTTTAAGTTGATAGAAAATGGCACAACGATAGTATTTAAACACTTTAACATATATATGTGTAACAATATTAAAGATAGATTGATTAAAAAGTATCTTTGTCTTGATGATGATAATAAGATTGGAAGTGTGCCTATGGGGACTGGTTTGGTAAAGCATGTATACACCATATTTTTTGTGCAATTGATTGATAAGATCACATTGTCATAAACCCTTTCAAATTTTCTTGGGGTATAGCATTAATTATTTAATTGCAAAGCTTAATAAAGCTGCAATCTACATATCTCTCATCACATGGAGGGATTAGTGGTCCTCTCAAGCTAGCTAGGTTGCTCGATCGATCTCGTCCGTTCGTTCGATCAAAGGGTCCACTCAACAGTTTATGTAGCGAAAAAGGGCTTCTCTAATTACTTGAATCAACCAATAAATGCGGCTATAAAAAAGTTGGTTATAGCATAATTGCGCGAAAACGATAGATAACTCTCTCAGGGAGCCATGGTGCTCGATCTTAGCATGACGACGTTAGTCCACTTTGCACCATAGGTTAACACATCTTAGCATGAAGTTTCAAGAAGATCATAGTTAAGTATCTGCCGAGTTATTGGTTGGCCAACTAATTGAAAAAACTTTACATTTAATGGCAACAAGCATCCCCATGAAAAAATAATACTCATTTCCAATTTTTTGATTGTCTCTCATTGAAGTCTCTGTGCTGGTTCTGTTTTGTGTTAACTTTTTTTTTTTTTTTTGAATAAAATCAATCTACAATGGAGAGAGTTGATCTAGTCTCCACCACTGATGATGAGCTTAATAATGACCAAGAGAAAGAGAACCAGCAGCAGAATCAGAAGAAGAATTCAAGCAAAAAGCAAAGTGTTTCGTTTTTCGGGCTGTTTGCTGCTGCTGATAAACATGACTATCTCTTGATGTTCATAGGAAGTCTAGGAGCTATCATCCACGGCGCTGCGCTTCCTGTGTTTTTCATTTTGTTTGGTCGTATGATTGATTCTTTAGGACATCTATCCTCAAATCCTCACAAATTGTCTTCTCGGATCTCTGAGGTAAAAATAATGCAACTCTTTTAGCTCTCATTTGTAACTTCCATCAACTTTGTTAGCATATCAGATATGATATGATTTGATACGGTATATTACATATAGTGACTTAATTTGTTATTTGAAAGTATTTTTTATTTTTTTTCTGTTAAGATTTTCATTATGTGAAGCAAGATTTTCATTTTATTGCAGCATGCTCTGTACTTGCTGTATCTTGGAGTGGTTGTTTTGGCATCAGCATGGATTGGTAACAAAAAAATTCCTGAAATCCAAGCCATATCTGAGTGAATTTGTTTTCCTCCTTCTTTTTTTTTCCTCTAACGAAGAAAAATATAATTTCATGAATCATGATTCAGGTGTTGCATTCTGGATGCAAACTGGGGAGCGACAGACTGCTCGATTGCGTCTCAAGTATCTTCAATCCGTTCTGAGAAAAGACATGAATTTTTTTGACACAGAAGCTAGAGATTCTAACATACTTTTTCACATTTCAAGTGATGCTATACTAGTGCAAGATGCAATAGGTGACAAGGTAAAAAAATCCCAACAAAGGACTATGTTTTATAGAAACAAAAAAATAAATGATGAGTACTTAACATTATATATCTTCATGTATTTTTGATGCAGACAGGCCATGCTTTGAGATATATTTCTCAGTTCATTGTTGGATTTGCAGTTGGGTTTTTATCGGTATGGCAGCTTACACTTCTCACACTGGCTGTGGTTCCATTGATAGCCATCGCTGGCGGCGCTTATACTATAACTATGTCTACCTTATCAGAGAAAGGTGAGGCTGCTTATGCTGAAGCTGGCAAGGTTGCAGAGGAGGTAATTTCTCTTGCCTCCTTCAATCCAGGATTTTTATTATGGATTTTTAATATAAGAATTCATCTGGATTTCACATGAAATGAATTTGATAGTGTTATCAGTTTGTTTTCCAATCTTTTTAGCTCATTTTCATGCAAATACTTACAGGTTTTTTTTTTTTTAGGTTATTTCACAGGTTCGTACTGTGTACTCATTCGTCGGAGAAGACAAAGCAGTGGAAACATATTCACAGTCACTGAATAACGCCCTGAAACTTGGAAAAAAGAGTGGAATCGCAAAAGGGGTTGGTGTTGGTTTGACTTATGGACTATTGTTTTGTGCCTGGTCATTGCTTCTCTGGTACGCAGGCATTCTTGTCAGACATGGCCACACAAATGGAGGCAAAGCATTCACAACAATTATCAATGTCATCTTTAGTGGATTGTAAGTCCACTTCTCAATATTATGCAACATCTTGTAATAGTCAAATTTTTTTTCCCAGATAAAGAAAACAGAAAAATTCTTGTTTCTGTAATCTGTAGTGCTCTAGGTCAAGCTACACCAAATCTTGCTGCCATTGCTAAAGGTCAAGCTGCTGCTGCCAATATCATGACTATGATTAGATCAGATTCCACTTCCTCTGAAAGATCAGATGATGGAATTTTGCTGCCAAAACTTGTGGGGCAAATTGAATTTCATGAGGTCTGTTTTGCATACCCTTCACGACCCGGTAGAGTGTTCGAAAATTTGAGCTTTACAATAACTGCTGGGAGGACATTTGCAGTTGTTGGTCCTAGTGGATCTGGAAAGAGCACCATAATATCCATGGTTCAGCGTTTATACGAACCCGTTTCAGGTATTTGATGCTCTAGTACTTAACATACACTAATTCAAGTTTAAATGCTCAAGGGTTGGTGACTTTGTTTGATTTGATATAAACATTCTTGACATAATTTTCACTAGGTAAAGTATTGTTGGACGGACATGATATTCAAAGTATTCGGCTAAAATGGTTGAGAGAACAGATGGGATTGGTTAGTCAAGAACCAGCATTGTTTGCCACTACTATAGCTGCCAACATTCTTCTTGGCAAAGAAGATGCAGATATGAGTCAAGTTATTGAAGCTGCCAAAGCTGCTAATGCTGATTCTTTTATTCAAGGATTGCCTGATGGTTATAATACTCAGGTGCGCCGATAAATCAATTTCCTGACGGGTGTTGGTTTGACGGTTGTTAATTTTGGTAACCCTTTTATTCTGTTACTCCAATGTTGTGATTGATGTTTGATGGTTTGTATTTATGTTTGAATTTACAGGTTGGAGAAGGAGGAACTCAGCTTTCTGGGGGGCAAAAGCAGAGAATTGCAATTGCAAGAGCAGTGTTGAGAAACCCCAATATTTTACTACTAGATGAAGCGACCAGTGCTCTTGATGCAGAATCTGAACTCATTGTTCAGCAGGCACTAGAAAAGATCATGTCAAATCGGACTACAATCATCGTTGCTCATCGTTTATCCACCATTCGAGATGTTGATACCATTATTGTCTTGAAGAATGGTCAAGTTGTTGAGAGTGGGACTCACGAGGACTTGATATCCAAGGGAGGGGATTATGCAACTCTAGTGAGCTTGCAAATGTCAGAACAAGAAGACGATAAAATTTCACGTTTAATAGGTGCATCTGAATCTTTCAGGTATTCTTCTAGGCATTCGAGCTTTCGAGATGTTCCCAACGGTCTAGAGCCAAGTGATCAGAACTTGTCACAGAAAATTTCAGCTCCTGCTCCGTCAATTTGGGAACTACTGAAATTGAATGCACCAGAGTGGCCCTATGCAGTTCTTGGATCGATTGGCGCAATCCTAGCTGGCATGGAAGCTCCTCTCTTTGCCCTTGGAATCACACATATCTTGACTGCATTTTATTCTCCTGATGTTTCTCAAATGAAACAAGAGGTTACACGGGTGGCTATTATATTTGTTGGAGTGGCGATTGTTACCATCCCTATATATCTTTTGCAACACTACTTTTACACATTGATGGGAGAGCATCTCACAACTCGTGTTCGCTTATCAATGTTCTCAGGTTCTTTTCTCTTTCCTGTTTGATTTGAAAATTCGAGATAATACTTGACTAGTAATTAGAAATGGATGGAACTATAGATTGATGTGAAAACCTTTTCTTGTATCAATTGCAGCTATCCTTCAGAATGAGATTGGCTGGTTTGATTTGGATGAAAACAACACTGGCTCATTGACATCAACTTTAGCCGTGGATGCAACCTTAGTACGAAGCACTCTTGCTGACCGCCTATCTACAATTGTGCAGAATTTGTCACTCACAGTGACAGCATTTGTTATTGCCTTTGTATTCAGTTGGCGCATAGCTGCTGTTGTCATCGCCTCCTTGCCTCTACTTATTGGAGCTTCCATAACCGAGGTAGTGAAAATTAAGTTGATCCAATCATGTCTAACACCTTACACCTGGAATTGTAGTAATTTTTGTTTTCTTTCATATGCAGCAACTGTTTCTCAAAGGTTTCGGAGGAGACTACAGCCGAGCCTACTCCAGAGCAACTGCTGTGGCACGCGAAGCAATTGCCAACGTACGCACTGTTGCTGCATATGGCATTGAAGACAGGATCTCAATTCAGTTTGCCTCTGAACTTAGCCAACCCAATAAACAGACACTTTTACGAGGACATATATCAGGTATTGGCTACGGTGTATCACAATTCTTTGCATTCTGTTCCTATGCACTTGGACTTTGGTATGCATCAGTTCTCATCAAGCAAAAAAACTCCAACTTTGGAGACATCATGAAGGCCTTCATGGTTCTGATAATCACAGCATTGGCCATAGCCGAAACACTTGCTCTCACACCAGACATTGTGAAGGGATCACAAGCACTTGGGTCAGTTTTTAGTATTCTCTACAGGGAAACAGCAATACAATCAGAAGATCCCGTGTCAAAAGTGGTAACAGATATCAAAGGAGATATAGGATTCAGACATGTGAGTTTCAAGTACCCTGTGAGGCCTGATATCACAATTTTTGAGGATTTATCTCTAAGGGTCTCTGCTGGAAAGAGTCTTGCTATAGTTGGGCAAAGCGGGTCTGGGAAGAGCACGGTAATTGCCCTTGTCATGAGATTCTACGATCCCCTCTCCGGGACAGTCATGATAGACAAATGTGACATCAAAACCATGAACTTGAAATCTTTGAGACGGAAAATAGGATTAGTCCAGCAAGAACCAGCATTGTTCTCAACCACCATATACGAAAACATCAAGTATGGAAAGGAGGAGGCGACAGAAATTGAGATAATGATAGCTGCCAAAGCAGCAAATGCTCATGGATTCATTAGTAGAATGCCGGAAGGATATCAAACCGATGTTGGTGACAGAGGGGTGCAACTATCAGGAGGCCAGAAACAAAGAGTGGCCATTGCTAGAGCAATTCTGAAGAATCCATCCATTTTACTTCTAGATGAAGCAACCAGTGCACTGGACACAGCATCTGAGAAGTTGGTCCAAGAGGCTCTTGATAAACTCATGCAAGGAAGGACGACAATCATGGTAGCTCACAGGTTGTCAACCATTCGCGACGCGGACAAAATTGCAGTGCTACAATATGGAAAAGTTGCTGAAATTGGAAGCCATGATCAGCTTATCAGAAAAGATAATAGCATTTACAAGCAACTGGTCAAACTACAACAGGAAAAGAACACACAAGCTCTTGAGTAATTGCTCTGTATACAAACTTGTCTATTTAGTAAAAAATATGTATTTAAAAAGCTTAAGATTATACCTTGTTGCCTATAAACAATTGTATAAGAGGATTTTCCTCAATGTTTTAATTAGAGTTTTTTCTTTAATGTTTTAATTAGAAATGTTCAAGTCAGTGCGCACTGATGTAAATATATGAGGATATTGAATGTGAGTCACTCATTTTTCATGCTTTGACTTAGTGTGTATGCACCTGTCAAAACTTCTTCAGTGGCTCATATTCAATATCCTTATATATTTACATCAGTGCGCACTGATATGAACGGGACCTATGTTTTAATACCGTAGAATTGAATAAAAAGAATACGTTTATTTTAACAAAATATCAACAATATATATATATATATATATATATAATATGATCACAATTTGCATCACAGACTTGTAGTTTCGTAGATTATCGATTTGAATTGAAGTTGCTGATTGGAAATAGGTTTCAGTGTTTGAAATTAGAACACCTGAGCAATTTGCGTTTTGATAAGTGCTTTAGCCGAAGCACTTTTCAAGCTGAAAAGGAGAATCAAAATCACATGAAAACCCATCAATCCATCCACACAAAAACACAAACCCATCTTAGGACAACGCCGGAGAAGAGGCCGGAAGAGACAATTCCGGTAGAAGATCCGACTTTCTCCACAGATTTGGTTGTCGGAGGAGCGAGCTAAAAAACACAAAGATTTGACCCGGTTGTATTTTCGGGTTGCATCAGTGATAACTGCTGACTGTGGGCACGTCAGCGACTTCTGCTGACTTATTTTCTTACGTGGCGAGCCACGTCATCCCTTCAGCTCACGTACCAGAAACGGTATTCCGACGTGTCTGGGCACTTCAGCATGGTCAAGACTGTTAACCTGATTTGTCTAAACACGTCAGCAGAACGTGATGATGTATTAAAACACGTCGGCAAAAGAGCTTGACGTGCTCACAGTGAGCGATTCGAGCAGCACAAAAACGGTGCGTTTAATTTGATAAAACGACAACGTTTAGGTCCAATTAACGAATTTACTTTCTTCCTCGTCCCTCCATCACGTTTGCTATTCCCTCTCGCAGAAACGACTGCTTCCACTGAGGACTTGACGGCTCGAACTAACTTCAATCAATGAATCAAATCTCACCCTCCAAAGCAAGTTCGAACTCTCAAAATCTCCTGAAACTCACAATATAAAGGTATATGTCTGTTTATTGAAATATTTTCTCAAATTAACGATGGTGTTTTTTGTTTTTCATCGAAATTTTTTATCGACTCTGTGATAAAATTCCATTAATTGTTGTATGTTTCGGTTGAAATTGTTACTCCTATCTTTCACTTCACTGAATTGTGTTGTGTCATTCACTTTTTTGTATGTTTGTTGTTATTTCTTGAGTTCAAATTTGCAATTAAATTAAAAGGTGCTATGATTTTTAGTATACTTTCAGTCTAATTATTTATTTATTTTTGTTGATTGGACTTTGGAGAACCCTCTATTGAATAGAATGCTCTGATTTTTCACTGATCATTGGAACTCTCTATTGCCTTTTTTCGCCGAAACACCAGTTGAGATTGATTTAGTGGCTTATGTGCATTGTGGAAGCATCAAGCTTTTGCATGTGTGTTTGCTTGTGAATTTCCAGTAGAACATATTAGTGTACAAGTGTGGTCATGTGTGATATTGCAATGCAATTTCTTTTAGCTGAAGAAAAGTCTCTATATGATCATTTCAGGTTCCGTTTGTATTTGTACAAAGCTGCCTCAATCAACCTTTCGCTAAAGGAGCGTTCCATGGCGTATTCTCAAGGATGTGATTTCCTATTCTGCAACTACTGTGGGACAATGCTATATATGGAATCAAAGTTTGTCACATGTACTTTGTGCAAGTTTAAGAGAAATGCCAAAGGTATAGCCTTTGAGCCTTTCATTGTTGCTATTTTCCATTTTATGATATTAAGAAATGTTAACCACCAAGAGCAGATTTCAGTTAGAATTTAATAGAGCTCTGTTGTCAGTTTTATGGAAGCTTAGAATTCTAAATTTTGGAATTTTTTGTGAACACGTTGATTTATTACGCATATTCAATTGATCAACACACTATGTATGCTCACCTTTTGCTGTCAACCTCGATAAATAATAGTTATTGTCTTCTAGATAACACAGAAGGATTTCTTGTGCCTTCATTACTTTTTCTTATTAAAGGATGTTATGCTAATGCAAAGTTTATTGTTCAAGATTACATTTTCTCCATGTAATTATCTAATTCTATTCTCTAGCAATATTTAAAATCATTTAATTTGTTCTCGAATGCTCACTTTGTCGGTTGTGTATTTTCATATTTGTGTTCCTCTCGTTTTGATGTTATACTTGTAAAAATTGTAACTCTCTACATAAATTAATGTTCATTTTCTTTCTCTTTTTAAACGATTTATGTGCATTGCTAAACCACATACCACTCCATGTAGAGGTTGATGGCAAAGAAATAAGTTACATCGTAACTGCTGAGGTATGCCTTTAACTAATTCTAATACTTATCTACGACAATCATTATTTTTGATGGGGCAGCTTAGCTTATGGTAGGAACTGCAGCTACATATACATAAATTTTCATCTTTACTTTTAGAGAGAGAGCTCTACAAGATTTTTTACGACATTGGTATACAAAGTAACTCATCAAGTTGATCTTCTTTTCATAGTGGATGTTCATCATGATAGTGATTAAAGCATAACGTGTTTAAACGGCTAGGATTGCAAATGAATTTGTTTAAACAATTAAAAAAAAAAATGGCTACTTTACATAAGATATTCCAAGTCTTCTTTGGTTTTTTCCCCAATATATCCCAAGTCTTCTTTGTTTTTTTTCAACCTTGTCAACCAAGTCATTTTCCAAATTGTGCACTGCCCTGGAATTGCAGGATGTTAGAAGAGAGCTGGGCCTATCTCTATTTGATACTGAGGGAGACAACAAAGTGCAATGGTCCAAGGTAATTAATTGCATAATTTCACTGACTTACAGGCAGTGACATTTCTGTGAATCTGCTGTTAGTTTGTTCTAGTATTAATGTTGTTTCAATGGCCGGGTTAAAAAGACTTGCGAGAAATGCAAGAATCCAGAGATGCACTATTCAACCCGACAAGTAATTCTATCTCTCAACGCATATCTTTCGAATTCATAATATTTTTTTGAACAAGGTCCTTACATGTATCCTTTTTAATCTGTAACTCTTTTATATATGCAGACTCTGTAACTCTTTTATATATGCAGACGAGATCAGCCGGTGAAGGACAGGCTATTCATTATCTTTGCCCCTGTTGTGGTTATCAATGTCAAGAAAGTTGAGAGCCTGAATTTCGTTCGTGAAGAGCATGTAGAAAGCTCTTATTTTTAACAACAGAAAATTATGATAATTGAACTCCGATTGTGATAAATGTCTGTTTATTGGAATTATGCAAAGAGAATTGGTAAATGGTGATTATATTATTGCAAAAGACGGTGATAAAAAAAAGTTACAAAGAGCATCCTCTGGCTGGCAGAGATCTTGATTCAGAGATTACATGTATCTAATTTTGTGCACCCCAATTCAAAAACACAAGTGGTGATCACAAACTTTTCCGATGACTAGAACAAGAAAACAAAGACCTAAAAAGAAACCCAAAAAAGAAAATCTTGCAATGAAAACTAACGAAGCACACCCTTGGCTATGCTTTTATTTACACGAAACACCCTAACATACGTAGAAATTCCATGCTTATTAGATATTAATCACCATTAACACAAATACTAAACCGAAAAAGGAACTTCACCGGATACGTAACAGTCGGCGGAGACTATCCGTTGCTCCGGCATCAACACCACCACCGGCAGCTTCGGCGTTGCAACTGATCAGCTGCTTTGGTCTCATGGAAAACTTGGGCAAAGGCAAGCTGCTTGGAGGTGGAGAGATAGTAAAGAGAGAACCTGAAAACTTCTCCAAATCCTGAGTATTATTATTGACAGCAACAATACCTGCACAAAAAACCTTAGAAACATGTTTTGGAAGCTCATTCGGGTCCGGTCCTAATGGGTTCAAAGTTTCAACAATCAAAGACTCCGATAACACGGCTTCTTGTGGTTTTTGTTGTTGTTGTTGTTGTTGTTGTTGTTGTTGTTGTTGTTGTTGTTGTTGTTGTTTTGCTATCTTTTTCTGAGCTGGTTTGGTGTAATGACCTTGCTTTGTCGCTGTAATATTTGGCTCTACTCTCCTGGTGGGCTGTTTCGATTTCTTTGGAGTCAACGACTGGTCTCTAGCTCTGGTGGGTTTTCGCGACGGCGGTGGCGATGGGAGGGAGTTGTGGCGGAGCTTGGGGATTGGTAGAGGAAGAAGAGGCGGTGATGTCTGTTGTTGTAGCTGTTGTGGTTGAATACTGTTATAGCTGTGAAGTGCAAGTGAAGGAGGATATGAAAATGAAAGCGAACGAGAAACATGAGAAGGAGGAGGAGGAGGAGCCAACAAAAGACCTCTATGAATATGCATATTTTCACTAGATTTCGACACGAAAGAACGAGAAATCATTTTATTTGGATTCTTGATCTGCTTGTAAGCAGAAAACGATCGTACTTCATGAGCTGATGATTGAGCCAAAACACTCTCCATAGTCATATTAGAACAATAAAACTCCAGAAAATAATAAAGATCTCGATATATAGTAAAATGGAAAACAGGCTGTGATCTTTAAGAAAAAAATAACACGATCAATCGCCTGAAACTTGATTTTTCTCAAGAAATGAAAATTTACAAGAAGATCTGAAGAAAACCCAGATCAGAATTCAGATATATGAGATGAGAGAAAACAAAGATTACTATAATAACTTACTATAAATGGATCATATAAAAATAAAAATATAAGATAGATATAGAAAAACTTATGATCCACAACGGATCTTTTTTATGTATCCCTTAGTTGAAGGGAATCTATATACTAATATTGTAAATAACTTTCAGGACAGAACTTTCTTGGATCTTCTTGTCAAACTCAATTCCTCCTTTTATAGAACACAAGAGCACAACGGCTACTTTATTTCTTATTATTTTAGTAATATATATATAGTAGTTATTAGGAGCGGGATTCTATCGATTGGTACCTGTGGTAAATCAATTGGTACCGATAGTACAAAAAGAATTTGGATCCTCTCCTCACCTTAATTGTTTTTACCTCCATAATTTATTGATACGTGTTTAATATAGTTAATCAATGGTCTGAATTATTTCAATTAATTTTTATGTTTTTACTCTAAAAAAAATAGAATTTATCAAGACTGTTGATTTAGGTGAGGACAAAATGAGTTGAAGAGAGGATTCATATTCATACAAAAAACCCTGTATTTGATAATTGATATATATATATATATATATATATATATATATATATACACCACCTACTCGAACTTGAAACATTTAACAAGCTAAATGAACACTCATACCAACGGATGTCACATTGGTCGGTTATAGTTTCGATTTTTTATATTGTTTTATTATTATTTTTTTACATTTTTAATTAAAATGTCGCAATTTCTCCTAATTTACCGACAACCGTTGCGGTCGGCTATCCCAAAGTCCCGAGACCGGGGGCACTGTAGGGCGGCCACCGCCGATGAAATATTGACCTTTGGATGATTATTTTAAGTAACCGTTGGGGGGATTTCGACCGTTGATATCCTCCTCGGGTTTGTCGAAGTTGATCTAGTCATACAGAAACTGGAAGAATTCTGGCCATACACGTGGACCCGGATTTTTTTAGCAATTGTTTTTTTAGTCTTCGTGACCCAATATGCAAGGCATGAGTGAGGAACACAAATTATTATTTTTTTAAATTTTGTTTTTTTTTTAGGCAGGAAAACTGGGCATTGTGGTCCCACAATTGTAAAGGTGAAGCATCTCCCTGATTCGTACACGTGGCGATATACCAGCCAGTCATTGACTTGCTATCTTGAGATTTTGTTAGTGCATGATTAGTGGGTCCATTTGCATGTGATTAAATAAACGTCTTAGTGCAATGTTGAAGAATTCTCGTAGTAATAAAACTAATACAAAATTTTTGGATATTTTGGATATTGTGATTATAATAGTTCAACTATACAATTGAATATTAAATAGAATATGATATTATGATGATTAATATAAGTTTAATACAAAATAATAAAAAATTGTTCTTTATTTATTTATTATTATTATTTTTTGAATAAAAAAAAATTGTTCTTTATTTGTCTCAACTTGAAATTTTTTTATAAGGACATTTTCAACTACCCTTTGAATTTTGATATTTTTTTTATCAAAAATAATTCTTTAGTTTTTAATTTAGATATTTTAAAAAAAAAAAAAAAAAAAAAAAACCCTCTTGGATGAGGTTTTTGGTACAAGATTAATAAATTTTTTAATAAAATTTTAATATTATAAGGTGATTTTGGTATATAATAAAACATCATTTTCTCTTTAGTACACACTTGTATTATAAAGTTAGTTCACAATAATTAAAATATTCATCTAATTCTAGCTATTTACCATTTTCTTTCATTTCATAGGTGACTTATAAGTTTCATAATAATGTTATTAAATTCAATACAGGTTAAGAAAAAAAAATGTATACAATATTTTTATTTAAATTCGAAATAAGAAATTTAGATATTTTGTTTAACATGTCAAATCATTGGGGAGATTTTGCAATCTCCATTTTTTTTTTTTTTTTAATAATAAAAATGCAAATACTCTTCCCAAAAAAAAAATGCAAAATATAACAAAACTACTTTTATAGTCTCCAGTCTCCACCTTAGTGGTTCAGTGGACTAGCTCCGCTAATAACCCCTTACTAAGATGGTTGGACCCTCATTTGGAGCCCTCCACTATCACCACCAAGGTTCAAGTGCCAAGGCATACATGGATATATGCAAATTTTGTTTGGTCCTCTTAGTGTGTATGTTGTCTCACCTTTGTGTGGGTGCTCTCTCCCTGTTTGTGGGAGCGTCTGTCTAGGCTGTGCTTATAGTTGTGTCTTATCCTCGCAGGATCTCAGTTGTTGTATTCCAATATAAAAAATAAATAAATAAAAGTGGACTAGCTCCATTCAATTCCAGCTAAAGATTTTGCTGTCAAGAGAAAAAAATACAAGATAACGACATGACATTTCATTGTAATGAATTTGATGAAGGCAAAGAGGATATGTTGGCGCGCGTGCATCATACGATCCAATAAATTTCGGGGAGAGGAAATGAGCGTTTGTTTTGGGCCCTACTGAATCTGTACATCCAACGGCTATCAGCATTTGCGTAGTTCAAGTCTGAATTACATCCATTTGCGAAAAAAATTGATGATGACTTGTCAAAAAAAATGACTCTTCGTGATTTTTTTTTTTTTTTTTTTTTGAACAGAGACATGTAGAGATTAGAGAAGGTGGAGACGTCAAAGCACCGAAAGTGAGCTTTGTTTTCATGGTCCATGATAATCCATAGTTGCACGTAAATATAAACATGTGACTGTGATGTTTACAATTCAAAATTTATAGGTAAAAATAGGGTTTTGAAATCTGATTTCATGATCACAGAGAGTTAGGTTTGGTTTGTACATATTATATTATTCAAATTAAAGTATCTCGGAATACAACTCACGATACAAAAAATGAGAAGAGAGATCTCGCCACACTTTACGATTTAATAAATAAGTCCGTAATTTTGGGATTTAAAACCCCAATTATAAAATTAAAAGGAGAGTGTACAACTATTTTACTAAGAGTGGATGTATATTTTATTTTATTTTAAAAGTATTTTTGAGTACGAACAAAATGGGGTTTGGCAATGCAAGTATTGTTGCTTGTAAAATAAGAGAGAATCTTTTGTCTTTGTGACTCGATCAAAATTCTTACTTCAAAATTAATTTAAGTCCCATCTTTCTTTTGTATCTTACTCTTGTTGTGATCAACTTTTCTTTTCTTTTTTTCATTAAAAATCTGTTTTTTAGGGTCACAAAACCCATAAAATATAATATTTAGCTATATTGATACAAAGAAGATCTCTTGAATTTTGGAGGGCCATTGGAAATTGTAAAGAGAGAAGAACATAAATCAAACATAAAATCCAGGTTCTTTAATAAAGCAATATAATTTGTAACCTTGTCTACCAAAGACACAATTTGCTTTAGATCAAGAAGATAAAAAAAATAATAATAAAAAAATAAAAATAAAAAATAAAATAAAATTGTTTTCTAGATTAAACGCTACTAATACAATCAAGATAACTACTACTACAAGTCTACACATACATATATGATATATTTATACAGTTATTATATATAAAAAAAGTATAAACTTGAATCCTCATTGTAAATATACGGAGTTCCATACACAGTCACTCAACAAAAAATGAACGTGTTTTCTCCATAGGTTCTCTCGAAAAATAAAATCTCACACTCTCACATGCACCAATCACTAGGGATTGTGTCTCACATGCATATAGATATCTTAGGGAATGACGTGAATGTTAATTAACCATTTACATGTGCACACACCGACCATATCATTCTTTAATATTATCATTTATCACCAATATTGGAAATTGAATTGCCAAATACATGTGTGTGTGAACAAGTAAAAAAAAAAATACTTTAATGGTAATCAAAATCTACACGTATGCAAATGTGGATGTACCTTAGCTAGTTTTAAAATACATTCAATTATCTCTTGGCGGCCTCTAGTTATTGGTCATTTTCAACCATTGTTGGCTCCCCCATTAATTTTATATCACAAATACTATGGTCACATGATTTTTTTTTAATTTTTTTTAATTAAGATTAAAAAACTAATGTCACATGATTCATATATATAAAGTAAAGTTTGTTGTTAGTGGTCCTTTGCATGACATAAAGACCCCAAATAAAGAAGAGAGGTCGGTATATTAAAAGTATCAACCAATGATGAAAAAGGATTTTTATTTTTTTTAACTCCTTTTTTATCAGATCCGAGTCATAATATTCCTTCTAAGTTTCCATTTTTAAACTACCAAATGTGTTAATTATTATAAAAATTTTGGTGTTAAAATAACATTAGTGGGGTGTCAATAACAAGAGTCCAGCGTTTCATGAAGAAGCTAGTTTAAATGGGCTTCGTGGTCATCGGTTTTTGTCTACAAGTTAAAGTTGTTGCCCGTGTTCTTTCACGTCAAAAATTCTCTAATGCACACAACCAATCATAGCAAATGTAGTTGGACACTCCCGCTTCACTTATGTGATTGGGTTCAAATCTAATATTTATTTATTAAATAATAAAATGTGGGAAAATTCTATGAAAATTGTGTTTGTAAACGATGATTACTGGAATTATTTATTTACTTATTATCTGTTATAAGTTTGATTCAAAGGTTCAAAGGTTCACAAGAACAGTGGTTTCCGGCCACACCGGCTTTAAGTTGTGGGTACTACTAAACATGGGCCAATAATATGAACATAGTGGGGGCGTTTAGAAAATAGTAGGAGTACGTTTAGAACTAATAAGAAGTGAATCATGACCGTTGATTGCCATATCATCCTGTAATTCAAACTCTAAAGTACCAAGTGCTCAGACATTGTCAGGGCCCAATATTGAAGCCTCATCATCATCAAAATATAATTGCATGATTTTGCTTACCCAGATATCAAGTTACAGTTTCACAAAGATTCAAGAGACATAGAAAACAACCAGAGAGCATATGATTAATCGCCACATTAACGGTGCCAATGATGGGGTTTATATATCTGATCATCAGATCATATCTAGAAATCCATTGTTAATTTTCGATAGCGGATTAATTTTCGTAAAAATATTATACAATTTTTCTTTTCTGTAACCCATATTTTGTGTATGTGTTTTGAATAAGACATGTAACTTGTTATTTCATTTGGTGAAATGTCATTGATATAGATTGAGCAAATTATATTTTGGTTGCTAATTTTGGTTACCAATCAGACTCGGTAACATATAGGGTTTCGGATTTTATTTTTTTATTTTTTATTTTTTAGGACCGTCAATTTGTAATGTTACGGGGTTTACTTTGTAATATTAAGAAGAAAAAAAACAAAAAAAAGACCAACCCCATTACGATTACTGTATTAACATATAATAGTCTACTCACTCCAATTACAATGTCAACACCAAATCTTCAGCTTTCAAATCTTAATCTACACATTTACACAAATCCAGAGAGTTTCCTGGTGCTTTGATCTCAGGATTTTTTTTTCTTTCTAATTTTAAATCAAGGAAGTGACTAGTGCAACAACTGTGATTATAAGCTTTGAGATACTAAACGATGGCCTACGACACTGACCTGAGTGTTCAGCTGTGTTTTCAAGAGACGGGCAAGGAGCATTGCGCGGTAAACAGAGGTGAGGATTTCCGGCGAAGGAGGACTCGTTGAAGGCAAGATACTGACCACCAACCGGAACCGTACCAATGAAATCGTTGTTCGAGAGATCAAGAGTTACAAGGCTGGTCATATAACTAATTTCACTTGGTATTGAGCCAGTGAGTTGGTTTCTAGACAAATTTAGTAGGCTCAAATCTCTCAATTGAGAAACCCCTGTCGGAATTTTCCCGGATAGATTATTTCTGCTGAAATCGACACTTGTTAGAGAGCTACAACTTGAAAAGGAAGATGGAATTTTACCGCTGATGTTGTTGCCAGTGATGTTTATCGAAATCAGCTTAAGATTGAATATTGTTTCAGGAATTTCACCGTCTAGTCTGTTGTTCTGGAGATAGAGGATGGTTAAACTAGACAGATTTCCGATTCCTGGAGGGATTTGTCCGGAGATGTTATTATTGTCCAGTTTCAACTGACCGAGAGACTCACCTGACATGTTTCCTGGAAGTTCGCCTGATAAATTGTTGTCGTTCAATTCAATCATATTCATCAATGGCAAGTTAAATATTCCTGCAGGAATCGTTCCGTTTAGAAAGTTCTTCATTGCTCGAATTTTAACTAGTGACTTGCACTCGCCGAGCTCTTCAGGAATTGGACCTGAGAAAAAATTATCCATCAAAATCAGCGTTTGCAATCTCCCTCCTTTGCATAAATCTCGAGGAATCGTTCCGGTGAAGTGATTCGACGTAACGTCGAGTATCTTGAGCTTTCCATTCCGGCCAAGATTCTTAGGCAGTGCACCAGTGAAGTTGTTTCCCCATACCTGAAGAATATAAAGATTCGGAAAATCTCCAAAAAACGCAGGAATTTGACCGTAGAGATTGTTGTTGAAGAGATGGATAAGCGTGATGTTTGTCAATGCAGAGAAACTCTCAGGTATCTCTCCGGTTAGACCATTGTTCGAGAGATCCAGATTCATTAAGCTAATCGAACCGGACAATTCTGGAGTTATGTGACCTGTGAGACGGTTCACTTGGAGAAACAATGAGTGCAAGTGCTTTAATTGGCTCAAACTAGTAGGAATCTCACCTGAGATATTGCAACTAGCCATATCAAGAACTTCGAGATTACTCAATGTTCCGAACTCATGTGGAATTTCTCCGTAAAAGCTGTTGAAGTATCCGATATAAATTTTTTTCAGGTTCTTCAATTTCGACAAAAATGCTGGGACTTTACCTTCGAGTTGGTTACCGTTCAAGCCTAAATACTCCAAACTCTGAACCTCTGAGTAACTCTCCAGTATTTCTCCTGTGAAGTAGTTTCCTCCTAAAGAAAGATGCTTCAGGTTTTTCAATCTCACAATCTCTCCCGGGAGTGGACCGGTGAAGTTGTTGTTGTAAGCGTCGAGTGTCTCGAGCTCTGCCATTCCAAGAACGATTTCTCCGGGGAAATCGCCATTGAATACGTTGCCGGAGATGTTGAGGACCTTGAGAGACGTAAGATTCCCCATCTCCGAAGGGAGCCTCCCGGTGAGATTGACATTACTGATGGTGAGGTTCACGAGCTTGTTTAACAGCCCAATCTCTGGCGAAATAGTACCAAAAAGACGCTCAAACGACACGTTCAGAGAGACCACACGTGAGTCTTGGTCGCACGAAACGCCGGAGAAGGAACAGTGAGCTGAGGGAGAAGAGGAGGGAGTCCAGTCTTTGAGTCCTGAACCATTTGGTCCAATCATGGAGGACTTGAGCTTCAACAGAACATCAAGATCGCTAGAGGCAGAGTAGGCTGAGAAAATTCCAAGAAGTGAAGAAATTATAAGCAAGTGAAGATTGGCACAGGTAACTGTTCTCATCCTCACAAAACTGGTTTTCTTTCGTCAGTTCTCAATACATGCAATTTTTTTTTTACGCAGGATTGTAGTTATATAAAGTTTTCCTGTACAGTGCCTATGATTTTAAATGAACAGTTGAAAGTAAATAAGATATAAACAGAGAAACAGAGTAATCTAACGCATTTTCTTTGCGGAATATGGGTTTTATTTTTCATTTTAATCAATTGCGACCTATAGGAAAAAACTTACAGAATTCACATAGCTAAAAATTTGTGTATATATCACGAGTTGATTCAAAAAGTGACTTTGTTTATATATAAATGTAAGATTAAAGCAAGCGTTACGAATTACGAGAATCGTAGTAAGATGCATATTTCTCTTTATCTGTTTTTATTCCATTCCACTAGCTTATTGCATAACAAATTCAAATTCTCTTTTTCTTTTTCTCTTTTCTCTTTTCTCTGTTGAAATCAAAAGGCTTACATTATCTTATAAAGTGCTTTAGTGGGGTGCTTTCAAACTAAAAGAAAAGTGCTTTAGCGGGGGAATTTTGAATGAGATGAAATGGAGAATATATATATATAGTCCCGTTTTCCTCGGTGCGCACAACACACTAATATAAAATACATCAATGCATTGCATATTAGCCATAGATTATGGAAAAGCACTGGCAAGTGCATACATGTCAAGTCAAAGCATGTGAATCTAATGACCAATATGCAATGGACTGATATATATTTTTCAATGTGCACTGAGGTGATCAATTATATATATACAGGGCCGCCCTGGGCCCCAAATTTTTTTTTAGAGTGACGATATTTACACCCTTTAAAAACCGTATGTACACCCCAACTTAATATGTTTTTTAAAATACAATAATACCCTTGAGTAAAATTACCAATAAGACTAAATAGTTTGTAAGTACACCCACAATAATTTTTAATTAGTTTCCTATTTTAATATCTTCTGAAAAAAAATGTTTCCTTTTAATGATTTGATATTAACTTATATCATTAAAAATTCTTTCCATTTTCTTAAACCCTAGATTCTCTCTTAAAATTTAATTTTAAATATATTTTCTTTTTATTTAAGGAAATACAAAATGACTACTAGAGAATGAATCAAAAAATTTCCAAGTTGGTTGTAAAAAAGCAAGTATTAAATTATTTTTATTAGAAGAACAAAATCATTTAAATTGTTTTATATGTAATATTTGTATTATTTTTTTCTTTCATACACGTTTTAGACTTTTTTTTTTATTATTATTATTTTTTTAATATTAGTTGTTTTTCATTTCCATTAAACTCTACTTTCAAATTAATTAGTACATGACATAAATCTTACTTCCCTATAACTTTCACAAACAAAAAGTGGATCTCCAACAGAAAAACCTCAAAACAAAGTGATTTTGTTGATAGAAAACAGTCAAGAAGAAATGGAGAGAGCAACTTGACACGCCAAGAGAGAGAAAAAAAAATGGAATTTGATTTTTGTGAAAGGAAAACTTGGAAGATAAAAAGAATGGATGGGAAAGAACAATAATAGATTTTTATTTTATTTTATTTTATTTTATTTTAAGAACAATGATAGAAAGTTTTTTTTTTTTTTTTTTTTTTTGAAATAACAATGATAGAATTAAAGATAATAATAAAATTTCCAATTTTAAATAATAATAAAGTTGATTAAATAACATAATAATATATGTCGATGGTATGTACTTACGAAAATACAATTACATTATAATTAAAGAAAGGATATTTTTGGCATTAAGTGGGGTTTATATACAAACTATAAAATTTTTAAAAATTTTGATGGGAGTGAATACGAAAGGGGTGTACATACAGTTTTTAAGGGATGTCATTATCGTCACTCTTTTTTTATTACGGTCTTTGTAGTACTGGGTTTTACTGTTTTAGGTACATAAATTAAAGGGCCCAATTCGTTGTAAAAAAAAAAAAAGAAAAAGTTAAAGGCCCAATTCATTTTTTTAATTATATATATAGAATATATTTAAAAAAAATTGTGCCAGGGCCTATAAAGAATATATTTGTATCAATTTCCTTGTGGAGGCTGATAAGTGACATTTATGACAAGCCACCACAGGCACCACTTTAGCCTCTAGGCTGTTTTTTCTTCTCTACTAGCTTTTGCTTTGAGTCTTGTCTTTGAAAAAAATTCATTTTTGTAATATATATTATATTAAAAAAAATCAGAAGTCATCTTTCAAAAAAAAATATATATATATATTATGAATTAAGGCCCTTTTTAGAATTTTCACCCCAGACCTCTAATACGTCAGGACCGGCCCTATATATATATATAGGGGCAGGATCTATGGTCCCAATTTCTTACACAGGATTTAACACAATTTTATGTCCCTTGGATTAGTAATGTTTGAATGGCTTTGATTAATCCACTTGTAAATGCTTCTTAAATGAATTTATTAATTTCCTCTCTCATCTCTCATCAATTAATGCTTTTAATTTATTTTCACCTTCTCTCTGCTCTACCAATCGTTACTTTCCTGCCTTGTTACATTCTCTCTAATCACTTTTTTCTCATTCCATGACTTTACATTCCATGCCTTATAGCAGTGTTCTTGTAGAATCTTTGCTATTTTGAAACTAAGGGCTTATTGTGTAAATTGGCAAGAGAAATGGAGAGGAAAACATCATCTTACCCAAGTCCACTTGTGCAGGTCTAATAGCTTCCACAGATTCAAGAAGGCGGAATCATATGAACCCAACCTAAACCAAATATAATAAGAGTACATGGTCCTTTTAGCATATCATACAACTAGAGACTTAAGAGTATAGGTAAGAAAATTATTGAATGCATTGTAGTTTCAAAATCGATTTTAAGAAAATATTTTGTTGGTTAGTGATTAGAGAGAATAATGCCATGAAATGTAAAAGGCAAGAAATAAACGATTGGTAGAGTAGAGAGAAGGTGAAAATAAATTAAAAAGCATTAATTGATGAGAGATGAGAGAGGAAACTAATAAATTCATTTAAGAAGAGTTTACAGGTGGATTAATCCAGGCCATTTAAACATTACTAATCCAAGGGACATAAAGTTGTGTCAAAACTTGTGTAAAAAATTGGGGCCATGGATCCTGCCCCATATATATATATATATATATAAAGTCCGGTTCTGGTCAGTAAGCACTGATATAATTTATGTCAGTGTGTTGCATATGGACTATTGATTATGGAGAAGAATCGACAAGTACATACACACCAAGTCAAAACATGTAAATCTAGTGGTCCACATGCAACGTATTAATGTAAGTTATATCAGTGCGTACTGACTTAATTATATATATATATATAAGATCATCCCCAATACTAAAGTGGCTTACATACCAATAATCAATAATGTCAAGAGACTCTCTTCTTATGCGGTATAAAGATAGACTTATTGATAATCAACTCAAAAATTTGTCTCCAATGCTTATATTTAAAAAACATTTATTTTCAATGACCGTGTCCAATTTTTTTTCCTGTTTTCCTTTTTATTTTATTTCCTTACAAAAAAATAGATGAAAAATTAATGTTAAATTTAAATACATGCTGAGTCAATAAAAAAAAAGGTCGTGTGGCAGACGATCTTAAAATAGACAGTGATGTTGACAATGTCTAATAATTTTTTTTTTCAACATCAACTTAAGGTTGAATATACAAAACTGTATTAAAAATACATTTATGGGAAATTATTATTCTCTCCCCTGTAGTTTGCCATATTCTCCAGTCTCCCCCCTCTAGTTTCAAAATTCTCCAATTTCCCCCCTCCCATGCCCAATCTCACCATATGAAAATAAGCATGGAAGAGGGGAAATTGGAGAATTTTAAAACTAGAGGGGGGGAGACTGAAGAATATGGCAAACTACAGGGGAGAGAATGATAATTTCCCTACATTTATTAACAAGCTGTCTATTTATATTATATGTATCTTTCAAGCCACTTAGAGATGCTCTGATGTACGATCGTGATGCACATTGTGATCTTACCATGCGACGAAAAACATTGCGTATGCCACGTGGTAACTTTGTAAAGTTTATTTTTCTCTTATTCGATCTTATCTAGTTTTTGATTGGATTGGTGTACCGGGTGAAGTGATGAAATCGTTACGTGAAAGTGCAAGAGATGGGCTTTACAAGGACATATACCCAAAATGTTTGGAACAATTGGGACTTTTTTGGAGTCGTTGGATTCGGTCAAAATGTCTTTGTTCAACTTCATTGTCAGGTGTCAACTACATCAGTGCCCAATAATGGGTACTGCAATATGGACTTAAAGGGAGAATCTTGCTTCACTGGGCTGCAAGTACGGGCTCAAATTGGGCACATTTTATGAGTTCAATCAGCTATGATTTTACACGATGTTTCATTTGCAGAAACAGCAAACAAAGGAGATTTTTTGTGTGTCGGGGTCTGCCTGGACCCAAAAACGGTTTGGAATGCAACTTCCACTCAAGAGGAAGGGAATGGGTAAATACGAGATTATATTTTCAATACCAATGTTTGAACCTGACGATGGAGATTCATTTTGAAATCTCCAACTACCGAACCTGTATCACGAGGTTACGGATTCAAGTCCCCCTTCCTAAAAAAAAAACCCAAATTTATTTAATATTGTAATATATGAAGTGCTAACGCAAATGGCTGCGTGCCGACATGTTTGAGTTGAGCTTCTCGGTCTTTGTTGTTATCGATTGGTATTATTATGTCAGTGCCGACTAAAATCTAACTTTATTTATTTATTTATTCTCCGTTTGTCATCGATTGGTGGGGGGACCTCTATTTTTCCTGAAAGTTGGAAAACCAGTTCTGTTACTGAAAATGATGTTTATTTCTAACCTAACCACAACAATTAATCAATAATTTCATCTATAATTATCTAGCTCCACTCTAATGGAAAGGATCCTCTTAACTAATTGATCGTGTATTCTATATCACATGGTATGACCGGATATATTCACCAATGTTCATCTAAAGATTTTCTCCGGTCTCCCGGTACTCAATTACTCCAATATTGGACATATTTTAATTTATAATCACGATGACAGTCTATCGTTCTTAGTTCTCGTTTTGCCAATTTAAACAAATTCATAAAATATAAAACCATGAAATTAATCTTGATTTCATGCATTGGTCTAGTTTGGCCAAGCTCCGGCAAAAAAAAAAATATATGGGTCATATAGTGTTTGATCTCGATAAATCCCAACAAATTCTTGATTAATTCTCTATTGCACACAACCAATCATAGCAAATGTAGTTGGACACTCCCCCTTCACTTATGTGATTGGGTTCGAATCTCATATTTATTTATTAAATTGTAAAACATAGGAAAACGCAATGAAAGTTGTGTTTGTAACCGATGATCACCGGAATTATTTATTTATTTATTATCTGTTATAAGTTTGATTCAAAGGTTCACAAGAACAGTGGTTTCCGGCCACACCGGCTTTAAGTTGTGGGTACTACTAAACATGGGCCAATAATATGAACATTGTGGGGGCGTTTAGAAAATAGTAGGAGTACGTTTAGATCTAATAAGAAGTTTATCATGACCGTTGATTGCCATATCATCCTGTAATTCAAACTCTAAAGTACCAAGTGCTCAGACATTGTCAGGGCCCAATATTGAAGCCACATCATCATCAAAATATAATTGCATGATTTTGCTTACCCAGTTATCAAGTTACAGTTTCACAAAGATTCCAGAGACATAGAAAACAACCAGAGAGCATATGATTAATCGCCACATTAATGGTGCCAATGATGGGGTTTATATATCTGATCATCAGATCATATCTAGAAATTGATTGTTAATTTTCGATAGCGGTTAATTTTCATAAAAATAATATACAAATTTTCTTTTCTGTAACCCATATTTTGTGTATGTGTTTTGAATAAGACTTATAACTTGTTATTTCATTTGGTGAAATGTCATTGATACAGATTGAGCAAATTATAGTTACCGATCAGAGTCGGTAACATATACGGTTTCGGAATTTTTTTATTTTTTTTTTAAGACCGTCAATTTGTAATGTTATAGGATTTACTTTGTAATGTTAAAAAACAAAATTTCAAGACCAACCCCATTACTATTACTGTATTAACATATAATAGTCTACTCACTCCAATTACAATGTCAACACCAAATCTTCAGCTTTCAAATATAGCTACACAGTTACACAAATCCAGAGAGTTTCCTGGTGCTTTGATCTCAGGAATTTTTTTTTTTTTTTCTAATTTTAAATCAAGGAAGTGACTAGTGCAACAACTGTGATTACAAGCTTTGAGATACTAAACGATGGCCTACGACACTGACCTGAGTGTTCAGCTGTGTTTTCAAGAGACGGGCAAGGAGCATTGCGCGGTAAACAGAGGTGAGGATTTCCGGCAAAGGAGGACTCGTTGAAGGCAAGAAACTGACCACCAACCGGAACCGTACCAATGAAATCGTTGTTTGAGAGATCAAGAGTTACAAGGCTGGTCATATAACTAATTTCACTTGGTATTGAGCCAGTGAGTTGGTTTCTAGACAAATTTAGTATGCTCAAATCTCTCAATTGAGAAACCCCTTTCGGTATTTTCCCGGATAGACTATTTCTGCTGAAATCGACACTTGTTAGAGAGCTACAACTTGAAAAGGAAGATGGAATTTTACCGCTGATGTTGTTGCCAGTGATGTTTATCGAAATCAGCTTGAGATTGAATATTGTTTCAGGAATTTCACCGTCTAGTCTGTTGTTCTGGAGATAGAGGATGGTTAAACTAGACAGATTTCCGATTCCTGGAGGGATTTGTCCGGAGATGTTATTATTGTCCAGTTTCAACTGACCGAGAGCCTCACCTGACATGTTTCCTGGAAGTTCGCCTGATAAATTGTTGTCGTTCAATTCAATCATATTCATCAATGGCAAGTTAAATATTCCTGCAGGAATCGTTCCGTTTAGAAAGTTCTTCATTGCTCGAATTTTAACTAGTGACTTGCACTCGCCGAGCTCTTCAGGAATTGGACCTGAGAAAAAATTATCCATCAAAATCAGCGTTTGCAATCTCCCTCCTTTGCATAAATCTCGAGGAATCGTTCCGGTGAAGTGATTCGACGTAACGTCGAGTATCTTGAGCTTTCCATTCCGGCCAAGATTCTTAGGCAGTGCACCAGTGAAGTTGTTTCCCCATACCTGAAGAATATAAAGATTCGGAAAATCTCCAAAAAACGCAGGAATTTGACCGTAGAGATTGTTGTTGAAGAGATGGATAAGCGTGATGTTTGTCAATGCAGAGAAACTCTCAGGTATCTCTCCGGTTAGACCATTGTTCGAGAGATCCAGATTCATTAAGCTAATCGAACCGGACAATTCTGGAGTTATGTGACCTGTGAGACGGTTCACTTGGAGAAACAATGAGTGCAAGTGCTTTAATTGGCTCAAACTAGTAGGAATCTCACCTGAGATATTGCAACTAGACATATCAAGAACTTCGAGATTACTCAATGTTCCGAACTCATGTGGAATTTCTCCGTAAAAGCTGTTGAAGTATCCGATATAAATTTTTTTCAGGTTCTTCAATTTCGACAAAAATGCTGGGACTTTACCTTTGAGTTGGTTACCGTTCAAGCCTATATACTCCAAACTCTGAATCTCTGAGTAACTCTCCAGTATTTCTCCTGTGAAGTAGTTTCCTCCTAAAGAAAGATGCTTCAGGTTTTTCAATCTCACAATCTCTCCCGGGAGTGGACCGGTGAAGTTGTTGTTGTAAGCGTCGAGTGTCTCGAGCTCTGCCATTCCAAGAACGATTTCTCCGGGGAAATCGCCATTGAATACGTTGCCGGAGATGTTGAGGACCTTGAGAGACGTAAGATTCCCCATCTCCGAAGGGAGCCTCCCGGTGAGATGGACATTACTGATGGTGAGGTTCACGAGCTTGTTTAACAGCCCAATCTCCGGCGAAATAGTACCAAAAAGACGCTCAAACGACACGTTCAGAGAGACCACACGTGAGTCTTGGTCGCACGAAACGCCGGAGAAGGAACAGTGAGCTGAGGGAGAAGAGGAGGGAGTCCAGTCTTTGAGTCCTGAACCATTTGGTCCAATCATGGAGGACTTGAGCTTCAACAGAACATCAAGATCGCTAGAGGCAGAGTAGGCTGAGAAAATTACAAGAAGTGAAGAAATTATAAGCAAGTGAAGATTGGCACAGGTAACTGTTCTCATCCTCACAAAACTGGTTTTCTTTCGTCAGTTCTCAATACATGCAATTATTTTTTATGCAGGATTGTAGTTATATAAAGTTTTCCTGTACAGTGCCTATGATTTTAAATGAACAGTTGAAAGTAAATAAGATATAAACAGAGAGACAGAGTAATCTAACGCATTTTCTGTACGGTTTTATTTTTCATTTTAATCAATTGCGACCTATAGGAAAAAACATACAGAATTCACATAGCTAAAAATTTGTGTATATATCACGAGTTGATTCAAAAAGTGACTTTGTTTATATATAAATGTAAGATTAAAGCAAGCGTTACGAATTACGAGAATCGTATTAAGATACATATTTCTCTTTATCTGTTTTTATTCTTTCCATGGAATGTTCTTCCCTTCCACTAGCTTATTGTAGAACAAATTCAAATTCTCGCAGCACTCTTTCTTCTTTTTCTGTTTTTCTCTGGTTGAAATCAAAAGGCTTACATTATCTTATAAAGTGCTTTAGTGGGGTGCTTTCAAACTAAAAGAAAAGTGCTTTAGCGGGGGAATTTTGAATGAGATGAAATGGAGATATATATATATATATATATATAGTCCCGTTTTCCTCGGTGCACACAACACACTAATATAAAATATATCAGTACATTGTATTTGGGTCATAGGTTATGGAAAAACACTGACAAGTGTATATATGCCAAGTCAAAGCATGTGAATCTAACGGTCCACATGCAATGCACTGGTATATATTTCTCAGTGCGCACTGAGGTAATCAGTTATATATATATAAAGTCCGGTTATGGTAAGTGAACACTGATATAATTTATATCAGTGTGATGCATGTGGACTACTGATTATGGAGAAAAATTGGCAAGTGCATACACACCGAGTCAAAGCATGTAAATCTAGTGGTCCAAATACAACACATTGATGTAAGTTATATCGGTGCGTATTGACTTAAAAATTTATATATATATATATATATATATATAAGATCATCCCCAATACCAAAGTGGATTGCATACTAATAATCAACAATGTCAAGAGACTCTCTTCTTATGCTACATAAAGATAAACTTATAGATAATCAATTCAAAATTTTGTCTCCAATGCTTCTTTAAAAAACATTTATTTTCAATGACTATGTCCAAATTTTTTTTCCTATTTTCTTTTAGTCAATCGAAAAAAAGACCGTGCGACAGACCATCTGAAAGTAGACAGTGATATTGACAATGTCTAATAAAAAATTTTCCACATCAATTTGATGTTGAATATGCAAAACTGCATTGGAAATATATTTATTAAAAGACCGTCTATTTATCTTATGTTCAAGCCACTTATGTCGGAGATGGTCTAATGTACGGTCATCATGCACATTGTGATCTTACCATGCGACGAAAAACATTGCGTATGCCACGTGGTAACTTTGTAAAGTTTATTTTTCTCTTATCCGATCTTATCTAGTTTTTGATTGGATTGGTGTACCGGGTGAAGTGATGAAATCGTTACGTGAAAGTGCAAGAGATGGGCTTTACAAGGACATATACCCAGAATGTTTGGAACAATTGGGACTTTTTTGGAGTCGTTGGATTCGGTCAAAATGTCTTTGTTCAACTTCATTGTCAGTGTCCACTACATCAGTGCCCAATAATGGGTACTGCAATATGGACTTAAATGGAGAATCTTGCTTCACTGGGCTGCAAGTACGGGCTCAAATTGGGCACATTTTATGAGTTCAACCAGCTATGATTTTACACGATGTTTCATTTGCAGAAACAACAAACAAAGGAGATTTTTTATGTGTCGGGGTCTGCCTGGACCCAAAAACGGTTTGGAATGCAACTTCCACTCAAGAGGAAGGGAATGGGTAAATATGAGATTATATTTTCAATACCAATGCTTGAACCTGACGATGGAGATTCATTTTGAAATCTTCAACTACCGAGCCTGCATCACGAGGTTGCAGGTTTGAGTCCCCCTCTTTAAAAAAAATAATCCGAATTTATGTAATATTGTAATATATGAAGTGCTAACACAAATGGCTGCGTGCCGACATGTTTGAGTTGAGCTTCTCAATCTTTCTTGCTATCAATTGGTATTATTATAGATGACTTGTCAGTGCCGACTAAAATCTAACTTTATTTATTTATTCTCTGTTTGTCATCGATTGGTGGGGGGACGGGGGACCTCTATTTTTCCTGAAAGTTGGAAAACCAGTTCTGTTACTGAAAATGATGCTTATTTCTAACTTAACCACAACAATTAATCAATAATTTCATCTATAATTATCTAGCTCCACTCTGCTTGAAAGGATCCTCTTAACTAATTGATCGTGTATTCTATATCACATGGTATGCTTTTAGTGACCGGATATATTCACTGATGTTCATCGAAAGATTTTCTCCAATCTCCTAGTACTCAATTACTCCCACATTGGACATATTTTAGTTTATAATCACGATAACAGTCCACTGTTTTTAGTTCTCGTTTTACCAATTTAAACAAATTCATAAAAGATAAAAACCATGAAATTAATCTTGATTTCATGCATTGGTGGTGATTGGTCTGGTTTGGCCAAGCTCCTCAGGCCATAAAAAATTATAATGGTCATATAGTGTTTGATTTTTGGTAAATACCAACAAATTCTTAATATCAGATTAGATTTCAGAGTAAAGTAGTGGTCAAGGATTGAAATATATGGCAACAACATAGGATTCAAAAATAAAAGTGGTTGTAGTATTAATGTATGGCCAGAGAGAGCTGGGCCAAGCCAGATCAGTTCAGTGCAGTGCTGACAACCATGTTCACATGATTGGTTCCCTTCAAATCCCACCGCCAAAAACCAAAATCAATAAATTAAAATGTTTTTTTTTTTTCTTTTTCTTACAGTAAAAATAAAATTATTAGTACTACGTTAATTAGTAACTATAAATTTTGAAAGAAATAATAATATGTACTTGTGTAAATACATACTTACAAAATGTAATTTTGTCTCAAACATGAATGGAACAAAAAACAGTTTAGACTGTACGGGCAACTCTAAGTTTAACTATAACGAAAACTTTAAAATTAAAAAAAAAAATACCTGATATCGGATTAATAAATATTATAAAAAAAAAAAAAAAAAAGTGTAGCTATCAAATTTTCTGACCACAAAATTGAAAACAGTTTCCATCGGTTAATTATTTATCATAAGCAGATCATGAGACTCACAAAACTCAAAAGTCTGAAATGGTGATTGGTGACCACTACATCAATTTCATGAGAGAAGAACGGACATTGGACATTCAAGACAAATCAAAACGGCTGCTGCTTGCTTTAGATATAAAAATAGTAGGATTTATAGTAATTATTATATTGTTATTGTATATATATATACATATGAAATATTACATGTTACAACTATTACAATAGGTCTGTCGGGACGATAAGATAATACATATACGGGCCTGAATAACAATATTTTCATATATCAGGAAAAAACTCCCCATAAATAATTTGTAAAATATGTATGATTAGACTCGAACTCTCTCACCACAAAAGAGGTGCAGTACCATCTGTGTTAACAGGGGATTTGTATTTAAATATAAATGTTGGAATCACTTTGGATCACTCAAAATAGGAATTCTGTGTCAAAAAGCCAAAACAGAAAGACCAATCACCTTTTAGTTTTAGATAATGCAAAATGACACTTAACAGGAACGGGTCCATCTCCATAAGCGCCTCTCACATGGTGTTAATTCAATATATTATATGAAGAATCCCAACCACTTGGACGTTACCGACAGTTCCCAAATATCACGCCCCTTGAATTTTTCCTTTTCAAAGCGGTTGTGACCTGTGAAAATTCAAACGATCTTTGAACGTAAACATTGGCCACAACCACTTAATGCTCCTTTATTGCACTTCCATATAATAATAATAATAATAATAATAATAATGTTCAACATATCATCTTCTGTTTTCGTTTCCATTTTCATTTTCTCTTTTCATCCCCATTTATGTATGTATGTATATACAGCCCACCACCACTCATGAGATCACAGAGCTGAAATTTACAGATTCAGTTTTTTTTTTTTTTTTTTTTTTTTTTTAAATTTCTTTTTGTTGTAGAAATCTGTGAACAGAGATGGGTATAGTGAGTACTGTATTGGGTTTTTTCGGTTTTGGATTTGGAACTTTTCTTGGACTTTTGATAGGTTACTATTTGTTTATCTACACACAACCAAGTGATGTCAAGGTCAGTCTCCATTTCTTTTTTTCTCTGGTTTGGATCATATTCTGTTCTTATTTCATTTTGGAATTGTTTGGTTGATAAACCACAGAAAATTATATCAATTCATGTTCATTTATAGATATATATATTATCATTATAGGCCTGCATTTCATAGGTTGTTAATTATAAGATCAATTCAATTACAGTACTTATATGGAGCCAATTTAATTTTCTGGTACAACATGGTATGTTAAATTGTTTATGAAATCATCAAACTTGCATAAACTTTAGGCTTTATTGGAAATTATAAATAGCAAAAAAGTTTCCTTAACATATGTGAGTACTTTTTTTTTGTTTCTGGTTGTTGATTCTCACAGGATCCTGAAATTCGACCTTTGGTTGAGCAAGACACGGAAACTTTGGAACGTATGCTTGCAGAGATACCTCTATGGGTGAAAAGTCCAGATTATGATCGTGTATGTGCTAATGCTATATGCTTTTATCTTTCCACGTTACTCGCTTTCTCACTTGTAAATGTTGTTGTATACAAGCTTCTTATAGTTTTGTTTTCCTGAAGGTTGACTGGCTCAACAGATTTATTGAGAACATGTGGCCTTACCTGGACAAGGTATGTGTTCGGATTGATTTCTTCTCCGGCTTCTGTTTTCCTGACATAAATCTATTACTGTCATTTTCCAGGCTATTTGCAAGACTGTTAGGGAAATAGTAAAGCCTATTATTGCTGAGCAGATTCCAAAGTACAAAATTGACTCTGTTGAATTTGAAACACTTACATTGGGTTCTCTACCACCAGTCTTTCAAGGTTCAGCCTCTCACTGGTCCTCTGAAACTTGGCCCTATAAAGTGTTTGTTGTATTGTGACTTTCTCTTATATGTTTCCTTATAGCCTGTTTGTGCTGTTTATTAATCCTCTATTGATCCTGTATTACATTTTTCAAGCAATGTGTTCAAACTTGGTTGTGTTTTATGCCAGGAATGAAAGTTTATACTACAGATGAGAAGGAGTTGATAATGGAATTATTGATGAAATGGGCTGGAAATCCTAACATCACTGTTGCAGCAAAAGCATTTGGGTTGAAAGCAACTGTTCAGGTACTGTTCTCTGTGATTATTTTGCAAGCATAGAGATTGCAAGTGGTAAGCAGATGCACACAGTGTCACTCTCTCAGACCCGCATTCACATGAATGCGTGCACATACAGTTGCTTATAATGTAAACATTAGGAGAAAAGTAGAGAATTTCAATTGGCTACAACTCTACAAGCCTTGCAATGGAGTGTCTTTTATTCTTTTCAAGAGTATTTCAGGTGGTTGATTTACAAGTATTTGCGGCTCCACGTATCACTCTGAAGCCATTGGTTCCTACCTTTCCTTGTTTTGCCAAAATATATGTGTCTCTAATGGAGAAGGTATGTGGTAATGGCTGAAACTATGCATGCTTCATTAACAGTTTCATAGATTCTTATCGGGTTTTTTTTTACTCCCTCTTCTTGGCTTTTCCTTCTGATTATTCCATTTTGATTTTTCAGCCCCATGTAGACTTTGGACTTAAACTATTTGGAGCAGATGCTATGTCCATTCCTGGCCTATATACGTTTGTCCAGGTAGCGCTTCTAGTTTTCATTTCGACAGAAACAGCTTACACCATTGTTTGAAAATTTTCAATTCTCATTTTTGTTGGCACTTCAGGATCTTATTAAAGACCAAGTCGCGAATATGTATCTATGGCCTAAAGCTCTAGAAGTACAAATATTGGATCCTGCAAAGTAAGCATGTGTATATCGCTTTCCTTTTCCGTTATGACATCAAGATTTTGTCCTGGACTGGCTAATTTTTCCTTGATATTGGCAGAGCTATGCGGAAACCTGTTGGTATTCTTCATGTGAAGGTTCTGAGAGCAATGAAACTTGAAAAGAAAGATATTATAGGGTCATCAGACCCTTATGTGAAAATGAAGCTCACAGATGACAAGCTGCCTTCGAAGAAGACATCCGTGAAACATAAAAATTTGAACCCTGAATGGAATGAAGAATTCAGTTTTGTTGTTAAAGATCCAGAATCACAAGACCTGGAGATCAGAGTCTATGATTGGGAAAAGGTACAATTCTTCGGACGTGTCTTCTTTTGAGGCCTCTTCTTGGAAGAGCAAGCAAAAATCCTGACACATCCCTCTGATTTATTTTTCTTTTCATTAGATTTGCTTTCTTGTAGTTCCTTCATGGATTGAAGGAGCTGGTTTCACAATTGAGTTACTCAAAATGTATAATCTATCAGGTTGGAAACCACGATAAGATGGGCGTAAATGTCGTTTCACTGAAAGAACTTGCACCTGATGAGCCAAAAGTTATGACTCTTGATCTGCTTAAAAGTGTCGATCCTAATGATGCTCGAAATGAGAAGTCGCGTGGACAAATTGTCATGGAAATGCATTACAAGCCTTTCGATGAAGAGATGGCAAACAAATTTGGAGATCCAAATATGGTTGAAAAGGCTCCAGAAGGAGCACCTCCTGGTGGTGGTTTGCTTGTAATTATTGTTCATGAAGCTCAAGATGTCGAAGGAAAATACCACACGAATCCTTTCGTTCGTGTACTTTTCAAAGGAGAGGAAAGAAAAACTAAGGTATACCATAACATGCATATCATTATCATTATCACAAGTATGCAGGAAGACTTCTCTCGGATATTTTAAATTCTTGTCATGAATTCGACTCTTTTATCTAGAAACTAATATCCACGTATGTCGTATGGTAATGCTGCAGCGCATTAAGAAAAATAGAGATCCGAGATGGGAAGAAGAGTTTCAATTCATGTTAGAGGAACCCCCAACAAATGATAAAGTTCATGTGGAAGTGATTAGCAGCTCCTCTAGGATGGGATTGCTCCATCCAAAGGTACACACATACATTACATTTCACTATGTTAAATTTCATCACCATTATATTTCTGTTATGTGCATAATTTGACAAGTTTATGTGTACATTTTCTTTCGCTTTACATAATTTTTTTGTTCGATTAGGAAACTCTTGGTCATGTGATGATAAACCTATCGGACGTTGTGAACAACAAGAGAATCAACGAGAAGTACCATCTCATTGATTCGAAGAACGGTCGTCTTCAAGTTGAGATGCAGTGGAGAGCTTCATCTTCTTAAGGGATGTTTTACATTTCTCTATGGTTTTGATTGTAGTGTCATTGCCATATATATAACCCAGTAATAGATTTTGAGATGAAAATTTGGAAGTTGAAAGACTTTTACATGACTCGGAAATCACAATATTTTATTGACGTGGATGCGAGTGATTTTGGGGTGGCATTGTGGCAATTCGGGTTATTGTGTCGTATACTCACATCTGTATAAAAATCCAAACATAATTCATTTATTTTTTAGCTCAACCATATCTAATTAAACACCTTTAACTTAATTAGACAATTTGGATTCACTATAATACAATCTAGATTGGAAATAAATTTAAAACAAAAATCACTTGAAAAGTTAATACAATTTTTTCTAAATATAATATTTACATTGAAATTAATCATACTAAACGGGCTAGAAGAATCTTAACTTAAATATACCTCGTTTATTCAATTGGTTTATTGTGTTGACCTAATAGTGATCTAAACCCAATAAGGTCCAACATAAACCTGCTAATTTCATGCGTGTTCATGTCATATCATCGGATTTTATCAATAATTTTCACTCCTATAGGAATTTATTACCGGGTCACCTCAACTTTATTGATGTCTGACTTTCTTTCCTCATTCATTTCAAAAATTCAAAACCTTGTTTTAAACCGACAACATGATAATGGGCCCAATGAATTGTAATCGATTCTTTGATGAGGACTAAGAATGGCCCAATTAAGGAACATAATAAAAGGAGCAGAAGAATATAGAGTTATTTAGAGTCAGAAATCGAAATTATGAGCTAAAAAACTTGAAAAAAGAAAATAATAATGTTAAACATCCCACCTAAAATCCCACATTTTTCATCCCACTACATGTGGCATGTGAGGTGTCAAATTGTGAATGGATACATGGGGTATGTATCATTAATGTGTATCCACTCTCAATTTGACACCTCACATGCTACATGTAGTGGGATGAAAAAAGTTGGATTTTAGATAGAATATATAACATTGATGAAAAGAAAATAGTGGTGAGGCGTTGACGTGACCTTTTGGGCAGCCCATACACTCTATTTTTGATTGATGGAGAATGATTCTTCAACCATGATTGCATTTGTTGAATTTTTTTGTTTTTTGTTTTTTGTTTTTGAGTACTGAGTACACCATCGAAAGGCGAGATTCTTCTTATCGTCGTCGTCTGGTCTTATCGTCCATCAATCACTTCCGATTTCCAGACCGATTAAAAAATTGTCCTAGACTTTTGCCTTTACTATCTAAAACAAGTAAAACTTGACATCATTGCAGTTTTTTTTAATAAAAAATAATAGAGCTTTGTATAAAATTCATGTGTTCATTTGATTTTGTCATTGTTTCTTGGTTCTTTCTTCAAACCGTGCCCAACTGACTTTTCACTCATTGAACTCCGAACTCGATAAGGAAATATCCAAAGAAAATGTTAATATGTCATATATGTACTTAATGTTTAGGGTTAAATTAAACGTATATAAAATATATATATATATATATATAAATATAAAAAATTATATCTATTCTTTTAGTACACAAGAACATATGAATGTATTGAAAAAAATTATATATATTTTTTGAAAATTATTGAAAAAAATTATATATTTAATTAAGTTCGGAGTTCTTAACAATTAGCAAGTATCCAACACTCGTATCTTAAATACAATCAAAATATTAAAAATTTGTTGATGGAATTGATATTTACTCACTAATTTCACTTCACTTTAATGATTTGTGGTTAGGTTTCAAACCAAAGATAATTCATCATCAATTTATATAATTTTTATTTCAAATTTGATAGACAGTATGTATGAAGATTTTGCTTAGCTAAATATGATTAATCTCTTGAATAAATCCAAGTAATAATTTGATATCATTTACATGAGAATTTATACAATCTTTAATTAAGTTAAAATTTTCTTAAAATTAAATGAAAATCAAACAATATTAAATTTCCATCACTTGTTTATTACCATATAATGTTACAAATTTTATATTTAACCGGTGTTTTAGTAGGTGCGGTAGACTGGCGCCTAACGTCTAGACCGTCTAGACAGTGAAACCAAATTAGTCAAAACGACATAAATTTAGAAAGAAAAAAAATAAAATTATAGAATCAACAACGTTGGCTCCGCCTAAGCTACTTAGGAGCCTTACCACCTTGGGGGATTAAGATCCCCTAACCATCTTTTTTTTGCTCATCTTTCAAGCATCCGTTGACATATGGCAAATAAACAAACGAATGGTTATGATTGATTTATCTATTTTTTTTCTCTCTCCACCTAAGAAACGACATCGTATTAATCAAAAAGTTAAAATTTTTTTTCATTTTTTCTCTCCTCTCTCATCACCGTCTTCCTCTTCTCTCTCTCTCTCTCTCTCTCTCTATTCTCCTCTCCATCTCCAACTCAATCTCTCATCTCCACCTCAAAAATTTGAAAAATCAAAAGGGTTTGGTTGTCTTAGTTTGAATTTGACTGTGTTTGTGGTGGGTGGTTTGGCTTTTGGTCAAATTCAAACTAAGACAACCAAACCCTTTTGATTTTTCAAATTTTTGAGGTGGAGATGAGAGATTGAGAGGAGAATCAAGAGAGAGAGAGAGAGAGAGAGAGAGAGAGAAGAGGAAGACGGTGATGAGAGAGGAGAGAAAAAATGAAAAAAAAATTTAACTTTTTGATTAATACGATATCGTTTCTTAGGTGGAGAGAAAAAAAAAATAGATAAATCAATCATAACCATTCGTTTGTTTATTTGCCACATGTCAACGGATACTTGAAAGATGAGCAAAAAAAAGATGGGTAGGGGATCTTAATCCCACCTTGGGAGCCCTACTAGAACCATGTATTTAACCATACAAGTTTGATCATATTAAAATCCTCTGCATTTACTTCCGACAATTGCTAATAAAATATATATAATGCTTCCAAATGCATAGAGCAACATTGGTGCAGTAAGTATCTAGTAGTGCCTTTTGAAAGTTGAAGGCATTAGGGAATTATTAAAGGTATTCTTTAGATGTAATGTGAATTTAGTGGGAGGTTAATTCATATTATTTTAAATTAATTTTAGTTGCAAATGAACTTTACGGGCAAAATTCCTTCTAATCCAACTAAATTTGCACGGAGACATGTCTTTATCCATCTTGTAGTTGACTATTCCTTAGTAGCAATACTTAATTAAAAGCAAAAGTTATAAGATTTGAAGCCATCAACTATCATATTCTTAAAAAATAATTTTGCATGCTCCAAATTTTACCTATAAAAATTCAACCAAAATAACATGTAAGTGGTCACATAGCGTGTAAATTACGAATGAATATTAAATAAAATATTTGTTTATATAGCATTAATGACTCTCCAATCTCCAATTATCATAACATGACACTCAAATGAAAATAGACTCGTAGACACCTACATATAGTTCTATGTGGTGGTAAATCCGTGTTAGGGCTTGCGGGGCCATATATACTCAAGGTAGACCTAAAATTTTCTTTAAAAAAGTTTATTTTAATTTTATCTATTTTTTATTATTTACATTTTCTATTAAAATTTTAATAGTTTTTCAAATTAGCCCTTCACCCTCAAATTTTATTTTTTTAATTATTACAATATTCGAAATCGAGGAAAGTGGTTCGACTTAAATCCACAACCTCTTAAACGTAGGTGTGATGGACTTACCCATAAATCAATCTCGTCTTGTCCCCACCCCCTAAATTTTAGAAGTTTGCTTCGCCTCTAGTCCTATGAAATACCATATATTGCCTAAGAACAAGATTCTCCTCTTCTACACCAAGATTTACGGGTTGCCCAAAAGAACATTTTAATCAAAAATAAATATTTTGTTGTTGTTGCAAAAACAGCTCTCTTTATTCTCCATAACCATAATAACAATTGGTTAATATTCTCCACTAAAGCATTTTAAAAGAGGAAAACGAAGAGAATATGAATTTGTTCTCCAAACAACAACATTTTGGAATACATTCCCTTGAACGAATAAATTTGCTAGGCTAGTCTTCTTCCTCGCCACAAACTTATTTGGTCTTTTAATTTATGGCACAAACCAGATCCTATAAAGTCACTTTGTGTCAAAGTCCACGATCCAACTCTTTTCTAGAACTTCCATTAAAAAAAAAAAAAAAAAAAAACTCTTTTCTAGAACCGAGTGTGATCAGATATGTACACAGATTTGTGAATCAAACCTTATCTTTGTCTGCTAACCGTTGGATAATGACAAAGGGTGAAAAAAGTAAACGAGATGGAAGGATCGTAGAAGGTCATTTGACCAAGGGCCCACCACTGGACGGTCCAGATTGGAGTAAAGACAAAGAAGAGAGTGGACTTTCAGGCTCACTTGTGTCTGTTTTGGAAAGGACACACACAGCCTTTGTTACATGGGCCCTGGTTTTAATCAGAAATCAGAAAGTATTCATCTGTTTCTCAAAAAGATGGCATCCACGTTGATATTTGTTGGATCCAAAAAGCCTGTACACGATCGATTTTTTTTTTTTTTTTTTTTTGGTGCTCAACGTGATTTTAAGAGGAAGAGTCTACCCACATTTTACATTAGAGCTTCATGAATTTAATTTTAAGGCAATGAGCCCTTTTAACGATACATGTTTGATTTTACCGATGCAACAATGCACAATAATAAGTTCTACTTACATGCCTTATACGACATCGTATAAGGAGGTTTTAATTAATTTTAGACCAATCACCAAATCAAGGGACACGTTAAACGATACACACACAACTGGCAGATCTGACATAGTAGAGAACTGCAACATTATCATGCCACTGTCTTTCAAAGAGCCAGATCACGCCGTCAAAAACTACCTATCAAATGAATATGTACGATACTACGATTACTCCATAGGCCCTAGATATATATAGTAGTATACTACTCCGTTAACTTAACGGCGATATATTGTTTTTCTATTTGCTTCATGAAAAACAAACACCGTCAAATACAGTATCGCACAACCTATTAACCTAACATGCCAAATTGCAGGTGCAGGAGAGACCAGGACACACACAGAGCTCTCATGCAACATCTCTCTCTCTCTCTCTCTCTCTCTCTCTATATATATATATATATATCACTTTCCAGATTTTTTAAATTCATTTCTCTCTCTCTCTCTCTCTATATATATATATATATATATATATCACTTTCCAGATTTTTTTAATTCATTATTCATTCAACTGTTTGAACCTCGAAGGCTACGATTCTCTATACAAGGCACTGCGCAGCACTACTTAATATAGCTCTACGCTATACTAGTGTGATTGAAATACTCTGCGTGCATGCATTGAACCAACGCTACGTTTTATTCTCTTCTCTTGACAAAAACGAACCACAGAGAGAGAGAGGAGAAAATTGCAGAAATGGAAACCACTACTAGTAGTAGAAATCTTTACCTTTTTGTATTATCTCTACTTCTTATACTACTATTCTCATCCTCCTGCTCTGCGTACAGTGAACTTGATGTTCTATTGAAGCTCAAGTCCTCCATGATTGGACCAAAAGGTTCAGGACTCAAAGACTGGGAGCCCTCTTCCTCTCCCTCAGCTCACTGCTCCTTCTCTGGTGTACGGTGCGACGAAGACTCACGTGTGGTCTCTCTAAACGTGTCGTTTGAGTGTCTCTTTGGTACTATACCGCCGGAGATTGGGCTTTTGAACAAGCTCGTGAACCTCACCATCACTAATGTCAATCTCACCGGGAAGCTCCCGTCGGAGATTGGGAATCTGACGTCTCTCAGAGTCCTTAACATCTCCGGCAACGTCTTTGATGGAAATTTCCCTGGAGGAATCGTTCTTGAAATGACAGAGCTTGAAACACTAGACGCTTACAACAACAACTTCACCGGTCCACTCCCGGTCGAGATCATCAGCTTGAAGAATCTCAAGCATCTCTCTTTTGGCGGCAACTATTTCACCGGAGAGATTCCGGAGAGTTACTCAGAGATTCAGAGTTTGGAGTATTTAGGCTTGAACGGTAACCAACTCAAAGGTAAAGTCCCAGCCTTTTTGTCGAAATTGAAGAACCTGAAAAAAATTTATATCGGATACTACAACAGCTTTTACGGAGAAATTCCACACGAGTTCGGAACATTGAGTAATCTCGAAGTTCTTGATATGGCTAGTTGCAATATCTCAGGTGAGATTCCTACTAGTTTGAGCCAATTAAAGCACTTGCACTCATTGTTTCTCCAAGTGAACCGTCTCACAGGTCACATACCTCCAGAATTGTCCGGTTTGATTAGCTTGAAATCGCTTGATCTCTCCAACAATGCTCTAACCGGGGTAATACCGGAGAGTTTCTCTGTATTGACAAACATCACGCTCATCCATCTCTTCAACAACGCTCTCTACGGTCCGATTCCAGAGTTTGTCGGAGATTTTCCAAATCTTGAGGTTCTTCAGTTATGGGGAAACAACTTCACTCTCGCACTGCCACGTAATCTTGGCCGGAGCGGCAAGCTGAAGATACTCGACGTCACGTCAAATCACCTCACCGGACATATTCCTCGTGATTTGTGCAAAGGAGGGAGATTACAAACATTGATTTTGATGGATAATTTCTTATTTGGTTCAATTCCTGAAGAGCTTGGACAGTGTCACTCTCTGATCAAAATCCGAGCGATGAAAAATGAACTCAGTGGAAGAATTCCTGCCGGAATCTTTAGTTTGCCGTTGTTGAATATGATTGAGTTTGATGAAAATTACTTGTCTGGTGAGCTTCCAGAGACAATGTCAGGTTCACTCAGTCAGTTGAAACTGGCAAACAATAACATCACCGGACACATCCCTCCGGCAATCGGAAACTTGCCTAATTTAACTCTCCTTTCTCTTCAAAACAACAAACTTAACGGCGTGATTCCAAAGGAGATCTTCAATCTCAAGATGATTACGACGATGAACTTAAGCATCAACAACATTGAAGGTGAGATTCCACCTTCTGTTTCTAGTTGCGAATCTCTAACGTCGGTTGATTTTAGTAGAAACAGTTTCTCTGGAGAAATCCCAAAAGGAATTTCGAAACTCAAGGTTCTGAGCATACTCAATTTCTCTAGAAACCAACTCACCGGCCAAATACCAGTCGAAATTCGACTCATGACGAGTCTCACGACTCTCGACCTCTCTTACAACGATTTCATCGGTATCATTCCAAACGGCGGTCAGTTTCTCGCCTTCAACGAGTCCTCCTTCGCTGGAAATCCCAACCTCTGTTTCTCTCGCAACTCCTCCCTTTGCCCATCTCTCACAAACTCGGTCAAACACTCAGGTCGCGGCCAAACGGCGTCGTTTGGCACTTCGAAGATAGTTATCACAGTCATTGCACTAGTCACTGCCTTTTTGTTGATATTTGTCACTGTTTATAGACTGAGAAAGAAGAGGTCACAGAAGGCAAGAGCCTGGAAGCTCACCGCATTCCAACGGTTGGATTTCAAAGCAGAGGACGTACTCGAGAGCTTGAAAGACGAGAACATAATAGGCAAAGGCGGTGCTGGGATCGTCTACCGCGGGTCCATGCCAGAAGGTGTCGACGTGGCGATCAAACGTTTGGTGGGTCGTGGAACCGGACGCTACGACCACGGTTTCTCGGCTGAGATTCGGACTCTGGGTCGGATCAGGCACAGAAACATCGTGAGACTGTTGGGTTACGTTTCGAACAAAGACTCTAACTTGTTGTTGTATGAGTACATGCCCAATGGAAGCTTGGGTGAGCTTTTGCATGGACCCAAGGGAGGCCATTTACAGTGGGAGACGCGCTACAGGATTGCGTTGGAATCTGCTAAGGGCTTGTGTTATCTACACCATGATTGCTCGCCGTTGATTATTCACAGAGATGTTAAGTCGAACAACATATTGCTTGATTCGGAGTTTGAAGCTCATGTTGCTGATTTCGGGCTCGCCAAGTTCTTGCAGGACCCTGGTTCTTCTGAGTGCATGTCCGCCGTTGCTGGTTCTTATGGCTACATCGCTCCAGGTATTATAATAACAATTTTCCTTTTGATTCAATCTCTGCATTTTCATTTTTCAGTCCCCTAATCTGTTTCCAGTTAAATTCTACATAGTTTGCCGTTTCTATATGATTATGATTCATGGCCATGAAAAATTTGAGGACAGTGAATTTGTATAGTTGCAAATTCACTAATACTAATGGTGCATTATTAATCGAGAATAAAATGAAATGGAAGGGAATTAGAAAAAAGTACTTGATTCCTCATGTGAGATGGGGAATCAAATGCCCTTTTTGACATTTTTCTGGGTAAGACTAACGTAAATCTGATTCTCAATTAATTTTAGGAAACACAAAATTCAATTTAGGAATTAAGTTTCTTTTTTTTTCCGTTTGAGTTCCTGATTATCATAGATTACTGTTGAAATTTTGTAGCAATACAATTATTTTATCTCGTTAGTACATCATAAATTTTACACTTACTGATGTAAATTTTGCATGTTAATATGGGAAAATAGAGTAACTAATTGACTAATCAATAATAGGCTTGGCTGGATAATTATTGGGGACCAAATTTTGTCTCATATTGATTTGATGTACCGTACCAAGTTCCTGCATAATCTAGAGCTTCAGAACATGATCATTCACATGGTTTTGACCATGACAGAAGCCATTGAATTCACACTCAATTATCACACTTGTCTGCTTCTTTGATGTACAACAGAGTATGCGTACACATTGAAAGTCGATGAGAAGAGCGACGTTTACAGTTTTGGTGTTGTACTGCTGGAGCTAATAGCAGGGAAGAGGCCAGTTGGAGACTTTGGTGATGGAGTGGACATAGTGAGATGGGTCAGGAAAACCAAATCGGAACTCTCACAGCCGTCTGATGCAGCCTCCGTGATGGCAGTTGTGGACCCCAGGCTTAGTGGGTACCCACTGACAGGTGTTATCCATCTATACAATATAGCTTTGATGTGTGTTGAGGATGAGAGCTCTGCTAGACCCACCATGAGAGGAGTTGTTCACATGCTTGCCAATCCTCCCCAATCTGCACCCCCACCAAGCCTCCTCTCTCTTTAGCTTTTTCATGTTTTGGTCTCACTGGGTGCTCTCTCTGAACTAATCATTTCCAGTAAATAAAAAAACCAAAACAAAATCAAAATGTAATAATTTTGTGACAATATGTAGTCTGTGCTTTGGGTGTTTAAACTTGTGACAATAACTTGTTATTTTTGGTCACCGTAAAATGTTGATTTCTGTAACATTTGCTGTGTTGTCTGTTAAAAGATTCGCTAAGCAATTAATCAAGAAGTAGTACTGTATTTGATCTACATTATTGTTTTCTATATATATATATTTTGTTATATAAAGTAAAAGGTAAATGAAACTATAACTTCAAATTTTAAAATGTTAATAGATGATTTAAAATATTATATTGACATAAATGAATTTGATATAATAATTTAATCAAATTATTCACTCAATGCGGTAAATATATAGTTTTTGTCGTTTTTGATGAATATTTTTCTTTTTTTGGATAACATACAACAACTGTCGGGACCGGCGAGATGAGGTTCTATAAGCGTAATTCGGAAAGCAACTCCCACTAGAGGGGAGAGACTACCCACGACTAGGTGGGACAAGACCCACACAATGGAGGGAACAACTTTCCTAAATACACACTGGGCTAAGGATTGAACCTTGGTGGGAGAGAGTCTCAGACAAACTCTGGCCACCAAGGCTAAGGGCCCGTGTGTTTTTGATGAATATTTAAACCATTATGTTTTTCAAATATAATAGCAAAACAAGTGATTATTCAATTTAAACAGATTTATCTAAGGAATGTAATTACTAATTATACAATTTAATTTCTTTATCCAAAGAATATATATATAATTTAATTTCATATGGACCGGCCCGAATTGCATTTGGCCCAATATTGACGTTTGGCTTTGAACCGGTTTCGCGTCTTTGATTCCATTATTCATTATTTAAATTCAAAATCAATCACAATACCTTCAAAAAAAAAAAAAAAAAAATTCAAAATCATTTTGTTTCCGCCATTTCGAGAGAGACAGAGTGACAGACACGCTTACGGCTTACACTACACTTACAGAGAGCGAAAAATGGAGGAGATGAAGAGCCCACCGCTTACGTGTCCAAACACGGTCACCGTACGGCGAAATCCTCACCGGAAGGCCAGACCCACGCCTTCCACGGCCGTCCCCCAAATCCCCACCACTCCGTCCAAAAACCTCCCGGAAATTTCTTCTTTCCCAATCGACGAAATCCTCTCCATTCAAATTCCACAAAATCCCCAACCTGACCTCTCTCAAGCCTCGTCAACATCCAATAACCTCAACGTTTTCTTAAGAATCCGACCTCTCGTACTGGTCAAATCCGGCGATCAGAACTCCAAGCCGAGAGGCAAGAACGTTTGGCCTAAGAATCCGGCCAAGAGGGTTGCAGTCAAAGAAAAAAGCGCGAAGGAAAAGAGCAGTGAGGCATGTATAACCGTTAATGATTCTCAGTCGGTAACACTTTCGCCTCCATTGGCCCTGCAAACTTCAAAACGGATCAGGTCCGTAGTTTATCAAGGGTTTTCGTACGTGTTTTCGGCTGATTCGTCGCAGGTTTGGACCTCGCTTGTTTAATTGAGTAGGTTTAGATTTTTCTTTTACGAATTCATTTAGACTTTTGTATTTTTGCAGGGTAAAGTGTATGAGAAGATGTTGAGCCCTTTGGTGGAGGAATTTTTGAAAGGTAAAAGTGGGATGTTGGCTGCATTGGGGCCCAGTGGCTCCGGTAAGACTCATACGATTTTCGGGAGTCCCAGAGATCCTGGCATGGTCTCACTTGCGCTTCAGCGGATATTCAAGGGAACCACTAGCATTGGTTCTGAATCACGGAGGTAACTGGTGATCATTTTCCATGATTTAACATAATTCTTGAATTACTTGGCTTCAATTGTGTTCCTTTGTTCGTTTTTTTGAATATGTTAGCAATCAGATCGATTAAGGGCAGAAAATAGAGTTATATAGTATGTTCTCAGTTCAGTTAGTCACTATTAATGCATGGAAGATAAACAATTTAATTTTTATTCTTAAACCATGAACCCTTGTTGATTGAAATGATGCTCTTACAGGTCATTTTACTTGTCGATATTCGAAATATATTCTGAACGTGGGAAAGGGGAAAGGATGTTGGATTTATCTCCAGATGGAGGTGATTTATTCATGCAGCAGTCGACTATTAAAGGTCTACAAGAGGTTGTTGAATATTCATGCCCTATGTAACTATGTTAAAATTATGTTGTTTCTTGTTTCTGTGTTTGGTCATGATGGATATTGATGATGATTCATGTGTTTATCTTATTTTATGTAAACAGGTTATCATTTCTGACGCGGCAGAAGCAGAATTCTTGATATCTCGTGCAATGCTGAGACGTGCTACAGCTATGACAAATGCAAACAGCCAATCTAGGTACATGGCAAACTAACCTTCCAATCCTATTGTTGTGAGATTAAGTTCTTGGATGGATACAAGAGTTTTGGCTAGTATTTTGCCACTAGAATCATATAGCAGTGGCTCTTCCAATTGTAATGTTTGTATGTTCTGTTCCGTTTTACCTGAGAATGACTTTTAGTTTTACTGTTTTAGCAAGAAATCTTGTTTAGGGTTTAGGGTATCTTGGGATAATAAAACTAACCTGCTATATTGCTTTTGATGTTTGAAAATGAAATATTTATCTTTGTATATTGTATTTTCACTGAAGATCACTGGTACAGATTTACAATGCTGTCCTAAGTATCATTGGTCTCCTACAATATTTTTCTCATTAGATGTTTATTATTTAAAACATTGTGATTGTTTTGATCTCCATGATTATAATCACTCCACATCCATGCAGTCGGTCACAGTGCATCATCAACATCCGCAGCACTGCCAGCGAGCCTGATGGAAAAGGCAATGTTCCAGTAAAGGACGCTGTCTTAACTATTGTTGATCTTGCTGGAGCAGAAAGAGAAAAAAGAACCGGGAATCAGGTTGTGATATATATCTTGCTTGATCTATTGCTCAAATACCTCAAATGATGTGTAGTTTTTGATATAATTGTGCACATAATCATCTACATGGTTGCTGGATGCCTTTTATATTTGCAAAATATTTTAAATTGATTTATTTGACTTGCAACTGTAAAAGGCATGTAAATATATGACATTTAGAAGGCCTTAACTGCGATGAGGTTTTAAATTTTCATTGGCTGTGGAATTCCACAGGAAGGGTTTAACTTACTTAAAGTATTTAATATTTTGTAACTCTAGAAAATGGATGGAACAATTTTTTTACCCTTTTCAGTAATCAAGTATCAATGATAATCTTTCTATTCAGCATGTAGTTGAGAAGTGGTATTGGTTACAAAATAATGAATGTTGAGTTGAGGTCCCAGGGTTTGGTAACAACTACAAGATTTCATGGAACACTAATCAGTGGATATAAAGTCTCACAATACAAGTTTGTTGATGCTATTTATCTTGGGTTTGTCTTGCAGGGATCGAGATTGCTTGAAAGTAATTTCATCAACAACACTTCAATGATTTTTGGCCTGTGCTTAAGGGTATGTAGACTGAACTTAGTTATATAGATTCCTGGGCAGCCTTGCTGTGCTATTGATGATTACCAGTTTCATTGCTTATCTGCTAGACGTCTGAGAATATTTTATTTTTCGTACTTTGTCGTTTTTAGAACTTTACATTCTTTTTTGTGTGTTTTTCTATACCCTCCCTCGTCTCCATGATTGTAATTATATTTATTCTTTTCTTTGTTTTCAGGCATTGTTGGAGCATCAGAAGAATCCAAGGAAGCCATTGGAGAAGCACTTTCAAAATTCTTTGGTAATGCTTCTTTACTAAATTTTATTATGTAATTTATGTTATAACTCTTCTTTCCTGTAAGTGGCACATTTAGCTTGCTATTTGCATTCAATAGTGTTTGCACTTGACATATCAACTAATTACTTTGAATCATACATATATTTTAGTATAAAATATAGTTTTTTAATTTGATCTCCAAACAGTTGACTAGGTACCTTCGGGATTATTTGGAAGGAAAGAAGAGAATGACACTGGTATGCTGTTTTCATTTCCAAAACAGGGTTATGTTTTTATTATAAGCTTCTCAGCGTCTACACGTTGGGTCTCTTAGTCAGGTTTAACACTTTTTATTTTGAAATAATATGGTGTGTGTTTTTTCCTTTTATGTTGGTAGATTTTAACTGTAAAATCAGGGGAAGAAGATTATCTTGATACATCCTACTTGCTAAGACAGGCTTCACCTTACATGAAAATCAAGTAACTTCCTCACCATTTCCTCATTCATGCAATTTCAAGTTGCCTTTCTATATTGATTTGTGTTACATCCAAAATTTAATTAGGTTTGACAATGTTGTGGACCCATCCAACTTGGCCAGTAACAAAAGACATTTTCAGACGCCTAGAGTTGAACAGCCCAAAAGAATGAAATTCAGTGGTCTAGAAGCTTGTTCGGTATTTTACTTTATTGTTTATAGTACATTTTTGTTTGCTTGTATCGATTTCTTCTTATTCCTCACTTTGCATATTATTTAACAAGTATTTGTCCAGTGGTTTTGGTCCTTTTGTCTCTGCAAGAAGCCATGACTTCTAAATAAAGCTATAATGAATGCATGATTCAAAGTGGTCAAGGTTAAACAGTGTACTTCTAGATTTTTTCTTTTTGAGGCACGCCAGACTAGATGTTCCAATACTTTGTTTCGGATGCTTTAATTGTACACCTTCTCCAATACCTTCATGTTTACTTATTTGGCATGGACACTATGCTTAAGCATGGCTAACAAAAATAGCTGAAGTGAATTGATTTGGTTGACGAGTTTTTTGGTTTTAAGTGTTCAATAGGTTGGTGTCATGTTTAGGCCGTTATTTTGATGTCAATTATGTGTATATCTAGATGGCCATTCTATCTAATGTTTAGATGTGAGTCATTTCCCATGGTAAAATATTTATCAAATTGTATTTGTTGATTTATTACAGTTCTGCATTTCAAAGTTTAATATTTTGACGTTGAGCTGTTACCATACTTCCCAAGCTGCAAAACTGAATTTTCTTGTCAATATGTAGTCGATGCTTTTACAAGTAGGGGCCATGTTTGGTCAAAAGTAGCAGAATTGAGTTTCAGTCTTGCAAAAGGTCACTCTCTAAAATTGTTAGAGTTAGAATATTGTTCAGATCACCATGATAGGAGCTTGCTTTGTCTGGATCAGCACATACAATGGGCTTCAAGATGATTTTGTTTAACATAGTTTTAAGAATTTTTTTTTTTTTTTTTCATTGAAAGTATATTATTATGGTTATTGATAATGTTATTGTACAGTTGGATATAAATTTGATCCAAGTTGTAGGTCATACTTTATATCTCCCCTTCGAAAATCGTAATCTTAATTAAGCACTCCTCTTACCATTACATGTATATTCTTTCCATGTGCTTTAGATTGAAGAAGCTAAGAGCATTGTGGAGGAAAACCAACTCTCTGAGGATGGTTGTTCGAAAGGTAGAAGTAACATCTGTGGCTCTACTTATTTTACTCGTATTGCTACTTGTCTATTTTGTGGGTTTTGCCTTCAGGACATGTGATGTACCTGCTAACTTCTGCTCAAATCAGATATTAAAGACCATGCACCTGTAAAGCCCGATGTTGTTGACTTGGCAAAGAAAGAGCGAAACCATCAAATTACACAAAACTTTGCTAAAGCTGTATGGAATGTCTTGAAGCAATATAATGAAAAATTGAAGGTGATGTGATGCATAGTATTTTGTGCTTAAACTTGCAAATAAAGGATTTTTTCTTTAGAATAGCCTTATGCATTTTCAGAGGTCAATTAAATTATGATTAAAAACTTGGAACTCTGCTCATAATCAGGTGGCAGAAAGTGAAATGAAGATACTCAGAGACAAACTGAGTAGTGAAAAGACGAGAAACCAAGAGTTAGAAAAAGAGCTTAAGGAATTGAAGTCCTGCAGTAATTGTTCCAGGGAAAGTTCAGAGGCAGTGAACTCTTCTAAAACAAATACTGATTTCAAATACGGAATGAAATTGGATGGACAGATGTCTAGTAACGTTAATGAGGTATTGATTTGACATTTTATACTATATGCATAAGCATGTACAAAGATATAAATGTACTAAGATTTGGTTGTGATTTATATATTACTTTTCCATCTTAGCTTTGTTGATTCTTGTCACTTTTTAAGCATATAATCTACATATAATTCCTATCTATGATGCTTTGTGGAAGTGTTTGATATTGGAAGTTTTTGTTGCATGTTTAGACAAGTTTGGACGTTAATTCACCACATTTAAGAACTTCTGAACGTGGTAGCACTCCCCTAAAGTGTGAATCAACTCCAGGACAGGAGGAAGATACACTTCCTCAGGTACCAGATCTCTGACCTTTAAAATTCTCAATCCAATCTTTTGTAAGTTTCATTGGATTTGAAATTATTATTGGGTTGCATTTTTTAAAGTGATACCAGTGCAGTTATGGTTTTGGAGTCGATTAATATTTATGTTCTTGTTCTCTGTTAAGATTACTTTGGAATGTGATTCTCCAAAGCTTAAGGCATCTGAATGGAATAGCACTCCCAACAATTATGGTTTCACTCCAAGACAGGATCAAGTTGTTTTATCTCAGGTACATTTACATGAAAGATCTTTGTATTTATTGCTTTCATTACTCAAAAGAAAATTTGTATACTGCTTTGATGTACGGTTAATTTACATCTGTTCGTAATTTATTATTTAAATAAAACATGCGTTTTATATCTTATTTTTCTTGCTTAATTGGTCACTTCTTTTCATTAAAGCATACAATGATGCTTTGAGGAAGTGTTTGATTTTGGAAGCTTTTGTTCCATGTTTAGGAAAATTTGGACGTTTATTCTCTACATTTATGGGCTTCTGAAACAAATAGCACTTCCCTAAATTGTGATACTACTCCAGAACATGAAAAAGATACACTTTCTCAGGTACTATACGTCTATACCCTCATTCTTTAAACATCGCAACCCAATCATTTGTAATTTTCAACAAAATCCAAGATATTTTTGGGTTCCTTGTATTGTTTAACAATTAATAGTAATACCAGTGCAAATGCTTTGAGAGCTAATTCATATTTGAAGTACTTGTTCTAAGATTCTCCATACCTTAAGTCATCTGAATGCAATAGCACTCCTTGAAAAAAAAGGCTTTACTCCAAGAAATGATCTGGATGTATTACCTTCTTTACGTTGTCCATGAAGGATTGTTTTCTTCATTTCTATGATTTCTCCACAAAAAAAAAAAAAAATTACTTTTGCCCCTAATTTTACATTTTGGAAGCTTTTGATTAATGGCAATGATATTGATTAATATTGAGGCTTTTCTTATGTATTTAGATCAATGTGGATATTGATTCTCCAAACGCTAAGAAATCTGAACTCAATGGCACTATTGAGAATTATGATTTTTCTCCAAGTCAGGATCAAGATGTATTTTCTGAGGTACATTATACATGAAGGATTTTCTTTCCCCTTTTTTTTTTCAAAAGGAGAAAATATATATCCTTGGCCAATGGCTATTTTACTTTTGTTCCTAATTTATTATGTATAAATTGTTCTTCCTTATTTCTATACAATACTAATGTTGTTATGCTATTCGTATTAATTGTTGTTGAATCTTTTCTTCTATATTCAGATCAATGTGGATGTTCCTTCTTCCAATCTCAAGACATCTGAATGCGATACCATTTCTGAACAATACAACTCTCCTACAAGAGATCATCAAGATGTATCTACTCAGGTACGGAAGCTATAATCTTTCAGTATTTATATTCACTTATATATCCCGGTGCCAACAATGTTATCATGGAATGGTTATCTATCAATCTCTTATTCTTCAAATGACTGTTCATAATCATGATGGCATGCTATATCTTTTATTGGGATTTTGTGGGAATTGCATTTTTTTTAATATATTTTTTACTCTTTCCGACCAAGTTTTTGTATTCCAATGCTATATGTTGCCAAGCTATTTCATAAAAGACATCAAACTCAAGCACACTCTTGTGCTGCATTTCTAGCCATTAACTTCATTTACTATCCGCTGTATATGCTACATCTAAATAGTGTTTAATGTCTCGTTACTTTTGCTATGACTCTTCATTGATATTAATTTTGCTTATATTTACATGCAATATTATAATTATGCTGACTCCTCAGCTGTTCTTATTAAGTTTCTATCAATTTTACAATGTAACCCGGTTATTTCTTTCTCTTTTTCCTGTCCCCTTTAGGAACCATTGGACTCTTCACCATCTACTAAGAAAGTTGCATCCACCGTGTGCAACAATGTGCTGTATAGTGAAACAAGTCCTAACACTTCCCACAAACCTGTGACTATAGAGAAACCGAAAAGGTCAGTTGAGTAACATTTATGTTAAATATGCGGTTTTATTTCTTGTCTCTCTTTTTCCATGAATCACGACGATACAAATAATTTTTAAAATGGATATGTAACATATTCTAACCCTGAAGTGCTCTGGTGAATTCAAATAATCAGGAGACTTATGCCTGCTTCATCCATATTACTAAGGGATATCAGTGCTTTGGATGTTGAGGACGAGTTTGAGAAACCAAAGGTAAATCATTAACATATCTACTTTCCTCTTGTTTTGCTATTTTAGTGGACTTAGCTACATTGAAGGTATAAATAACATGGTCATAATGGAAGTGAAACATAGTTGGCACACTTACGCTCCGTTTGATGCACATGATTTGATAGATTTAGATACAAGTATTCTTGGCGCTTGCTAAAGGATTAAATATTGCATTCGATTGGAAAATTAATATTCAATTTATTGGCACACATTACTCATCAAATTGGTCTTTTCCGATCAATAGTCCATCTTATGCATAATTTATTTAATTATGGAAGTTCATTACAAAAAATTCTCTTTTTCTTTTTTAAAATCCTAAAATTTTAAATTTTCTTCTCCTTTGCAGGGGAATAGAAATGGAAAGAAAGTGGCAGCAAATGAAGGGAAAATAACTCAAGGTAACCTCTCTCTTTTGCGGTTGCTTAATACCCATCTTCGTCTCTAGAAAAGCCACTTTTGAACTTGTAAGTAGGCTCTAATTCTGTACAGGTGGGGCATTTTGTTTTTGTGGGCCCTTATCTATAGTAATTATGTCAGAAACAGTTGATTATCAAAAGTACTATGATGAAAAATTCTAACTTGTGTGGACGCTGTCCTATAATCATTGGGTTTTCAACATATTCTGATTTCTAGTATGTATATCATTTTCACTGGCTTGGTGAGAAGATACTGTTAATTTCAACAATTTTAATTTTTAAATCATGGAAAATTCCTATCTCCCGGATTTATACAAGTTCTTAGAATATATATATATATATGCCTTTTTATGTCATTAAAATGGATGTTGCTTTAAGGCCAAGATGGAATTCTACACGTTTTTTTTTTTTTTTTTTTTTTTTTTTTTTTTTGTATGGGATTTTGATATTGCCCCCGGATGATTATAATCTTATTGCCTGTTTGATATATTTGATATAAGAATCACATGAGATCACTCTATAGAAATGAAATTTAACCATCTTACATTTTTTTACTTCTATGTTAACAGTTTTTCTATAATTCAGATTTTTATTTTATTTTTGTAAATTTGGGATATTCAAGTCAAAGTGTCGGACTTATTTGAAGAAATGATTTTATCTTTCATCTGCTTTTACCTTTTAATGTGAGACATTACAAATGGGCTTATGATTTGGGTTCTAGTTGGGCTACCCAAAAAGAATCTATTGAGTATTGACCCGATGAGATGATGTCGTGGTTTCGGGTCGTGTGCTTTTTTATTGGTTGATCCGGTTTGATGGCAAAAAGAGTGCAAATAAATGGACAATAATTGCTTTTAATTGAGCCGACTGTTGTATGTTTAAGAGAATAAAAGAATGAAAAAAAAACAAAAAACTTTTGGTTGAACGCATTTATATTTTATGATTGTTTCGGTGTTATAAATGAATAGAAAGTATAAAATTATAAACATTTATTATTATTATTTTTTTAAAAAGTATTACACGATTACATAAATTCAAGATTTTTTGGATAAAAAAGTATTTAAACCTGCAATCTTGTGGTACAAGTGTGAAGGGTTAAATAAGTCATAATATTTTTTAAAAGTTTAGTAAAAAAAATTCCTGAATTTTGAAAAATAGTCATATTACGGTATTTGAAATTTATCTTTATTTTTAGGACTAAATTTTGGTTCAAATAAATCAGGCTAAGCTTTCTTGAACGTCTTGGAAATGAGACATTTTCTCGAATATTCTTTTGCTTTGACAATCCTATCAAATTGTATCCTATGTGGGAAGCCTAATGGAAACAAACATCGATGTCCAAATTCGTCGTGGCATGAGACATAAATGTCATTTTCTTGGCATTTGCAAAACAAAAAATTAAAAATAAAATTAAAAATAAAATAAAGAATACATGCATATAAGATTAGAGCAAGACTATACCTAACTTAATAATTACAATTAAATATGTGATTTCAACCTCTATTCATCGGTTTCCCTATTTCGAACTTGAATTTATTTACACTTTTTCACTATTGGATATTTGGATTGCAAATAAATAAATTGATTGATCTTGAAATTATCAATTTAAGTCTGTCTTTTTTTTTTTTTTTACAGAAAGTAAAAACTTGCCATACATATTTTGGCAGTCATTAAAAAGAATATACTCCATTGTCAATGAAATGAAATAAAAAATAATTAGATGCCTATCGTCATACATAGTTAATTGTGTTAATCGTGTTTATTTAAAAACAGAAATGTAAATGATATAAGCATGTTAAAATTTACATATTTAATCACTTTCTTCATGATAACAAAAGGACTGGTTTCGAAGCGAAAGTTGATCATGGATATGAATCTGATGATGAAGAAAGGCAAGCAGTTGAGGAAATCTCTCAGCAATCTAATGTCTTACAATCACCACCACCACTCTAAGCACGTGACATGTGGTAGCTTCGGCGTACATGAGTATGAATTCTCTTGCAGTGCCAGTAACAGCCCCAACCCTGTTTTTTTCCACGTGTCCAAAAAACGCATACCACAGCCATCACCACGACACCACCACTACTTTCCATGCATCAACTCACCTCAAGTCCTGGAAGAAGAAGAAGAAGAAGAAGATCACGAAGAGAATATGGAACCTGAAATTTATTATAATGAGCCCAACAAGGCGGTCGTTTTGGTGCCCAAAACCCCAGAATACACGTTCAACATCCGGTTCGATGGAGAGAAGCGCAGCCCGATGCCATCATCGTTATCTGTGAGGGTTTCGAATTATTTGTCGGAAGATGATGAGATCATGACTGATGGTGGAAATGGGCAAGTTGACGATCGGGCTGAGGAGTTCATTAGAATTTTTTATGAGCAATTAAGGGCTGAAAGCCGCATGCAGTTGTTGCAGTAGCAAAAATAACTGGAGAGAGCATCATATATAATCACGCCATCGAAACCAGTCATTTATTTACTTTATTTTAGTTTTCAGGTCCCATCATGCTTGGTGGTTTTATTAACAGTTTAGCAGTTTAACAAGTATAAATAAATAAATAATCCTACTGCAAATTTAACAAGTAAAACATTATAAATTTGTGAATAATAATAAAGTACATCGTTTGAATTAAAGAGATAAATAAAACACAGCTACAATAAAAAACAGTAAATAATAAATCTCATATAAACTACTTGTAACTTTGTTGGACCCACATCTGTGGAGTTAAACGAATTGATATATTATGTCCTGTGTAGAAAGGGGTACTTTTATCTTCAAAGTTGTTAAATTCAGCTCCCATATCTTTTTCCAACTCTTCCATGGTTGTTATTAAAAGGAACCTCGTAACAATCTGGAGTGAAATATATTGAATTCGGCTTACAATAAGATATATCTGATGCTTCAATGGATAATGAAGAACTATCACAGTATAATTTGAATCTAATGTCGATGAAGGACACGATGATATAAAAAATTGACAGATAAAATCACGTTGCACATGCTCATGTGGGGGAGTTTAATACTACGGCCTGAAAAAGTAGTCTTTGAAATACTGAAGAAGTCTTTTGGATTTCTATTTTTGCTATTTTATTTTAGGTGGAAGCATGAGCCACGGAATTTGATTACCTCTATTTGGTGAAGTTGTCTATAAGCAAGCGAGGCACTAGGCAAAATTCTTGGATGGGCTGGGCTGGGCTGGGTTTGGCATTCGAGGCATCAATTTTGATGGATTAGATTTGGGCTAAAGATGTGTGCACATGCTTGAGAAACCAAAGGTGGATCATTAACATATCTACCTTCCTCTTGTTTTTGCTATATTTTAGTGGACTTAGCTACATTGAAGGTAAAAACAACATGGTTATAATGGAAGTGAAGCATAGTTGGCACACTTACGCTCTGTTTGATGCACAGGATTGGATAGATTTAGATACAAGTATTCTTGGCGCTTGCTAAAGGGTTAAATATTGCATTCGATTGGAAAATTAATATTCAATTTATTGGCAAACATCAATCATCAAATTGGTTTTTTTTCCGATCATTAGTCCAATCTTATGCATAATTTATTTAATTAAGGAAGTTCACTACAAAAAATTCTCTTTTTCTTTCATAAAATCTTTAAATTTTAAATTTTCTTCTCCTTTGCAGGGGAATAGAAATGGAAAGAAAGTGGCAGCAAATGAAGGGAAAATAACTCAAGGTAACCTCTCTCTTTTGCAGTTGCTTAAGACCCATCTTCGTCTCTAGAAAAGCCACTTTTGAACTTGTAAGTAGACTCTAATTCTGTATAGGTGGGGCATTTTGTTTTTGTGGGCCCTTATCTATAGTAATTATTCAAAAACAGTTGATTATCAAAAGTACTATGATGAAAAATTTTAACATTGTCTGGACTGTCCTATAATCATTGGGTTTTCAACGTGTTCTGATTTCTTGATATGTATATTATTTTCACTGGCTTGGTGAGAAGATACTGTTAATTTCAACAATTTTAATTTTTAAATCATGGAAAATTTCTATCTCTAGATATATATATATACATATATGCCTTTTTATGTCAATAAAATGGATGTTGCTTCAAGGCCCAAGATGGAATTCCACACGTTTTTTTTTTTTTTTTTTTCATATGGGATTCTGGTATTGCCACCAGATGATTATAATCTTATTGCCCGTTTGATATATTTGATATAAGAATCACATGAAGATCACTCTATAGAAATAAAATTTAACCATCTTACATTTTTTTACTTCTATGTGAACAATTTTTCTATAATTCAGATTTTTATTTTATTTTTGTTGTAAATTTGGGATATTCAAGTCAAGGTGTTGGACTTTATTTGAAGAAGAAACTGAGCCTCCTGATATTTTGTTCCATAGAACAGTGAAGTAGGGTTAGGTGGTCCACCAGCCACCTGATTATTTGTTCTTTTCTTTTGATGATGGATGTTTGGTTTGCCATCATAGTACTTACTTTTTACAACTTTTTTTTTTTTGTTGTTATAGATTCTAAACATTGAATAATAATTTGGATTTTAGGACTAATGAACATAAAACGTCTTAATCTTTGCTGATTAGTGGGATTATCTTTTTTTAATTTCTGCCTTCTATCACCATTCACTACCTTTTTTGATTTTTTTGTCTACATGATTGAGGAGGACCCATATAAACTTGGGTATAATTCAAATTAAGTCAAATTGAATATCTTTTTGAAGGGTGTTTGTTGTGTCTAGATAAATTTCATCTTTTGACATAATGAGTTCATGCAAAAGGCAGCATCTTTTTATGATTTTATCTTTTATCTGCTTTTACCTTTTAATGTGAGACATAACAAATGGGCTTATGATTTGGGTTCTATTGTACATACTACTAGTTGGGCCACCCGAAAAGAATCAAGAGTTGCGATATTTGCACCCCTTATAAACTGTATGTACACCCCAAATTAGTATATTTTTAAAAATTCAATAATACCCTTGAGTAAAATTACCAAAACGATTAAATAGTTTGTAAGTACCCCACAGATAATTATTAATTAGTTTCATATTTTATTTTTTTGTGAAAAAAAAAAAAAAAGTTTCCTATTAATATTTAGATATTAACATATATGATTGATAAATCTTTCCATTTTAAACCGTAGATTCTCTTTTAAATATTAATTTCAAATATATTTTTAATTTCTTTTAAGGAAATACAAATTGATTGCTAAGTATGGAGAATGAATCAAAATCATCCAAAATTGGTTGTGAAAGTTTTGAATTAATTATTATTATTTTCAAAATCAAAATCTTTTTAAACTTTTTTTTGTTATCAATATCAGTTTGTCTTCAATTTCATCAAAAACTTTTCTACTTCCAAATCAATTAGGACATGGAACAAACCTTGCATCCCTACCACTTTCACAATCAGAAAATAGATCTTCAACTAGAAAACCTCAAATTGAAGTGATTTGATGGACATAAAACAATCAATAAGAAATGACGAGAGTTGTTTTACATGACGAGAGAGAAAAAAAGAAAGAAAAAAAGAATATGATTTTATGGAATGAAAACATAAAAAGAAAAAGTGAATGAAGAGAAGTGATAGAATTAAAGATAATAATAAAATTGATTAAATAACATAATAATAGATGTAGTGGTGTGTACTTACAACAACATAATACATTAAAATTTAGAAAAGGATATTTTTTGTATTAAGTGGGGTTTATTACAAATTATAAATTCTTTAAAAATTTGATAGGTGTGATTACAAAAGGGGTATACATACAGTTTTTAAGGGGTGCTATTATCAGCACTCTAGAACCAATTGACCCGACGAGATGAGGTTATGGTTTCGAGCCGTGTGCTTTTTTATTGGTTGACCCGGTTTAATGGCAAAAAGAGTGCAAATAAATGGACAATAGTTGCTTTTAATTGAGCCTACTGTTGTATGTTTATGAGATTAAAAGAATGAAAAAAATAAAAAACTTTATTGTATGGTGATACAGGTGTGAAGGGTTAAATAAATCATAATATACCTAATTATACAGGTGTGAAGGGTTAAAAGTTTAGTAAAAAAATTTCCTGAATTTTGAAAAATATAGTGATATTACGGTATTTGAAATTTATCTTTATTTTTAGGGTAAATTGCACAAACATACCCTGATATTATACCTAATTATATATATATGCAACTTTTGCTCAAATATACACAAACATACCCTAGCATTAGTTGACTTCTGTCAACTCTAACGGTTGACCACCATTTTAATGTTAATTGACTAGAATACCCTTAATTTAATATTTTATCTTTTTATTTTTATTCCTTAAATTTTAGTATTTTAATATTTGAAATAAATTATTAAAAAAAGAAAACAAATCATGATGCCTATCTTCTGCATCATCAGCCTTATTGGTTGCATCATCATTCATCACAATCCATTTTCAATCTTAAACAAAATCTATTGCTAGATTTTTTTTCTCACAAAATTAATTCCAGAAATAGTCAAACAAAAATTGCAACTCTTTAACAATGAGCAAACCGAAATGAATTTATTTCTCTTTCAAATTAAAAATTGAATTTGTTTCATCTGAAACAATCATCAAAACACTTATCAACAGACTATTTCTTGAAAAAAAAAAAAAAAAAAAAAATCCTAAGATAAGAAACAACTACAAACACATACTTGAGGGAAGATGATGTACACACAGACACTTTGGCAAGGGAATATATTTTGTGGAAAACAATATTGTTCTTAGTGAGATCAGAGAGGCCGTGAGCGGCGAGTTCAACGGCAGCGCAATCGGCTTCGTCAGAAGAGTGAGTGGAGTTGAGTGGCGACTGGGTATGAATATCTTGAAGCAGATCTTGTCAGTGTGGTCGGATTCGTCCCTGGAGAACTTTCGATCTAGTTCTTGTTCATCGAATTCTTGATCCAGCTTTCGCTACAAGATCGATGCAAGGAGTCAATAATTTTTTTTCTTTTTCTGGAGATGGAGCCATCTTCACCGGATCTTCTTCTTTTTTATTTATTTTTATTTATTTATTTATGATGGAGTAGATCAGATGATCAGATCTCTTCCATCCAACTATATAAATATATTTTTAATTTTTATTAAATAATTGGAAAGTCAAATGTACGAATTTACCCCTGAACTGTTAAGTCTTAACAGAGAGCAACTAATGTCAAGGTATGTTTGTGTATATTTGAGCAAAGGTTGCATATACATACAATTAGGTATAATATCAGGGTATGTTTATGCAATTTACCCTTATTTTTAGAACTAAATTTTGGTTCAAATAAATCAGGCTAAGCTAGGCCACCATCAGACTCTTCTCTCTCTCTCTAGATTTTTCTCTCTGACCTCTCTCTTCCTATTCTTATCCCTAAACACTTTCAAATCGTCCTCATCTCGTCCGCTGCCGACACCCTACTGTGCTTGGGGGTGTCGGCCGCGATGTAGATCTTTTGGGAGGTCCATCGGCGACGCTCTCCGGCAAGATCCGCGGAGGTTTTTCTCTTTTTTCTCAGCGGCTTGCCGGTGGTTTTTCTCCTCTTTTCGACAGCCATCTTCCCGATCCAGCTAGGGTCATCCTTCTGTTGCAGTGCCGGGGACGAAGCTCGTCCGGAAGTCCTCTCCGGCATCGTTTGTTCTTTTTCCAGCTGACTCCGGCAGCCCTCATGTTTGGGACATTCCACTTGAGCTGATTAGTTGGTTCCTGTTCCAGCCGAAACTTTGGCGCCGTCTGAACTGGTCTTGGACATTTTCCGGCAGCCAAGGATTCCCTTCCTTTGATCGGATCTTTTTAGCTTCGATTTAGGTTTATTTGGTTTCTGTAACTGTAGTTGTTTCCCTCTTTGTGAGGGTGTTTGTCCCCCTTGTGTGGGGTGTCCCACCTTTGTGTGTGGGTTTTTCTCCTCATCGTGGGAGATACTGTCTGGGCCGTGCTTGGATGTCAATAGTTGAAAGGTCCCAACTGCTGTTGTTTACATGTTTTCATGTTTTCATGTCTTCATGTCCTGGATTTGTTTCCAGGTGATGTATTCCCGTTGTTGTTTGCAATAAAAAAAAAAATTAAAAAAAAAAATCAGGCTAAGCTTTCTTGAACGTCTTGGAAATGAGACATTTTCTCGAATATTCCCTTGCTTTGACAATCCTATCAAATTGTATCCTATGTGGGAAGCCTAATAATGGAAACAAACATCGATGTCCAAATTCGTCGTGGCATGAGGCATAAATGTCATTTTCTTGGCATTTGCAACACAAAAAATTAAAAAAAAATTAAAAATAAAATAAAGAATACATGCATATAAGATTAGAGCAAGACTATACCTAACTTAATAATTACAATTAAATGTGATTTCAACCTCTATTCATCGGTTTCCTTATTTCGAACTTGAATTTATTTACACCTTTTCACTATTGGATATTTGGATTGCAAATAAATAAATAGATTGACGTTGAAATCATCGATTTAAGTCTTTTTTTTTTTCTTTTTTTCTTTTTTTTTTTTAATATATTTTTTTTACAGAAAATAAAAACTTGCCATACATATTCTGGCAATCATTAAAAAGAATATACTTCATAAGGGATAACAAAATAATCCGTAGGGACGGAAGAATATACTTCATAAGGGATAACAAAATAATCCGTAGCGACAGGCTCCGCGGGAAACCTTACTTATGGGGTTGGGATGGGTTTAATTTTCGTGGGGATAAGGTCGGGATGGAAATAGATAATAAAACCCACAATGGGTTTGGGGCAGGGATGAGTTTTATAATCCCCGTCCTGCCTCACCCCACCTCACCCCACCCCACTTAAAATATAATATTTATTTATTTTATTATTTGGTTCAATATTTATGTTTTAAAATGATTAAATTTATTTGTTTAGTTCTAAGATCTATATTTATGAGATGATTTTCAATCGTTTTTTGGACCAGGATCCTCTCCTCACCTTACTTCATCCTCACCTTTTTAAAGCATGTGATTGGTTGTTAATAAAGTGTCAATCACATCTTAACCATCCATTTATTGCAATGCTTATGTGTCAAAAGATTAAGTGAGGTGAGGATGAGGTGAGGTGAGGAGAGGATCCTTGTCCTCGTTTTTTAGAACTACTTTATATATTATATCATATTTATTGAGATATATATTTATTATTTTAATAAATAATTTTTTGTGACAATATTTTAATAAATAATTTAGATAAATGGGTTAAATATGGTAAATTGGGTGGGGGATGGGGAAAGCATACCCCACCTACCCCACTCTATCTATTGAGAGGTTTTATGAGGGGATAAGTTTTCAAAAAATAAATAGGACGGGGTGTGGGGAGGGCCACCCCACCTCGAACCCGCCCTATTGTCATCCCTAAACTGTCTCCATTTTCAATGAAATAAAAAATAATTAGATGCCTATTGCCATACATAGTTAACTGTGTTAACCGTGTTTATTTATAAACATGTTAAAATTTACATATTTAATTAATAAATGAGCACCTAAAGCTGGACTCAAGTCACTCAACCGGTATTAAACAAGTTTTCCAATGCAAAAATAATCTTTAAAAACTTGATTAGACAGTTCTTGCCATTCCCAGAGCTAGGAACTTGGTGGCACATACTCTAGCTTCTGTGGTTTTTTCCTCCGGTGAGGAGGTTGTTTGGCTTGGTGTCTCTCCAGAGTCCAGCCCGTGTTTCTTCTTTATTGTAGTGTGCTCTTGTCTTGCTGGTTTGTTTTTCTCCTATCAAAAAAAAAAAAAAAACTTGATTAGACAGTTAATTAGTATAGAGGTTGCTTAAATGATAATCAATTAGAGATTTAGAGCCATGTTTAGGATTAATGATGCTTCCAAATTTCATCTTCAGTACCTAATATTAGGAATGAGGTCCCTAGCCACCTTGTATCTACCAAACTATAAAATCACATCAAATCACCATCAATCAAACTTGAAATCACTCTACTTACTAATTATAGAAATTTGCAAAAACCCACCATAAGATTTGATTTTTTTTTATATAAAAAAAAAAAAACAACTCGGCAGTTTCGAATTCGGATAAAAATATCATTGGTCGTATATGTTATATACTTATATCTTCAAAATTTAGTTATAAAAAAATAAAAATAAAAACGTGATTGTGTATCAAAAACCCAAAGGTTTTAATTTAAATTTAAAATTAGAATGTTATTTTTAAAAAGCGGTTTAAATGTGAGATAATTTTAGGAATCTCTCAACTAATTATATTTAAAACATTTAAACAAGATTATGTTGTCAAACACATCTCATTTTAATAAATATAACGGTTTCATTATATTGGTAGACTATAATCAATTTGAAATTAGATGAGATAAGATTGGTTCGGTGGTAAACCTCTAATATCTGTTTCATAAGATCGTGGGTTCGAGTTATCTCCCCTTCTTAAAAAACCATGAACCTGTGTATTAGTAGAAAACTTTAAAAAAAAAAATTTAATTAGAAATTTTAAGTGACGAATGGAAATTTGAATATCGACTAATTAACTAATTTTTTTTTTAAAGGTAGAATATCTTATAAATTTGTCAAAATTAAATACTACAACACCGTGGTATAATTGCACATCAACTAAAATGTTGCCAAACATGCAAAATAATCTCTTAAAGATATCATATATATATTTTTTGGAAATAAAAATATCATATTATAAGAAAAAAATTACAGGGGACAGCATAGCGTAGGTAGACTCAACCGCGCGAAATCCCACCCAACTCTTGAAAAAAAATTGCACACGTGTACATAACACGTGACTAAAGTGGGGACCCTACTGGCTTCTCTGACAGAGACAACGATAACATCTCCTTTTCAAAGCTTGGACCTTGTCCACCTCCTCCTATTAAAAAAAAAACCACAAAAAGCATACCAGAATTGACAGTTTTTGGTGCAACTCCTGTCTTTTTTATATTCCCTATAAATATATACCCGTTAAGTTGACCGGACCCAACCTCTCTCCCCCACCCGACCCGACACTTGACCCGCACACGCATTGCGCGTGTGGCTACCCAATGGTGAACTAAAACCGACCAAGAGAAAATCGATAAAATTAGGAAAAAAAAAATCGAAATTTGTAAATGATTAAAAATAATAAATAAATCGAAATTAAAAAAAGAAGAAGAAACGTTGCTCTCTCTTTCTCTCTCTATCTGGTTCGTGAAAAGAGAGAGAATAAACACTTCTCTTTTAGATAGTGATTAAGGTAAAGACGCACACAGAATTTTCGCTTCTTCTTTTATTTATTTTATTTTTTCAAAAAATAAAATAAATTTTGCAGCCGAGTCACTTCTAGGGTTTCGTTTTTGTTTCAGTGAAATTATTTACGCAGGTGAACACCACTTTTTAATTTACTGTTTTCATTTTAATTGCTTTTTTTGTTATCAATTTGTTTCCATTTTCAGTTATAGCGCAATTAATCACCTCTCTATCGGAGTTAATTATGGTGAAATCTCAATTAAATTATTTTATTTTATTTATTTCTCTTTTTAAATTCCACACCATATAGAGCTAGGGTTTTTGCTCTCGGTTTTTGAATTCTAGGGTTCGATCTTCGCTGCCTATACTAATCTCTCATTATTCACTTTGTGGTATTGTGAGCTGTTTTGGAGAAATTTCAAGTAAATATTTGTTGTTTTTCCGTGATTTCTATCGAATTGCCTTTTTGGAGCTTTGCAACTTTTGTTTTTGATTTAGTTCGTTTTTTTTTTATATTTTCTTAGAATTGTGATTTCTGTTTATTAGGGTTTAGATATACTGTTACGAGCCTCTTTTAATTAGATGGTCTTGTGGTTTTTTCAGGTTTGAAATTTAATTTATTTATTTGGCGCTTGAGATTGGAAAATTCTTAGATACGCTCATCTCCGCAAACGGTTATTGAAGTGTCTGGTAATTTACTACTTTTGCTTTTGGTATATTATTGTTTTATGCAATTGGGTATTATCTTATCTTTTTGCTCATTAATTTTTTGTTATCGAAGATTGATAGGTTTGCATGATCTATTTAGAGGATGTTTTATCATGGTAGTGATTATTTGATCACTTTTTAACTCTTATCTTTCTAAGGCAGACTTTTGTCGGTTTTGATATTGGTACTCGTAGATGGGATTTGGTAATTTATTACATTCATCGATTCATGATCAATATAGTGGTCTCATGATTATTACAATTTTTAACTTCCCATTTATCCGAGCCTCACTTACTAGTTTAATCCCATTTAGTTCATATAGTTGGTTAATAACACAGGAATGACCATTGTTCTATCTCCTTATAGGAGGAATGTCTGTACATTAGTTAGAACCCGTGAGTTTGGCTAACTTATCTGCACAGTTCCTTTTAGAGTTAAATTAAGGTTTCATAAGTTTGTCATTAATGACCTATTTACTGATCTTCAACATTTGATTCTTAAGTTGTACATTTTATCATCTCAGACAAGTCCTCAAATTTTTATAAATTGACAGTGAAGAAAATGATAAATTCATTGTCCATGGACTTGGGTTTGTTACGAAATTTGGTGTCCACAGCATCTGTTTTGCTTTTCTTGTATGTATTGGACTTCAATATTATCATTCTGTTTGGCTTAAGCTTTTGAACATTTTATATTTATGCCAACTTGTTTGTGGGTCGAAAATGTCACCTCCAATGTTTTAAGAAGCTTGAGGCAGCCGCCGCAATTTAGAAATGTCAAATACCTTTAGAGCTTGGCTTTTGGTTTTATTTTTAGACAAAAATGCCCATCGTCTCATAGCTCAGTTTTGAGTCAAATGAAAATCCCTAAATTAATGCCAAAACACACGTTTTGAGTCCAATCAAAATCCCAATTTCAACCAACATATCCCAAATCTAATGGCACCGTCTCATCGCCCCAAGGCGGTGTTATTTAAAGAAAGCCTTGAGGCTGGCTGGCGCCTCAAGGCAGCTGCCTCAGCCGAGTTTTGAAACATTGGTGCTCTCAATTATTATTAATTATTATTGCTAGTCAATTGGATGGAAATTTTGGACCAATTAGAAGATGTGTGTAAAGATTTAAGAATGAGTCTTTAGGTGTCTTACTGATTAGACTGAATCTGTATTGCAGAATTAAATATTTAATTCAAATCTGTGTTTGACACACTAGGAACTTGAATGTGTACATTTAATTGAGTCAACCAAGTTGAAATCTTTCTGAAATTGAATACTAGCCAGCAACAAATTGTACATGGGAACAGATAAAGCAAGAATATCTAATTGATCTTTTGGATGTTTCAGTCCATAATATACGGTCCCCTTTTTGTGGGAATTCTGCCGGATAGATTGAGAGAACATACTTATTACTCTTTAGGGAGCATAGTTAGCCATGGAGAAGAGGAACTGATGAGTAGCTAATTCTGGGTTTTGACCATTGCAGAGCAAGTTCATTCTTTTATTATCTATAGCTAGGTTTTGAGTGTATTAATATTAATTCAAGTTATGATTCTTTGCATGCAATATAATTTTGGTCCTGTTTTGGATTATGTTAGGACATAGGACTATTATTGGACTTGGTGGATAAGGGAGGATCTGCCAAGTTGTAAATTGCTGAATTAATCTGAACTGCTCTTTTTGGCTAACATAATGCAGCAGAATTGTTAATTTTTAATATATAACATTAGGTCTGTTGATGCAGTTCCTTAATGGAAAATAGTGGTCTAATTTGCTATGCCCATAACTAGAAAACATGCATATTATTGCAATTATTGCTGCTGCATACAGATAAAATTCCACAATGTGGATGATCATCTTGTTATGTTTAGCTCAAGTTTGTAATCTGTGTGAGGCTTATTGTGTTGTCAGCATAATGCTGCTTTTTTCTTTTTTTTACATATTTCTATGCTTGGGAATTGATGGATCATTGTATTATGTGCACTCAAGACACGTTGCCAAAATACTTTATATAGTGCACAAGATTTTGTTGAGCTTCTGATTCCCACACATTGTTTCCATCCCATATTGTTCAGTCACATTGTTTATTTATGCAAATACTATGTGCGTTTTAAGACTGCATGCTTAGGATTTTATCTTGTGGTGATCTGCAGGATGATCTTGTGTGCAATCTCCTGAAAGGTAGTTGCAGTTGTTGATGGAAGAATTTTTTTGTGTGTTTCTATGAATTCTTCGATGCTTGGAGGTGTGTTATGTGAAGCACTATGACGCTTGAAGATTTTTTTTCGCTAACTGAGATGAAGGATGGGCTCACAGCCCCTTCTCGAGTTGAGGAGCTGGTCAGTGTTATGCAGAAGGAGAAAGATTGTGTTGTGAAGAACATTGGTGATGCAGCCAGGCAGTGGGCTTCTGTTGCAAGCACTATTGCTGCCACTGAGAACAGAGATTGTCTCGATCGTTTTATTCAATTAGATGGCTTAGGGTTCATCGATAGATGGCTAAAGCATGCTCAAAAGTTTGCTAATGATGCAAATGAAAACTTTTTAGAAGAGTCAATCACTGCAATGTTACGAGCACTTGAGAAACTGCATATAGATAATGAACGGTCTGTGTCTTCAGGCATCTGGATTACTGTTGAGAGTCTTCTTGGCCACAGTAGCTCTCAAATTCAGGATAGAGCAAGAGCACTGTTTGATAGCTGGAAGAAGGATAGAGTTAATGAAGCAGTTGATCATGATGTTGAGAGTGCCAGGCCTTGTCACAATGATGGGGTTGCTGTCAGTTCAATGAATGCTGGGGAAAGTAGTAGGTCAACTTGTTCTGCTTTAGATGTTCCTCTTCCTAAAGCTAGTACTAATGAAGAAAATAATAGAGCAGAACCTGCTGAAACAGAAAATTTGCCTTCTAGTTCAGAGGATCTTCAGCCACAAAGAGCTGAAGGTGTACAGATTGAATCCTGTAATAATGAGCTACCTTCTGAAATGAATTTAGACCATGCTGACATCGGAGATAAACTTTCAGATCGTCCTCCCTCATCTGTTGTGTCAAATTCTGTTCTAGAAAATTCTTTTACAAAGGAAAAATCCCCAATAAGTACTGTAGAAGGCATCTCTTCAATTGAGACCTGCAGTTCTCCAGTTATGAAGCAAAGCCGCAATGAAGGGCAGTGTGATGCTCCTAAGATCAATGAGTTCTCTAAAGATGATAAGCAGGTGCACAAGGTCAGCAGCTTCCCAGACACACTCTGTGTGACAGCTGCTGCCTCAGCTTCTGGTACAGTTGAGCCTAGAACTGTTCCATCTAGTGCAGATGTTCCAAATGCCAATGAAAGCATATCAGAAACTGCTTTAGAAAACAAACTTGACACCAATGAGAGTGACATGCACAAAAAAGCTATTGCTCTTGGTGATACAAGAGCATCTGCCTCTGAGCCTAATAGTGGGATCGATGATATGGCAGTTGGAGTTAACTGCAGTACACAGGCATTCAAGACAAATGTTGAAGATGATGAATGTCATTCTGATGCCAAGCAGGACTCATCTGGGGATGAGTATTTATATAGAAAACACAAGGATTTAGATACCACTCTTTCCAGGATAAAAGATACGGGAGCAGTTGATGAAGATATGGACCATACTAGTGATGAAGACAAGGACCATTCTAGTGATGAAGACAAAGACCATTCTAGTGATGAAAGTTCGGATTCCAGAAATGATTATAGCTATTCAATCCCGGCTGTGGATACCCGAACTGCTAATGTGAATAGAAATGGAATGACTGATATTGGACATGAGTTTGGCATAGTTGATGCCTTGGAAGTTGCTCGAAAAGTTGCTCAGGAAGTGGAAAGAGAAGTTGTAGATTACAGAGAACCAGATAGCCCAGATTCTATAAATGGAAACCAGGATCTACTTAATGAAGTCAAAATAAATGAGGTGACAAATGGAGAAAATTCTGATGAGGCAGATCCTGAGGGTGAAGGGCACTTAATTAATTCAGATAATTTAGAAACAGGGCAGGAAAATGGTATAGCCGATATGGAGTCCTCGCAGGTGACTGAAGCGGCCCAAGAACCAGAAGTGAACCCAGAGAGGGGCTTTTGTGATTTTGATTTGAATCAAGAAGTCTGTTCGGATGATATGGATCGTCCAGTTAATCCTATCTCTACCACCGTTTCTGTGGTTTCCGCTTCAAGGGCAGCAGCTGCTTCTGGATTGCCTGCAGCTCCTTTGCAGTTTGAGGGAACTCTTGGATGGAAAGGATCTGCTGCTACTAGTGCTTTTCGTCCTGCATCACCTCGCCGTGTTTCTGATAGTGATAAGACAGCTCTTACTGTTGGGGGAACCAGACAGAGACAGGATTTCCTTGATTTTGATCTGAATGTGGCCGAGTGTGCAGATGATAAGCATGCTGATCTAATGCCTGAAAAACAGATTCCAGTCTCATCTAGCCTCCATTCTGCAGAATCTTCATTGGAAGTGAGTCCAAGAAGATCAGAAAGGCTCAAGCTGGATTTGAATCGAATCAGTGATGATAGTGATGCTCCACCATCAGATTTGAGGATGGAGGGACGGCTACATTACAACAGGAATGGCCATCGCAGCCCATCTCCTGCATCTTCATCATCATCTATGCAGCCTTCCCTGAGGAACATTGATTTGAATGACAGACCATATTTGCAGAATGATTTCTTAGAACAAGGACCCTATCACAGTAAATCTTCCCAAAATGTAAGTGCTTTTATAGCTCCTAAACCAGACGATCCTGTTATATCTATCATGGGTGCCAGAGTGGAAGTCAATAGAAAAGATTTTATATCTCAGATTTCATCCATGCCAAATGGCAAGTCCCTTGAGACTGCAATTGATGCCAACAATGCAAGAGCTGGAGGTCTCTTGGGTTTGGGTCCTACTGTGTCATACACGCCTTCTCCTATGTTTGGTTACAATGGACTCTCAACAGCGCCCGGTTTGTCTTACTCATCGGCCATGTATGGACCTGGTGGCCCAATCCCTTACATGGTGGATTCAAGAGGTTCTCCTGTCATGCCCCAGATTGTGGGTTCTGCAACAGCTGTTCCACCATCTTACTCCCAATCACCATTCATGATGAGCATGACCAGTTCACCTTCTGGATTAAATGTTGCAGGGCCATCACGCCCTAATAACTTTGATCTGAATTCTGGATTTCCAATTGAGGGAGGAAACAGGGACACCCTTGGTTTGAGGCAGCTTTTCATGCCTGGTCAAGTCAGGTCAATGGATGAGCATATGAGGGCCAACTCGCAGCCCTCATCAAGTTCTGGGGTTGGTGGGAAAAGAAAGGAACCAGATAGTGGGTGGGAGCCTTACCCGTTCATGAATAGACATCAGCAACCTCCATGGAAATAGGCAAGTTCATATTTATCCTTGCTCTTCCATCTTTTGGCGTTCATAAATCCAATCAAGCTGATTGATATTTGTTTTGCCAACATAATTGAGAAGAGTGAGTGAGCCCATTGGCTTCAACGGGGAGGGAATTAGAACTGAATAAAACGGTGGGGGGGGATTATGAATGTAATATAGTTGGTGAGATTAATTGCTGAAGGAGAAAAATTAGGCTTAATTGTTTTTTAACTTTGGTTTATTTTCTTTATTTTTCATTTCTGTGTTTCCATAGAAGGCCATCGCAACCCATAGAAGGCATGGTACATGTAGGTGTAACTTCTCTCATATATATCACAGAAATTTAAAGGAGCTGGCTTTTTAGACCTTGTTTTTGCGGCGCTTATTATATCTGTTTCAATATCATTAGTTTTTTTGTTTGTTTTTATTTTATAAATAGCCAAATCAATGTAATATTTAATTGGTTCTTTTGGATAACATGAATTTGATTCTATTTTACCAGAGGAGTCATGCTTCTTCGTCAGTCCCATTGAAGCTTTTCTTCATCAGGACAAGAAAACCAATTCAGATAATTCTCAAATGTTGTTAATGCATTCAGTTTAACTTCTATTTCAGCACGTACAATTTCTAAGTCAATGTAGCCTAAGCTAATGTGTTCCCAGATCAAACCATTACAGAAATATGAGATACGCTCAAAAGTGGCCCCAAATTACTCGCATCCTCAAAATATCCGTACATGTCAAATGGGCCGGAGGCCCGATGTCAGCCCGAAAATTGTGGGCCAGACCATTGTATTGGCAGGTTGGGCCTGTATCTAGGCTCAGTACCTAGAGTACTGGCCTTTCACGGCCTTGTCGGCCCGCTTTGAGGAGGGCTCATAGGTACAAAAATATTAAGGCCCTGCCCGCCCATTTGATAACTCAAAAATTGTAACGCTTTCAAAACGCTTTCAAGTGCCCAGTTTTATCTGCATGTCAACTCTTTCATGAGCAAAATTCTCCAGGCTTACTAAAACAGACAAAATTATAAGCCCAAATACTTCAAAATCATTATCTCTCCTTTAATTTTTTGTTTAGAAGATCAATGCATAATAGGCCATAGACAACGGGAACGACAGCTGCTAAAATATTCTGGGCATCATATTTAAAGGGGGAAAAGAGCAAAACCGGATTGTACTATATGACGTAATACATGAATAATGTAGCAAAATTTGAGGGATATGGTAAGCTACAAAAACCGCTTCCTCGGTATTAAACTTGTAATATTAACAGGGAAAATCATCAATATCGTGGCTGCTTGCCCTCTACACTATCAATTGCCTTGAGAGAATCCATGGCAGAATTCACTTCTGAAGCAACAAATTTGTCTCTTAAATAGTAAGGTATTGACTTGTTCACTTGATTGGTACATACGTCGACAAACTATTCTCTGGATGCTGTATGAGTACTACTTGCGCTTATAACTGGAAAAGCAAACAGATAAAAGTGAGAACACGAATGGCAAGCAAGAACCTACAAGAGTCTACCTTTTAATTACAACGGTAAATAAGCTAGTTGAACAGTTATAAGGACCACATGGCATTTGACCTGCCTCATTGTAGCCAAGAGATGGCAGATTAAAAGAAGAAAGAAATTAGTACACAATCAAGCTATTGGCTTTTCAGCATTTTATAACAGTGTCAGAAGCAGCAATGAGAGTAATCACTTCCAATTACGCTCGTGTTGTACACCAAACACCGGGAAAAAAAATAACAGGCAGGTTTAAGCAGATTTTTTCTCTACTCACTAATTCTAAACGATATAACAGGAAAAAAAATCTCACGATATTGTCCGGTGCATTTTACTAGAGGCCACAAGATAACAGGAAAAAAAAAATTCTCATATTATTATCCGGTGCATTTTACTAGAGGCCTCAAAATTAAGGTAGTGTCTGAAGGCAACGTGTCATAGTGGAAATCATGTCAAGGTAGACAAAGGCGTCTTGTACTTCTTATAATACCCAAAAGAAAAGGCTAAATAATTTATTATACACGAGATATGAGAACCGAAAGATTTGCACAGCAACAAGGCCCTAACATTTTCATTAATACTCACTTCAAGTCTGTTCTTAAACTAGCTTCTCCGTTCACTAGAAAATAATATTTCAATTAAAACCTATAGTAGTGCTCATAGTCAGATTATTAAGTTGTGCCTTTCATATATTTATTTAAGAAAAAAAAAACCACTCAAATGGCACAATAATGCCTTGAAACACAAACAGGAGCCTCAACAACGAAAATAGGTATAAGCTAATTCATACCGTGATTTGCTCTTAAATGATTTCTTCTTTCCTGTGCTACCACTACTTCTCTTCTGCTTTCTCTCACTCATGTCAGTCTGGAACAGGTCTCGCATCTCCTCTGCCCTAGATTGAGTCTTCTGGGAAGGACGTTTTGGTTTATTGCTGATCACCTTCGAAATCTTGCCAGAATCTAGTGCCTTATTCTTAGCTTTTACAGCTTTTGCTCGCCGATAAGCCATGTCAACCAAAGATATTCCAGTCTTTTCTTTTCCACTACCCTGCAATTCATAAATATGAGTACCACATCAATTTACCACAAATATCATGATAAAATACTAGATCAAAAAATAAAATATAACTTGTTCCTAATCAGAACTAAAAATACAGCGTGTTGATGTAAATGATTTTGCAGGAACTTAAAAAAGATGTAGGACACCCATAGCAGACATAAATGCACTGCAAGGACAAGTTCAACAATAATACATCTTTGTCTATCACAAGCTCAGTTGCAAACTGAGGGAGAAAATAAGAGAAAGGGAAAACGCACTACAACAGAATAAAGGAAGAGAAAGAGATATGGGCACTCTTAATAAGTTTAGCAATAAGGAAATAAGGAATATAGATGTTTGCAATTCTAAAGTATTAAGTTCTGCCCTATTCTGCAATTCTGATGACATACATTACGGATATCAAACTGTCTCAATTCAGTTTCAATAATATAGAATTTTACATATAGAGGAAAGGGAAAAAAATATCCATACTTGTGACTTGTCAACTTCATTTTCATCCTCCAACATCTCTCTAGCTGCTTCCAATTTTCGACGCTTCTTTCGAGGCAAATTTTTCTGTTTAACAAACGTACCAATGTGCATCGAAGCAAACATTTCAGAGCAAATTCTTCGATAAAAAAATACAATACAATGCAAATTTAGGATAGTGACTACCTCCCGCTCTCGCCTCCTCTTTTCCTTCATTTTATGGTCTTCAGCCTGCTGGCCACTGATCACCTCGCCTCCATAACCTTTTCCTTTTTCAGTAGATGACTGTCAAAAAGAAATCTAAGTCAGCCAATTACTTTATGACTTATTACCAAAAAATAAGATTGACTTGAAAATTTGCTATGCATAAAATTCTTTATATTAAGGGAACCTCATCCTGAACTATGCCAAATGAATATCTAACAGATAAAGCAAACACTTCCATCTGCATTCTCCGTGGTAGGACTAGATTTTTACTGATAATAAACTAAAAGATTTCCATAAATCAAACATTTATCTAAATGTAAAGAACCTTGATCAGATAAAATTACCTTAGCAGCCTTTGCTGCTAGTTTTTTTTCCGTTTCTGTCACGAACCAAGTTTTTTTAGGGCGTGAATAAATTTCTTCTCTATGCGCAATCATATTTTCTGCCTGCATGCATTGTGGAAACGAGTGAGATAATCAAAAACAGCAATGCCCAAGCACAAGGAAATCTTAATTGGTAACAATGAGTCCATCTCAACAAAATAATTAAATAAGCCAAAAAGTACAAAATCATAAATGTAATAACAAGTAGAAGAGCAGATCCATATCTCTCAAGATGTCAAAGGAAAAGTTGCACAGAAGTGGGATTCAATACCTTTGTTGCTTCCATTTCAGCTTTTCTTAGGGCCATCTCTTCCCTGCAGTATTTGGAAATTGTAACAAAATATGAAGATGAATAGTTGATTGAACAAGAAAGATTGAGAACTACCACAAATACCTCTCTTCTCGAAGAATGGCAGCCACTTGATCTTCCATTTCATCAATAATCTGAGACCACTTGGTAATAGATTGCTCTGCGACAATTCTGCTCTTCAACTTTGAACCAACTCTCTTAGCCTGAAAAATGGAAATCAGAGTTTCCAAATAAATCAAATCTCCTAAATTCAATATATGTAAACATGTAATTAGATTCTAAATGATGACATAACATTGATTTATGATATTTAATAAGAAATGCCTCAACTAATTTAACAAAAAAGGAACTTCTGCTTATATTCTTTGATGTTTAAGTTTCAAAAAAGATGCAGTCCATGTCATTATAATTTTTTACTACTGTCAGAAACAAAACAATACCAATAAAATGCGGGATCAGTTTATGGAAATTACAATAGATAGCTGAAATTCTTATGCCCAACAGCTCAACAGATACCAAAAAATCTGTTCTTAAGAAATTGATTGTATACAAAGCAAATTCAAACCAAACTAGATATACAAAGTGGAAAAGACTCACAATGGCTTTTAAAAGAGATCGATCATTGTCTGGCACAAATGTAACTGCGTATCCTTCTCTGCCAGCTCTTGCTGTACGCCCCACTCGATGAACATAGCTACACAAAGTAACAAATATAAGAATCATCAGAGCAAAAGAAGTCTACAAGTAAAAGCTGATAAGTACAACACCTATAAGCAACATTAAAACATAATCCACTTCTTACCTAGTAAGGTCTCGAGGACATGAATAGTTGATAACTGTTTTAACACCAATTATGTCAAGCCCCTGCAAGTGGCAGTGACATGGAAGTGTCAGATAAGAAACACAACCTATGGCCATTGAGCCGAAAATTTTCAAATAAACGACATTGAAATGTGAAGAAGAAAGAGAGAGAAAAGGAGGATGGGAAAGGGCAACAAGAACTTATGCTAACAATTCAAAATATAAAATCCATTTGTTATATTTCCCAATAACCTCAAACTCCACAACCTGAACAATAAAAATAAAAAGGTAAAAAAAGAAAAAGGATGATATTTGGGCCAAGTATGAGAAAGTATAGAGCTGACGGAAAATGTGGAAGCAGAAGTAAACTTATAGTCTTAGAGACAGATGTGATAACTAAAAAATCTCTACTTACACGAGCAGCCACATCAGTTGCAATCAAAAAATCAACTTGCTGCTTCCTGAAAAGTTCCAAAGACTGCACAAATAACTGAGTCAGAAGTACAGAACTTAAAAAGATCACAAATTTAATAGGCGGCAAACAAGGTGAAGCATTCTTCTAAACTCCAAATAGTTCATAGTATACAACAATATATTTGCAAGAAAGCTCTATAAGGTCAAAAAGAATAACAATGGCAGAAATAACTCACATCAAGGCGTTGTGCCTGGGTAAGATTTCCATGAAGCTCAGTTGCTTTAAGGCTTGCTAATCCAAACAAAATCTTCAACCTATGAGCAGCCTGCTTTGTTCCACTGCCAATGGAAGTACAAAGTCAATATCGAAATCAGATAATTATTTAGCCCTGGCACAGGACTCAAATTGTGGAATGGTAGCATCTAAAAGATTTAGACTTTTAAATTGTCTATAGCTGTAAAACAGGATTTATAAAGCCATGAAAGCCACAACCAAGTCGAGAAGAAAATAAGTCTATGTTGTGAGAATAAAAACCTGAAGATAATCACTTTGGATGTGAATGTCTTTGTACACAATGAAAGAAGAACTGCCTCCTGGTTTACTTCACGCATTCGACGTATCCTAACCACCCTGCAGAATGGTAATCATAATTTTGATCAGTTATATGAAACTTATCATAAGGTACAACCGTGCAAAACCGTAAAGAATCCATCCATAAAATAACTTCTGCTTACTATAAAACCTCTGATCAATTTGTGTCCTTATAACAAAAATATAACATAAAAAGAAAAAAGAATCTGGTCATGGCCAAAGAAATTACTCCTCAGTCAAAGTTGCTGGCCGTTTAGCAGATGGATCAGCTGAGAGACGCAAGGGTCTGGTCAGAGAAAGTGTGATAAGCTCGTCAACTTGTTCAGTCATTGTAGCAGAAAACAGCATAGTCTGTCTCCTTTTGGGACATAGGCGAACCTGGAAGGAAAAAAAGTGATCAGAGAGGAGAAGATTCCAATTGAGAATAAATAACATTGTCGAACGACGCGTTGAATAATATGAAGAAGCAATCAACAACTTCCATCTTCTATGTACTCTCGGTCTCTAAATACCTATATTTTGGAGGCAATAACAACTACAATTTGGTAATTTGAGGAATGCCATAAAGCAACTTCAACTAGAGAAAGGCTATCTATTCTATATGCACCAAGAGACACAAGCCATAACATCTAACATGACACAACATAAAGGAAGATAAGGTACCAGCTCGTGAATTTCGGCACTAAATCCTAGCTCCAAAAGACGATCTGCCTCATCAAGGATTAGAACTGCCAGATCGTCCAAATCCACAGACATTGAATTGCGTAAGTGATCAATCATGCGTCCAGGAGTAGCCACAACAATATCTGGCATTGATCTCAATGCAGTCACTTGAACCTGGAATAAGAATTAGGTCACTACGATACTCTAAGAAAACGTATAAGAAATTAAGAACAAGATGTTATATCAAGTAAATAGACATGATAAAAACACTGCACATAGCCAAAAGAGGATCTTTTATCTTCTTAAAGTAACAAAAGCATAACCACGTCTAAGAATATAAAAATAAGAAATTTTATAAGCAAACCTTTGTTGAAAGACCACCAACAACCAGGCAGCACCTAATATCAGTAAATTGAGCCAGTTTCTCTATCATACTGTGAACCCTATAATACATAAATGAAAAAAAAATTAAAAAAAATCAAAATATTAACAAAAACAACAACAATAATAATCTGATTGACAAGACAAAAAATCAAACAAGATAAGCTAAATGAAGACATGATAAACAAATAGTAAAAACATTTTCAGAGTACAAGTAAAATTGAGGAAATGACTTCAAGGTTTAAGAAAGGACAGAGACAGGATGTACTTAGGTGTCCCCATCTTAAGATTTGAGATCTTAAACGTTACATATTATGTCGTTTTCTTACAAAAAATAAATAAAGGACTATGTAAATAAAAGTATAAGAAGGAAGACACTAACTGAACAGCCAACTCTCGTGTTGGAGTAAGAATTAGGACACGTATGGCTGGAATACGTTTTGGACGGAATAACAGCCTCTCCAGTGTAGGTAAGGCAAAGGCAGCCGTCTGTATCAAATAACAATATTCAAAATAAAGCATCATTACCAATCAGATATCACAAATCAATCCAATTTCATTAAGCAAACAATGTACCTTCCCAGAACCAGTAATTGCACTCCCACAAATATCACGGCCTGTCAATGCTAAAGGTATACATGCTGCCTACCAAGAAGGAAAAAAAAAAACAGAGTATTTAGTATTTTTAAGCAATGACATACTCGAATTTACCATAACAACATTGACATGGTAGTCACAACTCCAACCTGAATTGGTGTGGGCTTAGTGTAGCCTAACACCTCACAAGCGCGAAGCAAGGGGCGGGATAAATTGAGCTCCATGAACGAATTCGCATTAAACGACGTGCCTTCAGATGGTGCAAAAAACGATTTACTGTCACTAGCATTAGTGGCCTCATCATTTTCGTCTTCGGGTCTATAATCCTCCTATAAAAAAGTATTCAAATAAACATTTTTTGAACTAAAATTCATATGAATAACTGGTTAAATCGAAGAGCAAATAGATTGAGAGGAAGTGGTTACTTGTCTATCGGGCTCGGAATCGGAGTCGTCAGCTTCGGCGTCGGCTGCGGTGGTTACGGGGGAAGGTCGCTGTTGGAGTAATTTGGAGATTTTGTAATCGATTGAGGTTGTGCTTCGACGGGCGTGTTCTTCGGCGACGGATTCGGAGTACGCAGCGAAATCCCAAGGAGATTGTTTTTGTTGATTTGGCGGCTTCTCTGCTGCTTCTTCTTCATCATCATTGTGTTCTTGTTCTTCGTCTTCGATCTGTGAGTCTTCTATTTCTTCATCGCTGGGTGGTTCGAACACAAATGTTGCAGTCATGGTTTCAAGCCAAACAGAGAACAAACTCGTCTTTACAGCTTTGAGAGGGAGGGTTTTGCACTTTGCTTTGACAGGGTTTTACGAGAAACAATCAAGGAGGAAGACGGAACAAAACGACGCCGCTTAATCTAGTTTTCCTTTGACTGACACGATGTCGTTTTACTACCTTCTTTTGAATTAGAGGCCTGGCTCGGTTAAAATTTATTTATTTATTGAAAACCTCCACTGAAGTCTAATCAAAATTAAAAAACAATTTACAGTTTCAAAATTAGATGAAAACTTATAAAACAGGGAGCTTTAAACCATATAGTAATATATTTTATTTTTACTGTAGTCATATCTCAAAGGGTTTTTTAAATTCATTTCAAAATTTCAATTAATCTTGTCATCTTTATTAATTATTATGTTTACATATATCCTTTTCTTTTCATTATTAATTGTACTTCATATAATTTTCAACAACTAACGACATGAGGTTTTTTTTTTTTTTTAGGGCTAATACAAGCTCATGAGAGGTAAAACAACATATTTGCAAGATCGAGAGAAAAATAATAATATCTCAATTCCTTAGAAGTTAATAATATAAAAACGAGATATTGTTTTTTGTTGCTTACAACTTACAAGCCATTACGGCCATTTGGATCCAAACAGAGAACTAATTTTTAGTTCTATTGATTCATCATACCATTATAAAGTGTGCTTAAGCACTAAAAAGTTAAAATGAAAAACTGTTTTAGGTTGTTTTTTTGTCTTATTTCCCTATCATCATCTTAACTTTTAAAATCATGTAAAGCAAGGTTACGGCTTTTTTTAACTTATTCGGATACAAACAAGATTTGAATCATGCTCGTTTAAGCTTAACCCGAATCAATTTTCAGTTTATCTGCATAGTGTAAACCAAAAGACGAGATGAGGTTGGCAAGTGATATATCTCTCACACATACACCCACCATTGATTTGAATCGTGTCTTCCTCCCAAAGACAAGGGGAACAACTAAATGTCATATGTTAAACACAATACAAGAGACTGTTAGAACTGCCACAGTAAGAGCTCGTATCACAATCATTTACAAGTAATAGAAATCATAAATCTATTATGAGGATCTCTTCAATTCTATATTAAATATAAAAAAACAAAAAAAAAAAAAACAGGATCTCTGTAGTCTTTAGTCTTTACACAAGAAGAGGACTCTTCTTTGTATATAACATAAGCCTTAACTACAGTGAATATCCCCGAAACCCGAACTCATTACTCAGGTACTTTGTAAGGCATAAACTTTTCCTAGCCCCTTTCTATGTAAGTAATTCGGTGCCAAAGCACAGCATCATGTAACCTGTAAGATAAAATCTAAAACTAACAAATCTTCAGACAACTATGCTTGTCTAACAGGCAGAATTTCATTAATCTTATGCAACTACCATGATTGCATCTAATTAACAAAACAAACTAGGGTGAATATTATCTAAATGTAGAAGTGAATAAGAAAGAGATATGTGTTCATCATCCATTACTATAATTAAAGATCGTTCACAATATTTTAGCAGCCAAAAGGAAAAGGAGGACAAAGAAATTTCGACGAAAGATTGCAAAAGGAAAGCTCCATTTATGGTCGACGATTGGTGAACAAATTGTAATTTAATGAACACATAGCACCATCAATGGTCAAAACTCGACAATGTTCTTCAAATGTACTTGAATATATGTTATACTCCGAACTAACAAATGTTTAGGAATTTTTTATATATTATCAATAAACAAACCCTGATTTGGTAACTTTCTAGAAGGCTGGGATTGATATTACAGGCATGAACTGCAATGGTATCCATCAACCAGAGAAGAAGTTGTATACGCACAAACAACAAATTAACTGGAGCTTCCAGCAATCCCCAATTTCACATGATTGAGTGTTGCATGAAGGACAACATCTCCAGGATGGAGATTCTGACTGATATCCATAAAACGTACATATGCATGCCACAACAATATGCAAATGCAAACAAACACTGGTCTCTAATAAAAGGTAATAGGGCCATCAGTAGTATCCACCCATTGCCATCTTGAAAAGTTAAAAGCAATTTCTATAACCAACAGAGTACACAAAGCTCGAACAAAATTAGATGCATATTTTCCACTTTCCTGTCCCTTCTCCCTTGAATGCATATATACATAAAAAGGAGAATTGAATCAAAAATCCAAAGCTAGACTTACTAATCCGGGGTGATGCCATACATTAGCCTTAGAACTACCAACATCGGAAGGTTCTTTCCCACTTAAAGGAAACAATAGGTCGCATTGCTATATTAGGTACCTATAATTCTATAAAGAACACCAATAGAAAAAACGAGACTTCCAAACTTAATTGCTCTCAAACTACACTAAGCTTAACGGTACATATCCTAATTTCTAATGTTTTCCATCACGAACAATAGGGAAAATGTCCAATCAATGATGCAATGCCACCTATTGTTTTTATTTCCATTATCAGTATACACCTTAAAAGGCAGAGAAATGGGCTGCACATAAGCGGCAAACATCCCCAAATTGTTGTGCCAATATTATATACATTGAAAGAGCAAATATGACAACAAAGGTAACTTCAACTAATTCACAAGCAAATTGAACAACCAAGAGTCCATAAACCAAGATAAAATAACACATGGATTTTCAAGGATACCTATTGGAATCAACCCGAACTAGAATTCTCGCCCGAGGAACCTGAAGCTCCACCAACACTGGGAGCATCACTCTCTTCTTCCTCTCCTCCTCGTACTCAGCATCATCAGTTGGCAATTCAAACCTACAAACTGGACACGTATTCCTCGAACCCAACCAAGGAACGATACAGTCCCCGTGGTAGCCATGTCCACACGGTATCTTCGTTGCCTTTTCGCCAACATTGATCACATCCTTGCAAATAGCGCACACAATAGCATCCTGCTCTGACAAAATAGTCACCGTTGGTAATTCCAGCACAGCCGCTTTGGCCGCCGGTGGAGCCCCTCTTCTTCCACCGTCATTTTCAGCCAAGTTCTGCAGCAACGCCTCGTATCCGGCTGCGTCCACGTAATCCTCCGGATTGCCGACGTAACTGTCAGATTCAGGCACTTCCAAGCGAAATTCGATCGAATTGTCTTCCAAACCCATCAAAATCTCAGCCCAATCCATGATCCGGTTACGTCTGGTTCCTGCTCGGGTCGCGAATTCACGGAGCCGGAGACGGAGCAAATCGCGCCTCCTCCGTCTCAGATATTCCACGTAGTCGGTGTCCTCCATATTCTCTTCGTCATCGTGATCGGATCGATCTTCTCCTTCTTCTGTCTCATCTCCACCTTCGTTTTCTTCCACTTCTTCGTCATCGTTTTGGTTGTTCTCTTCGTTCTCTTCGTTTTCATTACCATCGGCGTCACCGTCCTCCTCATTGTCCCATCCATCGAGCTCGAATCGGAGGAACTCGTTCTCAGGCTGATCTCCCTGAGGCTGCTGCTGAGGAACGTCCTCTTCACGCGCCGCCTGAGCGATTAAACGGAGGACCTGAAGGAACTGCGACCCGAACGAGGGATCGTCAGCGTGATCCGGCGTCAACGAAGGAGGAGACGACGGTGGCAGTTGCGTGGCCGGGATTGACTCGACGAAGCCGTTTTTACATTCGCGACAAATGACATCCGGAAGATTGTCCAGGGTTTCGATGGACACACTTTTCTCGCAGTGATAGCACCAATACTGCGTCGTGTCGGCGTCGGAAGCAGAAGGCGCAGTCTGTGTCGGCTCCGGTGACGCTGTGTGGCAAGGAGATTCGGCCATCGAAGTTTTCGGGTTCGGGTTTTCGGATTTTCCGGGTACGTCCAATGGAGGTGAGAGAAAAAGAGTGAAGAAAGTAGGGTAGTTTGTTTTATGATGATGACTCGGGCATGAGCCAGAAGGAGGGTGACAAATTGTGAAAATTGAATGTACCGGGTGTTACTAATGCGGTTGTATGCCTTTGAATATTAGCCTTTGGATGGTATTCAATTGGTTTGATGATCAGTTGTGTAAGTTGATCGGACGGTCGTCGTTTAGAAATGAAATAGGGCGCGGTTCTTGATCAGTTCAGGATTAGTTTGGACCATCGTGCGGTGGATGATTGGGGTGAATTTTTATGTGAATATTCAAAAGATTTGTTATTGGTGTAAGCGGGCACTAAAGGACCAATATGAAAATATCATCACATCAATAAAAATAGGGCAATTACTAAGTTAGTCCTGGACTTTTTTCTTAATTTCAAGTAGTTTGTGATTATTTTATTTTTAGCCAAATTGGTTCCTAAGTATCTCAGTAGTGCCAAATTGGTCCATGACTTTACAAAAGGGACCAAATTGATCCCTTTGACCGTTAATTCAAACATTTAACTCTAACTTTAACTTTAAAAATACCTTAATGCCCCTAACTTATCTTTATCTTTAAGAAAATAAATATATAGTATTAAAATTTATTTATTTTTCCAATTCAATAAAGAAAAAAAATTCATTAAACTCGTTAAAAAAAATCTATTAAACCGTTATTTTTTTTCCAATTCAATTAAAAAACGAAAACTTTCTAGAATTTTTTGAAATGCTTTCCATATTTTATTTCTAGTATTTTCCAGATTTTAATATTACAATCATTTATAAAATTGAAATAACAACAAAATAATGAAAAAAGAGGAAAAAACAACCGATGGATCATGAAGATCCATCATCAACGGTCAACCACTCATGCTCGACAGAGATCGGAGCGATGGAGACCTGTCAAACATGATTAGGTTTTATAGAGAAATTGGTTATGGTGAAGAAAATAGGTGAAGTGTTTGATACACATTTGGTTTATTGGTTCTAGATCGCGGAGAGCTGGAGGCACTATTCCTCTGCGATCTGGTTCGAGTGTCCAGCCAAGTTCATTGCTTTTTTTTCCTTTTGTTATGTTTTTTTTTTTTTTTCCAGTTTTTTGAATTTGTTAAAATTTATGTTGTATATTATTAATGTAAAAAAAAATACATATTTAAATAAAAAGACACGTGTCAATTTTTTAGAGTGTACACATGCCAATTAATAATTTTTATGTCACAAATACTATTTTACCATTCGTTTTGTTAAGCTTGACTAACGGGTTAGTCAAGGGACTAATTTGACTCAACTTAGAAAAATAGGGACCAATTTAGTCACTTTTACAAAAATCACAAACAATTTAGAATTTTATTTTTTATTTTTTAAAAAAAGGTCCAGAATCAATATAGTAATTATTCATAAAAATAAAAAGTCGATGACATATTTTAATTTCTAAAAAGTAATTTCTCTGTCTATTTATGTTTTCTACAAAATAAACCATTTTAAGTGATTGGGATACAAAATACTGTTATAAACTTATAACCAGAAAAAAAAAAAAAAAAAATTAAAAATCATGGTTAGTTTTTTCTTAACAGAAAATGTATTATTTAGTTTTTGATATTTCAATAGTTGGTAATGGCATTTGTGCTTATTGGTTAAGTTACGTTAGCTCGTTGAGAATGTTCTACTAAAAAACAGATTAATAATGAATGATTAAGGAAGGTGAGAATTTTTTAATTAAATGATAAAATAAGATATCTTATTGCTACGTATCTACGTTATTTTTTTAATAAATAATCTTTATGTTTTTTTTATTGATTTTATTATTTGTTTTCTTCTGCAAATTCTAAAGTCAATCACAGTATTTTTATAAATTGTTGACTTTTTAGTTTATAATACATGGTAGATCCTGATTAGTGATTATTTTTCAACTATTTCAAATACCTTCCTTATTGAATCAATTTGTTTTGATTTTCTAATGAAAATGAGTTCCTTCGTGTACTTTCATGTGCTTTTAAAACATCACATTTATTTTATCAAACAAGTAGTGCAATTACAGAGATGATTATGTAACACATTCTCTTCACCGAACACTTCCCAAACATCTTTTAATCTTTTGTCTATCAAATCTAATTAAACTCCCTTTTATGATAAATTCATTTTAATGATACTTAAAAAAATAAAAATAAAAAAATTTCAATGAAAGGAAAATGCCATCGATAATAACCACGTCATCATAGTTTCACAAGAGCAAACCAAATAATTATTCAAAGGCTAAAATACGAATATATATATATATTAACGTTTATTATGCCATTTCCAACCCACAAACCCAATTTGATGCAACTTTTACACTAAAATGGTACAACTTTCACACAATTTATTTTTCCCATATCCAACCCATTACATTAAATGTTACACTAAAAAGGATATTCCTTTGAATGTTCCCTTTATTTCTGCCCCCCCCCCCCCCCCCCCCCCCCCCCTCTTTTTTTTTTCATAACAATTAACATTTTACCCCATAATTAACATAATATTACAATAAGTTAACAAATTATGAAATTAGCACATAGAAATTAAATTTAATTCATCAAATAATAAAAGGGATACAATTGGAATAAATTTGATTGAATAATGGTAAAACTACGATTAAACAAAACTTTGAAATAATAGTTAGGGATACAATTGGAATACATTATATTGAATAAGGGTAAAAGTGTGATTTAACTAAACTATATGGATTAAAAAAAAAAAAAAAGACATATTTGTACGTCAAAATGAATGGTATATCTGGTGTAACACTGTTCATCAACCCATTTTTAGAGGTAGAAAAATGAAGCTTGGTTTGAGAGAGTTTTTTTTACTTCAAATCGGTGTTTTGCTTCATTGTTAAGCTATGTTGGAGATTGTTATAGTAATGAAAAGGAAATAAGCACCAAAGTAATAAAACCAAAAAAGATGTATTAAAATGGAATTTGAATTTGACCAACGAGTCATCATTTCGATTTCAACAAGTTTGTTTGATTTCAAAGTAAGAATGTCAAATGACTCAAATTTAAGTTTTTTGACCACTATTCATTGTAATTTTATGATAAAAAAGACACTCATTCATGTAGGCAATATGTCATATTGATATATATATATATATAAAACATATCTTGTAATACTTCAAATATATATATATATATATATATATATATATATAGAGCATGAAATTAGTTCGAACTATTAACTAAAAAATAAATTAATAATGAAAAAGCTATAAAAATTTCTTTAATATTTATACTAAGTACTATAATATTTCGAAAGAGACTACAATACTCACATGGATACCTTAGTGAGAACCATTTAAGGTTCAATTTGAAAACCCATCTGAATTTGCGAGTTTCAACGTTCAACCCAAAATACTTAGGTATAAGGAGCTACCAGGAGCCTACCTCGAACTCTCGAAATGACTCGAACCTCGTGTTGTCTTAAAGTCTTAACAAACCAATTTTCAACGATAGAGTAAAGGCAACGATTGGACTGAAAAGACAAAATCGTCCATTGGTCACCACCACACCGCACCACCGTCCACCGATTCTCCTGCCACTCTTGTCTAGTTTTCCACTGGTCTCGAATTCAGTGCACATCCAGATCCTAGTCTGTACACATTTACAACACTATCCATCTATCGTCATCCTCCCATCTCAAAATCATCAACATATATATTTTAATTTAAAGAAAATCATCGACTGTAAAAGGAGAAAAAGCATGGAGCAACATAGCCATAATATATGCACATATAAAATTTTCCATTCCTCAATCCTCATATACTTTAATTTACACAAAATATCATATCTTATTTTTCTCTCAGTGAAAAACACAAACACCTCATGCCTATCGAACAACAAAAGCCCAACAACCAGGAAAAAAAAAAACCGATTCCAAAATATACATATTTACATAATAATACTACAGTATTTAATTTATTTAAATTAAATTTTACATATTTTATTACTAGCTTTTTACAGAGCACCGTAAGGGAGGACTTGTTGAGGTAGCCTGAACCGGACTTGAGACGCCGGCGACCTGACCGCCACGCCGTGCCAGCAGATACCTCCCTTGCAGAACTCGTGGGTGTGGACAACGCGTTGGTCACGCGTGATTGCGTAAGCGGCCTTGCGCGAGACGTCCCACGTCAGCGTCACAATCAAGACGAAACCCACTATCGCGGTTGACAGAATCAACACCAGTCCACTGCTAAAGCTGCGTCCGACCACCATCCCGTACGCTTTGATGCCCACTATCACCGCTATGTAGATCGTCGTCAAATTCCCGATCACGGCGTCCGATACAGCCATTTCTCTGTCTCTGTTTCTCTCTCTCGTTCTCGTAATTTGATCGAAAATAAAGTTTAGGTATATAATGAAAACACAAACATCGAATCTAGAAGGGTGGATTTATGCTACGTCGTCGTCTTGGGAATGTCGGAGGAGAGGTTTTTAATTGGGGGATTTTAGTGAAATTACGAAATGGGAACGGTGTCTTCTCATTCGTCTCAGATATTTTTGTGCTTATCTTCACACTTTTGAGCCTTGGGTAAGTGGAAGGTATCTATCTGTTTGTGGTACACCCGCCGATTTTATTAGATATATGGTCTGCTTTCAACCCATCAATATGTCCAATGTGTCCAATGCCAATCATCATCACCCTCTGCAGCAAAGGGAAAGTAGATTGACACATCTAAAGCCTAAAAAGGTTACAAGTAGCACATAGATATGTCAAGAGTTTTTTTTTTTTTCATCATTTAATCAAGTAATGGGTTAACGTGTGTTTGTCTGATTGTATTAACGATAATAATGTCAAGTGAATAAGCGTATTTTTGACGTCACTCACTCGTTGTATGATTTGTATAATAAAATCAAATTATTTAATAAATCATTTTGTTGATTTTTAGGATAATTTTTTATATTGCACGTATTTTTGTTTTAAGCAGTCAAATGACTAAAAATGGTAATGCCATAAAACTCAAAAGTTAACCAAGATGATGTTGCAAATGACTTATTCACTTATTCTTAATGGATCATTCACTCGATTTATATGGTGTAAAATAATTCCTTAAGGCCGTGGAAGGATTCTCTACCACCATATCACCCCACATGATTTATATGGTAAAAACAAATCATATCACCCCATATTCATCATAATCGAATCTCATTTCCCCATTGTCATCCCTAATTATATATATATATATATATATATATATATATTAAATACTACAATAATTCGGGTTTTTAGGATAGAGGAAAGATTCGAACCCACAATCTCATGGTGCTGGTGTGAGGGGTTGAATCACTGAGCCAATCTCATATTGTTCATCCCTAATTATATGTTATTACTCTTATTTTAAGTGGGCAAATAATTGAAAATGGTAATGTTAGAAAAACTGTAACTTAATCAATTTGAATGATTTATCCTTACCATATCACTTTTCACATCATTCTACTATTTATATGCTATAAACGAATCATTTCCTTTGACGCTATTTATTTTTAGATTGTCTAAGTTTTAAACAAATGAAAAATGCAACAATACTACTATTAATATTTTACTTATTATTATCAATTAAAGATGAAATATTATCAATATTTGAATAATATTAGTCTATACTTTAAGAGAAAATTTGTTTTTAACTGTTTGTATCACAATATATAAAAATATATTATAATATGTACTTTAAAAGGTATAACTATTTCAATACCTTTTTAGTTTTCAATAAATTTAAGGTGAAGAGATGAGGTTAATCCGATGGTAAAACCCCTCACACCTAAAAAACCTTGAATTTATATAATAGTTTGATACTAAAAAAAATAAATCAGAGCAATTAAAATGTAATAAAACAATACAAGTACATTTTAATTGTCTAATACAACACACTGTATTAACTAATACATAATATTTGGTGATATTATGTTGTATTGTAGTAGAGAAAAAAACTTTTCTTTTCATATTTTTTTCAATAAATACGGAATATTGATGAAATATATGTTATGTTGTTAATATTTTTTTTATAATTTCAAAATTATATAGGAAATATTTATTTTATTTATAAAAATATTATTTATTTAAATTTTTTGTTTCAATTAAAATAAATATTTATTGATTTTTTATATAAAAATATTTGATGATTTAATCACGGTAAGGGTATTTAAAATTAATTAATAACTATTTTTTTTTAAATACTATATTTTTATAATATAATAAAATACAATAAAATCATATATGAATAATTTAATATAATATAATACAGTGCATCACCAAACACAAATTTATATTAACGATAATACATTTCAATAGAATAAAATACAATCAAATACAATCCAATACAGTGTGCCAAATGAGCCATAAGTGCCAAGTTCTTTTTGACCAATTACAGGCCTCGCTTCAAAAAGTCACACGTATGCTTGATGCTTCGAAGCCAAGAACGAGACATCAATCTTTTGATCAAAGACATATGATTCTCACAGACAACTTGTTTAGCACGCTCGAGTCTTAATCAAGACTTGGAAGACTTTAATAAAAGTGGCAATGGAAGACTTTTGACCCATTCTAGCTCTTTGAAGAACATCTCATTCCTAGTTGCAGCGAAAATTCCAGCAACCAATCCAACTTACGGGTCACGGCAGGCGGAAGTGTTAGTAATTACTAATTAGGCGTGGAATGTACGAAATTTTTTCGATTTATGTCCTATATGTTACGGTATGTACCAAGAAGAAAATGATTGTTACCACTTACCACTAAGATGGTATAACTTCAGAAAATTATACGTAGAATTCATTATTTGAGTACATAAATGTATAAAACAAATGACAAGAATACTAGGGGCTTGTTTGGTTGGGTTTTTGAAAAATCTCTATTGTTAAAAGATCTATTTGCAATATATACGGGCCAGAGGCAGCCTATGTGGTCCAGAGGTGGGCCCGCCTATTTAATTCAGTCCATAATCCGAAACTAGACTTCGGGTCGCCCAGGAGCAAAGCAGGCCCGTGGAATTATCTAGAAATCTTGATATACCTCCACGTCGATAAGAGAATAAACTCGAATAAAATCCTGCCACGTTTAACAAACACATCACCAATCGTTGGATCATCCATCTTAGCAGTGACCGGCCAATCAGATGGCCTAGTTGACTCCGTTACTTACTAGTCGTCTCGTGGGGCCGTCCAACACCTATTTTCTATTTTACTCCACGTCGACGGAAAAGAACATAACCAATAAAATTCCGCCACGTTGCAATGACCAAACAATATCCGTTGGATCTTCCATGCTGGCAACAAATACACAATCCAAATGGTCACTCCAACTAGTGAAGTCGCGTGAGATCTGAAGGTCCCCCATCTTTAATACACCACCGCTATATATAACTGACGCGAAATGAAATGATACACAAACAATAGGTTACATAACTAATCATTTTTAACTGGATTGAAGAAGCTACTAGAACAAAATTTTGCAAGTGGAAGAAGATGAGGAAGTGGACTCTCCCTTCCGTTTTGCTTCTCTTTTTGCTTCTCGCTACCCTTCCAGATCAAGGTAAGCTAGGTTTTAGATTCGGATCTCTGATAGCTATTATGCGAGAAAATCGCATTTGTTTTACGAATTTGTACTAAATTTAGCTTTGGATCTGTGGATTTTGTAGGCCGAAAGTTGCAGGCCAAAGCAGAGGATGAATCTGATGCACCGGTAGATCCTCCAAAGGTTGAGGAAAAGCTAGGAGCTGTACCACATGGTTTATCGACCGATTCAGATGTCGCGAAGAGGTTGGTGTTGTATTTGTTTTGTGTGTTTTTCTTTTTTCGTTACATTTCTGCATTTTTATTTCGACTGAAACGTACGGTTTTGATTTATGTTCAGAGAAGCGGAGTCGATCTCGAAGAGGTCGATTCGAAGTTCTGCGGAGAAATTTGAGTTCCAGGCTGAGGTGTCTCGGCTCATGGACATTATTATCAATTCTCTTTACAGCAACAAAGATATCTTCCTCAGAGAGTTGATCTCAAACGCTTCTGATGTAAGTAAATCTCTATATAAAGCTAATATGTCTGTTATTGTGTTATTCGTTTTGATGTTTTCTCGCTGAGGTTTTGAATGGAGTTTCTTTTTATTCGATTTTTTCAGGCACTGGACAAGATCAGATTCCTTTCTCTGACTGACAAAGAGGTTCTCGGTGAAGGTGACGACACCAAGCTTGAGATCCAGGTTTGTCCCGATTAAATATAGAGAGAGAGAGAGAGAGCACACTTAATTAAATTATAGTAAAGGTCTTAATTAAATTATAGTAAAGGTGATAAGAAAATGATCAAAGCAACTTCCCTTTAATTTAGGTATGTATTTATAATTTGATTTGCGATGAAATGCAGATTAAGTTAGACAAAGAGAAGAAAATTCTTTCTATTCGTGACAGAGGTATTGGTATGACCAAGGAGGATTTAATCAAGAATTTGGGAACTATAGCAAAATCCGGAACTTCAGGTATTTATGATGTGCCATTAATCGACCTTCCATTATTGATATGGCGTTACTATAATTAAGTTAATGGTTGAACAATATTAATTAGAATTATCACTTGCCATGTAGCATTTGTGGAGAAAATGCAGACAAGTGGAGACCTCAATCTTATTGGGCAGTTCGGTGTTGGGTTTTACTCTGTATATCTTGTTGCCGACTATGTTGAAGTCATTAGCAAACACAACGATGACAAACAGTGAGTTCTTTGCGTTGATACGATTTTCTAAATTTGATTCTCCAAGTTGTTGCGATTTTGAAATGATAGTCATTGTTAATCGTTCGACTTCTAGGTATGTTTGGGAATCGAAGGCTGATGGTGCATTCGCAATTTCTGAGGACACTTGGAACGAACCACTCGGACGTGGAACTGAGATCAGACTGCACCTCAGAGAAGAAGCTGGGGAGTATTTGGAGGAGAGCAAGTTGAAGGTGCATCGTCTTCATTTACTGTTTTTGTTTTACAATCAAACATGGATCCTCTGGCTCCTTTTTCTTAATATTTGGTTACAGAAACGGGAAATCTTTTGCAAACAAGCTTTCATTTTCTCAGGCCATACATCTGTTTTTTTTATTTTGGGTTATATATTATATTTGCTTTCGCTTGATGAATGTGCATTACGCTTTGCAAATGTAGGGTTAGTTTTATCTGAGCAATGTCAAGTTGCTTCTTGTACCATCAGATATTCCTCTTTCCCCTAATATTAATTTGTTTCAGCTGCTAAAAGCTGTATCAAGTCTTCCCCGACATCTTTTCATTTACCAATTAACATCACATTCCATTTGTACTTTTGTTGACACCAATGGAAGGGTTGGTAGACACTGGAACAGCGGTCTTCCACGATTCTAACTAATTATTTCTAGATTAAGTATCACCTATCACTATCGGTTTCTTGTCGTAAGCTTTATTCTTGCAACCGCTAATTTTGCAAAATAAACTGAATTGAAGTTTATGTTTGTAGAAATAAACATGTTGAATGAGTGGTTCGGTATCCAAAATTTATTATTTACGCATACTTAATGTTCCACTCCTTAACTGGAAACTAACGTGTTGATGCACTTTACACGATGTTAATTTGGGGCTAATGGAACATCAGTAACTGGACATAAGAATTTTGTGCTTATGGTTCTGCTTTTGCATTTTCATGATGCATTGATTAACTTTCCATAATTGAATCTTCTACACAGGATTTGGTGAAGAAATATTCAGAATTTATCAACTTCCCCATCTATATCTGGGCTACCAAAGAGGTTGATGTGGAGGTTCCTACAGATGAAGATGAGTCAAGTGAAGAGGAAAAAGGTACACTTTAATATTCCATATAGTTCAATTTTAATTTCAGGGGTATGGTGTTAATGAAACCTTCTACATTTTTATGCTCAAAATATTTATGTTTTTATTACAATTCCATTTTCTTGTATTAACTTTGTTGCTATACAAACAGATACCTCTTCATCAGAAGATGAGGAGAGTGAGAAAGGTGAAGATGAGGAAGAAGATTCTGAGAAAAAACCAAAGACAAAGACAGTCAAGGAAACAACTTCTGAGTGGGAGCTTCTGAACGATGTTAAGGCTATATGGTTGCGAAACCCAAAGGAGGTGACAGACGAAGAGTACACTAAATTCTACCACTCTTTGGAAAAGGTACTATACTCTATTGGACTGCTGGGTGATACTTAAGAATGTTTTCTGTTTTGGAAAAGAAACATTCACAAAGTGTTGTTCTCCTAATCATTTTTACATATTCTTTTTGTCTACAGGATTTTAGTGATGAGAAGCCTTTAGCATGGAGCCACTTTAATGCTGAAGGTGATGTTGAGTTCAAGGCTGTTTTGTTTGTGCCTCCAAAGGCTCCTCATGATCTGTATGAGAGTTATTACAACGCCAACAAATCCAACTTGAAGTTGTATGTTAGACGGGTGTTCATCTCAGATGAATTTGATGAGCTTCTGCCCAAGTATCTCAACTTTTTAAAGGTAATTTATTATGTCCTTGCTAACTTAATGTAATTGGGTTTATTATATTTGGAGAGAAATTGAATTTTTGATTGGTTCTCTAACGGCTGCAGGGTCTTGTTGATTCCGACACTTTGCCTCTCAATGTATCACGAGAAATGCTTCAACAACACAGCAGTTTGAAAACAATCAAGAAGAAGCTCATCCGGAAGGCCCTTGATATGATTCGTAAAATCGCAGAGGAGGATCCTGATGAGAACACTGACAAAGAAAAGAAAGGTAATTTATTTATTTGTTTTTCTCTTTTACATAATTGTAATGCGTATATTTATCTAAAGCTTCTCCAAAATGATCTCGAGGTTTCTTTGACCGTCTACTTGCACTATCTTTTGCCAAAGTAATAATATATGATGCTCTCTTTTGTTCTATGATCTGGATTTGGTGGTTAAATTCACTTTAATGTTTTAATGGTACTGGAATCATATGCTGATACTGATTATTGATGGCAACGCAGATGTTGAAAAAGCTGGTGATGATGAAAAGAGAGGTCAATACACAAAGTTTTGGAATGAGTTTGGCAAGTCCATCAAACTTGGTATCATTGAGGATGCAGCTAATAGGAACCGATTGGCAAAACTTCTCAGATTTGAGAGGTATCTGTTTGGTCAATGGATTTATTATTAATTTGTATTATAACATGGAGCTTTCTTTGTCTGTGAATCTAAGCTTCTATTTCTGGGAGACGACTCATGGTATATGAATTCTCTTGCAGCACGAAGTCGGATGGTAAATTGACTTCACTGGATCAGTACATCTCAAGAATGAAAAAGGGGCAAAAGGACATCTTCTACATTACCGGAACCAGCAAAGAACAATTGGAGAAATCTCCATTCCTTGAGAGGCTTAAGAAGAAGAACTTTGAGGTACTGTGAATAGTTTAACCATTCACGAAAACCCAGGCTTCTTAGGTTCAATAATATATGAAGAGCTTTTCTGATCTATATCTCCTGTTTACCTTTCCCCAATTTCAGTTGTTATATAACCATAAATTTACATGTTATTTGGTCAACGCTTTTGCCAGGTTATTTTCTTCACTGATCCAGTTGATGAATACCTGATGCAATACCTAATGGATTACGAAGACAAAAAGTTCCAGAATGTTTCCAAAGAAGGCCTTAAACTTGGGAAAGACTCTAAAGACAAAGAACTTAAGGAGTCATTCAAGGAACTCACCAAATGGTGGAAGGGTGCTCTGGCCAGCGAGAATGTGGATGATGTGAAGATAAGCAACCGTTTGGATAACACTCCTTGTGTGGTCGTGACATCGAAGTACGGATGGAGTGCAAATATGGAGAGAATTATGCAATCTCAGACTTTGTCTGATGCTAACAAGCAAGCGTATATGCGTGGCAAGAGGGTGCTTGAGATCAATCCAAGGCACCCAATCATCAAGGAGCTTCGGGAGAGAGTTGTAAAGGATGCTGAGGTAATTCCATACACTCATTTTCTTATGGATAGAATTATGGAAACGTAAATGTAGAAAAAATCCAAACTCATTATACACTGACGTATTTATACTCGTACATGAGTACATCATTGGAATGAGGAGTCATGTCCTTCCCTTTGCTGGTGAATATGACACCAGAATCGTGTTGGTCCTGTAAATGGAAATGATAAAATTTCTCTGGTGGTGTGGTCGAATTAGTGCTTTAAAATGTACTAAGTAGCATGCAAGATTTCTCGGATTTTTGTTCTTAGCACTGATTTGCTTTCTTTCAGGATGAGAGCGTAAAGCAAACAGCACAGCTCATTTATCAGACGGCACTCATGGAGAGTGGCTTTATACACAGCGACCCCAAGGATTTTGCCTCCCGTATCTACAGCACAGTGAAGACCAGCCTTAACATTAGTCCTGATGCGGCAGTTGAGGAGGAAGAAGTAGAAGAACCCGAAGTGGAGGCCGAGTCAGAATCAGCTAAAGATGATGCGGACGCTGAGCCTTCCGATGTCAAGGATGAGTTGTAGATTGCCTGAATAAGCATAGGCAAGGCTCTAGGTTTTTGTGAGAACCCAAAAAGCACAGCATCGTGCATTTTTAAGTTTTTGAAACTTTGCTAGAAGAAGATTTTAGATCATAGATTAATGTAATCATAATCACTGAGAATTTTGTCTTCAGTCTTATCATTAAAGAGTTGCAGAAGTTAATGATGTTAGACATTTGTGTGCATAGTTTTGTTTTGTTTTTATTTTTATTTTTCGTGACTCATGGATTGGTTACCGACTTTATCTTCACACCACTTTTCATAGTTACTAGAGATGGCAATTGAGCAGATTGGGGATTGATACCTCAATCTTCATTCCTGTATCCATTTGAAATTTATGTTCCCATTACCGTATCCATACCATATCCATCTTCATTTCTAAGTAAGCAATTTGTGAATTGGGGTGGGTGGGTGGGTGGGGTGGATGTCCATTGACCATATCTTTCCATGAAAATAAAATGGATATTATGATGATATTTATCTGTACTCCATCCTCGATAGTATCCATATTCCCATGAAGTGAATTCGTGTGGATATCTGTATTTATAGATAATTTTATCATCTTACAGCTAATAATACTTAGAATAAAAAATTTCAAATAAAAGGGTGTCATAAGAAAATTGATGGGGTGCCAAAAACATGGGTTCTGACGAAATTTTGTTTACTGGGGAACAAGCCTTTGGGCCCAAAACTGGCCAAATAGTCCAATGGGCTTATACAGCCACCATGGCCCATTGAGTTTGTTAGATAATATACCAGACAAAACTGGTGACTAAATTGGTCTAAAATATGGTCAAGGTTGCTGGTTGGTTTGGTTCCAATTTAAGCTATAACCAAACCAAACCAAACTATAAGGTAATAATCCCATTGGTTTGCAGAATTATTTTTTATTTTATTTTTTTTCAAACTATTATATTTTGCTGTTTGTGAAGAGGGGACATGATTCGAACTTATAAAATCTTATTGGTGTAGATGTGAAAGATAATATTATTAGGTCAATTTCATATTTACCAATTGGAGAATTATTTTCAAATCAAGTGTCGTAAGTCGTAACACTATGCATTGATGATATACAATCCATCTACGTATTATCTATAACGAGAATAATACGATTATGAATCTATGATTGATTTTTAATTCAAACTTTGGTGTTGTTGAGTGCAACAAAACACTTGGAACATGATTCTTTGTTTTTTTTTATAGACATTTAAGAAAAGGATCTCAAAAAAATATAAAAGACAAACACAGCCCACCGATTTCTAGCTTTTAGCTAGGACACGTCTTGGAGTTAAATATATTCATCCCCATGAAAGTACCAAAAAGAATCTAATTTTATCTTCTGGAGATCAGCTTCAAGTTTACTGTGTTATGCAGATGAGCAGATCATTATTATATATTTATTAATAAATCTCTTGTTCTTCATTTTCCAAACTTTTACTTACACTACTGTTTACGTTTTGTTTTTATAATCATATATAAGATCACGACTTTCTTATAAAAGCAGTGAATAGTGATTAAATCTCTTGTTCTCCATTATCCAAACTTTTACTTACAGTACTGTTTACATTTTGTTTACATTATCTCCACTTTTTTTTCTTTCTTTCTTTCTTTTACTTTATTTGCTCAATCTTTTAAGTGTTAAGATTAAAAATTAATCAAGGACTCTTTAATCTGAAATCTGAATCAACAACTTGGACAATGTCATCAATTGCATCATCTTAATTATAAAAATTGTTTATATTAAACTTATAGTGGGGTCTTTTTATATTATTCTAACATGTTAATGCGAAAAATCTTAATTAAAACTTTTTCAATCTTTCATTACATTGATTTGCAATATTTCTGTTACATATTCAAATAATAAATGGTTTTGTTAACATGATACAAAGAAATAGATAAAAAAGTTTAAGCTACACATTGATTGGATTAGTTTGCTTTTCGACTAAAAATTTCAGTAACCCGTCTCATCTCTCATATTCAATCATTGAATTTCATTGCCTTCAAATCATAAAGTAAAGTAGAAGATAGCTAAAATCCAATCAGAGGTAGGCAGGTGTAGCACAGACAGGTTTTTGCTTTCTATAGAAGCTATATATCTCATGCTTAATTTTAACTAATTTGACTTTATAAGTTCATTAACTGAAGATTTAAGTTATCGTTTATGATTAAAGACAAAACCTGTGAAAATGTATATGTTGGAATTGTAAATTAATATGCGTCGTTGACTCATTGATGTTATATCTGCGAAGAAGACAAAACCTATGAAAATGTATATGTTGGAATTACAAATTAATTAATACGTGTGCATGGTTCATGTTGCATATGTACGTGAAGTTGAACAATTGAATTAACCGTAAAATTTATCATGAGATAATTTAAATGATTAGCTTAAAGATTCAAGAGTGAGTTTTTTTTTTTATTTTTTTTTATTTTTATAACAAATATCTACCGCGACCTACCAAGATCAAACATTACAAGTACTGTGGATATCTACTTCCATAATCGGTAGAAGTCGATTCCCAACACTGGGAGAGACCTCCCCACACTGATTGTGGTTTTATAGGCAATCATAAGACAATACATACAAAGTGTCAGAGTTTGAATCTTAATGATTTGATGGAGATTGTGAAGCCTCCGACCACCAAATCAATGACCATTTGACAAAGACTCCAGAGTTATATATATGTTACAGACAAAAAGATTGATCAAACAATCAAATCATGCCAAATGATGGAGTAGGGCATGGCCCTTTATTTTGTAGACACCATAATTACAGATAATAAAATAAAATTAATTAACAAGACCACCATCACCATACTTGCAATACCAGCAAAGTGAGGTTTCTTTTGGCTGCTCAGGGCACCAACCAGATCGATTACTCAAATTCACAGTAAAGCAAAAAACTGTTTTTTTTATAAAAAAAATAAAAATCAATTAAAATAATATAATTAATATATATACATTATATAGCCTAGAAAATTGGGTTCTTCAAAACCCAAGTTACCAAGTTATAAGAGTTGCATGCATGTGCTAATTAATAATTGAGAGAACGAAGAGAAGAGAAAATTAATTAAAGGTGACTCTATAAATAAAGAAGAGAGAGAAATAAAATAGAGAACATAGAAGCAATTAATGTAGAGTGAAAAGCTGAAGAAGAAAAGGTTCTTCTAGACGATGAGTCTCCGGAGACGAAATTAGGTAACCATGAACCATTATCTTCCATTGGCCCAGTACTTGACCCGGTAACAGATGATGACCCGGTTACAGATCCGTTTGTTGCGCTTGTTGTTGTTGGAGACCCGTTAGCAGATCCGTTTGTTGCGCTTGCAGATTTTTGACTGCTTTTTTAATCAATAATATATATTAATAAAAATTAAGTTAAGAAATTAAAAAAAAAAAAAAGAAAAAAAAAAGTTAAGAATATGTACCGCATGGAGTTTATTTTTAATTTGTAACAAATAGCAGGTAAATGTGTCTAGCATATGGAAACTTAAATACATTTTTTTTCCATGTAAAATTAAACACGAGCTAATCTTACATTTTCTATATTAATACGTTCGTCTTATTTAATATTTTTATCATATATTTTGAAACATTTTTTCGCTAAGTTTACATGAGAATTCTCAAGTTTAAAGATTTTCATACCAAAATGCAAACGAATTACACTAAATTCAATAAAGAATTGATATCTGAATTTTAAAAATGAGTTTCTAAAATTTCTCTAGATCTTTTGTTGCTTGTTTTGTGTGATTAACATACAATAGCTTAATAACTTAAATTTTAATAGCATAAAAAATATATTTATGACAAAAAAACCCTTCAGACAAGTAAATCAACTCTAACATATATCACATATATCTTCTTTGGAAAACAATGTTGAAATCAATAATATTTATTGCCGATTTATCATTTTCATTCTATCATTAGTAAACTAGAATATCTTGGAGAGCACATTTGATGTGTAATAGCTTGTGGTTTACTATTAGCCTAGAAAAAGTAGAAAGCAAATTGGAATACTAAAAAAGAAGACAACATTTATAGATCAAATACGAATCTAATACTAAAAAATAATAATAAGCAAAAATAAAAAAGAATAAAGAGACCAAATGGTGAATATTACACTGACTATATATCCTTACCTTGTTGTTGAAGGGCAGAAAGTAATGGTATAATCAGCTCCG